>CM057449.1:1494782500-1495382500 GCA_016271365.2 Neoceratodus forsteri | reverse complement strand
GAATTCTGCCTTCTTACGGGAAATTTCAGTTTGATAGAGCTTATAATGCTCTAACAAAATAAGATGGTCGGCATCCGAGGCAGTCAAAGGCCCAAACCGAGGAAAAGATAGTCAACTGGGTTAAGAAGGGGGATAAAATCTTTTATAGGTACATTAGGGAGAGAAGAAAGACTAAGGCAGGGATACTGAGGCTGAATAAAGAGGAGGGTGGTTTGGCAGAGAGGGACAGTGAAAAAGCCGGGATACCTAATGAATATGTCTGCTCAGTATTCACAACGGAAAGGGAAGGGGAGGTACCTAATCCAGTCAATAGAAGCACTCTGGATAGAGGGGTTGATATCAGTCCTTTTGCAGAAGAAAGGGTTCTGAAAGAACTCCTAAAACTGAAGGTGGATAAAGCAGTGGGGCCTGATGGAATTCACCCCAGAATTCTAAAAGAACTAAGGGGAGAACTAGTAACACCACTGACTACACTTTTAACAAATCATGGGAGGATGGTGTGGTACCTGAGGACTGGAGGAGGGTGGATATGATTCCCCTTCACAAAAGTGGGAGCAAGACAGAGGCGGGAAACTACAGACCTGTCAGTTTTATCTCAGTGGCAGAGAAAATGATGGAATCACTTCTGAAGGAAAGAATAATTGAGTATCTAGATGCCAGCAGAACACAGGACCCAAGACAGCATGGATTCACAGCAGGAAGGTCATGTCAGATGAATCTAATTGATTTCTTTGACTGGGTGGCCAAAGTAGAAGACCAGGGAGTGGATGTGGACATGGCCTACCTAGATTTTAGCAAGGCATTTGACACAGTCCCGCACAGTAGATTATTAAACATACAGACGTGGCCAAAAATATTGGCGCCCTTGCACTTTTTCAAATAACTCACAATTTCCTCTAAACATAAGTTGAAATTAACAACAGTACAGTATTTGGTCTCCACAATTCTTTATTTCTCTGTTAATATTACAGAACCTTTGTTTTTGATTCAGAATTTAATATATCCTTTTAAATCAGAAAATGAAAAGAAAATGGCATTGACAAAATTATTGACACCTAGACTTAATATTTAGTAGCACAGCCTTTGGTCAAAATAACTGCAATCAACTGCTTCCTATAGCCATGGATGAGCTTCCTGCACCTCTCTACTGGCAGTTTGGCCCTCTTCTTGTGAAAACTGCTTCAGTTCTCCCAGATTTGAAGGCGCCTTCTCCCAACTGCTGTTTTCAGATGTCTCCACAGGTTTTCAATGGGATTTAGATCTGGACTCATTGTTGGCCACTTCAGAACAGTCCAGCGTCTTGTCTTGAACCATTTTGGGTGCTTTTGAAGTGTGTTTGGGTCATTGTCCAGTTGGAAGACCCATGACCTTTGATGGAGACCCAGCTTTGACACTGGGTTCACATCAGCGCGCCAAAATGGCCTGGTAATCTCCAGATTTCATGATGCCATGCACACCTTCAGGGCACCCAGTGCCAGATGCAGCAAAGCAACCCCAAAACATCACTGAAACTCCTCCATGTTTGACTGTAGGAAGGTGTTCTTTTCTTTGAAGGCTTCATTTTGTTTTCTGTAAACAAAGAGATGATGTGCTATACCAAAAAGATCTAATTTGGTCTCATCTGTCCACAGGACATTCTCCCAGAAGGATTTTGGCTTGTTCAGGTGTGTTTTGGCAAACCCCAGTTGGGCTTTCTTATGTCTCTTTCTTAGCAGTGGGGTCCTCCTGGGCCTCCTACCATATAACCCCCTTTCATTGAGTTGGCGACGGATGGTGCAAGTTGAAACTGTCGTACCTTGTGTCTGAAGGTCAGCTTGAATCTGTTTGGCAGTTGATCGAGGTGCTTTCTCCAGCATTTGAACAATCCTGCACTGCAATCTTCGATCAAGTTTTCTCTTGCGGCCACGTTCAGGGAGGTTGGCTACAGTGCCATGGGCCTTAAACATCCTGATAACATTATGTACGGTGGAAACAGGAACATCAAGGTCTCTGGAGATTGATTTGTAGCCTTGAGATTGTCCATGCTTTGGCTACAATCTTCTGTCTGACCTCCTCAGACAATTCTCTGGCTGTCTTTCTTTCTCCATGCTCATTTTGGTACACACAGTGACACAAAACAGGAGCATGAGTCCTTTTCTCTATTCAAACTGGTTGAATGAGTGATTTTTATATTGCAGGCACCTGCAACTTACCACAGCTGAGTTCAATTCCAAAGTGAAGGAGAATCACCTTCTTAAAATCTAATTATTTCTAACTACTTCTAAAAGGTGCCAATAATTTTGACCGGGCCATTTAAGGATTTCTGTGTGGAATAAGCTAAGACTTAGTACATTTTTCTGCTTTTTGTGTTTTATTCCACTGCAAACCAAAGAAATACATATGTGGATACCAAAATATTTTTTAATTTCAACAATTTTCTGGAAGGAATGATGCATTATTAGAAAAAACTGCAAGGGCGCCAATATTTTTGGCCATGACTGTATTAGCCAGCCTGGGAGTGGGTCCCATTGTGGTAGCCTGGGTAAAACACTGGCTGGACAACACGACACAGAGGGTAAGAGTAAACGGAGTCCACAGTGAAAAAAAGGGGGGTTACTAGTGGGGTACCTCAGGGTTCAGTACATGGTCCGGTCCTTTTTTAATGTCTTTATAAGTGACATTGCAGAGGACTGGAAGGAAAAGTATGTCTCTTACAGATGACACAAGGATCTGCAACAGGGTTGATGCACAAGGTGGTATGGTAAGGATGAGAAGGTACTTAGCAAGGTTGGAGGAATGGTCAAATGTATGGCAGCTTAGATTCAATGCAAATAAGTTCAGAATAATGCACCTGGGAAACAAAAACCCAGGGGAAGAGTACATAATGCGGGGTGAGATATTGACAACAACAGAAATGGAAAGGAACCTGAGGGTAGTTATATAAGATGACCTAAAGGTGGGCAAGCAATATGAGAAGGCAGTAAGGAGGGCTGGGGGATACTGGAATGCATAGGGAGAGGTATCATCAGTAGAAAACAGAATTTGTTATCCCTCTGTACAGATAGTTGGTGAGACTTCATCTGAGTACTGCATGCAGTTCTGGAGACCCAATCTCCAAAGACATAGACAGGGTGGAGGCTATCCCAGGAGGGCAATCAAAATGGTTCAGGGTCTGCGCCAGAAGACAAATGAAGAAAGACTAAATGAGCTTAACATGTATAGCCTTGAGGAAAGGAGGCGAGAGGGACATGATGAAACTTTCAAGTACCTCAAGGGAATCAACAAAGTCCAACAGGGTAGCATCTTTCATTAAAAGAGATGTGCAAGAACAAGGGGGCACAATTTGAAGATAGAGGGGGGTGAAGGCTCAGAGGTAATGTGAGGAACTATTTTTTCATGGATAGGTTGTGAATGTAATTCCTCTTCACAAAAGTGGGAGCAAGACAGAGGCAGGAAACTACAAACCTGTCAGTTTGACCTCTGTGGTAGGGAAAATGATGGAATCACTACTGAAGGAAAGAATTGTTGAATACCTAGAGGCCAGTGGAGCACAGGACCCAAGGCATCATGGATTCACAGCAGGAAAGGTCATGTCAGACAAATCTAATCGATTTCTTTGACTGGGTGACCAAAGTAGTAGACCAGGGAGGGGCTGTGTACATGGCCTACCTAGACTTTAGCAAGGCATTTGACACAGTCCCAGACAAAAGAGTAATAAACAAATTAGCCTGCCTGGGAGTGGGTCCCAGGGTGATAGCCTGGGTAAAACATTGGCTGGACAACAGGGCACAGAAGGTAACAGTAAATGGAGTCCACAGTGAAGAAAGGGGGGTTACTAGTGGGGTACTACAAGAGTTCAGTACTGGGGCTGGTCCTTTTTAATGTCTTTATAAGTGACATTGCAGAGGGACTGGAAGGAAAAGTATGTCTCCTACAGACGACACAAAGATCTGCAACAGGGTTGATACACAAGGTGGTGTGGTAAGGATAAGAATGGACTTGGCAAGGTTGGAGGAATGGTCAAATGTATGGCAGCTTAGATTCAACGCAAAAGAGTGCAAATAATGCAACTGGAAACAAAAACCCAGGGAAGAGTACACAATGGGGGTGAGATACTGAAAACAACAAAAATGGAAAGAGACCTGAGGGTAATTATATCAGATGACCTAACAGTGGGCAAACAATGTGAGAAGGCAGTAAGGAGGGCTGGGAGGATACTAGGATGCATAGGAAGAGGCGTCACCAATAGAAAACAGGAAGTTGTTATCCCTCTGTACAGACAGTTGGTGAGACCTTATCTGGAGTACTGTGTGCAGTTCTGGAGACCCAGTCTCCACAAAGACATAGACAGGGTGGAGGCTATCCAAGGAGGGCAACCAAAATGGTTCAGGGTCTGTGCCAGAAGACATATGAAGAAAGACTAAAGGAGCTTAATATGTATAGCCTTGAGGAAAAGAGGGAGGGGGGGACATGATAGAAACTGTCAAGTACCTCAAGAGGGTAGCATCTTTCAGAAAAAAAGATGTGCAAGAACAAGGGAGCACAATATGAAGATAGAGGGGGAAAGGCTCAGAGGTAATGTGAGGAAGTATTTTTTTATGAATAGGGTTGTAGATACATGGAACAGCCTTCCTTAGGAGGTTGTGGAGTCAAAAACAGTGGGGGGAATTCAAGAATGCATGGGATAGACATAAGGCAATTCTAGTGGGGGGTAGGAGGAAGTAGGCTATTGGTTAATTTGGATCTGCAGCTTATCCATTAGGTAGGGAAATTGGCAGACTAGGTGGGTCAAGTGATCCTTATCTGCCATCAAATTCTATATTTATTTGACAAAACCCCAACATGGCGTGAAAAACGCAGCGCACCTCCACAACCCACCATGCCACCGGCCAGCTCAGCAGCCACAGCTGCACTACACCCACAACCCTTCCCCTTCCAGCCATCACACAGCGTGGTCCCTCTGCACCCCTCCAGCCCCACACACTTGTATACATAGCAACATCCCATCGATATATTTGTCTGTCCCCATCTGGTCACCCCCTGCCAGGTAGCCCTGTGCACAGGCGCCGTGATTGAGTCACCCTTTTTGAAAGTGCTCAATCACAGTCACCTTGTACACAATATACCATTTGGGGCAGGATTTGCTGTAGGAAGCCAGATGGATCATTCTTCTCAGCACCCTTGAGGAAACTTAGGAACTGGAGGTTGTTCTGTCTACTCTGGTTCTCTAGATCTTCCACCTGACTGAGGAGCATGTGAATGGTGCATTGCTGGTCTCTTGCTCCTGCTTGTAACTCATGAACTACAGCATCATGAGCCCTGACCCTTTGATGCATATGGAAAAGAAGAGTCTTGATATTTTGGATTGCCTCAGTTGTTTGGTTGGAGGTTGTGGTAACCAGATCCATCTTCAACACCAAATCGTAAATATAAGCTTGATGTTTGCAGGATCCATGCCAACTGGAGTCACCATTGCCATGTTTCCTCAGAAAAGGCCTAGATGGGTGAGTTTCCCTGCAGCAGTGCAGACAGTCCAATCAGTCTCAAAGTAACACAGGTATGTCTCTGGTGCTAATTTCCCAATGCTGCAGTTATTTTGTATTTTAATGCCACAATTAGTGGATAAATGTAGGATATAGTCCAGGCGGTTGTGAGAGCTCACTAGCTACACATCCATCTTGGTTAACTGCCATGTCCCTCAAACTTATGTATTATAATGCCATGTTACAAGGAACATAAATCATACACAATTAGAATGCTTTTCTTCAAAATGTTAATCACTTGACTTTATGTAACTGGAGATGACTGCCACTAATGGTTTATCTTTCCTTCATACCAGCGTCCATACAATTTACTGACAGTTGTTATGTTTGCTGTCTGCAGTGAACATCTTGCTAAAAGAGTGGCTTTTGAGGGGTGTGACGCTGTCAGTCCAATACAGAGTGGTCTGCAAGGGGCTTGTCAGTGTCACACCAATCATTAGCCAGGCTGGCCATGACAGTGTTCTAGCTTGCTGGGCAGAAACTTTGTGTATTTCAAAGGAAAAGAGCCAACCCAATCATATGTCTGCTCTTTCTTTTGATCAAGATAGCACCAGTGAGCAAGCACAGCTGATCTGTCATGATCAGCCTGCTGAAAATAGAAAACTGTCCATCGATGTCTGTTGTTGCCACAGCCATAACTGTCCCCCCAAAGCCCAGGTGCCTAATTCTCTGTGCCAGCTGCTACCCCCACACACTAGCTCTTTTCACTTCTGCAACATTGGGGAGCTAATCTGTGGTATTGCCAAGCATAACACTGACACTGGGGGCACCCAATCCCCCACTGTCTCCACATGAAGTAATGAAAACCATCCCTCATAGTATATATATATATATTTAAATACACACTGACCCAGATATTCAAACTGCACCATAAAAGTGCACAACAGCAGGAGCAAGCGCAAGTTCACTGCGCCTATGTGCAATAAGTGCGATATTCAAACACTGTACAGGTCAAGATAAGCCTGCGGCACACGACTGAATATCATGCCAACTGTGCCATAGCACAACCAGGGATGTGCAGTGGTGCAGTTCAGATGTGCAATAGCACAACCAGGGATGCTCAGTGGAGCAGGGCAGCAACACAACAGCACAACCAGGGATGCGCAGGGACAGCATGCACAGGTGGACCACCCATGCTAGAGATGGGCAGAGCAGCACACAACAGAACAGACATCACCCCTCACACCCCATGCACTGTATAACCGGGGGACAGCTGGAATAACCACCGGCCCATGGATACCAGCAACAAACCCTCAGCTGGGGCGTGGTGTACCAGCACACCCCCTGACAAGCTGTGACTGGCACACAAGGATGTCAGGCCACCCCGTGCCATACCATCCCACCAATGCAGAGCACAGCCTGCACTGCAATCCCCAGACACCCTGCCCAGGAGAAGCACCCACCAGTGCAGGACACCCCATGCATGCCACCAACCCCACTGTGACAATGCAACTCTGTGCACCACAGAACCATGCAAGGCAGCCCCACCATGAGCACCCTTCAGCAGGTGGCAGCAGACAGCGATGCAATGACTGCATACACAGTGCCACCACACACATCCCCCTGAGGTACAGCTGAGAGACTGACCATGTGTCAGAACACAAGGTACCCCACACATGACAGGGCATGCCCCGGACCCCACCACCAGTGTCACAGCACCCTGCACACCCTCCCAAGGACACACCCCGACCCAGCACTGGCCACAACAGCCAGCGCGGACACACACCCAGTGGTGCATGGAAGCATGTGCCACACAGGATGCAACACAGTGCTTGGACAAACACCCACCCATACCAAAGGGCACACCAACTCAGGGACAGAGTCGTGGGTCAACCAAGCCCCTGGCGTGTTGCCACAGAAACCGTGTACACATGGCCAGCACATCTCCATGGCACAGGAGTGTCAGCCACCCTGCGCCGGCACCATGAAGCTGTACACCATCAGCATGCGCCCGGAGTACAAGTGACAGACAGTGGATCACATCCCCTGCAACAGACACAAGCGACAGCATGGAGGTGGGACAACAACAGCGGAGGCCACAGTGCCACCTGAGGCAGACATGCACCACACCAGTGACAGGAGGCAACCCGGCATTGTGCTGGGTACAGTGGCTGTCCAGCATGGACAGCCACCATTGACCTGCCAGCGGACTGTGCAGGTCACAGACATGCAAGGGTGTCACCTGCACAGGCCATGTATGGTCTGACAGGTGCACCATGGACACAGTGCATGTACTGTGGACCACTACACTGATCATCCAGTGCACAGGGAACAACACACAACCACAGAAAGTGACTGATAGCTACACCCACACCATAGTGGCTTCCCCTACGGACACACACACACGCCCATGGACTGCACCACCCCTGATGCCATGCACACCACTGCAGCTGAGCACCTGTAGCCCACTGTAAATCAGAGACCACCACAGTAGGCATAACAAAGAAACGTTTATTACAAGATATAAAACAACTATTTACAAATATTTACAAAAATGTTGGGGATGAGGGCCACAAACCAGGTGGGGGGTGGGTAAGGGGCAGGGGAACAAATGGTAGAGGAAGGAGGGTGGAGGTGGGTCAGGGGGTAGGTGCAATCTTTGGTTTCATGATGTTTAACAGGAGCCCGCTCCCAGCTCTGCTGGTGCCTCCCGCCATGCCTCCTGCATACTGCTATCTGCTCCATCTGCTGTAGGATTTCCAGGGAGGCCCTGGCCACCTGCAGAAGCTCCTGCAGTGCCCTCTCCATGTGCTGTATCCACCATCCACCTAGGACAAGGGAGCAGAGTCAATAGGTGTGAATGCACAGCCCAGTGCAGCCCACCCACTGTGCATGGCATACGACCATGGGACATGCCTCTGTGATGGTGTGCGACCACCCACAGTGATCGTGTCCACAAGACCTGCCCACCCAGGTGCACACAGCCATGTGGACCACAGCACACACCCACTGCCCAAGTCCCACACAGCACCACCGTGGCTGTACAATGACTTGGCTACATGGTGCAAAGGCAGTGGCATAGCCATGTACCTGGTGCACATGGACCACCAGCGATGCACACCCACACATGCAGTGCCACTGGACAGTGCTGACTGTACTGTGTGGCATTCACATTACTGGTGTCAAAGGATGGTGGCCATGCCCCGCCCCCTGCCCTGCAACACAGCATGCACAGAAAATCCTGGAAGAAAGGCACTCACCATCATCGGCCTGATCCGGGCACTGAGGTCCGCTTTGACCGCCTTCCTGTGGCTGTTGAACATCTCCACCACCCACGCCTCGGTGTTGGTCCTGTCTGGCTCTGTGCCACTCTTCAGGGCCTAGGGTGCAAAATGGAGGGATTATCAGTACAATCCGGTATCAAGAGCCCCACCCGGGTGTGTGCGATCCCGCTCAGCCCATCCATGCGTGACCCCCTCAGCACCACCTCCACCACCAACCACCAACACCACTGCCCACACTGGATGGCCCACCCCCTGTGTGGTGGACACATGCCTACCACGATACCGTACTGACGCAACCAGTGTATGGATGGGTACCTACCTGGTCGTGGCACTGCACCTCTCCTGGCGTGTGCCCACAGGCAGGCAAGCCTGTCCGGGTCCCTGCATTGGAGGTCCCCGTATCGGTTGTGACACTGCTCAGCCGTGCACCCGATTCCTTTGGCCTCCTCCAGTGTCACCGTCACCTCCTCCCATACTGCACTCCTGTCCCTGTCCAGGGGTGCATCTCCAAAAAGTGCACCAGCATGGAGCTCTACTATGGCTACCAAATTGGCCAGCTCCACCTGGCTCCAAACAGCAGCCCTCCTTCTTGCCATCTCTGAAGCTGGTTGGAGTCAAAATCGTTGCTCAATAGTGCTGTCCGCCACGAGCAGATGCTGCATGGTACAGCGCTGCCATTCCCCATCGCACTGTCACCGAACAGTGTGATGAGTGGTGCACCCTAGTGGACACATGGTGCTTAGGGGCAAAGGTCAAGCACAGGGTCAAGGGTCTGTCATGCATGGATCGCCACAGCATGATTGGTACCCACTGCGTGTAGAGCGATTGGGTGCCTGTGTGAGATGCCCTGTTGTGGCCTACCATGCTGTGGCTCCACGGTGCCTACGGTGCCCTAGTGCAAGAGTGCCATACATGTGAACAGCGTAGTAGTGCCACTGGCACAATGGTGGCCATGCCCTGCACTGCCTCCCATGCACAGCACGTCAGCAGCATGGCAGGCATCGGCGTCAGCACCCCTGGCATGTGCCGTTCAGTGTTCACTGTGCACGTCACGGAACTGCACCCTTGCTTGAGCATGTTTAACACAATTGCGCAAGGTGCAACAGCGTGATATTCAGCCGGCATATGCAAATCAGCTCATCAGCGATTCAGTGGTGCAGATACTGCATTAGCATCCACTTAAAATTGCGTCTCACCCTATTTGCATGCGTTGCGCTATATAAAAGTGATATTGTGCTGCCGAGACCATAGTCTGGTATTGCAGTCTATTGTGGTGAGTTGCATGCTGTTTGGGAGTGTGGACTGTGGTGTGTGGGAGATGCATGGGACTGCACAGTCAGAGGTAACACCTGTCATTCCCACAGGATCAATGATGAGTGACCATGAGGTGGAGGAGGAGGAACAGAGATGTGGGAGGAAGAGGAGGCCAAACTTCACCAAGGCAGAAACAGATGCCCTGTTTGAGGCCTAACTTAACCAGGACCAGCTGCTCAGCAGACAGCAGGGAACACCACAGGCCCATGCTCCTGCATGGGGAGAGGTGGCCCAAGCCATCAACCAGCATGGCAGCCACCAGCGGTCCGTGCAGGAATGCAGGAAGAAGGTGGGCATGGACAGGAGGAGGATTAAGGATAAGGTGGCTGCCATCAGGGCAGCATGGGCTGCGACCAATGGGGGACAGCTGGCTGTGCAAAGCCTGACCCCGCAGGAAGAGCGGGTTGCTGGTAGAATGCGGTGTTGTGCCATCGAGGGTGTTCCAGGTGGTGGATTCATGACGGGTGGTAGCCCATCACTGCATGGTAGGTCCTGATCTGTCACTGTGGGGGGGGAGATGCCACAGGGTAGGGCAGATACATTAATGCTACTGTGTTCCCTTACAGCTCCTGAGCATCTACATGGGTCAGCGGTGGTGGGTTTGTCCACTGAGGGCAATACCCTGGACACAGAGGAGGGCCCATCCAGCTCCACAGGTGTCTGAGGGTCAGGTTGACAGTGGGCCCACCTGACTGTATGGACTGATGTTGGTGGAGCAGGTGCGGAGGAGGCCCTGCCAATGTCCCAGCATGCCAGCGTCCCTGGATGCCAGCATGCTGAGACTTGGACTGGTGCCGGATCCATCACTGATGATGATGGAGCTCACATCATGGACAGTGATACATGTGGGCTGCAGGATGGCCGCACAGCAGGTTACAGCACAGGCATAGCCATGGGTGGTGCCACTGTGGAGGCCTGCATGACATCACAGTCCCAGCCTGTGCCTGTCTGCACCAGTGGGGCAGCACTGGTGTGTGTCCAGGACAGTGGGGATGTTGCGACTGCTGTGGTGGCACCGTTGAGCCCTGGAGAGTGGCAGCCAGAGGGGCAGTGTCAGCAGTCGGCCAATGGCCATGGGTGGACAGTGTCGGGGGCCGGGTCAGTGCACTGCCTGTGGACATGCCCAGGCATGGCCCTGGTGTGCAGCATCCAACCTCAAGGGGTGCTGCCCATCATGGCTGTGAACACCGTGAGGGACAGCATGCCGATCAGGCGGATGACCTCTTAGATGAGCACACCCACATACTCCATGATTCAGTGGATAAGCAGTTGCGACTTGTGATGGCGGTGGATTCACTCAGTGCTGTCCTGTACCAGGCAGAGGAGCGGTGCAGCAGGAACATTGGTCTGCTCCTGGCAGGGATGGACCAGCTGTGGGAGGATGTGACCACCGCCATTGAAAGGCAGGCACAGGCATTCACAGCTGTCAAGGCCACAATAGGCACTCAGTTATTTGCTCATGCATTTCAGACACCATGCAGTGCAATGTCCACCCCCTGTTCCCGGCATCATGTGACATCCTCCTTGTCAACACCGGGTTCAGCTGTGGGCATTCCGAGCATGCCTGGTGCAGGCATGTTCAGTGAGCTGCACACCCCTGCTCGAGAACAGTCATGTTCACAAGCAGAACCCCTGGAGGACTGTTGGTGCCACCCCATGAGGCCGTTGATCAGCCTGCCACTGCTGGCAGGTCTCAGTGGGGCCACCCATGCATCCATGGTGGCCGTGATACTGTGCCATGTGACTGACCTGTCTCCCACCATGGCTACTGTCTGATGCTGCCCTGTGTGCACTGTGTTGTTCAATGTGCAATGCACGGGTGGGGTACCCGGCCCTGCACACACACATTCCATCTGCACACCCTCCTGGCTGCTGGCCACTGTGGTGTGTGCATGATGATGCCTGCGTTGTGCTATCCACCACTGTGCAGTGGTGCCCAGTGTCTGACACACGCACAATGACAGGCACTGGGCATGGTGGTCTGTGGACGTGTGTGTGGCTAGGGGTAGCGGTTGGGGTCAGTGTGCCTCCTACCCTTTGTGCATGTTTTGTGGGTGTGTGTGTGTGTGTGTGTGTGACCATGTGCCAAGTTAGGCCTTGCTCATCCCTGATGGCATGTGCAGTTCCATGCTCAGCCAATTCCTTTACAACATGCACCCTGGGCTTTGTCTATGCTTGTTTGTGGGTTGTGCACTTGCTACTGGTGGTTGCACATGGCCCCATGACTTATTTGGGTTGGTTGAAGTGCTCCTCTGTGATGGTGTCCCAGTGCAGCTGCACCATCTGGATCAGTCGGGGGTACCTTCGACAAAGGAGGAACTGCCCATCACCATCTGCACCAGCATCCTCATCGTCCCCATCGCTGTCCCCCTCTTCGAACTGTACAGCTATCCCACAGTCATTGGCCATGTTGTGCAGGATGCAACAGGCCAGGAATAGCCTGCAGGCCTTTGAGGGACTGTACTGTAGGGCACCGCCAGACGTGTCCAGGCAACAAAAATGTGCCTTCAGCATCCTGAACACCCAGTCTATGACATTGTGTGTTGTGGCATATGCCTCATTGTAGCATTGCTGCGATGGTGTCATGGGCTGCCGGTATGGTATGAGCAGCCAGGAACGGAGTGGGTGTCCACTGTCACCTGTATGTAGAGGGTGGACATTAGTTTGGTGATCAGCATCGCCCTGCCATGGGCCATCTAGACCAGTGCCCATGTCACCTCTGACTATGCCCCTCCCAAGATCCATGTCTTTCTTAGTGATTTGCATACTCACCCACTAGGTGGCCAGTGGGGATGTCCCCACTCTAAAACCTATGGCACAGTGCAGACTGGTGCTAGATGAAGGCATCATGTGCTCCCCAGGGTGAGTGGCACAGACATTGGTTATGCACCCCCTAGCATCTCACACCACCTGGCAGTTGATGCTTGCATAGCTCTTCCGTTTTATGTATGCTGCACCTTCCAGGCCAGGTGGCATGCGGATGGCCACATGGGTGCAGGCAATGGCCCCAAGCATGCCAGGCATACGTGCTGCCCTGTGGAACTCTTGTATGTGTGCTGTGCGCTCCACCGGTGTGCTGAGGGAATGGATGTACTCCGCAGCATGTGGCAGCAGTCCATTGAGGAATTGTGTGAGTAGGTGTGATGTAGCCAACTGGATTACACCTGTTGCATCCCCTGTTGGTCTCTGGAAGGTACCCGTGGTGAGCAGGCACATGACAGCTGTCACTTTTGTCTCCACTGACAGAGCATAGCTCTGTTGTGTGGGTGCCTGCATCACATCACTGCACAGCTCACAGATTCACCTCAGGATCACCGGTTCAGGCAGTACCAGCCCACTATGTCTGTGTCACTGTACAGCTCAAAGCTGGTGTGGGCTCAGTACTGCCTGTTGGGGGCATACCACTGACGGGCCTTCCATGGCCACGCCCCCTGCTGCCTGCCTTCTCACACCTCATTACTGCCTCCATCTGAATGGTGCCACTGGCCATGTTCCTGGCTTGTGTTACCCCCCGGCAGCTGTAGTCCAGTTCCCCCTCTGTCCATTCTGCTACTCCCCTGCACCAGGAACACCTCCCAGATGTGGAAGTCCTGCCGACTGTCAGTGCCCTCAGTCCAATGTGGCACTTCCCCATTCCTCCTGCACAGTGGCACAGGCTTCCCACTCCTTTCCTGTTAGTTTCCAGGTGCTCTCTTTCCTGTAGCGTTCTTGCACCTCTCTCTTATTCCTTTTTATTTTGGATCATTTCCGCTATCGCGCAACTTCCATTTGCTCCCCTATTGCACATGGCGCATGCTGTTGAATATCACACTGCGCCATTTATTCATGGTTCCTCCCCCTTCAGTTGTGCATGCATTCATTACCATTGCGCTCTCTGTGCATTGCAATTTGGGGACACTAGCTGCTTCCCACTGAATATCTCACAATGGGCGCATTTTCGGACTTGTGCTAGGCATCCCTGTTGCTGTACGGCGCCAACTCTTTGAATATCTGGGCCACTGTAAAAAGAAAAACAACCATTAACGCCTTTTTGCTGCCCCACCATAACTGTTCCTAACTAAGTCCTACCCATGTGAATCTTCTGGCATGGGGTGTGCCCAATCCTCATGCCATCTTCTACCCCCACCCTGCCCATTTTGGTTCTGCAACACCGGGAGCCCACCACTGGTGCTGACAAATGTAACACTGACTCTGGTGGTGCCCAATCCCCTAGTGTCACAACCAGAAATAAAAAGAGAAAAACATCCATCACAGTTTTTTTTTAAATAAACCCTGTAAAAAATAAAATCATTCATCTAAGTCAGCTGTGGCCATTATTGTTCCCCCATCAGACCCTCCCGCTCAGCACCCACCACCCCACAGCCCCTAAGCCCTTGCTTATCCACTAGGGGTCCAATGATATAATCCTTTCTGGACCACAGACATGTCTTCACTCTTCAATGCCAGACTGCAAACTGAGTAACTCAGGAATGCTGTTCAGTGTATTTCAATGAGTTTTGAACTTAGTGGCATAACTTGGCCACTTTTGAATATTTTTGCACCAAATTTTCATCATTTTTTTGGGACCCCACCTCATGAACAATGACAGTGAAATTAGACAAATCTGTCCCAACAGGTGATTTCATTGTCACTGCAAGAAATCAACTTTCAGGTAGGAGTTGAAAAATTTATCTGCCCTTTTCATGAGCTGGGGTCATAAGAAGGTTAGGTTTAAAATTTGGAGTAAAAATATTTAAAAAAATATTTTGTGCCTACATTGAAATTTGCAAATGCAGGGCTGTAACTTTGGTAATTTTCAATATTTTGACACCAAATTTTCAACATTACTATTTCTTCACAGCATCTCATGAATGTGACAGCTGTATTTTCTCCAATCCTGGCAAATATGTGTTTTCACAAAAAGTTTATTTTCTGATCACTGCAATAAATCAGCTTTTGGGCAGAAGTTAAACATTTTCTCCACCCTTGTTCATTATGTGGGGTCGGTCATAAGAAGGCTAGGGTGAAAATGTGGGGAACAATATTAAAAGAATAGCAAAGTTATAAACTTACATTGAAATTCACAAATGCAGGCTTGTAACTTTGGCTAGATCCAGAAACAAATGATTTGATACCTTTTATTGGACCAACATGGAAGTTATAGAAAAGAACAAAGTGCTCTAGCTTTCGAACCAACCAGGTCTTTCTTCAGAAGCTTTGTGGCAGTTTTTTCAAATATCCCACACTATTAACACAAGATTATATTGAAAAAGCAGAAATAATTCTCATTGGTTCAACATATACATTTAAAACATAACAGAAGATTACTTCAGAGAAGCTAGTTAACACCAGTATGCCTTTAACTGAGGAGCCTCAGAAGGGCAAAGGTTATCAAGAATTCTCTACAGCCAGAGAGTTCTTGTCACATAAATTTTAAAATGTCTCAGTATGCCAAGAAAGCATTCTAGTGATAAAAACAGTTCGTGTTGCTTTAATTTTGGAGAATTTGCATTGTTGTGCTATCATTTCATTTTGTCAGCAATGGGAATTTTTTAGACAAGTTGTGCTTGGTGATGCACATATTTCTCTTGTTGTTTGTTAACACTGCATGCTTGATGTGTGCCTTTAATTCTCTGAGACTGTATTTTGCTGTGCTATTATTTCACTTCATCAGCACTGGGTAATAATCTGGACACAAGACCGTAGTATTTTGTGGATGCACATGAGTTTTGTTGATCGTGGACACTGCACTATGACTGAGTGTCTATTAATTCTGGAAGACTTTTCATTTTTGTTCTCATTTCATCATCTGCGGGTATTTCATTAATTCACAGTAGCATTTTGGGATGCACATTAATTCTGTTGACTTGTGTGATGTGGAACACTGCACGCATGACTGAATTCATCATTAATTTGTAGACTTTGTATTTCATTACAGGTATTTCTTCAGCACTGGAGAATTTTTTCATGACAGAAAAGAGTAGCATTCTTTGATGCACATTAATTCTGGTGATGTGTGTGACCAATTACTCATGACTGAGAGCATCATTAAATCTGGGAGACTTTACTTTGTTGTGCTATCATCATTTCATCATGGGAATTTTCAGTCTATGACAGTAGCACTTTGGGATACATATTATTTATGGACTGGCCTGACCACTACATGCAAAACTGAGTACCATTAATTTGACTTTGTTTTACTTGTGCTTAATTTCACATTGTCAGCACTGGGAATTTTCTGACTGAAGACAGGCATTTTGGGGTTGTACATTAATTTGGTGCTGTGGTGACCACTGCACTATGATTGTGAGGCTATTAATTCTGGGAGAATTTGCATTTCTCCTGTTCTATTTCTTCACTTTGTCAGCAATGGATAATTTTCGACACAAGACAGTTGCATTCTGGTGATACATTATTTCTCTTGTCTGTGTGTTTACACTGCATGCATGATAGTTTCCCTTTTATTTTGAGACTGCATTTTCGCTGTGCTATTTCACTTCTCACCACTGAATAATATTCGGACAAGACTATAGCATTGGGGATGCCCATGAATTCTGTTGACTGTGTGGACTACTGCACTCATGACTGAGTGCTCCATACTCTGGAAGACTTTGCTTTTGTTGTGTTCTCATTTCACTTCATCTGCACTGGGTCCTGGACACTCCACAGTAGCATTTTGGGATGCATATTAATTCTGTTTACTCTGTGTGATGTGAAACCACTGCACCCATGACTGAAAGCACCGCATTCTGGGACTTTGCATTTGCCTGGGCTTTCAGTCATGTCTTCAGCACTAGTAAATTCTTCATGACCCAAGAGAGATGATCTGTTGATGCACATCATTCTGGTGACTGTGTGGAACAGTTCACCCATGACTGAGAGCATCACCTATGTGAGACTTGCATTATTTGTGTTTCTATTATTTCACTTTATCATTATTGGGAATTTCGTTCGCGGACAGTAGTATTTTGGGGTTGCATTAATTATGGTGAGGTGTGAACACTACATGCAAGACTGAGTGCACCAATCCTGGAGACATTGAATTACTTGTGCATTAATTCACATTGTCAGTAGTGGGAATTTTCTGAACTGAAGACAGTACATTTTGTGAATGCACATTAATTCTGTTGATTGTGTGTGCCATTTATTCTGAGAGAATTTGCATTTCTTGCTGTGCTATCATTTCACTTTGTCAGCAATGTGGAATTTTCTGCACACAAGACAGTTGTATTCTGGGGATGCACATTATTTCTGGTGACTGTGTGTTAACACTGCACGAGTGACAGTGTGCGCCTTTAATTCTCTAAGACCATACATTTCTTGTGGTGCTATCATTTCACTTCATCAGCACTAGGTAACATTCTGGACACAAGACCATAGTATTTTGGGGGATGAATATGAATTCAGTTGACTGTGTGTGACCTCTGTACTCTTGACTGAGAGCTCCATTAATTCTGGAAGACTTTGCATTTTTTGTTGTGTTTTCATTTCATTTCTTCAGCCCTGGGGTATTTTCAGGACAAACCGCTGTAGCATTTTGGTGATGCACTTTACTTCTGGTGACTCGTTTGATGTGAGACCACTGCACCCATGACTGAATGCACCATTAATTCTGGGAGACTTTGTATTTCTTATTGGGCTAACAGTTAATTTCTTCAGCATTGCAGAATTATCATGACCAAAGACAGTAGCGTTCTTTGGATGCACACTAATTCTGGTTACTGTGTTTGACCAATTCACTTATGACTGAGAGCATCACTTATCTGGGAGGTTTTGCATTTCTTCTGTGCTATCATTTCATTTCATCATCACTGGGAGTTTTCAGTCTACAGGACAGTAGTATTTTGGGATACTCTATTAATTATGGTACTGTGCATGACCACTATATGCAAATCTGAGTGCACCATTAATCCTTCTAGATTCTTGCTTTTACTTGTTGTGTTATTTCATTGTCAGTAATGCACGTTTCTGGACACAAGACAGTTGCATTCCGTGATGCACATTATATCTGGTGTCTGTGTGTTAACACTGCATGCATGACAGTGTGCACCTTTAATACTCTGAGACTGCATTTCTTGCCATGCTATCATTTCACTTCTTCAGCACTGGGTAATATTCTGGACACAAGACCATAGCATTTTGGGATGCACATGAATTCTGTTGACTGTGTGTGACCACTACACTCATGACTGAGTGCTCCATTAATTCTGGAAGACTTTGCATTTCTTGTTGTATTCTCATTTCACTTCATCAGCACTGGGGTATTTTCAGGACACACCACAGTAGCATTTTGGGGATGCACATTAATTCTGGTGATGCTGTGTGATGTGAAACCCTACTCCCATGACTGAGTGCACCATTAATTCCGGAGACTTGTATTTCTTATTGGGATATCGTTCATTCTTCAGCACTGGGTAATTTTCATTATCCAAGACAGTAGCATTTCTGTTGATGGCATATTAATTCTGGTGATTGTGTGTGTGACCAGTTCACCATGATCGTGCGTTATTATTAAATCTGGGAGACTTTGCATTTCTTGTTGAGCTATCATTTCACTTCGTCGTCACTGGATAATTTTCAGTTCACAGGCCAGTAGCATTTTGGGGATGCGCATTTATTATGGTGACTGTGTGTGTCCACTACATGCAAGACTGAGAGAACCATTAACCTTGGAGACTTTGATTACTTGTTGTGCTATCATTTCACATTGTCAGCACTGAGGAATTTTCTATTGGAAGACAGCATTTTTGGGATGTCATTAATTTGGTTACTGTGGTGACCACTGTATGCATGATCAGTGTGCTATTAACTCAGGGAGATTTTTACTTTTTTGCTGTGCTATCATTTCACTTTGTCAGCAATGGGAATTTTCTGGACACAAGACGGTTGCATTCTGATGATGCTCATTCTTTCTGGTGACTGTGTGTTAACCTGCTGTATGGACATGTAGCACCTTTAATTCTCTGAGGTTTTGCATTTTTTGCTGTGCTTATAATTTCGTCTTCACAGCACTGGGTAATATTTTGTCACAAGACTCTGTGAGTATTTGTCGATTCACATGAATTCAGTTGATTGTGTTGACCACTGCATGCATGACTGGTGTGCTATTAACTCTGTGAGAATTACATTTTGCTGTGCTATCATTTCAGTTTGTTAGCAATGGGAATTTCTGACACAAGACAGTTGCATTCTGGTGAGGCACATTATTTTTGGTGACTGTGTATTATCACTGCACGGATGTCAGTGTGTGCCTTTAATTCTGTGAGACTATGCATTTCATGTTGTGCCATTATTTCACTACATCAGCATTGTGTAACTTTCTGGACACAAAACCAAAGCATATATGGGATGCACATCAATTCTGTTGACTGTGTGTGACCACTGCACTCATGAATGGGTGCTCAATTAATTCTTGAAGACTTTGCATTTCATGTTGTGTTATCATTTCACTTCATCAGCACTGGGGTATTTTCAGGATACACAACAGTTGCATTTTGGGGATGCACATTACTTCTGGTGACTCCTTGTGATGTGAGACCACTGCACCCATGACTGAATGCGCACACACTTTTTGACTTGCATTTATTGGGCTATCAGTTCATTTCACAGCACTGGGGAATTATCATGACTGAAGAGAGTAGCGCTTCTATGAATGCACTTATTCTGGTGACTGTGTGTGACCAATCTACTCATGTCTGAGAGCATCATTAAATTTGGGAGACTTTGTACTTTTGTTGTGCTATCATTTCATTTCATCATCATTGGGAATTTTCAGTTCACAGGACAGTAGCATTTTGGGATACACATTAATTATGGATGACTGTGCATAACCACTACATGCAAAACTGAGTGCACCATTAATCCTTGGGAATTTTTAGTTACTTGTTGTATCATTTCTTCATTATTGTCAGCACTGGGGAATTTCTGTACTGCAAGACAGTGAATTTGGGGATGCACAATAATTCTGGTGACTGTGTGTGACCACTGCACGCATGACTGTGTGCTATTAATTCTGGAGAATTTGCATTTTTGCAGGTGCTATCATTTCACTTTGTCAGCAATGGGGATTTTTTCTGGACACAAGACAGTTAAGTGTCTGGTGATGCACATTATTTCTTGGTGTCTGTGTGTTATGAGTGTATGCATGACAGTGTGTACTTTTAATTCTCTGAGACTGCATTTCTTTATGAGCTATAATTTCACTTCATCAGCACTGGGTAATATTCTGACACAAAGACCATAGAATTTGTGGATGCACATGAATTCAGTTGACTGTGTGTGACCACTGCACTCATGACTGAGTGCTCCATTAATTCTGGAAGACTTTGCATTTCTTGTTGTGTTTTCATTTCACTTCATCAGCACTGAGTAATATTCTAGGCACAAGACCATAGCATATTAGGGATGCACATCAATTCTGTTGACAGTGTGTGACCACTGCACTCATGACTGGGTTTTCCATTAATTCTGGAAGTCTTTGCATGTCTTGTTGTGTTCTCTTTTCATTTCATCAGCACAGGGGTATTTTCAGGACACACCATAGTAGCATTTTAGGGATGCACATTAATTCTGTTGACTCTGTTTGATGTGAAACCATATCACCCATGACTGAATGCACCATTAATACCGGGAGACTTTGCATTTCTTCAAGGTCTTTCAGTTCTGGTCTTTAGCAATGAGGAATTTTCATGACCCAAAAGAGAAGCATTATGTTGATGCACAATATCTTAGGACTGTGTGGTTACTCACCATGAATGAGAGCAATTACAGATACATAGATACAGATACATAGATTGCGCCAGCAGAGGTGCATATGGCCCACCCAGTCTGCCCATTTGAGCTTGTAAGTTCAGTTTGTTTTCCTAGAAGTCTGCTGCTACTTACCCCTGACCTAGAATTCCTTTTGTCTATCCCATGCATTCCCAAATCCTGTGATTGTTTCAGCCCTCACCACTTCCTCTTTGCAGGGTGTCCACTTGTCCACCACCCATTCTGTAGAAATTCTTTCCTGCCTCTGAATCGTCCTCCTCCAAATTCATCCCATGCCCTAGTCATGGAACATCTTTTTCACTTAAAATAGTGTTTTCCTGTATCCTGTTCCTCCCTGTAAGATACTTGTATGTCTCTATTATATCCTCTCTCCTCCCTCCTCCAGGGAGTACATGTTCAGTTCCTTCAACCTGTCTTCATAGGACTTGTGATGCAATCCATGCACCATCCTTGTTGCCCTCCTCTGAACCTTCTTTACCCTGTCTATGTCCTTACTGTTATGTGGTCTCCAGAACTGTACACTGTACTCCAGGTGGGGCTCACTCAGTGTTGTATAGCAGAATTATGACCTCCTTTCCCGCTGGTGATGCCTCTGCCTACATCCCAGCATCCTATTTGCTTTACCTGCTGCCTTGTCATACTGTTTCTTACCTTGAGGTCATCAGAGATGATAACCTCAAGATCCCTTTCCTGCTTGCATGCTATATTCTCACCCCAACTGATATATTGTGCCAGGGTTTTGTGCCCCATATGCATTATCTTGCACTTCTTCGCAATGAATTTCAACTGCCAAACCCTGACCATTCTTCAAGTTTCTGCAGGTCACTTCTCATTCTGTCTACACCCTCTGGTGTGTTTACTCTGTTACAGAGCTTGCAGTCATCAGCAAACAAATGAAATTCTGCTTCTAGATCCTGTGCCAAGGTCATCGATGAAGATGTTGAATAGGACCAGTCCCAGCACTGATCCCTGTGGTACCCCACTGGTCACTCTTCCTCTGTGGAGTGACAACCATTTACCACCACCCTCTGTGTCCTGCCACCCAGCCAGTTACCTACCCACCACACTACTGTCCTGCCCACACCAATATTCCCCAGTTTGTCTAATAGTCTTCTATGTGGCACAGTGTCACTGGCCTTGCTGAAGTCCTGATTGGCCTTGTCCACTGCCCTCCCTGATCCACCTCCTAGTCACCCAGTCAAAACAATTCAATGAGGTTGGTCTGACATGACCTCCCCCTGGTTAAACCATGCTGCCTTGGGTCCTGAAGTTCATTGACAACCAGATGTTCCATCAATCTCCTTCAGTAGTGCTTCCATATCTTCCCACTACCGAGGTGAGGCTGACTGGTCTGTAGTTCCCCGCCTCTCTTTGGTTCCCACTTTTGTATAAGGGACCACATCTGCTGTCTCTAGTCTTTGGGCACCTCCCCGTTTCCAGTGA
The DNA here is from genome assembly GCA_016271365.2 of Neoceratodus forsteri. Lineage (NCBI taxonomy): Eukaryota > Metazoa > Chordata > Ceratodontiformes > Ceratodontidae > Neoceratodus > Neoceratodus forsteri. Next base: position 1,495,360,248 of record CM057449.1, on the reverse strand, counting down.
TCAGCTAAACAGGATAGCCAGAGGTTCAGCCACCACCTCTTAGTTCTTTAAGGACACTGGGGTACCCCATCTGGCCTCATTGCTTTATCAACTCTTATTACTTACAGTTCCTTTCAGGACCCTTTTCATGTAAAGGGACTTGTGTCCATTTCTGCACCATTCTCACCCTTGTACTCCCTTCAGACCCATTACCTCCTTCTTCCCGTAAAGACTGAGCAGAACTCTGTTCAATGTCAGCTTTACTGTTGTCATCCTCCACATGGCTCCCCATCCTCCCCTTCAGTCTCACTATCCTCCCTTTGTCTTATTTTTTCAACTTATGTACCTGTAAAGGTTTTGTCCCATCTACCCACTGATTCTGCAATGCTGCTCTTCTCTGAGCTTTGGCTTCCCTTACTGACCTCCCTGCCTCCTTTGCTTATCCTGGTACTTCTCCCATCCTTCTGCCAGTGTCTTTTGTATTGCCTGAATGCACTCTTTTTGGCTTTCACTTTCTTTGCTACCTCTTTGGAAAACCATAATGGTCTCCTCTTCCTTTTCCTCTTGCTAACCTGCTTAATACATATTTCTGTAGTTCTTGTAAACTAAATCTGGGAGACTTTACATTTCTTGTGCTGTCATTTCTCTCCATCATTACTGGGGAATTTTCAGTTCACAGAAAAGTAGCATTTTGGGGATGCAAATTAATTATGATGACTGTGTGTGAACACTAGATGCAAGACTGAGTGCAACATAAATTCTTGGAGACTTTGAATTACTGGTTGTGCTATCATATCACATTGTCAGCACTGTGGAATTTTCTGGACTGAAGACAGTAGCATTTTGGGGAATGCACATTAATTCTGGTGACTGTGTGTGATGCCTGCATGCATGACTGTGTGTACCATTAATTCTGGGAGAATTTTCATTTCTTGCTGTGCTATCATTCCACTTTGTCAGCAATGGGGAATTTTCTGGACACAAGACAATTGTATTCTGGTGATGCACATTATATCTGGTGTCTGTGTGTTATCAGTGCATGCATGACAGTGTGCACCTTTAATACTCTGAGACTGCATTTCTTGCTGTGCTATAATTTCACTTTATCAGCATTGGTAATATTCTGGACACAAGACCATAGCATTTTGGGGATGCACATTAATTCTGGTGACTCTGTGTGATGTGAAACCCCTGCACCCATGACTGAGTGCACCATTAATTCCGGGAGACACTGCATTTCTTATTGGGCTATCAATTCATTTCTTCAGCACTGGGGAATATTCATGACCCAACAGAGAAGCATTCTGTGGATGCACATTAATTCTGGTGACATTGTGTGCCCAGTTCACTCATGACTCGAGCATCATTAAATCTGGGAGACTTTGCACTTCTTGTTGTGCTATCATTTCACTTCGTCGTCAATTGGTAATGTTCAGTTCACAGGACAGTAGCATTTTGGGGATGCTAATTAATTATGGTGACTGTGTGTGACCACTACATGCAAGACTGAGAGCACCATTAATCCTTGAAGAGTTTGAATTACTTGTTGTGCTATCATTTCATATTGTCAGCACTGAGGAATTTTCTGGACTGAAGACAGGAGCATTTTGGGGATGCACATTAATTCTGGTGACTGTGTGTGACCACTGCACGCATAAATGTGTGTGCCATTAATTCTGGGAGAATTTGCATTTCTTGCTGTGCTATCATTTCACTTTGTCAGCAATGGGGAATTTTCTGGACACAAGACAGTTGCATTCTGCTGATGCACATTATTTTTGGTGACTGTGTATTATCACTGCACGAATGTCAATGTGCGCCTTTAATTCTCTGAGACTATGCATTTCTTGCTGTGCTATCATTTCACTTCATCAGCACTGTGTAACATTCTGGACCCAAGAGCAAAGCATATTTGGGATGCACATCAATTCTGTTGACTGTGTGTGACCACAGCACTCATGAGTGGGTGCACCATTAATTCTTGAAGACTTTGCATTTCTTGTTGCGTTATCATTTCACTTCATCAGCACTGGGGTTTTTTCAGGTCACACTACAGTTGCATTTTGGGGATGCACATTACTTCTGCTGACTCCTAGTGATGTGAGATCACTGCACCCATGACTGAATGCACCATTAATTCTGGGAGACTTTGCATTTCGTTTTGGGCTATCAGTTCATTTCAACAGCACTGGGGAATTATCATGACCCAAGACAGTAGCGTTCAGTGGATGCACAAAAATTCTGGTGACTGTGTGTGACCAATTCACTCATGACTGACAGGATCATTAAATCTGGGAGACTTTGCATTTCTTGTTCTGCTAACATTTCATTTCATCATCACTAGGGAATTTTCAGTTCACAGGAGAGTAGCATTATGGGGATACATATTAATTATGGTGACTGTGCATGACCACTACATGCAAAACTGAGTGCACCATTAATACTTGGGGACTTTGCTTTATTTGTTGTGCTATCATTTCACATTGTCAGCACAGGAGAATTTCTGTACTCAAGACAGTAGAATTTTGGGGATGCACATTAATTCTAGTGATTGTGTGTGACTACTGCACGCATGACAGTGTGTGCCATTAATTCTGGGAGAATTTTCATTTCTTGCAGTTCTATCATCTCAATTTCTCAGCAATGGGGAATTTTCTGTGGATGACATGACAGTTGCGTATTCTTGATGCACATTATCTGGTGTCTGTAGTGTTAACACTGCATGCATGACAGTGTGCACCTTTAATTCTCTGAGACTGCATTTTGTTGTGCTATCATTTCACTTCATTAGCACTCGGTAATATTCTGGACACAAGACCATAGCATTTTGAGGATGCACTTGAATTCTGTTGACTGTGTGTGACCACTGGGCCTGTGACTGAGTGCTCCATTGATTCTGGAAGACTTTACTTTGTTTTTATTTTCATTTCACTCATCAGCACTGGGGATATTTTCGACATTACAGTAGCATTTTGGGGATGCATATTAATTCTGGTGACTCTGTTGTGATGTGAAACCCCTGCACCCATGACTGCGTGCACCATTAATTCTGGGAGACTTTGCATTTCTTATTGAGCTATCGGTTCATTTCTACAGCACTGGGGAATTTTCATGAATCAAGACAGTAGCATTCTATGGATGCACATTAATTCTGGTGACTGTGTGTAACCAGTTCACTCATGACTATGCGAGCATCATTAAATCTGGGAGACTTTGGATTTCTTGTTGTGCTATCATTTTACTTCGTCGTCATTGGGTAATGTTCAGTTCACAGGACAGTAGCATTTTGGGGATGCGCATTAATTATAGTGACTGTGTGTGACCACTACATGCAAGACTGAAAGCACCATTAATCCTTGGAGACTTTGCATTACTTGTTGTGCTATCATTTCCATTGTCAGCATCTGATTTAATTTTTCTGGACTGAAGACAGCAGCATTTTGGGATGCCACAATAATTTGGTGACTGTGTGTGTTCACTGTTTGCGTGATTGTAGGTTATTTAATTAGGAGAATTTGTATTTTTGCTGTGCTATCATTTCACTTTGTCAGCAATGGGGAATTTTTGGGACACAAGACAGTTGCATTCTGATGATTCTCATTATTTCAGGTGTCTGTTTGTTAACACTGCATGCATGACAGTGAGCGCCTTTAATTCCCTGAGACTTTGCATTTCTTGCTGTGCTAACATTTCAACTCGTCAGCACTGGGTTATATTCTGGACACAAGACCATAGCATTATGAGGATGCACATGAATTCAGTTGACTGTGTGTGACCACTGCATGCATGACTGTGTGTACCATTAATTCTGGGAGAATTTGCATTTTCTGCTGTGCTATCATTTCACTTTGTCAGCAATGGGGAATTTTCTGGACTCAAGATAGTTGCATTCTGGTGATGCACATTATTTCTCTTGTCATTTTGTTTACACTGCATGCACGGCAGTGTGCCCCTTTAATTCTCTGAGACTGCATTTCTTGCTGTGCTATCATTTCACTTCATGAGCTCTGAGTAATATTCTGGACACAAGTTATAGCATATTGGTGATGCACATGAATTCTGTTGTCGGTGGGTGACCACTGCACTTATGACTGAGTGCTCCATTAATTCTGGAAGACTTTGCTTTTCTTGTTGAGTTCTCATTTCACTTCATCTGCACTGGCATATTTTCAGGACACACCACAGTAGCATTTTGGGGATGCACATTAATTCTGTTTACTCTGTGTGATGTGAAACCACTGCACCCATGACTGAAAGCACCATTAATTCTAGGAGACTTTGCATTTCTCATTGGGCTTTCAGTTCATGTCTTCAGCACTGGGGAATTTTCATTACCAAAGAGAGTAGCATTCTGTGGATGCACATTAATTCTGTTGACTGTGTGTGACCAGTTCACTCATGACTGAGAGCATCACTAAACATGGGAGAATTTGAATTATTTGCATTTCTATCATTTCACTTTATCATTACTGGGAAATTTTCAGTTCACAGGACAGTAGCATTTTGGGTATGCACATTAATTATGCTGACTGTGTGTGAACACTACATGCAAGGCTGAGTGCACCATTAATCCTTGGAGACTTTGAATTACTTGTTGTGCTATCACTTCACATTGTCAGCAGTGGGGAATTTTCTGGTCTGAAGACAGTAGCATTTTGGGAATGCACATTAATTCTTGTGACTGTGTGTGCCATTAATTCTGAGAGAATTTGCATTTCTTGCTGTGCTATCATTTCACTTTGTTAGCAATGGGGAATTGTCTGGACACAAGACAGTTGTATTCTGGTTACGCACATTTTTTCTGGTGTCTGTGTGTTAACACTGCACGAGTGACAGTGAGCGCCTTTAATTCTCTTAGACTATTCATTTCTTGCTGTGCTATCATTTCACTTCATCAGCACTGGGTAACATTCTGGACACAAGACAATAGCATTTTGGGGATGAATATGAGTTCAGTTGACTGTGTGTGACCTCTGCACTCTTGACTGAGAACTCCATTAATTCTGGAAGACTTTGCATTTCTTGTTGTCTTATCATTTCACTTCTTCAGCACTGGGGTTTTTTCAGGACACACCACAGTAGCATTTTGGGGATGCACGTTACTTCTGGTGTCTCCTTGTGATGTGAGACCACTGCACCCATGACTGAATGCACCATTAATTCTGGGAGACTTTGCATTTCTTATTGGGCTATCAGTTAATTTCTTAAGAATTGGGAAATAATCATGACCAAAGAGAGTAGCATTCTGTGGATGCACATTAATTCTGGTGACTGTGTGTGACCAATTCACTCAAGACTGAGAGCATCATTGAATTGTGCTTCTTCGTTTACATGTAACTTCATTTCATCATCACTGGGGAATTTTCAGTTCACAGGAGAGTAGCATTTTGGGGATACTCATTGATTATGGTGACTGTGCATGACCACTACATGCAAAACTGAGTGCACCTTTAATCCTTGGAGACTTTGCTTTACTTGTTGTGATATCATTTCTCATTGTCAGCAATGGGGAATTTTCTGGACACAAGACAGTTGCATTCTGGTGATGCACATTATATCTGGTGTTTTTGTGTTAACATTGCATGCATGACAGTGTACACCTTTAATACTCTGAAACTGCATTTCTTGCTGTGTTATCATTTCACTTCATCTACACTGGGTAATATTCTGGACACAAGACCATAGCATTTTGGGGATGCACATGAATTCTGTGGACTGTGGGTGACCACTGCACTCATGACTGAGTGCCCCATTGTTTCTGGAAGACCTTGCATTTCTTGTTGTATTCTCATTTCACTTCATTAGTACTGGGGTATTTTCAGGACACACCACAGTAGCATTTTGGTGATGCACATTAATTCTGGTGGCTCTGTGTGATGTGAAACCCCTGCACCCATGACTGCATGCCCATTAATTCTGGGAGACTTTACATTTCTTAATGGGCTATCGGTTCATTTCTTCAGCACTGGGGAATTTTCATGAACCAAGAGAGACGCATTCTGTGGATGCACATTAATTCTGGTGGCTGTGTGTAACCAGTTCACTCTTGACTGAAAGCATCATTAAATCTGGGAGACTTTGCATTTCTTGTTGTGCTATCATTTCACTTCGTCGTCACTGGGTAATGTTCAGTTCACAGGACAGCAGCATTTTGGGGATGCGCAGTAATTATGGTGACTGTGTGTGACCACTACATGCAAGACTGAGGGTGCCATTAAATCAGTTAGAATTTGCATTTCTTGCTGTGCTATCATTTCACTTTGTCAGCAATGGGGAATTTTCTGGACACAAGACAGTTGCATTCTGATGATTCTCATTATTTCTGGTGTCTGTTAACACTGCATGCATGACAGCGAGCACCTTTAATTCTCTGAGACTTTGCATTTCTTGCTGTGCAAACATTTCAATTCATCAGCACTGGGTTATATTCTGGACACAAAACCATATGTGGATTCACATGAATTCAGTTGACTGTGTGTGACCACTGCATGCATGACTGTGTGTACCATTAATTCTGGGAGAATTTGCATGTTTTGCTGTGCTATCATTTCACTTTGTCAGCAATGGGGAATTTTCTGGACACAAGACAGTTGCATTCTGGTGATGCACATTATTTCTCTTGTCAGTTTGTTTACACTGCATGCACGGCAGTGTGCCCCTTTAATTCTCTGAGACTGTATTTCTTGCTGTGCTATCATTTCACTTCATGAGCTCTGAGTAATATTCTGGATGCAAGACTATAGCATATTGGTGATGCACATGAATTCTGTTGTCTGTGTGTGACCACTGCACTTATGACTGAGTGCTCCATTAATTCTGGAAGACTTTTCTTTTCTTGTTGTGTTCTCATTTCACTTCATCTGCACTGGGGTATTTTCAGGACACACCACAGTAGCATTTTGGAGATGCACATTAATTCTGTTTACTCTGTGTGATGTGAAACCACTGCACCCATGACTGAAAGCACCAATAATTCTGGGAGACTTTGCATTTCTCATTGGGCTTTCAGTTCATGTCTTCAGCACTGGGGAATTTTCATGACCCAAGGGAGTAGCATTCTGTTGATGCACATTAATTCTGTTGACTGTGTGTGACCAGTTCACTCATGACTGAGAGCATCACTAATCATGGGAGAATTTGAATTATTTGCGTTTCTATCATTTCACTTTATCATTACTGGGGAATTTTCAGTTCACAGGACAGTAGCATTTTGGGTATGCACATTAATTATGCTGACTGTGTGAACACTACATGCAAGGCTGAGTGCACCATTAATCCTTGGAGACTTTGAATTACTTGTTGTGCTATCAATTCACATTGTCAGCAGTGGGGAATTTTCTGGACTGAAGACAGTAGCATTTTGGGAATGCACATTAATTCTGGTGACTGTGTGTGCCATTATTTCTGAGAGAATTTGCATTTCTTGCTGTGCTATCATTTCACTTTGTCGGCAATGGGGAATTGTCTGGACACAAGACAGTTGTATTCTGGTTATGCACATTTTTTCTGGTGACTGTGTGTTAACACTGCACGAGTGACAGTGTGTGCCTTTAATTCTCTTAGATTACGCATTTCTTGCTGTGCTATCATTTCACTTCATCAGCACTGGGTAATATTCTGGATGCAAGACAATAGCATTCTGGGGATGAATATGAGTTCAGTTGTCTGTGTGTGACCTCTGCACTCTTGACTGAGAGCTCCATTAATTCTGGAAGACTTTGCATTTCTTGTTGTGTTATCATTTCACTTCTTCAGCACTGGGGTATTTTCAGGATACACCACAGTAGCATTTTGGGGATGCACATTACTTCTGGTGTCTCCTTGTGATGTGAGACCACTGCACCGATGACTGAATGCAACATTAAATTCTGGGAGACTTTGCATTTCTTATTGGGCTATCAGTTAATTTCATAAGCATTGGGAAATAATCATGACCAAAGAGAGTAGCATTCTGTGGATGCACATTAATTCTAGTGACTGTGTGTGACCAATTCATTCACGACTGAGAGCATCATTAAATCTGTGAGACTTTGCATTTCTTCTTGTTCTATCATTTCATTTCATTATCACTGGGGAATTTTCAGTTCACAGGAGAGTAGCATTTTGGGGATACACATTAATTATGGTGACTGTGCATGACCACTACATGCAAAACTGAGTGCACCATTAATCCTTGGGGACTTTTCTTTACTTGTTGTGCTATCATTTCACATTGTCAGCACTGGAGAATTTCTGGACTGAAGACAGTAGAATTTTGGGGATGCACATTAATTCTGATGACTATGTGTGGCCACAGCACACTTGACAGTGTGTGTCACTAATTTTGGGAGAATTTACATTTCTTCCTGTGCTATCATTTCACTTTGTCAGCAACGGGGAATTTTCTGGACACAAGACAGTTGCATTCTGTTGATGCACATTATTTCTCTTGTCTGTTGGTTTACACTGCATGGATGGCAGTGTGCTCCTTTAATTCTCTGAGACTGCATTTCTTGCTGTGCTATCATTTCACTTCATCAGCACTGAGTAATATTCTGGACACAAGACTGTAGCATATTGGTGATGCACATGAATTCTGTTGACTGTGTGTGACCACTGCACTCATGAATGGATGCTCCATTAATTCTTGAAGACTTTGCATTTCTTGTTGTATCATTTCACTTCATCAGCATGGGGGTAATTTCAGGACACACTACAGTTGCATTTTGGGGATGCACATTACTTCTGGTGAGTCCTTGTGATGTGAGACCACTGCACCCATGACTGAATGCACCATTAATTCTGGTAGACTTCGCATTTCTTATTGGGCTATCAGTTCATTTCTACAGCACAGGGGAATTATCATGACCCAAGAGAGTAGCGTTCTGTGGATGCACATTAATTCTGGTAACTTTGCATTTCTTGTTGTGCTATCATTTCATTTCATCATCACTGGGGAATTTTCAGTTCACAGGAGAGTAGCATTTTGGTGATACACATTAATTATGGTGACTGTGCATGACAACTTCATGCAAAACTGAGTGCACCATTAATCCTTAGAAACTTTGCTTTACTTGTTGTGCTATCATTTCACATTGTCAGCACTGGGGAATTTCTGGAATGAAGACAGTAGAATTTTGGGGTTGCACATTAATTATGGTGACTGTGTGTGACCACTGCACATGACTATGTGTGCCATTAATTCTGGGAGAATTTGCATTTCTTGCAGTGCTATCATTTCACTTTGTCAGCAATGGGAATTTTCTGGACACAAGACAGTTGCATTCTGGTGATGCAAATTATTTCTGGTGTCTGTGTGTTAACACTGTATGCCGACAGTGTACATTTAATTCTCTGAGACTGCATTCTTGTTGTGCTATTATTTCACTTCATCAGCACTGGGTAATATTCTGGACACAAGACCATTGAATTTTGTGGATGCACATGAATTCAGTTGACTGTGTGTGACCACTGCACTCATGACTGAGTGCTCATTAATCTGGAAGACTTTGCATTTCTTGTTGTGTTTTAATTTCACATCTTCAGCACTGGGTAATATTCTAGGCACAAGACCTTAGCATATTAGGGATGCACATGATTTCTGTTGACTGTGTGACCACTGCACTCATGACTGGGTGTCCATTAATTCTGGAAGACTTTACATTTCTTGTTGTGTTCTCATTTCATTTCATCAGCACAGGGGTATTTTCAGGAATCTCCACAGTAGCATTTTTGGGATGCATATTAATTCTGTTGACTCTGTGTGATATGAAACCACTGCACCCATGACTGAATGCACCATTAATACAGGGAGACTTTGCATTTTTTAAAGGTCTTTCAGATCTTGTCTTCATCACTGAGGAATTTTCATGACCCAGCAGAGTAGCATTCTGTTGATGGCCATTAATTCTGATGACTGTGTGTGACCAGTTCACTCATAATTGAGAGCATCACTAAATCTGGGAGTTCATACATTTCTTGAAGTGCTATTATTTCACTTCATCATTACTGGGGAATTTTCAAGTTCACAGGACAGTAGCATTTTGGGGATGCACATTAATTATGGTGACTGTGTGTGAACACTACATGCAAGACTGAGTGCACCATTAATACTTGGAGACTTTGAATTACTGGTTGTGCTATCATTTCACATTGTCAGCACTGTGGAATTTTCTGGACTGAAGACAGAAGCATTTTGGGATGCACATTAATTCTGGTGATTGTGTGTGACCACTGAACGCATGACAGTGTGTGCCATTAATTCTGGGAGAATTTGCATTTCTTGCAGTGCTATCATTTCACTTTGTCAGCAATGGGGAATTTTCTGGGCACAAGACAGTTGTGTTCTGGTGATGCAAATTATTTCTGGTGTCTGTGTGTTAACACTGATTGCGTGACAGTGTGCACATTAACTTCTCTGAGACTGCATTTCTTGCTGTGCTATAATTTCACTTCATCAGCACTGGGTAATATTCTGGACACAAGACAATTGAATTTTGTGGATGCACATGAATTCAGTTGACTGTGTGTGACCACTGCACCCATGACTGAGTGCTCCATTAATTCTGGAAGACTTTGAATTTCTTGTTGTGTTTTCATTTCACTTCTTCAGCACTGGGGTATTTTCAGGACTCACCACAGTAGCATTTTGGGGATGCATATTAATTCTGTTGACTGTGTGTGATATGAAACCACAGCACCCATGACTGAATGCACCATTAATACTGGGAGACTTTGCATTTTTTAAAGGTCTTTCAGTTCTTGTCTTCAGCACTGAGGAATTTTCATGACCCAGCAGAGTAGCATTCTGTTGATGGCCATTAATTCTGATGACTGTGTGTGACCAGTTCACTCATAATTGAGAGCATCACTAAATCTGGGAGACTTTACATTTCTTGTTGTGCTATCATTTCACTTCACCATTACTGGAAATTTTCAGTTCACAGGACAGTAGCATTTTGGGGATGCACATTAATTATGGTGACTGTATGTGAACAATACATGCAAGACTGAGTGCACCATTAATTCTTGGAGACTTTGAATTACTGGTTGTGCTATCATTTCACATTGTCAGCACTGTGGAATTTTTGGACTGAAGACAGAAGCATTTTGGGGATGCACTTTAATTCTGGTGACTGTGTGGGACCACTTCATGCATGACTGTGTGTGCCATTAATTCTGGGAGAATTTGCATTTCTTGCTCTGCTATAATTTCACTTTGTCAGCAATGGGGAATTTTCTGGATGCAAAACAGTTGCTTTGTGGTGATGCACATTATTTCTCTTGTCTGTGTGTTAACACTGCGTGCATGACAGTGTGCCCCTTTAGTTCTCTGTGACTGCATTACTTGCTGTGTTATCATTTCATTACATCAGCCCTGGGTAATGATCTGGACACAAGTCCATAGCATTTTGGGGATGCACATGAATTCTGTTGACTGTGTGTAACCACTTCACTCATGACTGAGTGCTCCATTAATTCTGGAAGACTTTGCTTTTCTTTTTGTGTTCTCATTTCACTTCATCTGCACTGGGGTATTTTCAGGATACACCACAGTAGTATTTTGGGGATGCACATTAATTCTGTTTATTCTGTGAGATGTGAAACCACTGCACCCATGACTGAAAGCACCATAAATTCTGGGAGAGTTTGCATTTCTCATTGGGCTTACAGTTCATGTCTTCAGCACTGGGGAATTTTCATGACCCAAGAGAGTAGCATTCTGTTGATGCATATTAATTCTGGTGACTGTGTGTGACCAGTTCACTCATGACTGAGAGCATCACTAAACATGAGAGAATTTGAATTATTTGCATTTCTATCATTTCACTTTATCATTACTGGGGAATTTTCAGTTCACAGGACAGTAGCATTTTGGGTATGCACATTATTTATGCTGACTGTGTGTGAACACTACGTGCAAGGCTGAGTGCACCATTAATCCTTGGAGACCTTGAATTACTTGTTGTGCTATTAATTCACATTGTCAGCAGTGGGGAATTTTCTGTACTGAAGACTGAAGCATTTTGGTAATGCACATTAATTCTGGTGACTGTGTGCCATTAACTCTGAGAGAATTTGCATTTCTTGCTGTGCCATCATTTCACTTTGTCAGCAATGGGGAATTTTCTGGACACAAGACAGTTGTATTCTGGTTATGCACATTATTTCTGGTGACTGTGTTTTAACACTGCACAAGTGATAGTGTGCGCCTTTAATTCTCTAAGACTATGCATTTCATTTCATGCTGTGCTATCATTTCACTTCATCAGTACTGGGTAACATTCTGGACACAAGATCATAGCATTTTGGGATGAATATGAATTCAGATGACTGTGTGTGACCTCTGCACTCTTGACTGAGAGCTCCATTAATTCTGGAAGACTTTGCATTTCTTGTTGTGTTATCATTTCACTTCTTCAGCAGTGGGGTATTTTCAGGGCACACCACAGTAGCATTTTGGGGATGCACAATTCTTCTGGTGACTTCTTGTGATGTGAGACCACTGCACCCATGACTGAATGCACCATTAATTCTGGGAGACTACATTTCTTAATGGGCTATCAGTTAATTTCTTCAGCATTGGGAAATTATCAAGACAAAAGAGAACAGCGTTCTGTGGATGCACATTAATTCTGGTGACTGTGTGTGACCAATTCACTCACGACTGAGAGCATCATTAAATCTGGGAGACTTTGCATTTCATCTTGTGCTATCATTTCATTTCATCATCACTGGGGAATTTTCAGTTCACAGGACTGTAGCATTTTGGGGATACTCATTAATTATGGTGACTGAGTATGACCACTACATGCAAAACTGAGTGCTCCATTAATCCTTGGAGATTTTGCTTTACTTGTTGTGCTATCATTTCATATTTTCAGCAATGGGTAATTTTCTGGACACAAGACAGTTGCATTCTGGTGATGCACATTATATCTGGTGTCTGTTGTTAACACTGCATGCATGACAGTGTGCACCTTTAATACTCTGAGACTGCATTTCTTGCTGTGCTATCATTTCACTTCATCAGCAGTGGGTATTATTCTAGACACAAGACCATAGCATTTTGGGAATGCACATGAATTCTGTTGACTGTATGTGAACACTGCACTCATGACTGAGTCCTCCATAGATTCTGGAAGACTTTGCATTTCTTGTTGTATTCTCATTTCACTTCATCAGTACTGGGTTACTTTCAGGACACACCACAGTAGCATTTTGGGGATGCACATTAATTATGGTGACTCTGTGTGATGTGAAACCCCTGCACCCATGACTGCATGCACCATTAATTCTGGGAGACTTTGCATTTCTTCTTGTTCTATCATTTCATTTCATTATCACTGGGAAATTTCAGTTCACAGGAGAGTAGCATTTTGGGGATACACATTAATTATGGTGACTGTGCATGACCACTACATGCAAAACTGAGTGCACCATTAATCCTTGGGGACTTTGATTTACTTGTTGTGCTGTCATTTCACATTGTCAGCACTGGAGAATTTCTGGACTGAAGACAGTAGAATTTTGGGGATGCACATTAATTCTGATGACTATGTGTGACCACAGCACACATGACAGTGAGTGTCACTAATTTTGGGAGAATTTGCATTTCTTCCTGTGCTATCATTTCACTTTGTCAGCAACGGGGAATTTTCTGGACACAAAACAGTTGCATTCTGTTGATGCACATTATTTCTCTTGTCGGTTGGTTTACACTGCATGGATGGCAGTGTGCTCCTTTAATTCTCTGAGACTGCATTTCTTGCTGTGCTATCATTTCACTTCATCAGCACTGAGTAATATTCTGGACACAAGACTGTAGCATATTGGTGATGCACATGAATTCTGTTGACTGTGTGTGACCACTGCACTCATGAATGGATGCTCCATTAATTCTTGAAGACTTTGCATTTCTTGTTGTATCATTTCACTTCATCAGCACGGGGGTAATTTCAGGACACACTACAGTTGCATTTTGGGGATGCACATTACTTCTGGTTAGTCCTTGTGATGTGAGACCACTGCGCCCATGACTGAATGCACCATTAATTCTGGTAGACTTTGCATTTCTTATTGGGCTATCAGTTCATTTCTACAGCACAGGGGAATTATCATGACCCAAGAGAGTAGCGTTCTGTGGATGCACATTAATTCTGGTGACTTTGCATTTCTTGTTGTGCTATCATTTCATTTCATCATCACTGGGGAATTTTCAGTTCACAGGAGAGTAGCATTTTGGTGATACACATTAATTATGGTGACTGTGCATGACAACTTCATGCAAAACTGAGTGCACCATTAATCCTTAGAAACTTTGCTTTACTTGTTGTGCTATCATTTCACATTGTCAGCACTGGGGAATTTCTGGAATGAAGACAGTAGAATTTTGGGGTTGCACATTAATTATGGTGACTGTGTGTGACCACTGCACGCATGACTATGTGTGCCATTAATTCTGGGAGAATTTGCATTTCTTGCAGTGCTATCATTTCACTTTGTCAGCAATGGGGAATTTTCTGGACACAAGACAGTTGCATTCTGGTGATGCAAATTATTTCTGGTGTCTGTGTGTTAACACTGTATGCGCGACAGTGTACACATTTAATTCTCTGAGACTGCATTTCTTGTTGTGCTATTATTTCACTTCATCAGCACTGGGTAATATTCTGGACACAAGACTATTGAATTTTGTGAATGCACATGAATTCAGTTGACTGTGTGTGACCACTGCACTCATGACTGAGTGCTCCATTAATTCTGGAAGACTTTGCATTTCTTGTTGTGTTTTAATTTCACTTCTTCAGCACTGGGTAATATTCTAGGCACAAGACCTTAGCATATTAGGGATGCACATGATTTCTGTTGACTGTGTGTGACCACTGCACTCATGACTGGGTGTCCATTAATTCTGGAAGACTTTACATTTCTTGTTGTGTTCTCATTTCATTTCATCAGCACAGGGGTATTTTCAGGACTCACCACAGTAGCATTTTTGGGATGCATATTAATTCTGTTGACTCTGTGTGATATGAAACCACTGCACCCATGACTGAATGCACCAGTAATACCGGGAGACTTTGCATTTTTTAAAGGTCTTTCAGATCTTGTCTTCATCACTGAGGAATTTTCATGACCCAGCAGAGTAGCATTCTGTTGATGGCCATTAATTCTGATGACTGTGTTTGACCAGTTCACTCATAATTGAGAGCATCACTAAATCTGGGAGTTTATACATTTCTTGATGTGCTATCATTTCACTTCATCATTACTGGGGAATTTTCAAGTTCACAGGACAGTAGCATTTTGGGGATGCACATTAATTATGGTGACTGTGTGTGAACACTACATGCAAGACTGAGTGCACCATTAATACTTGGAGACTTTGAATTACTGGTTGTGCTATCATTTCACATTGTCAGCACTGTGGAATTTTCTGGACTGAAGACAGAAGCATTTTGGGATGCACATTAATTCTGGTGATTGTGTGTGACCACTGAACGCATGACAGTGTGTGCCATTAATTCTGGGAGAATTTGCATTTCTTGCAGTGCTATCATTTCACTTTGTCAGCAATGAAATTTTCTGGGCACAAGTCAGTTGCGTTCTGGTGATGCAAATTATTTCTGGTGTCTGTGTGTTAACACTGATTGCGTGACAGTGTGCACATTAACTTCTCTGAGACTGCATTTCTTGCTGTGCTATAATTTCACTTCATCAGCACTGGGTAATATTCTGGACACAAGACAATTGAATTTTGTGGATGCACATGAATTCAGTTGACTGTGTGTGACCACTGCACCCATGACTGAGTGCTCCATTAATTCTGGAAGACTTTGAATTTCTTGTTGTGTTTTCATTTCACTTCTTCAGCACTGGGGTATTTTCAGGACTCACCACAGTAGCATTTTGGGGATGCATATTAATTCTGTTGACTGTGTGTGATATGAAACCACAGCACCATGACTGAATGCACCATTAATACCAGGAGACTTTGCATTTTTAAAGGTCTTTCAGTTCTTGTCTTCAGCACTGAGGAATTTTCATGACCCAGCAGAGTAGCATTCTGTTGATGGCCATTAATTCTGATGACTGTGTGTGATCAGTTCACTCATAATTAGAGCATCACTAAATCTGGGAGACTTTACATTTCTTGTTGTGCTATCATTTCACTTCACCATTACTGGGAAATTTTCAGTTCACAGGACAGTAGCATTTGGGGATGCACATTAATTATGGTGACTGTATGTGAACAATACATGCAAGACTGAGTGCACCATTAATTCTTGGAGACTTTGAATTACTGGTTGTGCTATCATTTCACATTGTCAGCACTGTGGAATTTTCTGGACTGAAGACAGAAGCATTTTGGGGATGCACTTTAATTCTGGTGACTGTGTGGGACCACTTCATGCATGACTGTGTGTGCCATTAATTCTGGGAGAATTTGCATTTCTTGCTCTGCTATCATTTCACTTTGTCAGCAATGGGGAATTTTCTGGATGCAAAACAGTTGCTTTGTGGTGATGCACATTATTTCTCTTGTCTGTGTGTTAACACTGCGTGCATGACAGTGTGCCCTTTAGTTCTCTGTGACTGCATTACTTGCTGTGTTATCATTTCATTACATCAGCCCTGGGTAATGATCTGGACACAAGTCCATAGCATTTTGGGGATGCACATGAATTCTGTTGACTGTGTGTAACCACTTCACTCATGACTGAGTGCTCCATTAATTCTGGAAGACTTTGCTTTTCTTTTTGTGTTCTCATTTCACTTCATCTGCACTGGGGTATTTTCAGGATACACCACAGTAGTATTTTGGGGATGCACATTAATTCTGTTTACTCTGTGTGATTTGAAACCACTGCACCCATGACTAAAAGCACCATAAATTCTGGGAGAGTTTGCATTTCTCATTGGGCTTACAGTTCATGTCTTCAGCACTGGGGAATTTTCATGACCCAAGAGAGTAGCATTCTGTTGATGCAAATTAATTCTGGTGACTGTGTGTGACCAGTTCACTCATGACGGGAGAGCATCACTAAACATGGGAGAATTTGAATTATTTGCATTTCTATCATTTCACTTTATCATTACTGGGGAATTTTCAGTTCACAGGACAGTAGCATTTTGGGTATGCACATTATTTATGCTGACTGTGTGTGAACACTACGTGCAAGTCTGAGTGCACCATTAATCCTTGGAGACCTTGAATTACTTGTTGTGCTATCAATTCACATTGTCAGCAGTGGGGAATTTTCTGTACTGAAGACTGAAGCATTTTGGTAATGCACATTAATTCTGGTGACTGTGTGCCATTAATTCTGAGAGAATTTGCATTTCTTGCTGTGCCATCATTTCACTTTGTCAGCAATGGGGAATTTTCTGGACACAAGACAGTTGTATTCTGGTTATGCACATTATTTCTGGTGACTGTGTTTTAACACTGCACAAGTGATAGTGTGGCTTAAATTCTCTAAGACTATGCATTTCATTTCATGCTGTGCTATCATTTC
This sequence comes from Neoceratodus forsteri, assembly GCA_016271365.2. NCBI lineage: Eukaryota > Metazoa > Chordata > Ceratodontiformes > Ceratodontidae > Neoceratodus > Neoceratodus forsteri. The sequence continues at coordinate 1,495,342,768 of CM057449.1, read as the reverse complement.
ACTTCATCAGTACTGGGTAACATTCTGGACACAAGATCATAGCATTTTGGGATGAATATGAATTCAGATGACTGTGTGTGACCTCTGCACTCTTGACTGAGAGCTCCATTAATTCTGGAAGGCTTTGCATTTCTTGTTGTGTTATCATTTCACTTCTTCAGCAGTGGGGTATTTTCAGGGCACACCACAGTAGCATTTTGGGGATGCACAATTCTTCTGGTGACTTCTTGTGATGTGAGACCACTGCACCCATGACTGAATGCACCATTAATTCTGGGAGACTTTACATTTCTTAATGGGCTATCAGTTCATTTCTTCAGCATTGGGAAATTATCATGACTAAAGAGAGCAGCGTTCTGTGGATGCACATTAATTCTGGTGACTGTGTGTGACCAATTCACTCACGACTGAGAGCATCATTAAATCTGGGAGACTTTGCATTTCATCTTGTGCTATCATTTCATTTCATCATCACTGGGGAATTTTCAGTTCACAGGACAGTAGCATTTTGGGGATACTCATTAATTATGGTGACTGTGTATGACCACTACATGCAAAACTGAGTGCTCCATTAATCCTTGGAGATTTTGCTTTACTTGTTGTGCTATCATTTCATATTTTCAGCAATGGGTAATTTTTCTGGACACAAGACAGTTGCATTCTGGTGATGCACATTATATCTGGTGTCTGTTTGTTAACACTGCATGCATGACAGTGTGCACCTTTAATACTCTGAGACTGCATTTCTTGCTGTGCTATCATTTCACTTCATCAGCAGTGGGTATTATTCTAGACACAAGACCATAGCATTTTGGGAATGCACATGAATTCTGTTGACTGTATGTGACCACTGCACTCATGACTGAGTGCTCCATAGATTCTGGAAGACTTTGCATTTCTTGTTGTATTCTCATTTCACTTCATCAGTACTGGGGTACTTTCAGGACACACCACAGTAGCATTTTGGGGATGCACATTAATTATGGTGACTCTGTGTGATGTGAAACCCCTGCACCCATGACTGCATGCACCATTAATTCTGGGAGACTTTGCATTTCTTATTGGGCTATCAGTTCATTTCTTCAGCGCTGGGGAATTTTCATGACCCAAGAGAGTAGCATTCTGCGGATGCACATTAATTCTGATGACTGTGTGTAACCAGTTCACTCCAACTGCGAGCATCATTAAATCTTGGAGACTTTTGCATTTCTTGTTGTGCTATCATTTCACTTGTCATCACTGGGTAATGTTCAGTTCACAGGACAGTAGCATTTTGGGGATGCATATTAATTATGGTGACTGTGTTTGACCACTACATGCAAGACTGAGAGCACCATTAATCCTTGGAGACCATGCATTACTTGTTGAGCTATTGTTTCACATTGTCAGCACTGAGGAATTTTCTGGACTGAAGACAGCAGCATTTTAGTAATGCACATTAATTCTGGTGTCTGTGTGTGACCACTGCACGCATGACTGTGTGTGCCATTAATTTTGGGAGAATTCGCATTTCTTGCTGCGCTATCATTTCACTTTGTCAGCAATGGGGACTTTTCTGGACACTAGACAGTTGTATTCTGATGATTCTCATTATTTCTGGTGACTGTGTGTTAACACAGCATGCATGACAGCGTGCACCTTTAATTCTCTGAGACTTTGCATGTCTTGCTGTGCTAACATTTCACTTCGTCAGCACTGGGTAATATTCTGTACACAAGACCATAGCATTTTGTGGATGCACATGAATTCAGTTGACCGTGTGTGACCACTGCATGCATGACTGTGTGTGCCATTATTTCTGGGAGAATTTGCATTTCTTGCTGTGCTATCATTTCACTTTGTCAGCAATGGGTAATTTTCTGGATACAAGACAGTTGCATTCTGGTGATGCACATTATTTTTGATGACTGCGTATTAACACTGCACAAATGTCAGTGTGCACCTTTTAATTCTCTGAGACTATGAATTTCTTGCTGTGCTATCATTTCTCTTCATCAGCACTGTGTAACATTCTGGACCCAAGACCAAAGCATATTTGGGATGCACATCAATTCTGTTGACTGTGTGTGACCACTGCACTCATGAATGGGTGCTCCATTAATTCTTTGAAGACTTTGCATTTCTTGTTGTCTTATCATTCCTCTGCATCAGCACTGGGGTATTTTCAGGACACACTACAGATGCATTTGGTGGATGCACATTACTTATGGTGACTCCTTTTGATGTGAGACCACTGCACCCATGACTGAATGCACCATTAATTCTTGGAGACTTAGCATTTCTTATTGGGCTATCGGTTCATTTCTACAGCACTGGAGAATCATCATGACACAAGAGAGTAGCCTTCTGTGGGTGCACATTAATTCTGGTGACTGTGTGTGACCAATTCACTCATGACTGAGAGCATCATTAAATCTGGGAGACTTTGCATTTCTTGTTGTGCTATCATTTCATTTCATTTCATCATCACTGGGGGAATTTTCAGTTCACAGGACAGTAGCATTTTTGGGGATACACATTAATTATGATGACTGTGCATGACCACTACATGCAAAAGTGAGTGCACCATTAATCCTTGGGGACTTTGCTTTACTTGTTGTGCTATCATTTCACATTGTCAACACTGGGGAATTTCTGGACTGAAGACAGTAGAATTTTGGGATGCACATTAATTCTGGTGACTGTGTGTAACCACTGCATGCAAGAGAGTGTGTGCCATTAATTCTGGGAGAATTTGCATTTTTGCAGTGCTATCATTTCACTTTGTCAGCTATGAGGAATTTTCTGGACACAAGACAGTTGCGTTCTGGTGATGCACATTATTTCTGGTGTTTGTGTGTTAACACTGCTTGCATGACAGAGTGGACCTTTAATTCTCTGAGACTGCATTTCTTGCTGTGCTATAATTTCACTTCAGCAGCACAGGGTAATATTCTGGACACAAGACCATAGAATTTTGTGGATGCACATGAATTCAGTAGACTGTGTGTGACCACTGCACTCATGACTGAGTGCTCCATTAATTCTGGAAGACTTTGCATTTCTTGTTGTGTTATCATTTCACTTCATCAGCACTGGGGTATTTTCAGTACACACCACAGTAGCATTTTGGGGAGGCACATTAATTCTGGTGACTCTGTGTGATGTGAGACCACTGCACCCATGACTGAATGCACCATTAATTCCGGGAGACTTTGCATTTCTTATTGGGCTATCAGTTCACTTCTTAAGCACTTGGGAATTTTCATGACCCAAGAGAGTTGCATTCTGTAGTTGCACATTAATTCTGGTGTCTGTGTGTGACCAGTTCACTCATGACTGAAAGCATCATTAAATCTGGGAGACTTTGCATTTCTTGTTGAGCTATCATTTCACTTCATCATCACTGGGGAATTTTCAGTTCACAGGACAGTAGCATTTTGGGGTATGCACATTAATTATGGTAACTGTGTGTGACCACTACAGGCAAGACTGAGTGCACCATTAATCCTTGGAGAATTTATATTACTTGTTGTGCTTTCATTTCACATTGTCAGCACTGAGGAATTTTCTGGACTGGAGACAGTAGCATTTTGGGGATGCACATTTATTCTGGGGACTGTGTGTGACCACTGCACACATGACTGTGTGTGCCATTAATTCAGCGAGAATTTGCATTTCTTGCTGTGCTATCATTTCACTTTGACAGCAATGGGGAATTTTCTGGACACAAGACAGTTGCATTCTAGTGATGCACATTACTTCTGGTGACTGTGTGTTAACACTGCATGCATGACAGTGTGCGCCTTTAATTCTCTGAGAGTTTGCATTTCTTGCTGTGCTATCATTTCACTTCATCAGCACTGGGTAACATTCTGGACACAAGACCATAGCATTTTGGGGATGAATATGAATTCTGTTGACTGTGTGTGACCACTGCACTCATGACTGAGTGCTCCATTAATTCTGGAAGACTTTGCATTTCTTGTTGTGTTATCATTTCACTTCATCAGCACAGGGGTATTTTCAGGACATACCACAGTAGCATTTTGGGTATGCACATTAATTCTGTTGAATCTGTGTGATGTGAAACCACTGAACCCATGACTGAATGCACCATTAATTCCGGGAGACTTTGCATTTCTTATTGGGCTTTCAGTTCTTGTCTTCAGCACTAGGGAATTTTCTTGACCGAAGAGTGTAGCATTCTGTTGATGCACATTAATTCTGGTGACTGTCAGCATCACTAAATATGGGATACTTTGCATTTCTTGTAGTGCTATCATTTCACTTCATCATTACTGGGGAATTTTCAGTTCACAGGACAGTAGCATTTTGGGGATGCACATTAATTATGGTGACTGTGTGTGAACACTACATACAATACTGAGTGCTCCATTAATATTTGGAGACTTTGAATTACTTGTACTATCATTTCACATTGTCAGCACTGTGAAATTTTCTGGACTGAAGACAGTAGCATTTTGGGGGTGCACATTAATTCTGGTGACTGTGTGTGATCACTGCATGCATGACTGTGTGTGCCATTAATTCTGGGAGAATTTGCATTTCTTGCTGTGCTATCATTTCACTTTGTCAGCATTGGGGAATTTTCTGGACACAAGACAGTTGCATTCTGGTGATGCACATTATTTCTGGTGTCTGTATCTTAACACTGCATTCATGACAGTGTGCGCCTTTAATTCTTTGAGACTATGCCTTTCTTGCTGTGCTATCATTTCACTTCATCAGCACTGTATAACATTCTGGACACAAGACCATTGCATTTTGGGTATGAATATGAATTCTGTTGACTGTGCGTGACCACTGCACTCATGACTGAGAGCTCCATTAATTCTGTAAGACTTTGCATTTCTTGTTGTGTTATCATTTCACTTCATCAGCACTGAGGTATTTTCAGGACACACCACAGTAGCATTTTGGGGATGCACATTACTTATGGTGACTCTTTGTGATGTGAGACCACTGCACCCGTGACTGAATGCACCATTAATTCTGGGAGACTTTACATTTCTTATTGGCCTATCAGTTCATTTCTTCAGCACTGGGGAATTTTCATTACCCAAGAGAGTACATTCTGTGGATGCACATTAATTCTGATGACTGTGTGTGACCAATTCACTCATGACTGAGAGCATCATTAAATCTTTGAGACTTTGCATTTCTTGTTGTGCTATCATTTCATTTCATCATCACTGGGGAATTTTCAGTTCACAGGACAGTAGCATTTTGGGGGATACACATTAATTATGATGACTGTGCATGACCACTATGTGCAAAACTGAGTGCACAATTAATTCCAGGAGACTTTGCATGTCTTGTTGTGCTATCATTTCACATTGCCTGCACTGTGGAATTTTCTTGACACAAGACAGTGGCATTTTGGGGGATGCACATTAATTCTGGTGACTGTGTGTTAGCACTGCAGCCATGGCTGAGTGCACCATTAATTCTGGGAGACTTTACATTTCTTGTTGAGCTATTTTTTCACTTCATTAGCATTGGTGAATTTTTATGGATAAAAGATAATAGCATTTTGGGGATGTAAATTAATTCAGGTGACTGTGTTTGACCACTGCATTCATTACTGAGTGCACTATTAATTCTAGGTGACTTTGCATTTCTTGTTGTGCTATCATTTCACTTCATCAGCAGAAGGGAATTTTCAGAATACAACACAGTAGCATTTTGGGGATGCACATTAATTCTGGTTACTGTATGTGATGTGTGACCACTGCACTCATGACTTACTGCATCATTAATTCTGGGAGACTTTGCATTTCTTGTTGTGCTATCATTTCACTTTTTCTGCACTGGGGAATTTTCTGGACACAAGACAGTGGCACTTTGGGGATGCACATTAATTCAGGTGTCTGTGTGTGATCACAGCATGCATGACTGAGTGCACCTTAATTCTGGGAGACTGTCTGTATTTATTGTGCACACTCTGCAACTGACCATGTCACTGCATGGTTTCACAGCAGCACAGTCCTTGCAAAAGAAGTCTTGCCACTAAATAGCAGGCCAATTTGTACTGAGCCCCAGCCCGGGATAATGAGCCTGGGGGAAGTGGGGTGGAAGTGGAGGGGCCACTGACCTCACTACAGGGGCTGATGACAAGCAGAAAGAGCTCACTGGCTATTGGCCAGAGGGTAGATCCTGGGGGAGGGGTCCAAAACAAAGGCCACTGGGGGGTACTTAAGGGCATACAACTGTAATTCACCCTCTTTTCTTCTGTAAAATTCACTGAAGATTACAGCACAATCACTGTCAATAGGTAAGGTACAGCACATTTTGGAGAATTTTATCAAGCTGAATTAAGAACATTGTAAGTTTATGAATGTGAGAAAATTCATGTAGGTGGTAGTGCTAGGCTAGTTGTTGGTGTAGCAGGTCATTTTTTGGGGGTAGCAAGCTGGGCAGCATTCTGGGTCCAGAGAGAACAGCTGGCATTTTGTTTGCAGTCAGAGGTATTAGGCAGCAGTTGGTCTCAATGAAAGGAGTTGGTGAGCCACGGGGTATGTGTGACCCATTACATAGAACTACAGTGAGCACTGGCAGTAGAGGCTCATACAGCTAGCAGTGGAGCAAGCTGTTTTACAGACGGTGGCCTGTAAGGTGATGTCACTTTCATAGCCCCAGTTAGTGGCCAGAGTGCCAGAAGCAGGAGTGAATAGGGCCACCAAGAAGGTGAGGGGCAGGATTGGGAACCGAACATCTGGGTGAGATATGGAGGTGTAATTGTGTTTTGGATGCCTGCCATCAGAGGTAGGGGCATCATGGACATGTATAATCCCTCAGAAGATTTTATGACATTATTATGCACAGAATGGACAACTGTTAAATGTTCTAGTCACTTAATGTACACTACAAGTGCCCCGACACACAGCCTAGTAGTTTCATTTGTAACAAATGTATGGAGATGGTTCTTTTTTATTAAAGAATTAAATGCTTTGAGAGAAAAGATTACAGATATTGAACAATAACAGTTGAAGCAATATAATTCCATCCCCAAAGACAAAAGAAAAAGGGCAAGTAATGGTAACAATGGATTATTAGGGATTGATGGTAGTGTTAATAACAGTAACCAGTCACTCGAATCTGAGGAATGGAGCACAGTACCAAAAAACCCACACAAAAAAGGAAGAATGGCTCTAGGCAACACACAAATTTCACTCTCAAATAAGGATGCTCCTCTTGTTTCAAATGAATGTAATAGGGACCTTGATGCACAAGCTTCACATGTTCAATAAATTGAAAACAACTGTCCCAATAAGGGTGTACTTATCATTAGTGATGCCTTACTTAGGAGACGTGATTCCCTAATATGTGGCACAGACAAGCACAATAGGCAGGTAAATTGTCTCCCTGGAGCAAAGGTAACTGATATCAGATGTATCCTACCTAAGGTTATTAGAAACAATCGAAACCTTCACACAGTCACCATGCAAGTTGGTATTAACAGCATAGGGAGGGTGCATGAAAATTATTTTGCTGAAGATATTAATACAAAAAAATATATTAAGAGTAATGGAAAAAAGGCAGTTGTTTCCTGTATTCTTCCCCTAATGAGAAGCCATCCAGTGAATCAGTTCAGAGAATCAATTCAGAGAATCAATATTAGCATTCAGAATAGGTGCACCAGGGACGACATAAAATATATAAATGCATGGGACATTTTTTTCTAACAACCAAAATTATATGCAAAGAATGGTCTCCATTTGAGCACTACTGGAACAGAGTTACTAGCTACATAGATCAATAATAAAATGTCAGGCATTAATTAAACTGATAGTGCTGGGGGAAGGGGGACAATGAAAAGTTTTAGAAAAAATTACAAACCAAAAGATAAAACAAGAACATACTAAACTGCCTATAATAAAAGTAACTGTGCTATTACAGGCAAGAAACATAGATTAAAATATTTTATGCTAAACGCGAGGCATATGAATTGAAAGATGGATGAGCTTAGAGCAATAATTAATGCTAGCCCCAGTGACATAACTGCAATAATGGCAACTTGGTGGTCAGATGAAATGGACCCTTGGTGTTCTAACCTTGATGGGTATTCAATATACAAAAATAATAGGTTAAAAATAAGAGGAGATGTAGCTATATTTACTAAAAATAATATCAAAGCTACAGATATTACTAACTGTATTAAAACACACCACTGTACCAAATCAGTTTGGTTCAAAATAAATGGTGCACACACTGAACCTATTATTATTGGAAATATATACCAATCTCTGGATTGCCCCATGGAAACTGCATTTCAAATTATGGATGAAATTGCTAAAGCCAGGGAGAAAGGTGAAATACTGGTTATGGGTGACATTAATATGAAATACGTTAACTGGACTGAATACTCGACATCCTCAGCATCTAGAAAATTATTAATAGCATAATGTCATAGGAACAACTTGACTCAATATGAAAAAAAAAACCAACAACCAGGGGAGATAGTATATTAATCTTGTCCTAGGATCCAAAGACCTAATTATAGAAAATTCTGTTATCGATTCACCTTTAGGTAACAGTGATCACAATTCCATCAGGTTTTCTATAAAATATGGCATCACTCCCCAGAATACATGTACTGAAACATATTTATATCACAAGTCTGACTTCTCATGAATCCAAAACAAGCTAGTACAAATTAAATGGGAAGAGCTATTGAAAGATATGAATGCTGAAGAAATGTGGTTGACTATAAAAACAGCCATAGAAGATACAACAAACAAGTTTATCCCCAAAATAAGGGAAATGAGCAGTAATCTAAAGAAACCAAAATGGCTTAATAAGAGGATTAAAAGGTTGATTAACAAAAAGAACAGGCTCCATAAGATCCATTATAAACATAATAGTACTGACACAAATTTGTCTTTTAAGAATGCCCAAAGGGGGTGTAAAAATGGAACAATGAAAGCAAAAAGATCTGCTTTCAGAGCTAGAAAAGACAATGCAAAGGAATTCTGTGCTTACATTAACTCACAAAAAAACCATGAACAAGGTAGGCCATATAATTATTAATAATGAGACTATTGCTGATAATGATCATATGACAGAACAGTTTTAAATAAATACTTTTGCAATGTTTTTCAGAAATGTAAAAAACCTAAGATTAAACAGCCTGAAAATAATTCCAGAAAAATTAGTGTAAGTACTGATGAAATTTGCAAAAAAATAAAAAAAAATGTAAAACCTCACCATCCCTGACAAGATACCTGCTCAATTTCTACAAAAGGTATCAAACCTTTTGACTTTTTCCTTGAAAGTATTATTTGAAGAATCAATCAACACAGGTGTTGTTCCACTTAACTGGAGACAAGCTCATGCCGTTCCAGTACACAAGAAAGGGTACAAAGAGAGGGTAGAGAAGTATAGGCCTATAAGCCAAACCTGTGTTATTGGCAAGATACTTGAAAGTATTGTTGAAGATTGGTTAGACTTAAATCTAGATGTGAATAATAGTGTACGACATGGATTTAAAATAGGTAGAAGCTGCACAACTAATCTACTTTGTTTCTACAAGAAGATTAGTGGTGAACTTGACAACAATGTACCTTGTGATTTTGTATATCTAGACTTCACAAAAGCATTTGATCTCACTCCACATTGTGCTATGGTTACCAAACTTGAACAAGCTGATGTTAATTCCCACATCACTAGATGGGTTATAGCATGGTTAAGTGAGAGGTGGCAAAAAGTTCTATTTAAGGGGCACCTTTCAGGGGAGGGAGATGTCAGTAGCAGTGTACCATAGGGCTCTGTTTTGGGACCAGCCCTGTTCCAGTTATTCATTGCAAACCTAACAGTTGATTTGAACTGTTGGGTAACAAATTACACTGATGATACCAAGCCTGGTGGGCCATGTGGTACCTTACCAGAATCTTATCTAATTCAGCAAGATCTAAACAAAATAGCTAACTGGGTCTCTAAATGGCAGATGAAACTAAATATAGACAAATGTAAGATACTACGTATAGGTAGTGATAATCCAAAGTGTATATACACTTTAAACAGTATACCATTAGAGAACTCTAGTAAAGAAAGGGACCTTGGTATTCACATAACTGGTGACCTTCATTTTTCTGAACGAACACATACTGCTATTTGTAAAGCAAATAAAATAATATGGACAATAAAGAAAAATATAACATCTAGAGACAAGGCGGTCCTGGTACCTATGTACTGAACCTATGTAAGACCACACCTGGAGTATGTCTCACAGTTGTGGAATCCATACAAAAAGGATGTTAGAAATAAGCTTGAAAAAATGCAGAGAAGATACACTAAACTAGTTAAAGGTATGGAAGATCAAGAATACCCTGCCTGTCTGATCTCCCAGGACCTAATGTCTTTAGAAACTAGATATATACGAGGGGATGTCCTCCTTATGTATTATGTCATTTATGTCCCAGAACTAATGGTAAACTTGGACATTGAGTTTAAAATTGGAAATATGGAAACTAGAGGGCACCTACTTCAGATAAGAGCTAAACATTTTAAATTTGATAAACACAAACATTTTTACACCACACAAGTGTCAATTGTCTGGAACTCGCTTCCCACAGAAATAGTAATCAGTAAAACAAAAAATGAAGTCAAAAGAAGACTGGATAATTATATAAGGACTGGTGGATGTCTAAAGTATTTCATGCAAATGGTCTAAAGGAGCAATAATGGGCTCTCACCTTTATGCTCCATTACCTTTCTAGTATGAAACATATGACATGTCTTAAAATCTCATGATCAGATTGAAGACCTTGCAGCAAATAAACCATTATCAAAATATTTTGAAAGAACAATCTGAGTGACACACACTATCCAGAGTGACACAGTGCCATGGAGAATGTGTGTCTCTTTGAAGTCAGCCAGAGGCATCAAAATAAACCTGGAATTGAGTCTAACCCAGCAAAAAGATATCTTCCAAGTAAGAAGCTTGCAAGGAAGTTTCATCAAATGACAAAGGCTTTAGCAGATTGATCATTACAGACTCACTCTGAAAACTGCTGAGAAAAAAGGGGCATTACCATGTTGTTCTTTTTTTGTTGTTGTTCAAGCCATGGTGGCACGAAAGCTCAATGAAAGGTGAATCTGATACACACAAAGAGCAGTTCAATTTAGCAATATGACCGTTAAGACTGAGAATGCAGCTGTTTACACAAAAAATATTAGAATTACAGAAGTAAAACTGAAAAAAGCTAGAGAACAACTGGAAGAAGACAGTCCAGAGAATTCTCAAGAGAACCATGATCTAAAGGGGAGAAGGTGCATTGGAAGCTTCTCTTCCTATGAATGATCCTACAGGCCTCATGTCAGACATTGAAACTGCCACAAAACAGGCATGCCACTCTTATGCTGACATCTCTGTCATACAGCAACAGTTGTATATACTGCTGTAACATATGCCATCAAGTATGGTGTGTGGCTTCGTAACAAAGAATGTGCTTGTGAGAAACACAGATCACTGTGTATGTTTGTTAGTGGTTCAGCTGGTACAGGCAAAAGTATCCTCATTGAAGCAATTAGTACAAACATACATAAACATATTGGAGTAACAACTTCTACCACTGTGACAGCTCCAACTGGATTAGCAGCATATAACATAGGTGAAGACACTCTACATCATATTTTTATGCTGCCTGTTGAACATAGTAAAACTGATGAGTACTGCAAGTCATTGTCTGAAGTTACAAGTGGCCTATGCAATACATTCAACAAAATGGAGCTCTTAATTATTGATGAAATCAGTATGGTCTCCAATGTTATGCTTGTCTTCATTCACCAACATCTGCAGGAGATTGTTGGCACACATGATGAAGTTCCCTTTGGAAGCAAGAATATTGTGGTTTTTGGTGACCTTCTTCAACTAGCAGCAGTGAACGGGAAACCTATATTTGCTAGACTCACTGCTGAAGAAGCTCAAAAGGCTATTTGGTGCATTGGTGGAATAAACCGGTGGGAGTTATTCACCTATTTTGAACTGTTTCAGAATATGTAGCAGAATGCTGTTCATTAATAAAAGACTTTACTTGATGCAGCTTGGACGGGAAACTTGTCAGCTTCCAGTGCCTCTCTATTGAACACATGTGTCATAGGGAAAGGCAAAAGTTTCATGTCTAAAGTGTTTGATCTGTCTTCGAACCTGTGCTGTGATGGAACACTCATTGTGTGTTTGATGCTGAGGCTTAACCAGTGTGCAGAATTCAATCAGATGAGGATGGAGAGACAGTCGCAAAGAATTGACAAACTGTCATCACTCGGTTCAATCAATGGTGTTGGTCTAAACCCAAAAATGATCTCAAAGATGATTCACTATCTGAAAAAGTTGAATGCAGATGTGTCAGGAATGGTTGATGTAGAGGCAGCTCCAACAGTCTGTAAAAATGCATGTATGATGCTACATCCAAACCTTAGTGTGGAATAGGAACTGGTCAGTGGTGCAGTGGAGCACATAGTTAACCTCCAATATAATGTTCAGAGAACATTTGTTGAAATGGTTGTGGTAAAATTTGACAACCTTGATTACCCATAAAGCATCGACAGATGTGCAATAAAATTCTAGCTTGTGAAAGCATTTGTGTAACATGAAAACAATTTCTACTGTGTGATGTGTATGCAGTGTCAATTCACAAGGTGCAGGGGTTGAGTTTAGATGATGCAATGATCAATGTTGGAAATTATATATTCAAAGATGGTATGAGCTATGTTGCTTTGTCATGTGTCAGAGCTCTGATGGGACTGTACATCATAAATGTTACAGCTAATAAAGCTTGTGCTGAGAAAAAGAGCATCATAGAGTACAATCAGTGCACACTGTGTCAGAACAACCAGTCTTTGATTCCACAACCAAGTGATGCAGTGATGTTTGTTGTGTCTTTTTCGAGATGTCACAGAAACTGAAAAGGAAGAACTCAAGTGTCCATGACTCTTCCAGTTTTAGATGCGATACGCGATCCACTGATTCATGTCATATGAGATCAACTCCAGCAAAGAAAGTACAGTACACGGTATATCTGCAATGGTGGCATTGGACAACAGTACTTGAGTTAATTGCTATTCCAATTCTGTGATGCAGATGTTCCTGCATATGCCAGAATTTGTTGTCACAAGAGGTGCTTCTCAAGCAACTGTTTTGACTGATTCACTAAAGCAACTTGTGGCTGTCAGTCAACAGCAAAGTAATACTTTACAGTCGCTGACATCACTACCTCAAGCTGTGGCAACTTATGAGCAGCATAAGGCATGGTTCCATGCGAAAATTGTGCCCACAAAACCATGTTGGTCAATAACTGCAACAGCAAAACAGTGAAATGGAAAACTGTAAGTGGAAAAACAGCAATGACCAAGGATGACAAAACCCCCAATATGATTCACTATCTTGGGGAGGTGAGATTAGAGATGTGACAAAATTACATTTTGCTGGTGAAATTTGTACAAAATCGGCAGTTTCACTGCTCACAATATTTAGTAAAATTCTGCTGTTTCGTGAAATATTTCACAGGTGTGAAGTTGTGAAATTTCACCCACGAAATGTGAAATTTCACCTGAAAATGGCAACATTTCACCTGCTAGTGGCAAATTTTGCCATTTCATGGGCAAAACTTTGCATGCAAAATTTCACATTTCGCACCCATGAAAAATTTTGCAAAATGCTCGAATTTTACAAAATATTTTGTATAATAAAATTTTGTAATTTCACTCATCTCTAGGTGGTATGGAACTCAGGGTGGGGGACACAATTGGTGGGCAGATTTATTATTCCTAACTCCAGGGGGTGCAACTCAGGTAGAAGGAGAAAGATGCTGACTGCCAAAATGACAAGAACTGTAAATACCAGATCTCTCAGAGGACAAGCACAATCTTGTACTTGCTGTTTTTGCTTTGCTGTTTTAACTTCAAACTTTTGACACAACACCATAAGATATTTGTGAAAACATTCAGCAAGATGTTACAGAGTTCAGTAAAATATGTCTGCAGATATGTTTCAAGCTATGTAGTTTTACATGTATAGCAATGCAATATATTTACACATCAAGAAATCTCCCATGGAAATGTTGACAGAGAAGTGGCAGATGACATGCTGCTGATTTCTTCATATATATTCCATATTAATCAACTGTCAAATTCAGGCACTTGTTCAGCAATACAAAATCTGGCTAGCAGTGCAGAAGGTGTGGCAGGAACAATACCTAATCACTGAGAACAAGACATTTTGCAAACTACCTCATTCTAATGTTACAATGATTTGACTCACAGCGAGTCAAAAGTTGTGTCACCAGTAACTGACTTTACTGCAGGCAGAGTCATGTTTGGACATAAGCATTTTGACACACACATACAATAATTTTCCACCATGGAGCTTCCGTGCATTCTGGTCATTAAGTCACTTAGCTCAGATACAGTGGTAGGTGAATAGAGTGTAAAGTTGCAAAATGCACCTTTAAGGAGAAGCTTCCAAAGAATCTCAAACATACATATATGATTGTTCTAAAAAATAAGCAGCTTGTAGCAGCTGCAGAAGAATAGTTACCAATAATATGCCTTTCAGTTAACTAGGGTAGAAATAGGTACACAACCACACATGTCAGTGACATTGCTTCTGTTTTCAGTAGCATCATTTAGTGACTCAAAAACTATTATTTCTTTAACAATTTGTATCCACATGTAATGGTTTGATAGTTGTAATGATACTGATCTAGTTTCAATCTGAGTGGGTTCTAACGAGGGTGACAGACTGTATGTATAATCAATTATTATAACATATTTTGTCACATGTAGATGTTTGCCCCTCCCCAAAATATACACAACACTTCATTCACATCTGTACATCACTTTGTCATGTTAAACAGCACAATACATGACACTGAACTGTACCATTCATATATGGCTTACTATTTCCTATCAAAGTACGAGTCAAAAGTATATATGTAATTAATGCTGAAAATTTCTTTATGTGTAAATATATTGCATTGCTATATATATAAAACTGTGTAGCCTGAAACATAATACAACTTAGTATGTCTGTGCATGTGTGTATGTAGTTTTTCTTTCATTTGCGTGCACACTGGTATATGCTGAAACAACAAAAGGTGTCACTACTTAAATACAGTATTTAATTGCAATTGAATTGTTCACTGAAAACTGTTACCAGTTTCAAAGTGATATGTTACAAAGCAGAAACTGGACTGACATTTAAATGATTCACCTAGTATGCTTATCATTCATTTATTTATTCATTTATTCATTACAAATTGGGTTTACAACCTTTGAGTCAGAGACTCATTTACAAAAGCACTTCGTTGCGGGGGGGAGCAGACTTCAAGACAGTTATTACAGTGCAGATTAAAACAGAGGATAACATTACAGGTGCAGTAAAAGGAACTTTTAACATAGATACACTTAGGTTACATAATGTAGTAGTTTGTATGTTACTTAGGTTACATAATATTACAAAATTGTGAGTTACACTCATGGATATAGTAGGTCCTCAGAGAAGACAGTGGGTTCCATCCCTGTTTGGACCTAGTAGGGAAGGGGTAAGTCTGAGGGAGGGAGAGGCTGTCCAGTGGACATTGTCGAGCCAGGGGGCAAGGCAGGTGGGAACAACAGGTTACAACAGGGGGTTAGTTGCACCTACAACAGCGGGTATTAAAGATATGGTTCCAAAGGGCTGTTTTGAAGGACCCAATTTTTGGCAAGTTGGAGATGCAGCTGGGGGGGAGTTGAACCAGGTGAGGGTCTTGTAGAGGAAGGATCTCTGGGCAAGAGAGGTCTTGGTTCTGGGCATCTTGAAAGTGACCTTAACAGAGCTACGGGTGGTGATGGACAAAGATGGCTGCTGTAAGGAGGTGGAGACCCTTGGGGGAGAGTCCTAGCAGAGATTTCTTAGCAAGAAAGCAGGTCTGGTAGAGCAGTCACTCCTCAAAGTTGAGAAGATTGGTGGTAGTATAGAGAAGGCAGGTGTGAGTTCGGCTGGGGGATCCGGTCAGGAGCCCAGAGGCCTTATTGATGGAAAGTTGGATTTTGGAGAGGGCAGTGTTGTTAGCTGCAGGGTAGTTGGGCAAGCCATAATCCACAAGAGAAAAGACGGAGGAGGTGATGGCCAGCCTGAGTGCAGCCTGAGGCAGGCAGTCCCTGTGCTGGTATAGCAGGCCAATCCGAGAGTTAATGGTGACTGACAGGGCATTAGTGTGGGTGTGGAAGGAGAGGGCAGTATCGAATGTGATGCCTAGGTACTTGTATGTGGTCACTTGTTCTAGCAGGTGCAGAGTGCTGGGGATAATCAAGAGGGGGGGTATTTTTAGCTTAATTTTGGTAGTGGGAGAAGAGCATTGATTTGGTTTTCTTTAGGTTAATGACCAGTCTGCAGTCTCCAAACCACCTTTTGGCTTGGTTGTAAGCTTGCTGGAGGGATAATTGGAGGGAGGTGGGATTGGGATGTGAGGCAACAAGGACTGCATCATCGGCATAGAGGAGCATTTTACCAGTACATGAGCTGGGGAGGGTGTTGAGGTAGAGACTAAAAAGTATTGGACCCAGGATGGAGCCCTGAGGTTCCATCCTGGAGCAATGTTTCCGATCATGTAGTGTTTCTGATCTTTCATAGGATCATCTCTATCAAGGGGTCAAGGAGGAATATTTCAAGTACGCCCTTGTAAATAGTTTTTAATAGTTATGCACTTTTATATCACATATAGTAAAAAAGTAATCTGTGGGTTAAACAGTATGTGTTGGATGACTTACTGTTCTGATTACAATTATTGTGTGACACTTTTTTCTAAATACTCATTTGTTCACCCTCTCCAGGAATACAGCACCAATTTAGCAATAATTTAATGGCATTTTTTCTCTACTAAATCTTTTGAAAACTTATCTTCTGTGTTGTGTGTATTTCTTTACAAATTGTATTGATTATGTTACAAACACTGAACAAATATAATGGGTGACAACTGATATTTTATACATAAATATGATAGGGTAGAATTCATTTAAAAAAGCCACTTATCTGTGTAAAACAGTTATTGCACTTCACAAATGTTGCCACATAAAATAACCTTTGAAATTACTACAGTAGATGGCAAACATAAAACTGCATGATATGTGAAGAGTCAATTGAGTAATCTCGTGAATATTACTGAATACTACTATTGGTAGTGTGGTGTAGAAAGCAACAGAATGCTACAGTTTATATACATTTTTATATCATCTCAAAAAGAAAGGAAATTATTTCCAAAAAAACTCTGTACATACAACAGTTAGGGTTAACCTTTAAGCAAAAACGTAGGGAATGCTGGGGTCAGGGTTTTATACCCTAATTCCCCATCCCCCCCGACAGCAAAAAGGGGCAAGACAATACAAGCAACCACAGATTGCCTTCATCAGGTAAGACAAACAACATACAACTCTGTGAAGACAACTCAAGAGATAGCCATCATCATGGTCCAGTACTTCTGTAGCCATAGATACACTTACACACTTCAACACAAACATATGTTGTTGGTCTTACCTGATGATGTCTGTCTGTGGTTGCTTGAGCATTCTTGTCCTTTCGCTGTTTGTGGAGGATGGAGTTATGGTTGGAAACCCTAACATCACATTTGCCTACTTTTGTAGCTACAGTATAAGTTGAAACCAAACTGGTGCATTAATGCAGTTTTCTGCAATGAATTTCCCTTCTTGTTTACTGTAGTGTTATTGTATCCTTGTTCACACAGGTTCCTCCAAGATTTGCATGAACAGATCCATCTGACAGCAGAAGTGCAGGGTCCTCCGAGTCCAGTGTTTCCATGTGGCTACAGATGCAGAAGTCCATAACTCTTCAGGCCTCTTACCAAGTAAGTAGTCCATCTAGGTACATAATTAAATAGACCAGTGGATCTTATGCTTCCATGTGGCTACAGATGCAGATGCGAAGAGCCCATCAGGCCCTGCACAAAATGTGGAATCCATCAGGCTGCAGAAACACAGAGTCCTCCAGGCCTTGCACTTCTGTGCAGCAACAGATGCATACATGCAAGGCCCTCTGTGCACTGTACCAAGAGATGAGTCCATCTGGGTGAAGAATCTCAGGGCCTGTTCCATGGCAAATGAGGCATCCATTCAGCTGTGGAAGCACATGGCCTTCTAACCATATATGTACTCCAAGTTTTCAACATAGTGTTCTTATGACACCACCTCATGAACCTGATAGCTGAAAATGTTCAATTCCTGCCCAAAACGTGATTTTGTACATTACCACAAAATCACCTTTGGGGACAGATTTGAAAAAGTTCACCTACCTTTTTCATGAAGTTGGGTCACAAAAAGGCCATATTGAAAACTGGGTATAAAAATGTTAACAAATGAAGTTATGAGTAAAAGTTCAAAGCCTATTAAAATACATTAAATCAGAGTTAACTTATTTTCTCATATTGCAGTCACTAGTTCCAGCAACAGGTCATGTCTTCAATAGGAGAGTGCATCTATGTTGTGGGACATGTCCAGGTAATTGATGATGTGTGTTGGTGTGTTGAGTGGGTGTGGGTGGTGGGTGTTGAGTGAGGGGTTGTGTGTGTGGGATATGTGCGGATGTCAGATCAGCAAGGGACCATTTTCTTTCTTACAGGTTCCTTAAAACAAACATATTGAGGGACTATTTTCTTTTTTGCAGGTTTATTTGTTCTTACACGGGATTGGGCATGCTACTGTTGGCTTAACTATATGGTCAAAGTTTTTGAGTTGTATCAGAGGGTTATGCAAAAACCCTACTGAGCATGCTCAGAAAAAAACATTAAAATTCTTATGCATCTTAAACCGTTTCATATTTTATCATGAAACCTTCAACAGGCACTACTCTGGCAAAATCTGCTTCTACCCTGAAAGTTTCAGAAACAAATTCCTTTCCGTCTTGACTGTAGCTGACAGAAAATAAAATGTATAATAAGTATAGGAAAAATGTAGATATTTATGTAAAATGACATGTGTATCTCAGAAATGTCACAAGCTGCCATGACAAAACTTTTCACATATTGAGATTATGCCTCCTACACATCGCATGCCCAGTTTGGGAGAAATTCATTGAATGCCAGCAAAGCAATTAAGAAGCAAACCTAGGGGTTTAAAATATAAACTCAGTCTACCCTGACTATACTGGTGCTACTGCACCAGAATAATAATAATAAATATATGTATACTGGCCCAGATATTCAATCTGCGCCAGGCTGTGGCTCAAGCTTGGGCACAGCTCAACTTGGCTGCGCAGGGGTGTGAACTGGGCGATATTCAACGGAGCTGCACCATGGCTCATCAGCATTGAATATCACACCCTGGCCACCCCCAGTGTGCATGGTGCAGTGGCGCTGCACCAGCGCAAGTGGCCAGAGTGGAGCATGGGGATGCGCTAGCGCAAGTTCCATTGTGCCATGCACAGCAACCGCGATATTCAAAAGTTGACATGCAGATGGGGCCATAATGTATGCAAGGCACACATGGGGCCATTTGTATGTCATTATGGCCCCATTTGCATGCAGGTGCGCCAATCTCCGACGACTTGCACCTGGCACCCTGCCAGGCAGTAGCCGTCGAGGACCAACACCCCCTGCAGCCCGATTGCGTCCATCTGTATATAAAAAAGAATAATCCGTCTTATAGCCCTGGTGGTCCAGTGGACCTCTATCTGCCTGATCGCAGGCATCTGTATATGAAAAAGAATAATCCGTCCTATAGCCCTGGTGGTCCAGTGGACCGCTATCTGCCCGATCATGGGCATTTGTAAAAATAAACTAATTCCAATATCCCTGGTGGTCTAGTGGTACCCCCCCACCTGGCCACTGAGCCCCACCACCCCGCTCCCCCCCCGGGGTCAGCCAGCGGGCGGCAGCACCCTACCCGCCTGCCACTCCACTGCCGCCGACTGACACCTCGGTAGGGCTGCACCATTGGTTCACGCGTGAGCCAATGGGATTGTCCCTTCTGACACTTCAGATATCCAGGTATGCGGTAGGGGCTGCATGCCCATTGGCTCATGCTGTGAACCAATGGACATGCAGCCCTACCAGATGTCAGTTGGTGGTGATTGGGCGGCAGGTAGGTCTTGGTGCTGCCGCCCGCCGCTAACCAGGGGACCGGGCGTGAGGGCCCAGTGGTCGGGGGTGATACCACTAGACCACTAGAGGATATTGGAATTAGTTTACTTACACAAATGCCCACGATCGAGCAGATAGCTGATCCACTGACCACCAGGGCTATAGGATGGATTATTCTTTTTCATATACAGATGCCCACGATCGGGCAGATAGCGGTCCACTGGACCACCAGGGCTATAGGACAGATTATTCTTTTTCATTTACAGATGCTGAGGTGTCAGTTGGTGGGTGGAGGGGCGGCAGGCGGGTGCGGTGCTGCCGCCCGCCGCCTAACCGGGGGGGGACCAGGGCAGTGGGGCTCAGTGGTCAGGTGGGGGGATACCACTAGACCACTAGGGATATTGGAATTAGTTTATTTTTACAAATGCCCATGACTGAGCAGATAGCAGTCCACTGGATCACCAGGGCTATAGGACGGATTATTCTTTTTCATATACAGATGCCCGCGATCGGGCAGATAGCGGTCCACTGGACCACCAGGGCTATAGGACGGATTATTCTTTTTCATTTACAGATGTCCGCGATCGGGCAGATAGTGGTCCCTGAACCACCAGGGCTATAGGACAGATTATTCTTGTTCATATACAGATGCCCACGATCGGGCAGATAGTGGTCCACTGGACCACCAGGGCTATATGATGGATTATTCTTTTTTATACACAGATGCCCACGATCGGGCAGATAGAGGTCCACTGGAACACCAGGGATATAGGACATGTTCTTTTTTGTACACATGCCCATGATCGGGCATGGGGGGCACCACCAGGTGCAGCCAGAACTCGGGTAGCCACCCACAGGTGGCATCTGCTGTGTTGCATCCTGCAATGTGGCAGCTCACCTGTGGGTGGCCATCAGGTGTTCCTTTTTGGCTTAACTTTGTGCTGCCAGGGCTGGCGCATGCATGGCTCCCGCACATCCCAGGCTTAATATCGGCTGTACAGGTTATGCATGCACGCTTCACCTGTGCCTTGCATACATTACTGATGCACTTGGCGCATCAGGATTTGTGCCACACACTTTTCCCTTTGAATATCGCATCGGGCACATCAGTGGGTTGCGCGATGGTGCAATGCAGTTGCGCCATGCGCAACCCTTTTGAATATCTGGGCCACTGTATCTTATAGATGAGCAAGTCAGATTTTTTGGCTCCACCACATCATGCCAGGTCTGGTCAGGCAAGTCAGAACTAGGATTAATTTCAGAACCAAAAGTATAATATGTAGTACAAATTAGTGGTGCAATAAACAGAACAGCTCAGGATTAATGTTACACACCAGGTCAGGATCTGATTCACTGAAAATGCTGTTGTGGACCAGTGATGTAATTTCTTCCTCTCTCTGTTCCATCTCACTCACAATGCTCCTCTGGTACAGATTCACACAAATATAATACTGGCCTTTTCACTTCAACAGTTGTTTGTCCTGTAGCGGAGGGATACAATATGTGCACAGATAGATAGATACAGACAGTACTGTATGTAACTTTCTTTCAAAATTATTGAAGGATATCAACTTTGACTGCCTATATGTGTTATGTTTTTTCAGTGACAGAGACAACATTATATGTGACAGATCAGTGATCTGGGACATGCAATGGCTGCAACAGCAGTACAATGATGAAAAGACAGTGTGACACAGGGACAATTTACAAAAGAAATGTGACTTTGGCTTGGGGACTGCAGTGGCAGCTGTAGAATTATGACAGAAATGCAATGAGGAGTCACATAGAGACAACTTACAACAGGAAGAGTGGCAATGGTCTGGGAAATGCAGTGGCAGCAACAGAATTAGGATGGAAATTATCAAGTCATATCGGGACAATTTAACTGTAATTGGCATAATGGTGGCTTCAATGGGGGGTGGAAACAAAAGACTCAGAATAGTATTGTTAGTGTTACTCTCACAGGAGCAGTGTGCATGAACTGTGGCATCAATTTGTTCTCCATCTTTTCCATCCCACACACCCTGTTCCACTGCTATAGTCTCACACAAGTGTAATATTTTGACCTGGTCATCGCATCATATTTTTGACCTGTACAGGAGGAATAGAAGGCACGCACACATAAATACAAGCAGCACTGTAACTTTTTTTCAAAATCAGTGAAATTGACGGCATCTAACCATTGCAAGTATGTTTATATTTTATACAGTAATGATTTTCTATGACAATGACAGCAGGATGAGGCACAGTAAGCTGGGGTGTGCGGTGGTAGCAACAGAATAATGAAACATGACAAGTGGTCTTATATATATATATATATATATATATATATATATATATATATCAAGAATAACATATCGTTAAAGCTGGGCTGGGCACACAAAAACATAGAAACATAGAATTTGACAGCAGATAAGGACCTCTTGACCCACTTAGTCTGCCCGTTTTTCCCCTAGCTACTGTATCACCACAGACCCTACTTGATCTCTAGCATACCCCCCACTTGTCCTATGACTAAAGTTCCCTTATGCCTATTCCATGCTTTCTTGAACACCATTATAGCTTTTGCCCCCACCACCTCCACTGGGAGGATGTGCCAGACATCCACCACCTTCTCTGTGAAGTACTTCCTCACATCTCTCTGAATCTACACCCCTCCAGCTTCATAGCATGACCCCTTGTTCTTGAGCATCTTTTTTTCCTCAAAGATGCTTTCCTCTTGAACCTTATTTATACCTGTGAGGTATTTGAAAGTTTCTGTGATAACCCCACTCTCCCTCCATTCCTCCAGTGTATACATATTAAAGTCCTTCAGTCTATCCTCATAGGGTTTTTGATGCAGACCCTGCCCCATTTTGATTGCCCTCCTCTGGACCACCTCTACTCTTTCTATGTCCTTTCACAATGATGAAAAGGGCCGAGGTGCCTAGAGCACCTCATCTGTTCCCACACTGGCAACCTGAACTCAGAATAAGCTCAGGTTGTTGGGAGTTGGCTGGGGAGGAGAGGATTGAGCATCTGCAAGACTACTCTCAGGGCAGGGATGGATGTCATCTTACTCTTTGGCTGCCACCTGGAGGAAGCCAGATGGCAGTGCCAGAGTATGAGCAACATAGTAAGGAGGGGCCACAGTTCCATAGCATGTGTGTGCCACCATGCACACACGTTTATGTGCTGCCATGGTAAAGAGAAGGGAGAAAATGGAAAAGGGTGGCTGCCAGCCTAATGAAGCCTTGCCTGCCTCCCCATTCTCACATCACTGCCTGACTCTCACCCCTGGTTCTGGATGAGAGTCTCCCAGTTGTGGGAGGATGGCCCTGCCCTTCCTGGCCCTGTGGGGGAATACTTGGACATGGTGAGTCAGGGTGGTGGGGGCCAGATAATAGTTGAGGAGTCAGGGCTGAACTACTGAGGGGAGAAGAAACTCAATGAACAAAAAAAAAAGGTAGTGGCTGACCCGCCTGCACAGCAGTTGGATTTTCGCTTGCAACGCTGGCAACCTGGGTTCCAGAACGGACCCACGTCACAGAAGGGCTGGCCGGGGGGGAGAAGGATAGAGCATCCTATGGACTGATTTACTTCTCTGGAGGGAGGGTAGGGAAGTGCCTGGCATGAGATGGACCCCTGGTGGAGGCCGGGGATCTCGCAGTTACCAGCGCTCATCTCTAATGGAGATGGGGCAGATGCTGGACATCACTGCACGTCCCCGCCTTCCAGAGGAAAATCAAGTAAAATGGAGGGGAGAGCCTCTGTCTACATGAAGCTCTCCCTGGGCTTCAATTAGCCACTGCTGCTGCACTCCCAACTAGATACTGGTTCAGCGGCACTGGAATTAGGGGAACCAGTGCAGTGGCCCTGCCCTCTGGGGGGCAAGCCGGGGGGTGACTGGGAGTATGCGGGTAATAGGTAGTTGATAGAAGCTCCAGGGGTCATGACCAGGGCAGAGATTTATGGAGGACCTCCTGGGAAAAGAAGATAAAAAATTAAAAAAAAAGTAGTGACCTGACACTTGTCATTACTATACTTTTACTATGGGGCCTCCTATAAATGCAACTTTATTGTCACTTTACCTTCGTCTACAATGGCAACTCCAGTATATGACTGGGCAAAATGTACGGACATGCCTGTGAAAACAGTATCTCAACATTCTACAATTTCACCAAAGCTCATGAAATTCAACTTTAATTACTAATGTTATTTCGGAATATTTGGCTGCTTATAAATAGGCCTGCCTTTCAGCAAGAGATTTTAGAGCTGACACACACAGGCTTTTTCTTTTTGATATTGTTTTTTTTTTCCAGCCAGCAGCTTGTCTCTCAGGGATATACCCTGTTCACAGGAATATACACTGATCAGACTGAACAAAGCCATTATTTAGTTGGCTACCAGGTTTTTCTCCAACATTGTTTCCCTCCCATCTCCTGTGGTTAGGGTGGTGCCTCTGTCAGCCTTGCCCAGCTACTGCTTTCCCTGTGCCAAGAGAAAATGTTCTGGCCAAGTCACAGAGGTCGCTGTGTTAGTGGAACCCACTGCCAACTCTCCCCAACTGAGATGCACTGCCAAGTGGCAGCTGTTTCAGCCATGGCCTGCTTCCTCACATGACTTCCTGGGTTCAGTTCCAAAACTGGGTCACCAACATGACAGTGTGATGGTCTGCACCTGGGGCATTGGGATGGCCTAAAGACCTAATATTTAAGGTAAGTAAAGCTAAGAAAATTGGTAATATTCTGTTCTTTAGTTTTAAAGTTATACAGGCTTAACATTCTACACTTTACATAATTATGAAATGTAATTTTGAAATATCTGAACATTTGGAGGCTTATATCTCAGTCCCCTTTAAAGACAGAGAGATCTGAAATGTGGAAAAGGTCTGTATGGGTCAAGTTAATGTCTGCAAATCAAATTTGGTTAAGTTTGGACTAACGCATTTGAAACTAAGTGGAAATAACCAAAATCACAATTTTGGTATAATGTCTCAAACTTTTCATGGACATGAAATTAGCATTTCACTGGCAGATAATACATTTCTCTCATTCCTAATTGCTACATTTATATATCTACCTAGGTTCAGATTTCTAGGTCCAAAGGTGCCTGAGTTATCTGCAGATAAAAATGCTCATGAAATTTCCCACACCAAAAAAAATGGCAGACTTTGAGCACATATAATTTTGAGACAATGTATCCTTTACACTGTTATAGCACTATCAGCAAATAATCATGCCCAAAGGGAGATCTCTAGATCAGTTGGCAGCTAAGTTATCCCCAAATTAATAGTTTTCAAAAAGTCCACAAAAATCCAAAGAAATTGCATGGAATCTTGCTGAATTCTGTTGAAATTCTGCAAATTTGGAATTTTCTCATTCCACACAGCTGTATTCAGCAGTGAAGTCCTCCTGCGTCAAGATTTCTAAACGTGGTCATGTTTTCTTCACTCTGACGTAAACAAGTACAAATACTATTGACATGGTGCATGTGATGCTCATTCTCTGTCGTTCTGCTACAGATAGACATACCCCTGGAGGTTGTTTACATAAACTGGCACTGAATCGCTGTGTTTGAGCATGAGGACAGTTTCTCTATAGTACTGGAAGAAGTGTTATTTTCAGGAATCCTTGGGCCTCTTGCACCTCTCTGATGATGTGCAATTTATATTCCTGTAAAGCAGTGGAATCCTAAACAAGAAAGGCATCATTAAAACAAGGATCTAATATTGTAGCCATGACCTATTTTTTTCTTTCACTATATTGTCAAACCACCTATGGAGCTTGTCATGCAATATCAGTGCCAGTTGTATTAAAACAGAAAAGTAGTCATCATTGTAAAGTGTTTCATTTTTGAAGTTGGGGAGAATACACACAATAGGAATGGCCTCACTAACAGAGGCATTGCTGCTGCTGAATTCAATTTTATTTATTCTTTTGGTAACCGGGTAAGGCCCACTAGGCACAAATGCCTGTTTTCAGGGGTTACTGAGAAGGTCAGACTCACACAGTATGCAAGAGGAGGGTGTGGGAATCAAATAAAGGTCTGCTGACTGTAGCAAGCCCATTCATACCTCAATACTCTAACCTCTAGGCTATACTGCTGGCCCTATTCATGTGTAGTACTGTCAACTGGGGCAAGGATGTGATAAAGTTAGTCCATGATTGTCCAGTGCTGAATAGTTCCACCAGTGTCATGTGACATAGCCATTGCATGTATGGCCTTCTTTTGTTCCACAAATCTTTCTACCATGTAATATATAGAATTCCATCTAGTAGTGGCATCCAGTATCAAGAAATGATGAGGTAGTTTTGCTAGCTACTGGAATGTCCACAGTGAAGCATGTGCTTTCACACAACTGCAGAAGTGGCTGGATAATAATCGTATTATTGCAATAAATTGTTGATACTTGTGTTGCTGTCAAAGGCTGGGTGGGCAACTAATTTTAATGTGCATGCAAAGCAGATCACATTTACTCTATTTCTGTCACTGAAAGCTTTTATCATGTTTGCCACATTGTCTATCACCACCATGCCTACTCGTAATCCATTTCCCAAGTACCCACACCTCCCACAGTTTTTCTAGGGTTCTACATACATTGGTAGCACTGTTTTTTCATAAAACCATAGAATGTGATGACAGATAAAAGGCCAAGGGTCCATCCAGTCTTCCCATTTTCTGTACTATCTATACCCTGGACCTGCCATCCATTACTGTCGATGTCAATAAGACCTTTCATCCTATCCCATCTGTGCTTGAACCCATTCACAGTCTCTGCCCCAGGCTCATCTGCCAGCAGACTGTTCCAAGTCTCAGACACCCATTAAAGACATGTTTCCTCAGTTCTCTTGAATCTTCCTCCTATCAGTTTTCAGCCATATCTTCTAGTCATGGAGTTGAAGTTCCTAGTTAATAGCTACTTGCAATGAATTCTGTTAATGCCCCTCAGGAATTCAAACATTTCAATAATATAACATGTTCCCTTCTAGTCTCCAGGGAGTACATGTTCAGGGCCTTGAGTCACTCCTCATAAGATCTGCCGTGCTGACACTGAATCATTTTGGTTACTCTTTTCAAGGTTGTCTCCAATTTGTTTTTATCCATACTCAGGTAGGGGGTTTCAGACCTAGGCACAGTACACCAGATGTGGCCTTACCAAGGACCTGTAGAGGGGCAACATCACCTTCTTCCTCTTCCTGTCAGTGCCTCTTCTTATACACTGCAACATTCTAGTTGCCTTACTGTAGGCCTTGTCACACTGACTGGATGGTTTGAGAGAATCATAAGACTGTCAATTTAATACCCCTCAATCAGTAATCCATTCTGGGATTCCATTTACCCAAGTGCTTAATTTTGCTCTTCTTCACATTGAATTTAAACTTCCAGACTATGGAGCACCTCTTAAATCTATCCAGATTCTCTTTCAGCTCCTTCTCCCTGTCTTGGCTAATCACTCTACCACAGAGCTCTGTGCTATATGTGAAGAGACACAACTTTCCCTGTATCTCTTCATCAGTGTCACAAACAAACATGTTGAAGATGACCAATCTAAGGACTGATCTCTGCAACACTCCATTCATGACATCCATCTCCTTACTTGAGCTCATTTACCACTATTCTCTGTTTACAGCCTACTAGTCAGATTCCACCCATCTAATTGGTTCCCACACTGCTACTAGTAATGTCAGTGGCTCAGCAGGTACCATACTTACCTCTAAGGCCAGAAGATTGGAAGGTTGTGGTTTGTAGCCCTACACTACAAATTTGGAATGAATTCTATTACTGACACTGTAGTGCATCATGGGGGAGGTGGGTGCTGCACTTCTGAGGTGCCATCTTTTGGATGAGACATTAAAACAAGGTCCCATCTGCCTGTTCTGGTGGTTGTTCAGGTGGACATTAAAGATCCCATGGTACTTCTCGAAAAGAGTACAGGATTTTTCTTTATTAAATGAAATACAACAACAGCAGTATACTGTATTAGCATATAATGTAATCATTGTAAAAAAAACTACAGTAATGAAGACATTAAGGTTGAAGAATGCAAAGCACACAAAGAAGGGAAATGAAAAACATTAGATATGTGGGTCTCCGGAGTATTGGTGAAGCAGTGTTGGGATCTTACTTGGGGTTGTCAACCCTAATTCCTTCCCCCCTAGCCCATAGCCTCCTGTCTGAAGCATAGTGACACAGTATGGCCAGCATAATCTGTCATAGCTTTCTTCATGTAGGGCCCTGTGTGAAGACATCACATCGGAGCTTGTTTGCTTATGGGAGGAGGTTTGGTGGCAGCAGTCAGATGGTGGGGGTGCCACTGGACACCAGGGTTAATTTGTTTGATTATTTATTTATTTATTGAAGTTGTTTCACCAGGCAAAGCACACTGAACAAGAACACCTTGTCTCCTGGTGCGACCTGGGGGGAGGGGTACAGTGGGGAAGAGGACAAGGGTAGTCCAGGTCCTGACATATATACATACAATTGCAATACAATTGAAAACATTCGACAGAAATAGTTGGGCGTAGATGACAATTTACCCTTACTTATAGTATAGTAGCAATTACATGGGGAAGTCATGTTTTATACCTTGAAAACATATAATTAGATAATACAGCTGCATATGTTTGACAGGAATAGGTGACTGTGGATTAATACATATACCCTGATAGTCGAGAGTAACAGTTACAATGAGGAAATCCTGCCAAGGTATTGGGTTGTGGTATATAATGAGATAGGGGTAAGTGCAAGCTAGCTAGCTCAAAAGTTGAGATCAAGTGCAGTAGTTGGGTGTGGTTAGCAATGTAGCACCATTGGGCCTACTGGGAGAAGAAATATAGGAATGTCTGAGGTAGAATAGATTGGAGAGTTAGCTGCAGGAGCAGTTTACTGAGCAGTGGTTGGCAAGGGCATAGGATAGTGAGCAGACAGAGGAAGAGTGGTGAATTTCAGAGGGGAAAGAGTTCCAGAGTTAAGGGAAGTAGTGAGAGAAGGTGGCCTGGCCAGCTTGGGTCCGACGTCTGGGAACTAACAGGAGCCGGGAGTCTAGGAACCTCAGAGCATAGGCATGTGCCAGAGGGGACGGTAGTACAGAGGTCAGATACACTGGGAGGGTACGAAACCAGTTCTTCGAGATAAACTTGGCACAGTGTATTAGGCGGCAGTTCTCAAGGGAGGGGAGAGCAAGGGAGCGGTATAGCTCGCAGCGGTGTGTGCGAGGAGGAGCGTCAACAGCGAACCAGCAGAAAGCATTAAAAAGGGTATCCAGTTTGAATAAAACT
Organism: Neoceratodus forsteri; assembly: GCA_016271365.2. NCBI lineage: Eukaryota > Metazoa > Chordata > Ceratodontiformes > Ceratodontidae > Neoceratodus > Neoceratodus forsteri. Next base: position 1,495,313,436 of record CM057449.1, on the reverse strand, counting down.
GACTTGTGGGTGGCACTGTAACCAAGATCACAATAATTGAAGGAGGGAAGTATCATCCAGCAGGTGACTGGGTTGGGGGGAGAGACCGCTAGCCACCAGGGAAACCATTATTAGAAATTAGGCTTGCATTTGTGTGTGTCATATAATATACTGTGGTGTTCTGCTATATGAAACACCACAGTATATGATACGATACACTTAGCTGAAACATGACAACAGGACATGGGGAAGGGCTATTGGGTGAGGGGAGGGACTGCTAGCCATCAGTACATATTGGGCAGATGATGGGGTGGGGGCGAGGGACCACTGGACACTAGGGAAAGCCTTACTATATATAGGGGTGATTGGGTGAAGGAAGGGATCACTAACCACCAGGAAAAAGGTTCTCACATCTCAGGGTTGCTTTTTCCATTATGTGTGTCTTTTTATATACTGTAGTGTTCTGCTATACAACACACTGCAGTATATGATATGACACACATAACGAAATATGACAACAGGACATCACACTTTTGCAAAAATTCAGCTACCTTTAGAACGCTGATTTTTTAAACTGCACGTGCTCACAAATGGAAGTTTTTTTCTTCTACTTAACCGTGAGACGTAAAAATCACAAAAGCTCATAACTTGGGCAAAATTCTTTGAAACCTGAAAGTTTCAGGTTTCAAATCCTTAAATTTTTTCAGTTATTGGAGAGCAAAAACATTTAAAAAAACTGAGACTTTTATGTTTTTTTACCTCTGTAACTTTTCTCACCATTAAACTGATCTACATGAAATTTTCAGGATCAAGAGATCCTGACACAAAAGCTGTGCTTTCCAAATTTCTTGTAAATCAGTTAAATGAGGACAAAGTTATTAAGGTGCAACATTCAAGGTTTAACATTAAAGTTCCTACTCAACCCTAATATACAGGCACTACCGTGTCTGTATAATTAATAAAGAAAAAAAAATGAGGAAAAGAAAGTGAAAACAAACAAAAAATAAACTAAGGAATCATCAGCAACAATTAATTGCAGAAGGAGGGAAGTGATACTCCCTCTGTATAACTGCTTGGTGAGGCCACACCTCGAGTACTGCGTGCAGTTTTGGAGGCCACACTTAAAGAGGGACATTAAACTCCTGGAGAGGAGCCAGAGGAGGGCAACCAAAATGATTTGGGGCTTGGGGGACAGGACCTATGAGGAGAGGCTCGAAGAGCTAAATATGTACACATTGGAAGAGAGAAGGGACCGGGGGGACATGATAGAGGTCTTCAGGTACATGAAGAGGGTAAATAGGGGAGGAACAGTCAGGGTGCTTCGAAGGAAGGAAGAGGGGGCCACTAGAGGGCATGGGTGGAAGCTGGAGGGGGGAAGATTCAGGGGAGAAAGGAGGAGGTGCTACTTCACTGAGAGGGTGGTGGAGCCATGGAATGTGCTGCCTAGGGGGCTGGTGGAGGCAGAGATGGTGGAGGGGTTCAAGAGGGGGTGGGACAGGTACAGGGGAAGGGTTCTGGAAGCAAAATCCAATGCAGCGAGAATATCCGGAAGTGGGAAGGGAGAAGCCAGAGAAGGCGAGGGGGGCAGCAAGGTCAGCTCCCAGGGTGGGGGCTGACCAAACGAGCAGACGCGAAAGACCGTTAGGCCTATTCTGCTGGCATTTTAGTATGTTAGTAATTAAACTGTAGCGTGCACTAAAGTAGTGAAAATAAAAAGAAAAAAAAAGAGAAAAAAAATCACCAAAACCGAAACAAAGAGTTCCATCATTCACTGAAAATTGTCCCTGTAACCTGTTCTTGTTCCATGTCCTGAAGACGTGAAATATATTTTATAATCATATACAGTAATTCATCCTGTGAGCTGTGCTGTTGCTGAAGTACCAGTCTACAGCATACTTGCCATATTTAGTATTTAATGCACACTAATATGACTCTTGTCCCTGGATCCCCACACAGAAATAACTCAGGCCACTGCTTTGTCACTTTTGAATGCTCGCTGGCAGTATTTATTTAAGGCACAATTATATATTCATCATTTACATCCCAATTCATTTCTAACAATCAGTATTTACAAGTCGGACATAATAGCCCCATATCACTTTGAGGACATAACAGTCCTGTCTTCCCTCTTGTGGTTCTTCATCCTGTTCTCTTCCTCTTCCATCATTGCTTCTCAGGGGCCAGACACTGTGATCTGGCCCCCCTTCCAACCACCATAACTGGGTACCATACTTACCTAGACCACCCCCCCACTTGGTGTGGACACAGAAATCCACCCCCTTGCTCTATATCCTTCCCCCTTCCCCATTACTCCCACGCCTGGGATCCTTTGTCCCCAGCCCGTGGTACCTACGCCCTACCCCCTCTATCTGCCCTCCTTTTTCCCCTTGCTCCCAAACCCCTTCTCTTCTCCTCAAACTGCAATCTCCCTTCATGTTTCTGCCCTACAGCTGGACTCCACCTAGTCCTCTGGACAACGGCCGCCCTTCTGTGGCCCCACCTGGCCAGTGCCGGGCCCCATATAGAGGTCACCTCCTTCCTTGTGCCTCTCCTCTCCAGTGTCTATTCACATGCTCCCCACCCCTCTCTCTCTTGCAGGAGGGTGGGCGGAACTTACAGCAAGAAAGAGGGCTTGCTGAGGGTTACATGCCCTTAATAGCCCCTAAGAACTCCTGATCAGGACCCCTTTGGCCCCTCCCCCTGGCCAATAGCCAGTGAGCTCCAAGCCTGGTCAGATGACACCATCCATGAGGTCATGGCATCTCCCCCCTCCCACACAGCCCTCTCCCCTTCCCCACCCCCACCCCCGTATTCATTCCTGGGTGGGTCCCAGGACAACCTGGCCTGCCTTTTAGTGGCAAATATAATTGTCCCTGGATCCCCACCCAGAAATAACTCAGGCCACTGCTTTGTCACTTTTGGATGCTCACTGGCAGTATTCATTTAAGGCACAATTATATATTCATCATTTACATCCCAATTCATTTCTAACAATCAGTAATTACAGTTCGGACATAACAGTCCCATATTACTTTGAGGACATAACAGTCCTGTCTTCCCTCTCTTGGTTCTTCATCCTGTTCTCTTCCTCTTCCATTACTGCTTCTTGGGGTCCAGACACCGTGATCCGGCCCCCCCCCCCCTTCAACCACCATAACTGGGTACCACACATACCTGGATCACTCCCCCCCCACTAGGTGTAGACACAGAGATCCACCCCCTAACTCTGTATCCCTCCCACCTCTCCCGTTACTCCCACACCTGTGTTCCTTTGTCCCCAGCCTGTGGTACCTCTCCTCGCTACCTGCCCCCCTTTCTCCTCTTGCTCCCAACCCTCTTCCACTAACCCATCTCCCACTTGTGATGGAAGATGGGGCCCCCCTTGTGGATTAACCCCTCAGACCTTTCTTATTGATGTCCCTAACCAACTCCCCAAAGGGCCAGAGGAAGAGGCCCATGCTGAACTCAGTCAGGTGAACCCCCGTCTGACTGATGCACCGCCTCATGCTCGTATGAAATATCCTTATGCTAGATGTGAACCTCACCCATTTCTATCACTGCCCTGGCCACTTTACTGTGCAGGCACTTCTGCGCCACCTCTACCGCCTTAGGCCATTTCGCTCCTCTCCATATCCTCGGGATGTAACCTCGGACCAACTGATCACTACTCTTGGCCACCAGCTCTTCATTTTATCAAGATCTGTAATAATGTCCCTCATCAGGGACCCCCAAGGCACTACCCTCAGGTCATTACCCCCTAGATGGACAATGACACAGTCTGGCCTGGCCCAGAGCTCTTCCAGCAGGGTAGCAACTGTGGCCACCTCATGCCTCTCAGGCCCCTCCATCACATGGTGGTGTGCCCTACTCCTGGGCGCAACTGCGTCCCTATCCTCATGGTGGCTGCAAATCTCTCCACCCAGTAGATGAAGGAGTGCCCCATGATCCAGACCTGTCTCTTGTAGTCTGCTGTGGGAAGAGAAAAAGGAACACCAATTAGCCAATGTCAACACCTCATAAATCTCTTGTAACAGTTTGAAGTCCACCTCCCCACCCGCTTGATGTCACTCTCCCCTGCTCCTGCAGCTGCCACCTCAGAAGCCACACCAATCCTGAAGGAGTATGGGGAAAAGTCGTTGGGGTTCTCTCCCATGAATGCCACCACCTTTTTCAGTAATGCACCCACCTGAAAGCCTGTCACCAGGGACCCGTCCCCGTGCATGAACCAGGCCCCTCCCATGTGGCCCCGAACCCGACTATAGTCCCCCATTGCCTGGACTGTGCAGACTCCTGCCCCCACCTACCTGCACATCTCCTCTGTGGTGCCCTTGCCCTGCTGGACCGTTTTGGACCTCCACAGCCAGATGACTACCCTCTACTCCTTCACTCTCACGTTCCCCTCCTGTAAGCCTGCAGCATGCCGCCCCCTTCCTGGGCACCACCATTTCTCCAACCCTGAAAGCCCCATTCTCCATGACAGCAAATATGGCCCTGAACAAACAGGCCTTGTTTGCTGAACTGCAGACATGGTCCAATGCCCTTACCACCTTCATGAGCAAGAGCCCAATTATGGGTCTTCTTCCAGCCCGCCTCGAGCCCTGCCCCCTCTGCCAACCCATGACCATCCGCTTGATGGCCTGGCCACCCGCAGCATCCACCCTGCCCCAATCCTGGCATGTTCAGCTGATACCTGCCAGCTGGACCCCCATGGTGGCATGAGCCACCCCTTCCTCCCATTTCTCCACTACGTACTGCATGACCTGCTCTTCCCAGACTGGTTCTTCTGTCTCCCAACCCATCCTGGCCCAAAATGCCTGGAAACTTGCCCAAGCCCCCTCATAGGTCTTCAGGGTGTTGGCTGACCAAGACCCTCTGTACAAGACCCTGACCTTCTCCCTCCAACCTCGCACAGCCAGTCCAGGAACCTGGTCCTGGTTGGTGCAGCCTGAGGTGCCAACTTTTGGAACCGTTCCATCTGAAAACGAGAAAGACAGTCAGCCAACTCATTCCATGCCCCTTCAATGTGCTGTGCCCTAAAGGACAGGTTCAGACGCAGGCCCAATAACACCAGGCACCTTAGAACGTGCCCCACTGATTCCGTACAGCCACTCTGCCTGTTGATCACCTCCACGACACCCTTGTTATCACACCAAAATAAGATGTGCCACCCTGCCATTCGGGCACCCTATACCTCCAAGGCCACCCATATCGGGAAGATCTTAAGGAATGTGATGTCCTTGGTCCAACCCCATTCCTGCCATTGGGCTGGCCACGTCTCCGAAATCTACTACCCTCGCAAGTAGGCCCCCATTCCAAAAACACCAGCCGCATCCATGTACAGCTTCATGTCTGCGTTGCAGGCCCATTCTTCCTGCCAGAATGTCACTCTATTGTAGGAGTCCAGAAAAACCTCCCATACCTGCAGGTCCTCCTTAATGCCCTTATTGATGTCCACCCAGTGATTGAGTTGTTTCGCCTTGCTCGTGACCCTCCTCAACCTTCTTGTAAAGGCCTTGCCCAGGCTTATGACCTTGCAGGTGAAATTAAGGTGCCCCAGCAGCTGTTATACTTGTACCAGCAGCACCATCCTCCTCCCACCCATGAGCACAAGCAGCCCTCTTAGCTGCACCACCTTGTCCCCTGGCAGCTGAAAACACTCCTGCTCAGTATCCACCTCGATCCCCAGGATCTCTAGCCTGCGGACCAGGCCCTCGGTCTTTCCTGCTGCCAGAGAGATCCCTATGGTGCTTCACATGTCCTGGAAATCTGCCAACATCCTTTAGGTCTTCACCTGGCTGGCCCCGATCAACAGGAAATCATCCCAGTAATGGACTACCCCCCTGTTCCCATACCGGGACCCAAATACCCATTGCACCCATGAAGTGGCACCTCGAATGTTGAGCATGCCATGGAGCAGCCCATGGGCATAGCCTTATAGAAGTACAACCTGCCCTCAAATTGGAAACCGAGTAGGTCCTAATCCATGGGGTGGACTAGTAACAGACAGAATGTGGACTCGATGTTCATCTTCACCAGCCAGGCCCCCTCAGCTGCCCGGATCAATTCCACCACCTGGTCTAGTGAAGCATAAGAGACCATGCTCAGAGCCGCTGGGATCCCTTCATTCACTGACCCACCATCAGGGTAGGACAGATGATGTATGAGTCGGAACTCCCCCACTTGTTTCTTACATACCACCCCCAGGGGCGACACCCGGAACTGCTTGTAGAGGGGTTTGCCCATCTGCCCCTCCTTCCTCCCCGCCCTGACTTCCTTCTGAATCTTTCCCTGGACTATGTCCTCCTTCCCTTTTACAGAACCCAAATTCTTAGCCCGCATCCCTACCCGTGTCCCCTCGAATCCCAGCAGAAAACCGCCCTGAAAACATGATCTCAGCAGTTCTGCCCCTCTCCTGTCGGGGTAGCCTTTTGTCCAGGCCTCCTCCACCCATAATGTGATGGGGGTGCGGGCCAGGGCGTAGCCCCACTGCTCCTTTCCTGGTCCTGTCCTAATTACACCCATAGTTGGACATGTATTCCCCTCTCCTGGGCTCCCCCAGCCCCTCACAGCTCCCCCCATCCACCCTGAAAAGGCTGTTCCTGGAGCTGCCCACTGGCTTGTCCCACCTTGTCACCTCCTTGCCTGCAGACCATTGCCGGGTGTGACCCCCCCACACTGGAAGCAGATATGCCTAAACTTGCAGCTAGGCCATGTACACAATGCCCTGTTAAAAGCCCAGCAGGCCTTGGCGCCCTGGGCAAGTGCTATTCTTTTCCCTTGCTCCGCTACGTGCACCACTGCTGGACCCAAAAGTGTCCTGACCCACAACTCAGCATGGGGGGAATCCCAGCTCAGGTCACCCTTCATCGCCATTCTCCTCCGGAATGCCTCATCATACTCAAGCCAACCGAAACCCAGCTTTGCCCTATACGCATCCCTGATGATCGCCATATACATCAGTAGCGGGATCGCCAGGTCTGGTTGCTTCTCCATGACCAACACACTATAAATCAAGAAACCAGCTTGCCATGTATCGATGCTCTTCCCCTTAACCTGGCTTCCTCCGTTTTGTGCCCACCACCGCCAGTGCCACCGCCATCTCTGACTTGCCCACCGACTCCCTTTGCTCATACTTTTTGGCTGTCTCCTCATCCACCAAACCAAAGATATCAATGTACTCCCCCTTCCATATTTTTTCCTTTATCGAGGCCAGCACATGATTGCCCAGCATGAAGCCTGGCAGACACTCATACAGTTTCTCCACCCCACCTGCGGTGCCCGCCACTTCCTTGCTCAGCCTGCCTCCCTCCTTGATGGCCTGTAAGGTCCACTCCATTTTCGAGACCCCTTCCTCCCCCATGGTTCCCAACAAATCCTCAATATACTCTTTTAAATCCACCTCATTACTCATATCCACTTTGTCCTTGCCCCCATCTGGCTAGTGGGACCAGATTGGGCTTGCCACCTTCCCCGGGTGCCACCAGTGGGCTAGGTACCAGCCTCTTCAATCTCTTGTTTCCCTTGCCGGCACCAGCCCTCTTGTCTCACTTCTTCTGTTTCTTCTGGGCCTCCTCTGCCTCCCTCTTCTTCGCAGCCTCACCAATTCCATCATCTGTGTCATCAGCTTCACTGCTTCTGCCAATATGGTAGCGCTTGACACTGGAGCTTCCTTGGGTGCCATCTCTTCTTCTGTGACCTAGGCTGTACAATAAAACCACATGAGCATACCACAACCCACCAACTACCACTTGCTCCCCAACCCCTCCCAACCATGCTCTATAATTCCACCCGGTTACCATGATCACCAGCACCATCAGCTCATATGTGACACCCCGCTTGAAATATCACTGCAGCGGGGCATTGCCACCCGCCCTTACACTGTATGGAGAAACATGCAAGCAGAGACTTATCACAAATGCACACCAGAAAACTTTACCAGTGTGTATCCAGACTGGACATTGAACAATTGCATGAATGCTGTCTGCGTTTAGGCTCCCAATGTATTGTCTTGAGAGACACTGCCTCAAGAAATGGCTCCCATCCCTCGGCCTGCAGAACCAATATGGTGGCCATGCCACATGACCAGGACTCTGTGGCCCCCCCCAGCGCATTCTGGCCTACTGGCACCCACCTTCTGCACCAAAATGATGTCTGTCCACCTTCACTAGGTCCCTTCTGCCACCAGACTACCATCGTAGGGGACCCCAGTCTTCAGGGCCTACTAGTCCTCTTGCCTGCCCTGCTTTTCAGTGTTGTGTCCTTTAGCCTGTTAGTGCTGGTTGCCTCTTTTAACTATTGTTGAGCAATTTATTCTTATTCCCTTTTTGTTTATTATTCTCTCTTTATTATTATTTCTCTTTTTTTCTTTTCTTTTTGTGGAATCCATGCCCAACCTTCCTCCCCAGAGTGGTCTGGGCCTCCAAACACCTGCCTTCCATCTTCAGCGTTTGGCAGCGGCCAAGCCAGCCCTCCAGTTCCACACCTAGCCTGAAGCCACACTGCAGCCTGTCTCCCCATCCCAAAATGATGGTCACGCCATGTGGCTGGGTCTTCGTGGCCCCGACCTGCCTCCAGGCACCCCCATGCCCCACAATGGCCTAATGCTGCTGCCTCCTGGCTGTGAGCAGCATGCAGAAATCTCCCCTCCCTGGCCTTCATGGCCCACCACTTGCTCCCCTGCCCACCCTCTCACTGCTTCTCCATGAATCCACACTCTCTCACTCCCACAGAAAAATGCACTGCGCATTCACCTGCCCCAACATGGCGGCCACACCATGCGGTAGGCCTTTCTGACCTCTGATCTGCCTCACAGCCTCCTGGCCAAGAGAAACCCATTGGTGCCACTGCCTGCTGCAAGCCGCATGCAGGAGTGTCCCCCCCAGCCTCTGTGGCTGGCAAACCATGCTTCAATACCACTGCCATCTCATGGTGTCACCCGCTGCTGCCATGTCCCCAATCTCCCTTCCAGCCCCTGCTCCCACACTGTGTAGCCCTTCCCCATGGGCCCATGCCAAACAACCATACAACACCTAGCTGCTAAGCGGCTCTACAACCACGCTGCCCTGCCACCAGCCCCCACTGATTTCCTTCATTCTGCAAGAAACACCACCAGCCCAGTGGCTCATTCCCAATTCTGTGCTCTTCTCACAACGAGGGCCCTCCAGCAGGCCTCCTGGACCATAGCCACACACCTTTTCCCAGTAAAGAGATCCTGCCAGCAACCACACCTCTGCTCACTCGCACTGCTAGGCCAGTCACTCAGCAGGCCTCAGACCAAGCTGCTCCCAACACAAACGCTCCAGCATCTTCTGCTCTCTATAAAAATTGTTCACTTTTTTTTTTTGAGGATCACACAAACCACATGCTATGGCCATGCCATGCAGCCCTGCTTCCCAACAAACTCCAACTGACTCTGGGCCCTGCAGCATAAACTCACCCAGCAAACTCTGCCCTGCTCATCTGGATCAAAAACAGCTATGCCTACTTGCACCATACTTTGAGGCTTTCCATTGAAGCCTGCACACACCAACATATTACAACCCCCACCACAACTGCATGCCTACCAACCAAGGCCCCTAGACCTGGGCCCAAACAGCCACAAGTGCTGCCTTAAACATTCACCTTCAAACATGTATTCTGTACAATTCTGCTGTTGCTGCCTAGACAACTGCATACCATCTCAGCACATATGAATGCATTTTACACAGTTCTGCTGTAGCTGTCTAGACAAACTGCATACCAGCACAGGGGTAAAGCCCCAGTCCTTCAGCGCCTTACCTTAAACTGCCAATGATGTGCTGTATTTCAAGCTGAATTTTACAGCAAGAAAGAGGGCTTGCTGAGGGTTACATGCCCTTAAATAGCTGCTAAGGACCCCTGATCAGGACCCCTTCAGGACCCTCCCCCTGGCCAATAGCCAGCAAGCTCCAAGCCTGGTTGGATGACACCATCCGTGAGGTCATGGCACCTTCCCCCTCCCATACAGCCCCATCCTCTTCCCGGCCCCTCCCTCTTCCCCCCATAATCATTCCTGGGTGGGTCCCAGGACAACCTGGCCTGCCTTTTAGTGGCAAGCCTAATTATATACTGATATTATATTTATACCATTGCAGAGAAAAAATGCCAAGGGCAAAAAATGCTTTGGAGACATATTATGAAAGTTCAGGTTCCCCCACCTACTTTGAAGTAATGTCCAAAATGTTTGAATGTAGGGGGATTCAAAGCAGAGATGTTCCATAGTTTCTAAAATAGTATGATAAGAAGGCCTAGGACAATATCATTCATGAACATCTTTATGTTTCAAATTATTTTTAACATTCGGTTTGCCATGAGCACATAGCCAGAGCACATCCCACATCTTGACAGGTACCCTGGAGTCAGTGAACGATTTCCCAATATGTTCCTGTTTGTGAATTGAAGTACTAAAGAAGTTAGGCTGTGCAACAAAGGGATTCTGAATTACCATATTTTAAAATGACTGTCTAGAAAGAGAACAAAGATGGGTCTGCTAAATCCCCCATTTCATGATTTTATCAAAGCATACATCCAAATGATAAGGTAGCTTCTGAGTCCACCTATTTTTATGAACAAATGTACCCAGCCCCCATTCTACCAAAATCAGGGAAACAAGTGCTTTATTCAAGGAACTCAATCCTAGACAGTGGACAAAAGGACAGGCTTGATGTTAGCATATAGGAATATGCTAAAAAAGAATGCTATGGGTTTATCATTTTTAAACCACCTAATTTAAGAGCTAGGTATGTGACTCCCCTTTTAATAGGGTTCAACCTGCTACATCATAGACACTGAACAAAAAACAACTGTATAATTTCACCTCCAACTGTGGAGCCGGGGGGTAGATGTAGTTAAGATATAGAAAAATAGGGACTAGATAGGTTCTAATAAGAAAGACAAGCTTCTTCTTAATCGTGCCATTTTTTCCATTGTGAAATTTTTTGAATGCCAATGGCCAGCAGATTTTTCCAGTTGACCTGTGCCATGTTACCAGGTCCAAATAAAATCTACCTAAATAACCTAAGATTTTATAGGGGCATCCAGGTGTTAAAACTCCTGCAATCACACTTATAGTTGAAGCTCTGTCCCCAAGGGATAAGCACAAATTCTTCTGGAAGTTTACCACTGCGCCTGTAGCAGTGGAAATATTTTTAATGCATATTTTATTGCATAATTTCCAGAAAAGTCCATGGTCATATCTTTTGGAGCTGTAATACTCTTCAACCCTTTTTTGATGTATTGCAGATGGCTTTTGCAGAGATTTTTGTTACCTCAATACAATTTACACCAGTTTTTTGTTTTGTTTTCTAAATAACTGGAGGGCTTACATGACCCAGTTTCACATTCATTATTAAATATTTGTTTACTTGCTGTTAAAAAAGCAATTACCAGGAGGTGGCTTATACTTATACCCACTACTGTTAATGACTGGCAGGATCTCATAGCGGAGATTTACAATATGGAAAGGCTAACAGTTCTTACCAGCCATAATAAAGAGCACTTTGAATTGATATGGAGGAAATTGGTATTAGATATGGGGAAATATAGAGCAATGTTTGTCCCCTAAGGTGAGGAGTGCGACAGCTCAGAGCTGGGTGTAAGGTTAAGCTGCTGCATTGCATACGATAAGCCTTCTACGGTTGTCTTTTACCTTCCCATGCAGTAAGTGATCATTAAAGGAATAATACCTGACAGGGTGGGTGTTATGCAGGGATAACATCCCACCTCGGGTGGTTGGGCCTGAGGCCACTGGTCAAGGGCTTCCAACACCCGAGAAGGGATATTATCCCAGCATAACACCCACCCTGGAGGGCATTATTCCTATTATACAACGGCTTACTGTTTTAAAATAAAAAAAATATATATTTTAAAGAATGTTTTTGTTACTGTATAAAAATTTTTTTGTTTCTTAAGAGAAAGAACAAATTATCATCCAAATGATCCAAATCCAACAAAGAATCAGCAGGGATGTTATGCCAGGATAACATCCCTACTGTGACAGCCAACTGACCAATCAGAAGCCAGGATTCTTTCTTGCCATTGTATTATAATTTATAATGTAGTTTTATGAATATTCTATTTCTGATATGTACTTTTATTGTATCTTCTCAACTACTGTCACCATTACATTTTTATTTTGGTTTTATCATTCATAGATACTGTCTAACAATATTGATCAGTGTCTGAATATTTACCTTGCTGTTTAATGGACTGGATCATTGATGTTTTTCAGACTACATGCTTGTGACAGGGTCTGTCCCTGCCACTGAGACTTGGGACCTTTTCCTCTTCTTAAAGCTCTGGTTGCAACCACTTTCCTGTTTCTCTTTATGCTGTCCCTATTTTTCTGTATGGAGGCAGGCCACCTCCTTACAAAACCCCTTCTTCCCCTTCTTAATTCCCTGCTGTTTAAATTTCTCTTCATTTTCTGGTCCCTTGTCTGTTCGTGTCTCCTTGAGTTTCCTGAGCTGGTGAATGCTCTATTACACTAGCAGCACATTATGAATAAAGGCATTTGTAAACTGCAGGTACCTGTGATGTAAAGGTAGGCTAAAGGAAAGCTTCTATTGTGTAAATAAATTCCCCTAAAACAGTGTTCCTGCTCAGAAATACCAAGCTAGCACTTGTATGGAAAACTCCTCTTTTTCTTTGAAAAGTGTCTCTGTTAGAGAGACTAAGCTGTTAGCTCCTGGTTGGACTCTGTGTTTTAAAAAAAACAACATTTGGTGCTCCTTTTGGTGAAACAAAAGGAATAGCTAAGTTAGTTTGCTTAGCTTCTGTTGATAAAAAGCTGTTTCTGTTTAAGGAAACACAGAGCTGAGCTGCAGCCAGTTGTTTTGCCCCTAAAAATATGTTTGGAGATTTCAAACCACAATTGAAGCCAAACTAACTCCTGTGCTGCAAAACAGCTGAAAAAAGAAGAAATGGTTACAGGTTTACTGTGTTTTAAACATTTCTGTGTCCTGGTAAACCAAAGAAGGTTTTGTTACTGCAAACCTAGAAAGAACGGAAACACTTAAACAAACAAGGAAGTTACCAGAATGCTGTTGCTGAGCTGCTCCTTGGAAGCTAAGAGGAGGCCTGCTTGCTAGCAGCTCTACAGCAGAATGAGAGCCACTATAGGGAATGAGTGGCTCCTAGTGGTCTATATTTAAAGAAGGCAAACTGTCAATCAAATGTTAGGTGACTGTTGTTTGTATCAAATCCTTTATTGTATAAAAAGTGCAATTGAAAGTTTGTTTTGATGTATAAAACAAGGTTATGCTAATGAGCACTATTTTGAAAGGTTATTCATTGATTTTACCTTGTTCTAAAAGAATACTGGGTCACCTGACCAAAGAGGCGGGTATATAAACCCTACCTATCCAGGTGGCAAGTTAGATAGGGTCAGTTCTTTATGACCTTGCTGGAGGGAAGTTTCAGTCTGTGAGTGAAGAGAAGTCTTTGGAATTACCATTGATTGTTTATTATTTTGTTTCTTTTGTTTTCTGTATTTATTTTTACATTTTGGTGCTGTAAATTGTTTATGAAGTAATAAACATCCCACCAAACAAACAGTGGGTTGCACCTAAACTGCTGCCTCTGTGTACGTTATTTGTCTGCCTGTAGACCCACCCTATAACATATACATATACCCTATTTATAAAGTTGCTCTTTATGTATGTTTTTCAATTTTTTTATACTAAATAAAAAGTAAAAGGAAAATTCCCCAAAAGTAAACAGTAACATTAATAATACAACTTAAAGTTTGGTACAAACACTTGATACAAAGCAACATGAAAAATAGATCAAACAAGAACATTGCACAGTGCCGAAGACTTAATAAGGTACATAAATACAAACTCCTGTTCCTATTTATTTAGCCCAAATGCTCATATAAAATATAAATAACATGCCGGGGAGGGGGCAACCTTACAGTAGCATAAATGTGGAAACTGATGAAACATAGAAACATAGACTTTGACAGCAGATAAGGACTGATTGGCCCACCTAGTCTGCCCATTTCCCTACCTACAGGATAAGCTGCAGATCCTAGTTAACCAACAGCCTATTTCTTCTTATCCCCCACAAGAATTGCCTTATGTCTGTCCCATGTATTCTTGAATTCTCCCACAGTTTTAGACCCCACAACCTCCTCAGGAAGGCTGTTCCATGCATCCACCACCCTCTCTGTGAAAAAATACTTCCTCACATTGCCGCTGAACTGCCCCCATCTTTAAATTGTGTCCCCTTGTTCTTGCACATCTCTTTTTCTGAAAGATGCTACCCTCTTGGACTTTGTTGATTCCACTGAGGTACTTAAACATTTCTGTCATGTTCCCCCTCCCTCCTTTCCTCAAGGGAATACATATTAAGCTCCTTTAGTCTCTCCTTGCATGGCTTCTCTTGCAGACCCTGCACCATTTTAGTTACCCTCCTCTGGACTGCCTGTATCCTGTCTATGTCCTTGTGGAGATGAGGTCTCCAGAACTGGACACAGTACTCCAGATGGGGTCTCACCAACTGTCTGTACAGAGGGATAACAACTTTCTGTTTTCTGCTGGTGATGCCTCTCCCTATACATCCCAGTATTCCCCAGCCCTCCCTACTGCCTTCACACATTGCTTGCTAACCTTAAGTCATCTGATATGATTACCCCCAGGTCTCTTTCCATTTTTGTTGTTGTTACTACCTCCTCCCACACTGTGTAATCTTCCCCTGGGTTTTTGTTTCCCAGGTGCATTATTTTGCATTTCTTTGCATTGGATCCAAGCTGCCATACTTCTGACAATTCCTCCAACCTTGCCAAGTACCTTCTCATCCTTTCCGCACCTCCTTGTGTAACAACCCTGTTGCAGATCTTTGCGTCATTTGCAAAGAGGCATACTTTTCCTTCCAGTCCCTGTGCAATGTTACTTATAAAGACATTAAAAAGGACTGAACCCAGTACTGAACCCTGCAGTTCCCCACTAGTAACCCCTCTATCTTCAGAGTGGACTCCATTTACAATTATCTTCTGTGTCCTGTTGTCCAGCCAATGTTTTAGACAGGCTACCACTCTGGGACCCACTCCCAGGCTGGTTAATTTGACTATTAATCTGTGGAAGAAAGTTTTTCTAAATATGTGTCTCATCTGACCCATTCAATTAATGTATGAAGGTTGTCACCATCATATTGAAAATGTAAATTAGCATGCATATCTTCTATTACATGAACTTCTTTTATAACACTAATCCAATCTGCAAGTGTGGTCGAGACTTAAGTCAACCATCTTCTAGTGATAACTTTAAAGGACACCACCACAAAGATACAGGGAAAATAGTTATTCTGAGAAATGTTTACTTCTTCTGAGAGTACAGTACACCATGGAAAAAGATTGCAAAAAGGAATGGGAGTGAGACAACTAAAATGCGAGAGATGGTAGTAGCTACCTTTATCCAAAAGTTCAGTATTTCAGTGCATGATGAAAATACTGTATATGGAAATGATCACTTTTATTCCCACATTGTCACCAACATAAGTTTGACCCACCCATGGAATAATGACAAGTGACAGGTGGTGTCCTGAAAAAATTAATCATGACCTTACAATGGAATTCTTTCCAGTAACAGGAGGTGGTGGTTTTATGAATTATTTTCCAAGTTTTTATCTTAAATTGTGAGTCAATTGTTCTGGAGAGCACCATTTCCCACCATTCCCAGATAGGACAAGCATTTGTCAATGCTAAATGTTTGCTTGCTGGTATTGGCATTGGTAATGACTGAGTTAGAGAGATGCATAATAGGAATGGCAGTGAAGTATTGAACTAATGCCAACCCCCACCCCCACCCTGCAGACACTGAAAGGCATTGGAGTGTGCTTTTGGGTCATTAGCCATAATGCTCACACCATTCTACCCCACCCTGCAGACATTGACACGTGTCATGGTGTGCCTTGGGGTGTTCAGCCCTTACGCTCACCCCATTCCATAAGGAAATAAGCTGAGATGGGTGTTGTATAGGAAAATGGGGTGAACATTATGGCCGATGACCCCAAGCCACACATCCTGATGTCTGTCAGTCTGTACAGGGTTGGGTGTTATGGTTGGAAACCCTAATGTCCTGGGCATTTGTTGGTATTTTCACTCCAAATTTTCAACATTGGCTTTTTGGGACCCCACTTCATGAACAGTGGCACTGTCATTTTGTTTCTCAATCCTGAAAGGTGATTTCACACAGCAAATGTACCATTTGGTGCAACTGCTTCAAAAAAGGCATTTTGGGCAGGATACGAAAAATGACATCTGCACTGTACATTGGGAGGTGTGAGAAAATAGCAATCTGGAGTGAAAATATGAAAAAGTGGCTAAGTTACAAGCATGTGTAGAAATTGCATAATGCACGCTCATAATGCAGTCATTTTTTTACATTTGTTCACCAAATTTACAACATGGCCTTTTTGGGACCTCACCTCATGAACAGTGGCACTGTGATTTCATTAATGTGTCCCAAAAGTTGATTTTGCACAGCAACTGCGCCATTCTGCACCACAGGTGTGAAAACGTGTTTCAGGCAGGATGAAAAAACTGACAGCTGAACTGTTCATAAGGAGGTGTGAAAAAATGGCAATGTTGGAAATTTGGAGTAAAAATATTAAATACTGGCGAAGATACAAACATGCGTACAAACTGCACAACACACTCTCATAACTCAGTCCTTTTTTTGATTTTTTTTCACCAAACTTGCAACATAGGTTTTTTGGGATCCCACCTCGTGAATGGTGGCATTGTCATTTTGTTAATTGATCCTGAAAGGTGATTCCGCACAGCAACCACAAAATCACCTTTTTGGGATTGAGAAATGAAACGACAGTGTCAGTGGTCATAAGATGAGGTCTGAAGAACCCCATGGTGAAAATTTGGAGCCAAAACTCCAAAAAATAGCTGGGATATCATCCTTAGTTGAACCTCCTCCCCATTGATTGCCATTATAGCGCTTACCATGATTTTCATCAGTTTGCAGTCAGCTTTTGAAAGCGCAGACATGTTTCCGGTCCACAGAAGATCGTAGCACCAGACCTCTGGAGGTAAGTATGAGGGGGGGTGTGGGGAGGCGGGGTGTACAGAGGGAGGGCTGGAATGTCAGGAGGGGGCTGCAGGGATGATGAGGGACTGTTTTCTTTTTTACAGGTAAAAAAACACATCAGGGAATTGTTTTCTTCTTTTACAGGTGTAATTTATGAAAAATAGATTTTGGCACACTGGGGTGGGCTCCCATTGTGCCAGCCTAGTGGAGGGGGGATCAATGCCAGCCCAGGGATTGGTCACCCCATGGTCAGCTGAAAAAAAGGGGTGTGGGGGGCACATCCAACATCAGGAGTGGGAATTCTGGTGTTGGAAAAACATAATGTTTACTTTGGCACACTGAGGTGGGCTCCCAGTATGCCACAGTAGTGGAGGGGGGCATGCCAACATGGGGATTGGACATCCCATTGTCGGCAAAAAATAGTTTGGGGGGCATGCTGAAATGGGGATTGGGCACCCCAATGTCAACTTTGGGGGGAATGTGTGGTGAGCAGCAGGAGCTGCCAATAATGCAAAGCCATGCAGCTCATTTTTTTTTATTTCACTGTGATAGGCACACTGAGCAAATGAGTTGCTTGTAAGTCCAACCATGCACATTAATGTGCACTGTAATGCACATGGCTAGAATATTCCTGGTTGCTAGGAAGGTGGGGAAGAAATCTGCTGATTCAATGACAAAACTGTCCGTGATTGGAGTGACTGATTTCTTTCAATTCTGGCTCTTTTTCTGAAACTGCCATTATCGGCAGCTTCCTTGTTGATTGGTGGCTGAGGGATGTGCCCGTGAAAGCATATGCTGGATTGGCCAAACACTGCCACACCTCTGCAATACTCTACTCTCCTCAAAATGTTTCTTGTGTACTGCGTGCGCAAGCAAACATAATGAGGGAGGGTATGGACACTACATTGCAGGAAAGTATACAAAGAAGAAATAACATGGGTTTCCACAGGTATTTTCCACTCTCAGAGAAGGTATATTTCTTATGTAATGGGCTGATTAGGAATGTAAGAGACCTTAGGGATAGATAAGGCAAAGCTGCAAAGCTGAATGTAACGAAAACATTCAGTACATGAGAAGTGAAATTTGTGCTGGAGTTGTTCAAAACTTAACAGAATGTCTCAGTCCATTAGGTCTCCTACAGTGTAAATGCCATGTTGAGCCCAAAGGCAAAAACCAGAATCTACCATCCCTGGCAAAAAGTCCTGGTTACCTAAAATTGGGGAAAGATGGCCCAAGTTTTCTGCACATCCTACTAAAGAGCGAAATTTTACCCATTCCTGCAAAGTATACATCATTCATAGGTTTATGACTTTAATTGAATGGAGCTGAGGCAAATGGAGAAGGTGGACAACTCTCATAGATACGCTGAAAAGTTGCTCCTCCTCGTATTCCAACCACCCAGTATCCAAGTTAAATTTTATGAAAGTTAAGACTGGAGCAGCCAGTGCAGTGAGATAATAATTTCTTTGGTTTGGGAGAGCTAAACCCCCCTTCAGATTTCCTTCTATGCAGAGTAACCCACTTTATATGTGGGTGCCCCTCATTCCATATAAATTTAGAAATTAACCTGTCCGTTTGCCACCAAAAAGATTCTGGGGGTCTGATGGGAAGCATCCAAAAACCATATAAAAAACGGGGCAGAATGTTCATACGAAGTGACTCAATTCTGGTCCCATACAAAAGAAGGAGCGAGCTCATCTCTCCAAGTCTTTCTTAACCTCCATGAGGATGGACTTGTGATTTTTGTCATATTACTGATATAGATTAATAGTTATATTTAGACCTAAATAATGAAATCCCTTATGTACTCAACAAAAAGGAAAATAATCCTTTTGTTGTTGCTCAAGGGCACCGCTTAACAATAATGCAATTATTTTATCAAGATTAATTTTAAAATCAGAGATAGCTCCAAACTCGGTTAAAGCATGCAAAAGGTGCAGGAGAGATGTCACTAGATCTTCAAGAAACAAATAAGGTGTCAACGGCATAAAGTGCGATCTTATGAATTATGGGTCCAACCCAAATACCCTTGATACCAGCATGTTGCCTAACATGGGCAGCCAGGGGTTCCATAGCCAAAGCAAAAAGCAATAGTGACATAAGGCAGCCTTGGTGAGTTCCCCTTTTCAACTGCAAAGGAAGAGAAAAAGTGCCATTAACCCCCACCTTGGCAAAAAAAATCTGTATATAATGGCATTATGTTAGATATAAAACCTCTGCTGAAACTAAAGGTAACCAGGACTTCTGACAATTATTGTCAACTTAACCTATCAAAGGCCTCTTCAGCATCTACCAATAAGGCCATCGTAGTCACATTAGATTGTTTTACATGGGAGATGATATTTAATAGAGGGTGAACATTGTTGTAAGAGTTAATGGAATGGAATAAAGCCCATTTGATTAGAATGAATCAGTCTAGGGATCATTGACTAAAGTCGATTCATGATGATTTTAGCATAGATATTTACATCACTTTTAATCCAGGAAATTGGCTAATAGAAATAGCATAATTCAGAGTTTTTCACTGGCTTCTGGAGCACTGAGGTCAATGCAGACTTCCATTCAGGTGGGAAAGTATGGTGTTGCATACAGTAAGAAAAAGTGGACTGGAGAGGTTCTATGAGGGTCTCGGTAAAATGTTTATAAAATTCTGCAGGGAACCCATCATCCCCAACTGCTTTTCTGGTTTAAAGGCCTTTAATGACTAAGATGATTTCATCCCAAGTGATTGGCTGATATAAAAAGTCTTTCTCTTCCTGGGTCAGCGTAGGAAGGTGCAGAGGTAAAGGAAAGGCTGTTATTCTGTCTCTATTCTTATTATACTGCTTGGGGGGTATAAAGCAGAGTGTAAAATTAACCTAATTCCTTATACACATCCACTGGTTAAATCAAAACCTGAAGGGTGGGGCCACCCAATTGAAGTCAATGTATGACTCTCTAGGCTTGCTCTTTACGATACTGGAGTGCCAAAAGGTGACCCACCCTATGACTCTTGGAGCATTAGATAAACTTGGTTCAGCACAACAATTTCTTAACTTCCTCTATAGAAATCTTTAAAAGCTGGGTACGAATATCTTGAATTTGTTGTAACAAATCCGACCCCTTCCCTTATATGTCTCATCTCTAAAGCTGCAAGTTGTTTCTCTAAATCTAATTGTTTCTTTTATTTTTTTTAGTGAGTCAGGTGGGCAACAATTGTTCCCTGTATAACAGGTTTCATGGCATTCCATAAAGTAATTGAAGAAGTTGAGGGGTCAGTGTTTAATTGAAAATATTCATTGAGTGCCTCCTGCATCATGGTAGAAAATGGAGCCAAGGTTAGAGCTCCTACATTTGGATGCCAAAGACCCCTGTGGAGTGCAAGATCTCACTCTAAATTTAAGGTGACTGGGGCATGGTCTGATAATGTGATAGGATGAATTGTAATGCCTCTGAGGTGATGTAGACAAGGAACAGGAATATACCACCAGTCAATATGAGAATACGTTTTAGCAGTATGTGAATAAAATATATAGTCATGCTCGCCTTGTTGGAACCATCTCCAGGCATCCTGAAGACCAGACTCCAACACCAAAGACCCTAGTGTTTTAGCCAAGGGAGATTTTCTTGGAGTATTATTAGCTAGTTTAGAAGAATCTAATTTAGGGTCTAAAATGCAATTAAAATCCCCACCCATAATACAGAACCCATGAGTATTATCTGCCATTATTTGAAATACCACCTGAAACGAGAAGTGAAAAGATGAGTTGGGGGCATCTGCCCAATAATGGTCTGGTATAAACAGGGAGTTCTTTTTAATCATTATGGCTACCCCGTTTTTCTTGCCTGTGAGGAAGGATGATGCAAAAACTAAGCCTACCCATTGCCTACAGAGTTTAGAATGTTCTACAGGATTTAAATGAGACTCTTGTAAAAGAGCAATCTCCAAATCCATCAATTTTTTAAATGGGAGAGAACCTGAGCTCTTTTAATAGTTTTATTCAAACCCTTAACATTAAAGGTAGTAGGTTTTAGTGGTGCCATATTAGAAAGATGACCAAGGAAGACATTAGTACAGATACCTGGGGCCCCTGATCCCTCATAGAATTGTAGAGCTCCAATACTGTTGATAGCAAAAAAAGGCTAAGGAGGGAAGGACCCGTCTGTCTAGCCCACAAAAGAAAGGAGGTAGGAAGAAGTAGGCTGCTGGTTAACTAGGATCTGCAGCTTATCCAGTAGGTAGGGAAATGGGCAGACTGGGTGGGCCAAGCGGTCCTTATCTGCCGTCAAATTCTATGTTTCTATGTTTCTATGAATTACCTGTAAACAGGGAAGCACAGAGTTTCAAATTTTAACTTCTAAAGTCAATATTAAAAGGAACAGCCTGGTAACATATTGTATATAATAGATCTAGTATCCAGCAGTGCTAACAACTGGAACAATATAACTAGCAATACAGCAAAAAAATATATACTAACAAGAAGTAAACAGCATAAAACATGTTACCATAGAATAAACCCCAAGCACCCCAGAAATCTCTCAAAAAAACACCTCCCAACTCCCCCCTCGTCCAAACAACAAATTTGAAAAAGAATAAGAATCTCCAAAAGCAGAACCCCACAAAGTCTTGTAGGGGCTAGTACCTCCCTGGTACAACAGTAGGTCAAAGATGGATCCAAAAGACCTATGGGAACCTCCACGATTCCTCTCAGAGGAAATACCCCCCCCCATACACACTCTGGGAGAGCCACAGTGAGTATGCGGGGAACAAGCAACTGTGCATCCACCTCTAAGCACACTGCCCTCTGACCACAGGACCTCCCAATAATCTCACCAATAATACCATCCCCACTCCTAGAAGAAAGCACACATATAACATGCAAGGGCAGAGAAAGAGAAAAAAAAAATACCATCTCATAGAAGGGAGGGAGCAGGGTAAAGAAAAAAAAAATTGTAAAACCTATCTTAAACTCTCAGACTAATGGGGAAATGAAACTGCCCTTACAACCTGGGAGGAGTAGTTACCCCCACTACAGCTATCCAACATAGAAGTATTCTATGTCATGCTATAAAACCCCCAAACCTAAGATAGTCCCCAAACTTTGTACAACATGAGAAAGCAATCATATTATACAGAAAAAAATATACCTTACACCACCTCTTCCCCAAACCTCTAGCAAGCAGTGGAAAAATCCTGAAGCATTTCTTTGGTGGCAATCCCGGAATGTGCATTTACCAATATCAGGCACAAATCATCAGCAAATGCCAATGTTTTACATATTGGTAACTGACTAACTAATTGAAGACACAGGGCTAGATATTCAAACTGCGCTATTCTTAGGCACAAGCCCTTGCGCTGCGCAAAATAGTTGCACAGGGATGTGTCCGGGGCGATATTCAAAGGAGTTGTGCTATTGAGCAACTCCTTTGAATATCACCCCCCGGCCACAGCCACTGTGCATGGCGCAGTGGAACTTGCGCCACCGCAAGTTGTCAGGGTGGAGCATTCAACTTGCGGTGGCGCAAGTACCATTGCGCCATGCCCAAAATCCCCATATTCAAGGTGACATGCAAATGGGGCCATAATTCATACAAGGTGCAGGGGCCATTGCATCTGATTACTCAGCCCCATCTGCATGCCATTAGCATGTGGGTCGCGGTCACGAGGACTGCGCCTGGCACCTGCCGGGCAGCATTATGGGGACCGATGCCACAAACCCGATCGCGGGCAAAACAGTGTAAATCCCCCCACCACCCCCAGTGGCCTGATCGCGGGCATAGTGTACTCCCCCACCAGCCCGATCGCGGGCAGCAATGTACCCCCAGCGTATCCCTGGTGGTCAGCAGACCAAAATGCCCGATCATGGGCAGTAAGATTAATAAAACCCCCTCGAACATAGCCCTGGTGGCTAGCGTCCCCCCACCCACCCACGAGCCCCACCCCCGCTCCCCCACGGCCCGGCGACGGCAGCATCCCTGCCACCTGCGCCCGCCGTCCGTGACTGACTGCCGGTAGGGCCTGCCGCCATTGGTGCAGAGCAAGAGCCAATAGGCGTGCAGCCCGCTCCCTCGCCCGCTGACGTCCAGATTTGTGAATGAATCATTCTCAAATCTGGACTGTCACTCTGACCAGGCTCCGCCCGATGGCTGCTCTATAATAGTCTGCTTCTGAGCGAATCAATCGGTAGATAGGAGGGCATCGAGCAGGTGGGATGCTGCCGCCGCCCGGCTGCGGAGTGGGGAGGCGGGGTGGTGGTGCTTCAGGTGGGTGGGGTGGGGGCGCTAACCACAGGCTATGTTCTGAGGGGGTTTATTAAACTTACTGCCCGCGATCAGGCATTTTGGTACACTGGACCACCAGGGATACGTTGGGGGCCACATTGCTGCCGCGATCGAGCTGGTGGGGGAGTACATGCCTGCGATCGGGCCACTGGAGGTGGTGGTGGTGATTTACAGTTGGCTGCCAGCGATCGGGCTGGGGGGGCACAGGGGTGGGTTGTGGGCCAGCCACGGGTGGCAGCTGCTGCGTTCGCCCTGCAATGCAACAGCTCACCTGTGGGTGGCCCCTCGACTTGCCTTTTTTTGCCAAAGTTGTGCAGGCGCAGGTTGGGGTTGCGCCAGACAACTTGCACAGCCTGGTTGAATATCGGCTGTGCAGTTAATGTATGGTACCTCCCACCAGTTCAGCATGCATTCATTTGCATTGTGCTGTTGCTCAGCCTGTTTTCAGTGGCGCAACTGCCTCCTGCTGAATATCGCAGAATGGAGCAAGTTCGGATTTGCGCAGGCGCAACCCTATTGCGCATGGCGCAACCCTTTTGAATATCCGGCCCAAAATGTAAAAGTGAGGAATAAGTGGGGCACCCCTGTCAGACACCTTTCCATATCATGCATTCATGACCCAACCACCCATTAGCAGAAGGAATAACTAATGCACTTTGGAAACGGTTATGAATCTAGCATACAAACTGTTGTGACACACCATATGATTAGAAATATTTCCAAAGAAAATCATGGGACACCCTACCAAAAGCTTTAGATTGATGAAGGCTGAGCAAGTATCCCTACAATTTCCCCATATTTCTCTGTTCAACAAATTCTCATAATACAAAAAGAATATCAGTGATTTTTCTGCCTGGCAAGGAAGATGATTGTACAGGGTGGATAATTTCATACTTGGCTATAGATAACCATTTACTCAAAATTTTAGTGAAAATCTTAAAATTCATATTTAACAAAGTAAATGGGGAGACAGTTAGTGAGTAGGGATGTATAAACCTTCTTAAACAAAAAGACAAGCAAACCTTGATACATATCTACAGGTAATGCTCAAACATGGAGTAAAGTGTTATAAACAGTTAATAATTTCTGTGGCATATAGTGACGCAGCCACTTATAGAATTCACATGGCAGCCCATCCAACACTGGGGGGGGGCCTGATTTTAGATGATTAATAGCTCAATCTCATTCATCAAAAGAAATGGGTTTAACCAAGGTCAAAGTCTGCTGTTTCGAAATCTGTGGCAACTGACTCTTCTGTAAGCACAGATCCATTTCAGAGGTACCCTAGACAGGGTGACCAAATTGCTGCCTGAACATGGTCTTCTAGTTCAGAGGGGATACCATGTCTATCCGATATGAATCCCATGTACCATTTTGAGCACGTTTTATATATTTTTGAGAAATCTGATGGTGACAGCTATCAAAGGAATACTTCTACCTTGCCTGCCAAATCTCTGCTATATTTCCAGAGAGTTCAATCTAGCATTCTGGTAAGGATCCATATATTGCTTAATAGTATAAATCTGTACCGAATAGCCATATAGTCCAGCACTATGTAAAGACATTAATTTATACAGATGTGCTCTTAACTTCAGATACTTACGAAATTTAGTTTTTCCTATGTGTTTAGCTATGCGTATGAACAAATCCTGACAATCCCTTGGATGGGTGAATCATAAGGACATAGGACAGATATTTTACATCTATCAATTGTTTGGAGTTCATCTACATCTACCAGGTCATCCAGCAGGCTGGCATTCAAATGCCAGAAATCCCTGGATAAAGTGACCTCAGCAGAGTCTGACAGTTTAATACTCACCAATCCATGGACTGAGGTTTCCACCAGCAGAATGTCCACCAAGGAAACCAGGAGATGAAAGGAAATAAACCAGTAGTATTGCACTCAAGCTGGTTCTGAACATTTTCACAGTTTAGATCAGTTCAGATCACACTTTTTCCCTAAGTAAGCTGCACAATAAATGTACCTGACTCTGCAGCAGACATCTTAGCAGGAGCACGGTGGAAAGAAGCACCTTTGCCATTGCGTGATGTTTGGAAGGGTATGTGAGAAGCATCAGATCAGAAGAGGAGCAGAGTTCAGATTAAAGCAGGCCTAGAGAGAAGAAAGAGAGAACTAGGGAAGGGGGCACTTATGTCTCAAGCTGCCTGACTGGTGAAGAAAATTTTGTGCACAATAACTGGAGATCTGATTGGCTAGTGGCTCAGGGAACACACATGGTTCCCCCAAAGCATTCTGCTTCAACGCGATAGTGCAGCAGACATTCTAGATTCAGCAGCAGCAACTTGGGCTGCTCTGTGATGTACTGTGATGTACTGTCAAACTTAGTTTGCTTTGGTTTTCAGTCCTCCTGACTTGTATCTTAACAGCTATAAAATAAATATTTGGGGGATAGAATTACCTGTACTGAAACTTTAAATAAAACAGAAGGAATCTGTATTTTCATTAAGGTGTGAAAACGGAGGGTGGGGGAGGGAAGAGGAAAGAGTGAGCTGAACTTGTTAACGTGGCAGGCAGGTTGTAAATACCAATGGCCTGCTGGTGCCGCAGTTTTATCTAAAGCCAGTCAGAGAATGTAATAGTAAATTAAGCAGACACACAACTTTATTTTTTAGGCAAGGCAGGAAGAAAAAGTAAACGGGCAGGCAAGCGAAAGAAACAAAGATAGGAAAGGAGATTAATTTGAGATCAGTGGTGCCCAGTGTATCTTTTGTGGCTGATTTATAAAAAATATAATCCCTGGACTCAGAGAGGGTTAGGCCAACATAGAAATATTTATTTGTCAGCAGAAAAGATCCACGTGGCCCTTCAGTCTGCCCAGCTGGTCCCTGTCTAGTCTGTATTTGCAGACCCTAACTGGTTTCCGGAGAGCCTCCCTGCCTATTTACAAATATTCTCCTATATCTTTCCCATGCATGCTTGATGTCCCCTACTGTTTTTGCCTACAACACTTTTGCTGGCTGTCTCAGTCTATTCCAGGTGCCTACCACTCTTTCAGTGAAGTAGTACTTCCTCACCTACCTCTTAAACCTTTTCCTTCCAGATTCATCACTTACCGTGTGGTCCTGGTGCTCTTCCTTAATCAAAAGAGACTCCCTTCCTACACATTGTTCACCCTGTGAGGTACTTGTAGGTCTGTATCCTGTCCCCACTTGCTCTCTTCTCCTCCAGGGTGTACATGTTGAGACTGATATCCCTCAGTCTCTCCTCATAGAACTGTTGCTGCAACCCCTACACTATTTCAGTTGCCCTCATCTAGACTGTCCCTACCCAGTCTATGTCCTTTCTGAGGTGTGGCCTCAAAAACTGTACACAATACTTGATGTGGGGTCTCACCAGGGAGACATACAGTGTGATATAGTGGCAACACCTTCTCCCTCACTCCACTGGAGATACTTCTTTCAAATTTGCATTCCAGCATTGCACTTGCCGTATCAACTGCTTTGTCACACTACTCTGATACTTTTAGGTCATATGATATGATAACCCCAAGGTCCCTTTACTATTTAGTGACTGACAGTACCTCCCCAACTTGCTGACCTCTTGATTTGGCATTAGCAGTGGGTGGCATCAGCTCTTACATCTCAGTGGTTACAGCACCATTATGAACCTGAATATATAGCAGGCCTGGTTTGAATTATTAAACTGGTTTAATTGCTCCGTTTACATATATCTGGATTAAAAGTGCTTAAAATTATTTTTAACATACATGTATCCTAATACATAAAGGTTCTAAAAGGTTCAGATAAGTATCCAAACCTTTTGTTGGGACAAAGAAAGTACTGTACATTGACTCATCTGAAGCCCTGACAAAGTGTTGGGTGATGAGGTGAGGCGGACGTATACAAATCTTACAAGATGCTCTTCAGTTGGCTTGGGGACATTGTGAGGGAATGCTGCAGGATGTGGATGTGTACAAAGCTTGTGGTGGTCAGCTGTTTTTAGTAGGGAGGTGCTGGCATGCATGTATGGGGACTCACCACTGCATGGTGTGTGTTGGTTGGGTAAGTCCTCTGTGTGCATCATTGGATAGTAACTTTCTTTAATATTTGTACTCTAGGTCATACGAGTGCTGCTGTGTGAAGAGCTGCTGCTGTGACTACTTGTACTTTTTAAAAGGTAAAGTTTTCAGTCCTCTAAATTCCTTTATGTTGCAAGCAAGCCCCATAGCATGGGGGGGGGGTGGAGGTGCTAGAGCCTCACCTAGCACCACGCCAGCAACCCAGTTTCAGGAACAAGCCAGGGTCATCGGAAGCAATCTGGGGTAGTGGAAGAGAGGAGTGGGATTGAGCAGTCATAAGGCAGCTCTCCTCTCCTGCAGAGGAATCCTGTCTCCCCCACCATTCAACAGCCCTTTGGTGGAGGCCTGAGTGTAACACAAGCCAGCTGGCAGCATGGATAGGGAAGGCACTGAGGAGCCATAGTGTGCACTTGCTTACACATGCAGCATGATGCAGGGAGGAAGCTGTAAATCAGGGTGTAATTAAAATGACAATTAAAAATACAAAAAATAAATTATGTTGCTTACATTTAGACCACCAGTGGTTCTCTTATGTTATAAATACTCATGCTTGGTGGCACAGAGTTTGACCTTAATGACTTTTTTTTTTTAGGTCAGTCCTTGAAAGTGCTGCTTTGTGATCTGCTCTTGTGAGTCTTCTCCCATTTCAACAGGTACAGTTGTGCTTCTTTGCAATCTTTATTGCGGGTCTCATTGCTGGTACCAAAGGGATACACAACTGATACCTGTGTAATAAAGGTGTTATAATTACTGGTCACAAATTTTTACAATACGAAAATCGAGTTATAATTTGCCGTTATAACTACCTCAGCCGGTTATAACGGCAAACATGCGCCACTGTGCTCTAGAGAAGCACGAGACACAAAGAACCGCAGATCGAACAAAACAACTGACTGACTTACGCTCTCGCAGCTGGGGGTGTCCTGTCAGATCTAGCGTTGTTCTCTCAGGCACAAGAACTCTTAGTTTAAAAGTTTCAAGAGTTTTTACATGGTTAACTGTTTACAACCTTTTCACAGTTCCACCACATGAATGAAGCCATCTAAAACGAACGTAATTTCATTCACGAACTGGAAGTTATAACATTCAAAGATGCTGACAAATGTTGTAATGTTACTGTAATGTTTCTTTTCCAAACATAAAAAAGACGTTTTAAAATCATTAAAAACTGCAATGTTATACGACCACCACAAATAAATTCTTCATTATACCACAACTGTCTTACTCATTTCTTTGCAAGTTGAATAGATTATTGCTAAAAAAATTGTGACCGGCAATTATAAAAAATAAAGTAATAGACAGGTGAGGATGAGAATTTATACAAAACCCTCGGTGTGGATGCTCAAATAAACCCTCTGGCTTCCCCTGGGGTTTAGTGGGCATCTCACACCGCGGGTGTGTGTAAAATTCTCATAATAACCACCTCCCTATACATTATTCTCTATATAATTACTGATATGCCCTTTTTCTCATAGGAAAACACAATTATAATTTGCTGTTATAACCAGCTGGTTACAATAACAAACACGGGCCGGGTTTCCTGCCTCCACGCATGCACCTGCCGTTCTCTCTCCAGACACAGACGGCACAACTGCCACTTGGCGTTTAGAATAAAAAACTAAAAAAAAAAAACAAGAACTAATTAGAATATGTAAAGTTCCACTCTGCAATGGTAAAACAATAAGAAGTGTAAAATCTTGGAAGACCATGGACCACGTTGAATCCCGACCATTCTGCAGCTGCCTCAACATTGATCTTTCTTTTTCTTTATTTTATGAAATTAAAACTTTTTTATTTTCCAAATAAGTGAAAAGCTTACAACATAGTAGTAGTATACAGTATTTTAAAGTGTTGATATTTGATACAGATTTACACTATCAAATTTATTTTCAAGGCACAACAAACAACACTCTTCCAAATGCCAACTTGACTTACTTTTTGGCATTGTCCTTGGATTCATTTAGTTCTACAATGGCCAGGATATTCAAAGCAGTTGCTTCAGTTCAAGTGTGGACTTGCGCCAAAGAGTGATATGCAGCGGGTGCCATTGTGCAGCGCAACTCTCATTGCACCATTGTGCAACTATAATGAATGCATGTGCAAGAGCAGGGGGCGTGCCCATGAATATACAGCGCAGTGCGATATTCAACCATGGAACCATGGCACAAGTGCAGAGCAAATCCTGGATGCGCCTAGCAGACTTGAGCTTATAAATACAGGGTGCAAGCAAACAGCCAGCACTTGCACCAAGCTGGGGGAGAGAGAGAGAGAGTGGCAAGAGACGTGGGACAGACAGACAAAGCAAGGGAGACAGAGCCAGTGAGAGACAGAGGGACTGTCACAGGCAGCCACAGGGGGAGAGGGACAGAAGTAGCAGTGAAGAGTGAGCCAGGGGCTGAGAGAGCAAGAGTGACAAGCAGGCACAGTGCCACGCAGTGCACCAGGGTGGCACACAGCCCACAGCAGCCAACCACCCAGGGGGAGACAGGACATCAGGGGCCATGGATAGTGCACCCTTCCTAATGGAGGCCGTAATTAGGGGTGTGAGGGGGCAGGAGGAACAGCGACATGGCCGAGAAAGGGCCCATCGGAGGTACACCAGAAACAGGTGGTATCGTGCCCATACCACCTTCAAGAACTATGCAAACTCAGAGATTGTGGGACAGTACCGGCTGAGCAGGGCCATTCCGAGGCAGCTCTGTGAGTTGTGCATTGAGGAGATGCAAGCACCCACAAGACGGAGCCATGCAATGTCTGTGGAGACAAAAGTGACAGCTGTCATGTGCCTGCTCACCAAGGGCACCTTCTAGAGACCAACAGGGGACACCACAACCATAATCCAGTCAGCCACATCATGCCTCCTCACACAGTTCCTCAACGCTCTGCTGCCACATGCTTTGGAATACATCCATTTCCCCAGCACACAGGTGGAGTGTACAGCAACCATGCAGGACTTCCACAGGGTAGTACGTATGCCTGGCCTGCTTGGGGCCATTGACTACACCCACGTGGGCATCTGCATACCACCTGGCCCTGAGGGTGTGGCCTATATGAATAGGAAGGGGTTCCCTAGTGTGAACTGCCAGGTGGTGTGCGATACCAAGGGGCGCATCACCATTGTCTGAGCCACACACCCTGGCAGTGCACATGATGTGTTCATCTGGCACAGCTCTGCGCTGTGTCACAGGTTCGAGCATGGGGACATCCCCATGGGCCACCTAGTTGGTGAGTATGGGACAGACAAGGGATGCCTGGCAGAGCAGGCCATGTGATGGGGGAGGGCAGGGTGGGTGTGCCAGGGAGGGTGCCATAAAATAGGCAAGGGGCACTGCAAAGGATGACACAAGGCTAACCATGTCATTATCCACACAGGAGACAGCACCTATCCACTGAGGCCCTGGCTGCTCAACCCCTGTCGGCGCCCATTGTCCCCAGCAGAGGAATGCTACAATGAAGCTCACGCCAGCATGTGAAACATCATTGAGTGTATAATTGGAATGCTGAAGGCACGGTTCCATTGCCTAGACTAGTCTGGCAGTGCCCTACAGTACAGGCCCTCGAAAGCTTGCGGCCTGTTCCTTGCCTGCTGCATAGTGCACAACATGGCCATTGACCATGGGATAGCTGTTGAAGCTGATGAGGGCAACAGTAGTGGGGATGATGATGGCAATGGGCCAGAGGGTGGTGGAAAGACCCCACTGGGTGAAGGGATCCCTGGCTACAAAGGATGGCACGGCAGCATCGGGACACCATTGCACAGAAGCACTATGGTGCATGTAGGTAGGTGGTACCTAACCCACGCAAAGGCCACACACACAGGTACAGCACACAGGCAGGGGCATGCATGGCAATGAGTATGCACCCAGAGAGGTGTGGTGCAGGGGTAGGGGTGGCAGTGGCAGTGTCACACAACCACACAGAACTGCACACAGCATCACACAGCAACACACACATGCACCCGCGCGCCCAGGCACTGGCAAGTGGTGGGGATCAGATGCATTGCACTGGTGCACAGGCGCAACCTGTGCAGAACTGCTCTCATCACAACCACACCACACGGGCCAGTGGTTGGGAAGGCACACACATGGGCAGCATGCAGTGCGACACACAGGCACCACACCAGTGGTATGCACACACACATGCCTCCCATGCGTGCACAGGGCAGTGGCTGCAGACTGCGGTCAGTGCAGCACACACATCAGGACCACCACGGCCACAGGGGCAGCCATGCTGGGGCTGATCGGCAGCCACAACCAGGGGTTGTACTTTGGGTCCACGACCAGGTCCGCACAGGGGTGTGTAGGCACCCAAACAGGCCCACCTCAGGCGTGCCTGGGATGCTGACAGCAAAGCCCGGCATCAACAGGGTGGGTGTCGCCTGACATCAGGACCTTGGGGTGGACAATGCACTGCGTGGGGTCCATGGTGGCTGGCCACGCCCGGTAGCAGCCAGCAGTGCAAGGCCATCCATGATCACATTGGCTATGCGATCCTGGGATGTGGTCATGTCCTCCCACAAGCACTGTATAGCCACCAGGAGCTGCACAGTGCCCCTCTCATGCTGCTCAGCTGCCTGTCACACCTCCATGTGCAGTGCACATACCCCAGCAGTAAAGCAGCACCTGTTGCTCCATGGAGGCTGCAGAAAATGGGTGTGCTCTGCCAATGTGTCAGGGGCCCTGGGGAACCTTGGTGGGGCACCGACCCTCCTGCAGTGACCGACCATGCTGCACAGCCCCCCGCTCAGGTGGACACTGCACAGTGGGGTTCTCATGGGGTAGATCCCTATCAGGCATCCCAGCAGTGGACCCTGCATCTGGCTGCCCTGTGGCCCCTGCTGCCTGCTGCCATTGCCCATCTGGCTGCTGAACTCTTCCCAGAGCCAGATCAGCCGCACCACCACCACCACATGGCACAGCTGTGGCAGTGTGCACAGCAGCACCCAGTGGCAGTGGGCAGCTGTTCCACTGCTGTCAGGCCGCTGGGCACGCTGCTTGTGATGGTGTCTGGTATGGGCGTCTCCCCCACAACACCACTCATGCTGTCCAGGATTATGGTCAGGTCATCATCGGTGTCAGACCCTGCCCAGATCTGTGTCTCCATGCAGAGGAGACCGAGACTGGCAACCTGTAGAAACACATCCAGCACCTCATCCGACCCCATGCCCATGACATCCGGCTGGACAGTGGTGGTGTGCTGCAGCCGATCAGGCCTCCAAATGCCCATGGAGGTGGATAACTTGTCCTCTGTGGCTGGGCCTGCCTCCACAGCTGCTGCTGGTGCCCTATCCTCTGCATGCAGGCATGCTGGAGCTGAAAGAGAAAACAGGTGTGTCAGTGATGCTATTCCCATTCTCCCCAAGGCCCTTCCCCCACAACACAGTCACTGCATGCTGTGTGTGCCTGACATATGTACCATGCAGTGATGGGCTGCCACCCATCTGGAATTCTCCACCTGGCACACCTTTCAAGGTGCAGCAGCTCATGGTGGCTGCCACCAACTCCTCCTGTGCCGTGAGCTGTGGCGCATCAGTAGTCCCCCCTCTGGTGGCTTTCCAGGCTACACAAATGGCTACCACCTTCTTTTTGATGCACCACTTATCAGTGCCCACCTTCTTGTGGCACTCCTGCACTGACCGCTGGTGGCTGCCCTGCTGGTTGATGCATGCTGCCCCCTCTTCCCAGGCCCCAGCCCTGGCCTGTGATGCACCTGTGGTACCACTCAACAGTGGCTCCCTGTCAAGGTAGGCCTCAGACAGGGCCTCTGCCTTTGTGAAATTGGGCATGCGTTTGTGAGTAGGCCCACCTTCCTCACCCTCCTCATATACCGACATGTTGCTACCTGTGGACATGGACAGCACAGTGTGTCAGTGTCAGCAGCATCCTACTCCATCCCCCCCTGCTGTGCTGGCTGAGCTCAGTGTGCCCCAGCAGCATGTGCAACTTACCTCAGATGGTTGCAATACCGGTCCATGGCCTGTGCCAGTCCATGACACTTTTATAGCGCAACACATGCAAATAGCATTAGCGCAATGGTAATGACATGCTAATTTCCCCAGTGCACCATGCATTGGCTGATGAGCTCATTTGCATGTGGCAGCTGAATATTGCAAATTTGCTCTGTGAACAGTGAGATTGCTCCGGAGCAAGTCACAGCACAATGCACATGCATATGCACTGCGCAGGATGGCAGTGCGCAGGCACCAGTCGGTGTGCTGCCACCTATTGTGCACTGTGTGCCCATTGTGCAATATGGACTGTGCTGCATGGTGTGCCATGCCTGCTATTGCTCATGGGAGCATTGTGCAGCAGCTGACCCCTAACCCCTGGTGTGACCCCCTGACCACTTGTCACTCCCCTGCCACGTGCCACATCTGGCCACACCCATATCATGCATTTCTGGCATTGCACGATGGGCAGACACAGTGCACATACCCTCACATCACGCATCTGGTGCTTGTTGTGTACACATGCACCTCCAGATGCCACTATGTTTCCCCATATCGCAGTTGGACCCAATGTGGCTTCGTGGTGTTCAGCAGGCAAGGAACTGGTCCCAGGTCAAACTGGTGAACCTGGTGGCATGCATCATGCCACACATACCACAGCTATTCAGATAGGTACCCCTGCAGCAGCCACGGATAGTGGTATGGCAGGGGAATGATGCCAGTCTGCAGCAATCCAAGGGGTTGGCCAGGACAGGGGAGCAATGCCACCACAGGTATAGAGACCTAGTGCGGTGGGACCCAGAGCACCTGTTTCAGCTGACGGCATGCGTACAGCGAGGGGATGTGCCATGGCCAGGTAAGTCAGCCTATTTAGCATGTGTGCCCTAGTGCTGTACTGTGGTGTTGGCTAGGCTGCCTGGCATGCCCTGTGGAGGGGTACACTGTCATCATGCACATTGCAGAGAGGCATTGCCAGTTGCAGCTTGAATTGCAATACAGACGTTCGAGCCATGTCAGGCAGAGGCACACCCTGTGCACAGGGGTGGGGGTGGTGGGCAGATGCTGTGGATGTGTCCTGATGTGTACCTGTCTTTGTTCCATTCCTAGGACCTGAGGATTGCCTCCATGTGAGGGTGGCAGGAGCAGTGGGAGCAGCACAGCAGGCCGCAGCAGGCCATGGAGGCGGTGCGGGAGCAGGAGCTGGACCAGCACTAGAGGGGCTGCAGAGGGCAGGTAGGCACTGTCTTGGTCCTGTGCATGTTACTTGGGGGGGCAGTGGGGGAGTGGGTGTGGGCATGGCCACCTGTGCCATGTGCCATGGCAGCTCTGTGTGTCACACTGTGTGTGGTGCATGCCACAGTGGGGTGGCCATTGCACACATGTGCCAGCTGTTGGTGGGGTGGGTGTGTGCCCAGCTGACACTGTTGTTGCTGTGGTGCTGCTGGTGCACTGTGTCATGTGACTGTCATTATGCAGTTGGGTGGCCATTGTCCAGCAGGGACCACCTCTGTGCAATTTACTGGTGTGCCAAGTGGCTGGCAGGTGTTGGCCCATCCCCCGTGGGTGGTCATGGCAGGCACTCCAGGGGTGTGTGTGTTCCCACTGCCCAATGTGCACGGTGGGCATGGTACCTTGGGACATTGCATTGAACACCTGTCCTATCCCTTGTCATGGGTGTCCACAGAGGGGTGGCTGCCTCTGTACTGCTGGCTGCTCTGGCAGTTAATACTGGGGACATCCATGACCATGGAGACAGTCCTGCAGATGTGCCAGATGATGTTTATTTTATTTTATTTCGTTTTTATTGACCAGGTAAGTGCACTAGACAAATGTTGGTGGACCAGAGGCAGAGAGGGCACCAAGGGGCAGCAGGGCATTGCCACTGTTAGTTTTTGCCCCAGCATTCCCCTGTTTCCCCTGCTGTACCTCCCCATCAGTTCCCTTCCCACTGTACAGTCCCTGTTCCCTGTCCCCTTCCCTCGCTTCCACCCTTACCCACCCTCTTGTTCATGTATATAGCTTTGTATTGTTCAATATATATTTTTTGACATACCTGCCTGTGTCTGTGTTTGCTTTGCAGGTGGCGTGAGGAGCCATGCTGCAGTGGCACTGTGTACTGTATGTCCATGTGGTGTGCCTGTGTCGGTGTGCATGTTCTGAATCTGACATTCACTGCTGTGTGCTGTGGTGTGTCCCACTGTGGTGGTGTCCTATCCCTTGGTCAGTGGCTGTGCCTTGGGGTGCCCATGGAGTGGCTCACAGGGGTGTGTGGTGTGCATGTGCTTGGCTGAATGGTCCTGAGTGTGGACTGCTGTGGTCTGGGAGGGTGGGGCATGGCCTGCAGCCTGTCGGGGGGGGACTCCATTGGTGGCCTTCCATTGGCCATTGGTGCCACCTGTTGCCTGCTGTCAGTGCCACTGTTGTGTTCTGGGGTGGGGTGTCTGGGTGCCTGTGTGTGCCCTGCTGGTGGTGACTTCCTGTGGCCTGACACTGTGCTGCCCTGGCTCTGTCTCTAGGTCTGTTTGCTGTGTTGTGCCCCCCTCTGCTGCTCTGCTCCCAGAGTTGAATGGGGCATCTCTTTCTGTGCCATGGCGCAGATCTGTTTGTGCTATGGTGCATGTCTGTTT
This sequence comes from Neoceratodus forsteri, assembly GCA_016271365.2. Taxonomy (NCBI): domain Eukaryota; kingdom Metazoa; phylum Chordata; order Ceratodontiformes; family Ceratodontidae; genus Neoceratodus; species Neoceratodus forsteri. The sequence continues at coordinate 1,495,277,525 of CM057449.1, read as the reverse complement.
GTGCCATAGTGCAACCCTGTTTGTGCCATGGCACATCTCTGCCATATTCAGCCGGGTTATGCTAGTGCAGTTTGGCATGCGCAACCTCTGAATATGGCACTCATTGCACCATGGTGCATCTGTTTTGCTCTGTGCCAGACTTGCACCAGCCTTTGGTGCATTTCTGAATATCTGGCCCAATATGTTTTTTACCATCACAACAACTGACATCTGGTGCTTTAGTCCTTCCCCCCAATCCAGAGACAGACTGCGCTTAATCTGTGACATCTGCACCCCCGTCATGCAACCCGCATGTATTTCCCACCCACCTCCTCTTTCATCACTACAGCCACTCCTTCCTTTATGTTGGTGCAGTTGCTCAGTGACAAAAGTACTGCAGCAGAATGAAGTCTTTGTGCTGCAGTACTTCAGTCACTACTGCAGCATAACTGCATCTTACAGTGTGTGGATTTCCATACACAATGACACCAGCCCATACACTATACAGTGGATAAGCTTAGATGAAAAAATTCCTTTTTAATGAAAATGTCTTCTGTTTCTGATAACTGTGAATTTGTTTTGCTGAAACTCTAAATTGTACAATGCAGTGGCTTACTGTGCTCTTGTGTGATTCCCATTGGAGGCACAACAATGGCAGAAAGAGCCCTGTGTGCTGTTTTATGGTTGGCTCAAACATAGCCCTTTCCCACCAAGGGAAATTTTCTCTGTTCAGCACACTGAGCATTTCCCTTCTTGGGTCAGGCAACATAAAATTCATTTGATGGTCTCAGGCTAACCTTTAGTGAAGTGCAGATCACAGAACTATCTCATTGCTGTCAGCTTGTAATCTCTGCTAAAAAAAAAAGAGGGAGAGATTTGCCTTTTCATCAAAGAAGAGCATAGTCACTCTCAGTCAGAAAAAGAGAGAGACAGAGTGAGAGTGGTTGAAGCATAACCTCCACCTTTAATATGTGTTTGAGACCTGTCTGCCAGTGGATCATTAAGACTTTCAATAATGCTGTGTTGTCAAACCCTCACCCACCAACACTGATCCTTTATTATAAAATGGGCTCAAGAAATCCTGTAACCTGATTGGCTGCAACATCTTCTGAGCCATGTCCTTATCAGAAGCTATTGTAGCCAACCGGCACTACCATCCACTCCCAAGCCCCACTACAATAACAAATCACTGAGCTGTGCCAACCCTAAACAAAAACACAGGCTGGCACAGCTCACAGCAGACAAACGGCACCCTCTCTGAACACAACAAAAGTCCTCTTATGCCACCCTCACCCCATAACCAAACTCAAACTACAGTGCACCACAGTTATAACCTCTGCTCCCTGACATTAAAAAAAACAGTCGCTTCAAATCTCCACTGTCCTAACAGCCACCTGTGATCCTCCAAGCATCCTCCATGCTGCAAAGAAATGGCTTTAGCCACAAACTCACAATCTCCATCCCGATATAGCAAGTCTGTCTCCCGCGGTGTCAGCACTCAATACACCTTGAAGAATCACTGTCAGTATGCAAAGCAGTGGTGGCATAACATTTTAAAATGACATTCAAAATCTGCATTATTCTTTCTAATCTGTAACAGGAGCGCCCATGAGCAGGAATAGCACCGAGCTGCGGGTACATTCGTTCATGAACGAGTTTGTCATTTAGTGTCCTGTATCAGTCAAATATTCCAGTGCCTACCTTGTATAACACTGATCAAGTGAAAGTAATTCTCCTACAAAAACAAGCACCTGAACACATTTAATTTTGTTTCTGAAAGCTGAAGTCAGGATTCCAGGCATGTGTGTTAGTGTCAGCTCTAACGGGCATGCCTGGAATCCCAGCTTCAGCTTTCATAAATAAAATTAAATGTGTTCGGGTGCTTGTTTTTCTAGGAGAATTACTTCCTCTTGATCAGTGTTATACAAAGTAGGCACTGCAATATTTGACTGATACAGGACACTAAATGACAAACTCGTTCGTGAATGAGTGTACCCGCAGCTATGCGCCATTCCTGCTCATGGACACGAGCTGCATGGATTTTAAACAAACCATTCCTAATACAGATTATGAAGAATGATGCATAAATTGCATATTCTTGATGTAGTTTGAAAATGTAATGCCACCACTGCTTTGCATACTGACAGTGCTTCCACATGCTCACTCTCGATCACACAGTAACCAGCTCTTGAAAAAATAATAAATAACTAATCCTGCTGACTGTAAATAAAACAAATTGATATTAAACAAATGAAAAAAAAAGTCTTTAAATGTTTCTCTATGACTGCATGCGTTGCAGACACAGAAATACAACCCTTCTATAGTGATTTTTCCATTAACAAACTACATTACACTACAAAAACAGGGACTACTTTTTCTTGTTTTCTACTAATATAAAATGTTTCACTCATTCTATGTCCACTTTTTGTGTTTTTTTTTTTTATATTAACTTCTTTACAGCGGAGCCCATTTTATAAGCATAATACCACACTCCAAGGTGTGGGTTATCTCCTGATAAGAGCACGCCCAGGTGCATAAGGCACTCGGCACAAGAGCCTCATGCCTAGCAATGCACCTGGGCGTGCTCTTATCAGGAGATAACCCACACCTCATTGTGTGTTATTGCTTGCATAACACATATCTAAGAGATCTGTGACCTACACTATCCGTTTCCTCAGTGTAGTCATCTCAGGATTTACAAACCTCTCAAAATATCTTCACTCAAAATATCAGTACAGTGATGACTAGTAACTACACGGACTGCAACAGAAGTGATGCAAATCCCTAGCAGTATGTAACCAGGTCCCGGTCCCCATGTGAAGCTCCAGGCCTGGTTATTCATTTGCCATCAGATTTTTTTTTTCTGCTTATTAACTCTGGCCCCACATGGGTCAGTCTCTTGGTGCTCAATTAACCATCCAATGAAAAGTCAGCTTTCCAGTAGCAAATGACCCTGACACTTTTTGTAACATAAACATTTGAAACGTATCCAATTATAGCCGAGAAAGATGCTTGGAAGTTTTTGTTTATTTTTTGTAACAATTGTCAGGAGCTTTAGTGTTAGCCTGTACTCTAAGGTCGCACTTTATTGTAGCTAAGTAGTACAAATCTCAGTTTATTTATTTTATTTTTTATTTATTAAGTCTAGGATTACGAATACCTTTGATCCTTGGCTCTTTTACAAAGGTTCCACGTCAGAGAAATACAAATTATGGGGAACATCAAGACAGACATTACAACAATGTGGACATTGCAAACAGAGTACAGATTAATACAATTCAAGGGTAGCATTGTAACAAGGCAGCCAGCGGCATTTGTCAGAGAAAACAGACAACAGATAAGAAGCACCAGAGTCATAGGGAGAGGAAGAGGGAGGGGAAGGAATGTAGGAAGGGTGGGAGAGGGTGAAAAGTGCAGCACCGGGTATACCAAGATGTGAGGTAAAGCCAATGGGGGAGGGGAGGGGGACCACTAGAGCAGGAAGGGAAGGGAGAAACAAGGTGCAGCCAAACAGTGCAACCAAATATTTATTGTTTATAAGTACTGATCCAGAAATAGAACTGTTTTTCTTATTTTTTTCTCTCTTTTTTGTTTTTGTTAATACTTTTTATTGAAATTATTCGGTTTACACATGAGAGTACAGGCAGGATAGTACATCAAACACTTAGGTTACAAAACACAATATACAAAGGTCATGACAGTGGTACAGAAGAAAAGCCATTCAGTCTTTAAAACATTACTGTCGGGTGTACTATATAAGGCATTATTGGAATGTGGCACCTATGACTTTAGTGTAGAAGAAAACATATGGTATATAGAGTCTTACATGTAGCCGATGCAGTTGGTCAAATAAAGAAGGTATGATGCATCTTCTCTACCTGTGGAGCATAACAGAAACTTAAACAAGCAACAAAATCCAGATCATTGCACCTTGTACAGAAAGGAGAGAACCTAGGGAATTCGAGCCTAAGTGTGGATGGGTGGGGGGGGGCAATCAACAGTTTTGGCAATCATACACTATCGCAACACAATTAGCTGAGCCCAAAAGGAGTAATAAGGGGGTCAACCTACCCCAGTTCGTGGTGACAGATATGCTAAATAGGGAACCCAGCATAAATCATATTGCAGAAGGGTATAACCTACCACAAATGGTATAGGCGGTCCAAAGCAGCTATTTTGGAGAATGAATTCAGCAGTTCAGACAGGGTGGGCACCTCCAGGGTTCTCCAATGACATAAGATTAGTCATTTAGCCAGGGTGCCTAAAAAGGCAAGCCATTGCAGTTGCTGTGACTTCAGCTTAGTTGGGACAGGAGGAAGACACAGCAGCCAGTCCTTAGGGTCTAGATCTAGGTGAGTGCCTGTAACTTGTACCACTAGGCCACAGACAGCTTTCCAGAAAGGTTATAGAAGTGGGCACAGCCAGATTATATGAAGTAAATCTCCTACCGCAGAGTGGCATCTCCAGCACAGGTTGTTAGCAATAAGATTAAGCTTGAATAAGGTGGAGGGGGTTCGATACCAGTGGGAAAGGATTTTATTCTGTATGGGCCTACTTTTTGCATCAATGTAGCAGTATGGGCTACCTTTCAGCATAGCTTCCACTGTGATTCAAAGATACAGTAGGTTTTGAAGAGCTTTTTCCCATTTGGCTTCAGCATGCAGGGTTTCAGAAGGGAGCTGCACCCAGAGCTCAGAGTAAATCAAGCTAACTCTGTCTTTTTTAGTAGAGAGCCATTTATTTATTTATTTTATTTTATTTAAACAGCAGTTTGGAAAACCTTTGAGCCATAGGCTCATTTACAAAGGTACCTTGTCACAGTAAGACAAACCAAAATACACAGTATAGCAGTACAACACATAGGTATAACAGTAAATTAAGACATAGATACAAACAAGCTGGTGCAGGTAGAATGGATGCAAACAATACCAGAGTTATGTTGTCCTTAGCAGCTTAGTAATAAGCTTTGTCATAAGTATTGAGTACGGCTTTGACTAGCGGCAGTTACAGCATCGGGTGTTAATAAGGTGGTTACGTAAGGAAGTTTTGAAGCACGATATAGTTGGAGCTCGGAGATGGAGGGGCAGTGTGTTTGAACCAGGAGGGGCCCTAAAGCTGAAGGCTCTTTGGCTGTGAGAGGTCCTAGCTCTAGGGATAACAAGAGAGGTTTTCCCAGAGGTCCGAGTATGAACTAGTGGGACAGAGCGACGTATGGTGGTGGTCAATCCTGGTGGGGAAAGCCCAAGGAGGGTCTTTTTTGTAAGGGTACAGGTAAGATATTTGAGGCGCTCATTGAGATCAAGTACCAGAGCTTTAGCATACAGTAGACAGGTGTGTGTCATCCTAGGTGCTCCAGTAATTAACCTGCAGGCCTTATTCAGAGTAGTGTGAATTTTATGGAGTGCGGTCTGATCAGCAGCACCATACACGGCAGTCCATAGTCCACTAGGGACAGGATGAGGAGGTGACTCTGAGTCGAAGAGCCTCCGGAGGCAGTGTTTATACCGATGTAAGATGCCCAATCGGATATTAGTGGCAGTGGCTAGGGCAGTGATGTGTCCATGGAAGGAGAGGAGGGTCAAAATGGATCCCTAGGTATTTATAGGAGCAAACTTGTTCAAGTGGGAATGAGGACCCAGAGTGAATGAGGAGTTTGAAGTTGCAGGACTTGTTTTGGGATGAGAGAAGAACATAGTTTTGTTTTTAAGATTTATCACCAATCTATGTTCTAGACCAGCCCTCGGCTTCAGTGAAGAACTTCTGCAGCGAGTCCTGGAGGGCAATAGGGTTACAACTTGAGGCAAAGATGACTGCATCATCAGTGTACAATAGAATGTTCCCCGAGCAAGAGTGTGGAAGGGTGTTAAGGTAAAGGGAGAATAGTAAGGGGCCCAGAATGGAGCCCTGGGGAACCCCAGAAAAGATGGGACAGATGTCTGAGCAGGTCCCATTAATTTTTCACGCTGTGAGAGGTCAGACAGATAACTGGTGCACCAGGAGATAGGCCCAGCAGCAAAACCAGAGAGACTAAGGGCATCAAGAAGGAGGAGGTGGGAGACAGTGTTGAAAGCTTTCGAGAGGTCAATGAAGACAGCACCAGCCAGAGAACCAGTGTCTAAGGAGGAGTGGAGAAAGTTGGAGAACTCTAGGAGGGCTGTGTTGGTACTGTGGCCCGCTCGGAAGCCATGCTGCTCAGGACAAAGGACATTGTAGGTGGAGAGGTAGTCAGAGATTTGAGAGGCCACCACTTTTCCAAGACCCAGGAGAGAGGAGAGAATGGAGATCGGTCGATAGTTTCCAGCCACAGTCCTATCACCACCTTTAAAGATAGGGGTGACAGTGGCGACTTTCCAGGCAGTTGGAACCTTCCCCAGGCAAAGAGAGTGGTTGATGAGGCATGTGATCGGGTGAGGACTGTGTCTAAGACCAGCTGTAGGATACACGGATCCAGGGTGTCACTGCCCGTACTATTACTCTTGAGAGCAGTGACAAGGTGCGGCCTAAGTTCTTGGGCAGAAACACGGCGGAGGATAAAATAAGGGCGAGAAAGATTTACAGCAGGTGCTGGGGGAGGAGGGTCAAAAAAATTTGTAGGGAGGATAGGGCTAAGGTCAGTGAATGAAGTGTTGAGGTGGTTGGCTGTGAGGGCTGGGTCTGAGGAGATCACACCATTAATGTCGATCTGGGTGGGTGGGGGAGTGTGACTCCCATTTAACTGTTTAATGTTATCCCAGAAGGTTCTGGGATTCCCCATGAGGCAGTGAGTGAGGACCGATGGTGCTCAGACTTGGCCTTTCTGATGGCCGAGTGCACTTGTTTCAGGCGGCAGCATATAACACACCGCCTGTCATTGGGCCAGCCAGTCTCAATGGCAGTGCCATAGGTTGTCCCTATGTTTGAGCTGGTGGATCAAAGCTGGGGTAACCAGGGGCATTCTTCCTTTTAGAACGGCGGGTCAACACTGGGGCAAAGATATCACAGGCATTATTAAAGTTTGGGTAAAGAAGGAGAGCTGTGTCGATGTCAGGGAGTTGCCAGTATAGAGACCAGTCAATTTGGGACAGAAGTTCCTTAAGTTTTATCAGTCCACCAGGTATTAGACCGCTGGCATGTGGACTGTGCTATGGGTTTGGGGACTGAGGTTGACCAGTGGAATAGAATGGGGAGTGATCGCTGAGAGAGTCTGGGAGGACTTGTACATTGGGGATCCGATTAGGGCGGTTGGTGAGTACCACATCAAGCAGGGTACTGGAGCCTCTCTTGGGGTTAGTCCTGGTAGGGTGGGTAACTAGTTCGTTAGGTCTATTGCAGAAAAGGAGTCTCGGGTAGAGGAGGAGGAGGGCTGAGCCAGTTGACATTTAAGTCACCACCAGAATTTGATCAGTGGTAGGAGGTAGAGAGGGAAGGTATTCTTAAGAGAGGCAATGGCCTGCATTTGGTCCCTGGGAGCTGCGTATGCAGTAGTCAGATAAAGGGTCCCTTTAAAGGGTCAGGGGTTAGTTTCAGCGTAAGCGCCTGGGCCCTGGAGTCAAGGATGAAGCGGGCAGGGCTAATGACGGGAGAGATTCTTGACATAAATAGCGCAGCTGCCGCCCGCCTCCCAACACAGTCGGACCGGAAAAGGGTGAAACCAGGAAGGGAGACTAGGAGTCAGGAGGATTTCGACAGCCAAGTCTCAACCAGGGTGATAACATCAGGGTTAATTGATGTGACCAGGCATTGTAGTGAGTCAAACTTTTAGGGCTACAGATATTCATGGAGACCATGCATAGGTCTGTGGTGCGAGTTGAGGAGCTCCTGGGAACCGGGCCAGGGTTTGGATGAATGTTCCCTGACAGGAGTAGTAGCATGACTAACACCCTGGCTGGGAGATGGTGAGAGGTTTTCCTACGATTGACATGGGGAGGGAGGCTAAGGGGCAGGGGTGGGCAGGGAGGTACAGGAGGAAGCAAGAATAAGAAGACACCCAGATGTGCCTGAGTTGAGAGAAAGCTATAGGGAGGGCAGGAGGGCGGGGACACACAGAGGTCCCAAGGGGCAGGAGAGGAGGTTCAGGAGCAAGGGAGGGAGGTGCGGGGCACAGTGTGGACTAGCAGATGGTTAAGTGGGTAAGTGCACTGCTAGTGGGGATAGGCACAGGAAGAGTGTGATGCAGGGCCAATACATTGTGGTGAGCAAGATCCAAGGGAAGTAGTGCTGTACAGGTAGGAGTAGGAAGTAGTGAGGGAGCATAGGTCCCTCTAGTGGCCAGCAGGTATAACCTGCAAATGGGAAAGTGGAATTTGCAAAGTAGGGAAGGCCTGTGATCTCCTGCTGTTAAAAGTTTTTTTGTGTGCGCTGTGACTGAGCTAAGGAGCTGAAGATATTGCCAGAATGCCATGTTACCCAGGTGGTATTCTTGATCAAGCTCCGGAAAAGATTTTAAATTCACTCCATTGGACAACTGAATGTCAGTCAGGGTAGAGATCCCTGTACCCATCCATGAGGGCCAAAGTATGGTTTTGCCATCCACATGGATGAACAGATTGTCCCAAACAGGGGTGAAGGATAAAGGGCATGGGTTGGCTTGGAGTTTCCTATGCACCAGGCACCAAATACACACCAAAGAGGCAATGGAAGGGTGCTGTAGCTGGGCAGAGGGTTGTACAAGAGCAGGGGGAGAGAGTGGACCTCAGCTACTGAGGTTTCCATACACAGCCACTGCGGCATCTCCAGTGATGCAGGGAGGAACCACGCCAAAGTTTGAGCAGTGGCGTAGGCCCATTTATATCCTTCTATCCAGGGGAAACCCCAGCACCCTGCAGTCCAGTGTGCCCTCAACTTGTTTCTGCTGTATCGGGGTTGGATCCTTCCTAGATAAAGCTAGCAAACACTGTGTCTATGGCCTTAAACCAGGGGGCTCGAATATCTAAAGGAAGGTGTGAAATAACATAGAGGAGTTTTGTGACTGAAATCATTTTCAGGGCAGAGGTTTTGCCTGCTAGCATAAGGTGAAGCCTATGCCAGCAGTCGCACTCAGTCTTGATCTCAGCGATTAATGGTCTGAGGTTAACATCCCACAATTTGATAAGATCTGGAGTCAGACGGATCCCAAAGTATGCCAAGTTATCAGGGGACCATTACAGGCTGAGAGGGGTCACAAATGTGTACACAGAAGGTTCAGTGGAAGCACCTCTGTTTTGGAATGGTTAAGCTTTAAGCCAGAGTGGGCTGTAAAGTCTGTAAGCAAGGAGAGCAGGGGTGGAAGGGAGGATTGCACATCTGCCAAGGGGACCAGTAGGTCATCTGCATAGAGGAAGGTGGAGAAGGTATGGTTGCCAATTGTTACTCCACTTGTCATGGGAGAATGACGAATAGCTATGGCCAAAGGCTCCACAGTCAAGACGAATAGCAAAGGGGAAAGGGGGCACCCCTGTCTGATGATCCTCCCCAGGGAGGGAAGAGTTCCAACATGGCAGAGTTAGTTAAGACAAGTGCTATAGGGTCATGATAGAGGGCTGAAATCCAGTTTCAGAAGTTCTCTCTAAATCCCATAGATATCAAAACCTGCTGTAGATAGTCCCACTCCACAGAATCAACATTTTTTTCAAAATCTATAGCCACCACCGCCTCTGGAGTGGGACTATCTTTGGCATGGTAAAGAATATTGATCACTGAGTGAATGTGATCTCTGCTGTAGCATCTAGGGACAAATCCAACTTGGGAGGAATGTATAAGTGAGGGGAGAAAGGGGTTCAACCTAGTAGTCAAGATTTTAGCAAATATCTTACTGTCAGAGTTTATCAGAGAGATTGGATGATAACTAGAGGGGAGTGTGGGAAAGACTGTTATGATGACTTCTCACAAAGTGTGAGGGAAGGAGCCAGAGGCAAGAGCTGAGTTAAAAAGAGAGCTGAGGAGTGGGGTTATGTGAGGAACAACTAGAAGCCAGAGCTCCAGAGGAAAGGCATCTCCTCCTGGTGCTTTCCCACTATTCAAAACTTAAAGGGCAGTGATCACCTCTTGAGGGGTAATGGGGGCATCCAGGATGGAGCACTGCTGAGGAGAGAGCTGAGTGAGGGGGAGTCAATCTAAAAAGCTGTGAACCCCCTGCAGGTCCATAGATCTGGAGGAAGCATACAGCTCCTTGTAAAAACCTGTCATAACTTCATTGATCTGTGCCTACTGAGTGTGAATCCTCCCCCCAGAATTTCTGAGCCCAAGAATATGACTTTTGGCCCTCTGCTTCCTCAGCCTATAGACCAACACCTTGCTCCCTTTCTCCCTGCCTTTCCAGAATTTATGTTTCAGGTGGAGAATGGCAAGTTTGGGCTTTCTAGCCAGTAAGTCATTAATCTGAAGATGTACTTTGACTATGTCCCGGCATAACGGAGAGTGAATTTTGAAGGATGGGGTTTGTTTAGACACCTGTTCCAGTCCCATAAGTCTAGCTTCTATGGTTTTGAGGAGGTTTTCCCTTTGTCATCTGTGGCAGGATGCATAGTCCATAATGGCTCCATGAATGGTGGCCTTCAACACCTCCCTTATGTGGGCTGGGGACGCAACTGTAGGTGGATTTTCCTTGAGAAAGTTGGTGACTTCGGTTACAACCATGGGGGAAGTCAGAATCCCATTGTAGCAATGGATCCAATCGTCAAATGGAGGATGTTAGAGTTGGCAGCCCACGGAGAAGGTGGAGATGCACTGGGGAGTGGTCTGAGATGATTACAGGAAGGATCTCTACTCCTACAGAGCAGTGCATGATGGTTGGGGACACTAGACAATAGTCCCACCTGCTTTGAGAGTCATGAACTGTGGAGAAAAAGATATAATCTCTATTACAGGGATGGAAGATACGCTAGGGGTCTTGGAGTCCTAAGTCCATGATCAGATGGGTAAGAGAGAGACATGATCTGGGATGCTGGTTGGGGCTAGTAGAGCTCCTGTCCAGATGGGGATGAGGGAGACATTGAAGTTACCCCCTAAGATTATTGGGCATCAGAAGAAGCCAGGTACTCAATGGCCTGGGCCAAAGCATGGAAGATCTCTGGCAGGTCCTTGTTGGGACCATACACATTGCCAATGACCAGGCGGCCCTCTGAAGTGTTCATTAATGTTACAACCCACCTACCCTCCGAGTCACTTTTGGCCTGGACCACCGACCATTTTAGGGCTTTGTGCAGTAGCATAGCCACTCTGCGCTTGCATGTAAGGGTGGAGGAGTATATGACCTGTCCCACCCAGTCCTTTTTTAGCTTGTCATGGTCAAGCTTACTTAATTTGGTCTCCTACAAAAATGCAAGGACTGACCTAAACCTCTTAAGGTGTGTCAGCACATGTTTATGCTTTACCGGGGTATTTAAACCCCAAACGTTCCAGGTGTGGATGTGCAAATCATCCATAATGGCACATAAAAGGTTGAAGGCACAAAGGGAGGATGCTACACTGAAAGTGGGAGGTTGACATGGGGCTCAGCATCTTACCAAATGGAGTAATGTCAGGACAATGGCTCAAATTCACAACAGTTCCATAAATGAGTAGCTTTGCAAACCAGGTGATCTGGATAAAATTAAACACTAAAAACAGAACAGAGCAAATGGCTCTGTAATAGTAACACATTTCAAACCAATGTACAAATCTTTGCCTAACCAAGGTCTCTAAGATGCACAGAGGTGTAAAGTCAGCAGAAGGTCCTGCAAGACGCCCTCTAGCTTCTGTGGGGGAGAAGTCTCTGGCCACTAGGTCTGAGACCATTTGCTAAGCACATAGGGCTCAAACTATCAGGGAGTGGAACCATGGGGCAGCAATATTCAGGGAAATTCAGAGAGCGACAGGTATCAGTTTTAAAAGCAAGCTCACATGCAGTTGATGAAGGGCCAACAGCAGAGGCAGCTGGCAGATAAAATACTCTCCTCACATTGATAATGGGCAGAGTGGTGGCAGAGGAAACATCACCTCTGATCAGTTATGTCCCAGTGATGGCTAAGGGGAGGCAGAAGGGGGTGATGTCAAGGGGGACCCTCTATAGATGGGCCCTCAGATCTGGCGGCAAGGCCAACAGTAGACAAGTAGCACATCAGCTGTACCCCGCCTTGATAGCAGGTGTCCCCTGGTGAAAAGTATCGGAAGCAGTGGGTAACATATCACCCCTTGGAGCAATCATATGGCCAGTATCATCACAGAGTGACATATGGTTACAGAAATCTTATTAGCCCTTGAGTTAAATCAGGCAGCAGAAGAGCCGGGACCAGAGATGATAAGGGCAGCTGGAGCCTCTATTAATAAAGAAGAGAGAGGCCTGGCCACTGGATTCCTCAGAGTGGGAACCCACTGGGGGGGGGACCCAGGGCGAGAAGACAATCCACCGAAAAATGGCTCCCCCTCCACTTACCTCCAAACCCTTAGAATAACATCCAAACAGTACTTATCTCAGAGAGTTCAAGGTGGATTGTCCAAGCACTTGCCAGCAGGGTTTAGGCCTGAGAAGGACAAAGTAGCAGTGGCAGGCCTGGGATCAACCTGAGAGGTCATCAAGGAGAGTCTAGAGGTTGACATTGGGCTGGCCACTGCTACAGCTGCCCATGTTTTGCCAGCTGAAGGATAGTGAGGAGGCCGATGGTCTGCTGCAGGCACTAGTTCCACATCTGTTATCTCCTGCTCTTCAGGGAAAGATGATTGCAGAGCAGTGAAATGGTTCAGTCAGAAAAAAGCTTGCAGGCTGAAATTTTCTCATGTCCCAGGGTCTGCTTCTTGCTTCAAGCTCGAAGGATTGACTCGGTCAGCTGGATGCTACCGCCGTGCATAGCAGTGTGATGTATGATGCTTCCTGGATCTCGGTAGCAGGGAGGCATTGAAAATTAATACCTCGGGAGATGAAACCAGATTCATAGGAGAGGAAGCTTTGCCAGCAGGTTTCAGCACACATGGTGAACAGAGAGTTTCCCCAGAGTTCGTCGTCCCCCGAAATTCAGCCAGATGCATCTTGCGTAGAAAGTCCATAAGGCTTTAGGGGGTAGTGAAGAGAATGGGAGATCCATTGTAAATCACTTGCATGGTCACGAGGTACCAAAGAGAGAAGAAGTAATTCAGTTTGTGTAGCAGCTTGTGAGCAGTAGAATACTCCTTACGCTTTTAGGATAGCTCTCTTGAATAGTCTTGAAAAATTTGTATTTTTTGACCCTGCCAAGAAAACTGGCCATGGTTCCTGGCAGCTACCACTACTGCTTCTTTCTGGCAAAAATCTAGAAAACGGGCAAGCATGGGCCTAGGCGGGCCTTTCCCCAGGCTGAGGTGGAGGAGCTAGTGAGCGGTGGGCTCTTTCAATCTGGAGCCAAGAGTCTGCAGGGAGGCCCAACAGTTGCAAGAGGGTATGCTGAAGAAAGGAGATAGGGTCTTCTTGCTCAGCCCCTTCTGGATCACCAACAAACTGCAAGCTGTTATACCAGCTGTGGTTTTCCAGGTTGTCCACTTTATCTTGAAGCATATGGATGGTTTTGGCCTGGTCCCATAAAGTTGCAGTAAGTTCATGTATCGCTGCATCATGTAAGCCAAGTCTGTGCTCATTCTGAAATACTATCGTTTTGATATTCTGCAGGTCCTGTGTTGTAGTACTGATAACCATAGTCATCTGCGCCATCTGAGTTAACAGCTCACTGAACAGTTGCTCAGTACTTGCTGAGTCTCTGGGAACTTGTACAGCGTAGGTCATCTTGCCGGCCCATCTCTGGCGGTAGTCAGGGTGCAGGAGATTGTCAAATATGAGGAGCCACCCACTGTCAAAATGCTTGTTGATGGTGCCAGAAATGTCCCTCCAACAAATGAGCTCCTTTCTGCTAAAATAGGAATCACCCTGATGCAGGATGCCACAGGATGAGTCCTCTAGTTCGCGGACCTGCAGAGCTATGCATCCATACTGGCTTCTTTTTCTTTCCTTTTATATAATTGCTGTGGCAAAAAAGTGCACACCAGCAATGATATATAATAAAATATGGGGTGGTTGTGTAAAACTCGATTTTACACACACCCTCATTGTGGGATGCATTTCGTAAACCCCTTTGGCTTTGCCCTTGGGGTTTATGTAGCATCCCACAACTGGGGTGTGTGTAAAATCTCATTACACACATCACCCCCATACATTATTCTCTACATTTTCACTATCTGATTTTGAACTTGGGTCACCTCATGAGTGTTGTAAGCCATGACTGATGAGTCAGTGGTTCAAGAGCACAAGTGAAAATAAATACTATATTTCACATGATTCCTGTAGTGTATTTCATTTGTGCAATAGAGGTAAAAGAGGGAAAGGATGTAAATGGGAACTAACAGAGGAGGACCAGTCTGGCTGTCCAGGATTTTTAGTGATTTGACATGCAATTGGGAAGTAGAGAAATGCAGTGCCTGCGAGCAATGGGGGGGGGAGGGAGAAAATGAACAATTTTCATAGTTGAACTACTTAACTGAATTCTGTTAAAGAGTCTGGGGAAGTGTTGAGTTGGTGACATGGGTGGGCACCAAGCACTTGCAGCTGAAGTTGTCAAATTGAAAGTTGTGTTGACCAACTGAGTGGGGGGTCAAAGACGTATATACTGTGTACATAAATATTATGTGACATACCATGTGATTTTAGTCTTCATATCAGCCTATCTTGCACAAGATGGGTGGCCCCCCAGCCACCCTAGTTTTTTACCGCCATCATGTTTTCTCCATCTGGATATTTGGTTAATCATGACACCATCTCAGGACCAGCTCTACCAAGCCCTGGAGAGCACTCTCTACTTGTTCCAGTCCTTGGATATAACCATCAATCTGCCCATGTCCTTTCTGTTCCACAGTCAGTGCCTACAGTACATGGTGGAAGTGAAGAACATGTTGCAGGACATGGCATTCCTGCCTTCAGATAGGATGACTTGGCTGCAAGACCAAGCATGCTTTCTGTACATCAGCCACCATGTGCTGGGAAGTGCATTCCTGCAATGTATTGGTCTTGTGGCAGTGGCCATAGGCACAGGGTCCCTTAATGGACACTATGTGAAGTCCTGGTCCACGAGTGGGAACTTCTGAACTTGGTCGAATGACCGGTGTAGCCATCCACAGTTGGGCCTTTTTGTGTTCCCACTCAAAACAGAATTGTTCTTTTTCTGTTAGCAAGATCCAGGGCCTGCAGTTTTCTGGTATTCTTGTCTTGATATTTTTGTATGGCTTGTGAGCTGCTGAGGTCAGTGTATGTTGTGTAACTGCTCCTCCCAACTCTTGGCTATGCCCAGGAATTATTTTGGATACATGTTGATGCCAATGAATCTACTCTTGATATTCAGTCCAGATTGTGAGCTGCTGAGGTCAGCGTGGTTTCTGTAGCTGCCCCTCCAGATTCTCAGCTGTGAACGGGGATATATTTGGATGCCGATTTTCTTCTCTTATATTCTAGTCCATACTGCGACTGCGTCTGAGTTCAGCCTGACCTCTGTAGCTGCTCTTGCGGACTCTTATCCTTGACCATAGAATAACAATGAGATTCTGATGCTGGCATTCTTGGGATAATTATTTTAGTATAGATTGTGAGCTGCTGACATCAGTGTGCATTCTGTAGCTGCTCCTCATGACTCTTCACTGTGACCAGGGATATGTGCTGATGTTGATTTTCTGCTCTTGATATTCTAGTCTGGACTGCGAGAGCTGCTGCAGTCAGCATGATTTCTGTGGCTGCTCCTCCAGACTCTCAACTGTGTCTCGGGATATATTTTGATGGTAATATTCTAGTGTTGGATGCTAGTGCATGCTGAGAGCTCCTGAGGTCAGTGTGATTTCTGTAGCTGCTCCTCCTGACTCTCACCCATGGCCATGGATTAGATGTGAGATTTGGTCAGTAATATAGTACAGTTCTAAAGATAATTATTAGTATTTCCAACTTTGGTTCACTTTTAGTTCTTTGGAGTCATTCTTTCTACACGTCGCAATGGTAACTCCAAGCAAGATGACATGTTCCAATGTTACTGCTAACCATTATGTGTTGCAGTTCAAGTCAGACGCATGTATGACAATGGAGGGAAAATTATTTGTTGCTTCTGCGTTCACCCTGTTGACTATATCAGGAAGGATACAGTGGTGGATCACTGCAAAAGTAAAAAAAAAGTGAAGAATGTGAGCCAGAAGAGTAACACCAGGCAGGTGACACTGCACACCAACTTTACTGACACAACTTCTGCACCTGCTGCATGGGAGGAGATTGTATTGGACACAGCGAAGGCCTGGTGCGGTGCCAGTATACTGATTGAAAAGCTGGACCAGCCATGCTTGAGAGACTGGATAGGGAAGTGCATGAAAGAAAGTGAAGCGCTCCCAAAGGCAGACACTTTAAGACAAAATTACTTGCCTCAATTGAATAGGGAAATGGAGGAGGGAATTTCAAAGCTTGTGGAAGGGAAGACACTCGCAATAATGTGCGATGAAACAACATTTTTAGACTTCTGTTGTGTCCTGTACATTGTTTTCATCGTGGAGGATGGAAAATCTGCACTAGCCAACACAACAGAACTGATAGTCATGAACCACTCCACAGCAGCTCAAAATGTTTTAAAGACATTGCAAAAATATGATGTTGAGATGGACCAAGTAGTTGCCTTCATCAATGACAATGCAAGGTATATGCAGAAGTGCTTTAAAGATGTTTATCATATCCTTATTGGTGACCATGTGATCCATGTGGGTTGTTGGGCACATGTGTTATCGTTAGAGGGAGAAACATGGGTTGACCATTTTGACGTGGTCAACAAACTTGTGGCACTTATAAAATATGCATTTCAGCAGTCACTAAAACTCAAGAGGGAGTACTTGGCATTCCTGGAGAAGAGAGATGTAGAAAGGAAAATACTGCCTCATGTTCCAGTCTTAATCCATTGAAACACATGATTCAAAGCAGTGAAGTACCATTCCCTTTATCTTGAGCACTTAAGGGACATCTTCCAGGAGGACGCCAGAGATTGCAACTCTATAACTTCTTTAAAAAACAACTTTTCCAAGAGTGGTTTACTGAGCTGCAGATTCAAACAACCTTCATTGCTGAGAACTGCAGTGACCTTATCAAGGCAATAGAGATTGTACAAAGCAAGGAAAATCCCTTGGCTGTTTCTACCTATGATATGCTCCAGGCAATAAAACAGTGGTTTCAGGCAGAAGTAGTAAAGACCTAGTTATATGGAGAAAGAACTGATGCATATATGACTTGTCTTAGGCCACGGGTTAAGCAAGAGCAGGATGAATTGTTCCAAAAAGCATTTGGAATAGCTCTGAACAAATTGGCCAAGCACATGGATGCAAATCCATCTGTAGGCTTCCTGAAATCTTGTAGTATTTTGAACCCCTACAACCTTCCCAAACTGAGTAGAGACTTCTCACAATACTCCAGTGACATTCGTGTATTTACACAATGAAATGGCACTACAAAAGGACTGGGACATATGAGTTGGACAAGACATAAGAGACCTTCCAGACATATCTGAATTTAACATTGGCCAGTATTGGATTTTGATGCAGGTGCAATTACCTGTTCTCTCTCGAGCCACTCTGCAAGCGATATGGATACCAGTGTTAAGCACAGATGTGGATAGATCTTTTTCTGTTTATGGACCAATGACAGAACCTGCTTGTGGACAATGAGAAACTGCTATCCCAGCTCATGTTCAATAAGACAATGGATTAGATATATGGACATTTTCCACATGTTGGAATCATTTTTCATATTTTCTTAAGTATGTTTTACTTGAACAGTTTGCACCATTTTCTTGCATCATCGGATAGAATGTTATGCATATTTCATGTAGTTACACAGGGTTTAATTCAATGTTTTCACTAATTTTGTTGCCCTGTTCTTGCATTCATTTGCACATTTCATGCATTTATATTTGTAGGTTTTAGTCCCCATGTTTTTCGTGGCATACAGTATTTTACTGCAGTTTTCTACTTTCGTGCACATTTTCTTTTAGGTTTTGTTTAGGTTTTTTCCTACGGTTTCACAGGTTTCCACATTTCATGTACCTTTGCATAGTCATGTATTTAGTTAAACCGTAGATTCTTGTTCACTTGTTTTTCACTATTTTGTCTCAATTCTTTGCACATTTAGCACATTTTCTTTTAGGTTTGCACTTTTTTCTTAGTGTTGCACTGTTTTGCATATTTCATGTTTTTAAATATTTTACAGTTCAGTTCACATCTCACTGTATATTTTGTCTCACTGTTTTCAGCATTACGTCCATTTTCATTTAGGTTTTGTTTCAGTAGGCTTTTTTCTAATGTTGTACTATTCTGCACATTTTTTTTTAAATATTTTGCTGACTTTATAAAACTACTTTTCTTGAAATATTGTACTTCTATTATTGGCTTCATTTACATTTATTTGGAGGAAGATTACTGAGAAAGGCCATGTGGGGTGGGGGGGGGACCTAGTCTGCATTGTGTTGTAGCTGATGGCAATCTCCAGTGCTCAAAGCATAGTATTGTACTTATTCATTCATCCATGTGTTGTGCAGACAGCTTTTAAGTGGGGAAAATGTTTATAAGAGGGACCGGTAAAAACAAAACAGCACCACAGAAACCCACAATAATTGCATCCTGAGGTTGCCAAATTTGATATGGGATTGGAAATCTGACCCAATCTGGCATCTGACAATTAAAACTGTCTCCACCCTGTACTAAAATTGTGCACTTTCAAAGAAGCAAATGCAGGCAGTAAGATACTAGATAGGATGAAAACGAGAGAGTCAACATTGGTGTCTGGTCTCTCAGCTTAATTAATGTCTGAGCTATCACAAATTAAGAGACCTAGAAATGTATTACTTGGGGAAGTGGGGCATGGGCGTCAAGGGACACTGGGTTTCCTTATTGCTGTCACACATGAGGGATGGGGGTGCAGTGCTTCAACTATCATTACACTTGAGGGATGAGGGTCATAGCGCTGCTGCCACCATGACACCTAAGAAATGAGGGCTGCAGTGCTGCTGCCATAACACTTGAGGGATGGGGGCTGCAGTGCTGCTACCATCACACCTGAGGGATGGGGGCCACAGTGCTGCTGCCATCACACCTGAGGGATGGGGGCCACAGTGCTGCTGCCATCACACCTGAGGGATGGGGGCTGCAGTGCTGTGGCCATCACATCGGAGGGATGGGGGCTGTAGTGCTTTTAGTGGCCATCATACCATGTAGCTATTACAATAGCTTAATAGCTACAAGTATAGATCTACAACAGTATAGATCAAAATTGCTAAAATGCACACTAGCAGAGTGAAAAAATTGTTAAATAAAGTTCACAAAGCAAACACCAGTAAAAATGGATTTTGGTTTTGCTGACACCGGTAACAATACCATTTTTTTCAATCTGCAAAATGGAATTTGCCTTTTCCCTATCATGGTTAACCAGTCTCCCTGGAGTTTAGAAATCTTCCCCCGGGCATTACTAAATTCCTGTCTGAAATTATATAACTCCTGTCAAAGATGGTGGACTTCAGACAGGACAGCTGATAAGTCCACATGTGTCACTGGCATTGCTGGCTGGGTGGGGGCTGCCTGTGCTGCTGCTGCTGGCTCTGGATGGGGAAGGGCCCTGGTGGGGTCTTGATGCTACTGACTACTACTGTTGTCTGGTACAGTGAGCCCAGCAAGGATGCCTAACTGGTCCAGTTGTGGCTCCCTCCTGCTCACCCCCTTTAGTGCTCACACCTGCACTGCTCCCCACAGCTGCAGTTGATGCTGCCACCACCTCATGCAGATTGAGGTACCATTGGAGTGGGTGGTGTTGCACTTTAAGGCTATGCTGGCCAGTTGTCCCAAAGTGGGAACCACACTTTCTGCGACACACTTCCTGCTCGCATAGATTGCAAGTGACCACTGGGTCACCTACTGATATTGCATAAAACATCCCAGACAGAAGAACTTCAGGGATGACAGGGCCATGAGGGGGGCACAGATGATGCCCCATGCACCAACTCCTCCAGCTGCTCAGGAAGGGGCATAGTCTCCTGCTGCCATGGCAGTGGAACAGTATCAAGGTGCTGGGGAGGGGGCACTGTCTCCTGCTTCTGCTTCTACTGCTGGGGAGGGCGCACAGTTTGTTGCTGGGTGCTTGTGCTGAAGCCAAAAGCCTCCTCCTGCTGCAGCATTTCATTTTTATTGGTTAGCTGAATTGCATCCACAGGTGGCCCAGTGCCTCTACCCTTCTCCATTATGCCCACAAATATCACCAATTCAAACTAAACCAAAAAAATGAACCATAGATGAAGACTCTGAGTGAGAGAGAGTGTGGGGGGGGGTCACACACACACATACACACACACACTCCACAGGTACTAAAATATGAAATAGGACAAGGACAAACAAGAAAAAGAAAAAAAATAGCACAAATTAAGTAATTTATCTATAAAAGTGCACTATGCAGTCACAGGGAGTATAGATGCTGCCTGTTTCCTTGAGATATGTAACCCAGGAAATGAACCATTCACTTCCTGCCTGTTTAGACTTAACCATGTGACCACCAGCAGAGCAAAAGGCCAAATGTCTCCTAATTTTGCCTCATAAAAGTGCAAGGTGAAATTCAAGGCAAAATTGGGTGGAAAAATTCCCCTGAAAGGCCATAATTATGCAAAATGTTTTGCTGGGCAAAATGGCAATTTTGCCATAATTTTGTCGGCAAAATAATATTTTGCTGTAGCTCTACTTAGGAGTTATTCAAGTGGGTCCTGGTATTCATAATAACATTTTCACACGTTATTATGGCTTTTCATCAACAGAAATCCTGGTGGGCCCTGGTTTAGCTCCCACATTCTGAAATATGTATTAGGAGGAGCATAAAACCTTTGCATTTGGGCTTCTGAGATCCCCCCCAACTCATCTTCACTAAAAAGAATATACTCACAACACTGGACATTAGACAGCCGTGCTCCCTCATTCTCTTCATGTAGCAGGAGTCTTGGCTGTACAGTCCAGGCTGCTCATAAAAAATCCCAAATCAAAGTTTTAATGGACAATTCAGAGGCTGGACATTTTGCTCTGAGTCTCTTGGCTAAAGTAAAGAAACTCCTTGCTATTAACCACAGTTTTTGTGACCTGCCACAGTAGAAAAGGAACTTCTTTAATAGACTTTTTTAACTAAACCTCTGCAGAACTTATAGGCCCTACTTCAACATTTCTACAGATTCCTCAGCATGGGGACTCTCACAAATAGATGGCCACTCCATAGATCAATCTCTCTCTCTCTCTCTCTCTCTCTCTCTTTCACCCTTGAGTGCTCCCTTGAGCCAAACCCAGGACCTCCCTTCTAGAACAGCATTTGCATCTTACCAGTCTCTCTAGTCAGACACCTCATGACAGGGAAAAAAAAAGAAAAATAAGGACCCTACAGAGCATGACCTCCTTACTTGCTTCTGGGCTCACTCAATATCTCCTTTTACTCAGCTGAATCGAAACACCTGTCTCCAGGAGCTCCTTCATACACTGTCCTGAGATATACCAATGCTGGGTGAATGTGTTCTTTACATGGGCTATAGAAGTATACAGTACTATTAGCCCACAATATAGGGACTACAATATGTTTATGCAGGATTCAGTTAATGTTCAGTGTTCAGCATATTCATTATTGTACTTTCAGCAAATCAATCAGTGTTATGCTGTTGAACATTTAAGGGCTGATGCTTTTTAGCTATATTGTAACTTTTGAAGTTCTTTATAGCACTGAGATTACATTTTGATAACCCCTAGGAGAAAAAAGGCATTCGCAGAATTCAGTGTACATCTTTTCAAAAAGCAGCATTAAATATTTTATGATACATCTCGTTTAGTGTCTAAGGAATTTAAAATGCTAACATACATCGTATCAACTTAATTGAATCTGTGTCTAGCTAATTAATTTTAAAGCTTGAAAACTGGCTGGTAAGCCAATATTTTCAAGGCAATGTACAAGGACACCGTGGCTATAATTCTGTGGATGGGTAAATGCTGTTAAGAGTAAATAAAGTCTCTGCTGATGACAGATAGCACATTTTCTGACTATGACTATGACAGATAGGCTTTCTGTGGATTTCCCATATATCCACTGCACAAATTCTATTTCATCAGCCTGATAAGGGAAAAGTGATAGGAGATAGAAATCTGTGTCAACATAAACTAAATTAAAAATGTGGGGCTTTGATCTGATAGTATCTTTTTATATAATGCAATTTCTTGTGCTAACACTCCACGTTTCACTTTAAAAGGTTATACACAAAAAAGTGTGGGTGACTGATATTAAAGGAAACAAGCTAAGCTTTGCACAAGGGCAGCATGTACCAACAAAGGAGAAGTCCAGGCATAGAAATGGTGAGAGCTGCCACTCTTTACATCAGTCATAATGTAATACCTTTTACCAAAGTTTTGTGCCAATTCCTGATTTACAGAAAGATAAAAACATGATTTTGAAATGCTGAATTGTCGCTGGCCAGTCACTATCCAGATTTACAACAATGTTCCCCAGCTATGTGTTATACAGAAGATGCTGTGCTGTGGCCAAGCAAAAATGAACCCCTCTAGAAAGCATTCAAGTGCTGCAACATGTTCAGCAGGTTGCTTTGAGCTACCCCAGACTCTTTTTTTGTCTAAGTGAGTGCAAACAAACTCACGAAGCACCTGATGTTTTAGAGTTATGTACCCTTTTATTTTCTGAACACAATTCAAACATTTATGTGGAAGAATCAGTGTGACCAGTAACAATTACACATCAGTACAGTTCTCTCTGAAATTCATTCCAGAGCTTTAATAATGTAGGGTGAGATACTTTATTTTCAAGTACCAAATTTCTAATTGTGATATTCAGTAGTTCACACAAACAGTAGCTCAGATTAATTATTGCTGTATGTTAATCACTCTCATGCTTTAACCCAGTCATCATGATTTTAGCCTTGGGCTAAGCACCAGAAACCAGCACCAACATAAACATTTAAGGAGGTCATTACTGCCACTCTACTTGGTTTCCTTAACATGTTAGAAGTTTAGAAAAAATGTGTAAATATTTAAAATGCTTTTTTTCCCCTCATCCTTCATTTATAGCAGGGTTGCTACTATGGGATTTCCACTATATAACAGCCAACATTGTGCATTACTAACCAGTCCCTCAAGCACCTCATTGCTAGTCTCCTCTTCTTTCTGCTGTACTGTGTTTATTTATTTAGCTGCCCCATCCTCATTCACTTCCATAACCTCGTCCCCATTGTTTCATTTTTTTTCTTGTTCCCCACCATCCTTTGCTGCTACTTAAATCCTAATTGCAAATCTTTCCATCATACAATTAATGAAAGATGCTTTATAAAATTGAAACTTTTCAATGCAATGTATTTCACTCACTTCTGAGAAAGAGATTATGTTGGCAAACAAAAATAAAATGCTGGGAACTGCAGAGTAGCCCAGCATCTACAGGAACAAACAAAATGGGAGGAGTCTGCTCCAGATGAAGCCAATGATTGCCTAACTGAATCTGGAGAAATTAGACCAATTCACCCAAGCTGTAACTTATTTCAATTAATTGTCAAATGACTGATGAGTGTATTGCACACAAAATGCCAATGTTTTGGGGATGAATTCCTCTTCATCAGGCTGTGCAATTACTAAAGATACATTTTTTTTTTATTTTAATTTAATTTGTGTAACATGTAACTTATTCCATAACTCTACTACATCAGTGTTATCAAGATATTTCCCTTATGTCTAATAGCAAGTCATGCCTTGTAAATTTTAATATGTAAGTTCTGTACTGTGCATCTTTCAGAGACACAAAACCTGAATTACTGCCTTGTAAGTACAACATATTCTCAAATCCCTATTCATATCTATGCATTGTTATCTATCATCTCTTCATGGTGAAATTAGTTATCTAAAAATAAGGGACTGAGCCAGCCTGGTGGTGCTGAGGGTTGAGGCACTGTACACCACACCTCGTGCCATGCCTGTGACCTGGGTTCGGGAATGATCCTGGGTCACAGGGATCAGATGGAGGAGAGAGTATTGAGCATTCGTAAGACCACTTTCCTCTCTTGGGGTGAGAGGGACTAGTCGTTCCACTTGCTGACTGTCCTCTGGAAGTGGCTGGAGGGCAGCATGGGTTGGGAGTCTCACAGCCAACTTTCCTTGCATTGGCAGGGAGAGGGGGTGGGTGAAAATGGGAAAAGTGAGCCTGGCAGGCTCTATGCTGGTCCACTGCTCCTGGGAGCAGTCCCCCAGATTCTGGAGTAGGTCTCCAAGAAGGGGAAGAAGCTGGCAAGCTCCTCCTGGCCCCGCCACAGGAGGAAATCCACAGGGGAACTACCAGGGGGCCATCTAGATGGGAGCGTCGGGACCAGAGAGAGAGTCCCTACAATCGGAGGGCCATGGCCTCATTCCAGGGCTCAGGAGGAAAAAGTATAAAAAATAAATAAATAAATAAAAATAAGTGAGTTACCTGTGTTCAGATGTACGATAATGTAACCAATAAATTTAAATTCTAATTCATACTTTGTCTACAAATCGAAAGAATTATGAGAGAACACTGTTAATTGAGCATATCAAAAATTCGTAAACAATCTGGCCTAAATTTTCAAAAGAGATTGGCGGCGCATCTCTAAAAAAAACAGAGATGTGCTGTCCTTCTCAAAAGATGCTCCAAACTCCCATATTCAGAGGGGGAGATGGGATGCCCAAATCAATATAGGCTGTGGTTCAAAGTTAATGCATGCAGCCCAAGTTTAGGGTGCGTGCCCGTGAATATCCCTCACATTGGGATATTTACTGGAGATGGGCCACCTAAGTACAGGAGATGCGCAGCACAAAATGAGGCATGTAAAATGCATGCTTAACTTGGCTGGCCACCCACAAGTAGGCTGCGGTAGTGCACACAGCAGCACAGCAGCCTGCCAGCCCCATAGACCACTGGCCACACCCCCTCCATTCTCCACTGCTTAGAGAATAAATAAATCCCCTGGGCTGGATATTCGAAAGGGTTGCACAATGCGCAATAGGGTTGCACCAGCGCAAGTCAGAAAATGCGCCATTCTGCGATATTCAGCAGGAGGCAGTTGTGCCACTGAAAACATGCTGAGCAACAGCGCAATGATAATGAAGGCATGCGCAACTGAAGGGGGTGGAACCATGCATAAAGTGCGCAGTGCGATGTTCAAAGACTTGCGCAATGCACAACAGTGGAGCAGGTGGAAGTTGCGCCATAGCGGAAATGAGCCAAAATAAAAAGGAGCAAGGAAGAGGCGCAAGAACGCTACAGGGAAGCCACATGAGGCAGGGGGAGAGACAGAGAAATAGGGAGAAAGAGGGCAGGCCAGGGAAACCACAACACAGAATAGGGGCAAGGGAAGGTGTGTGGGGCCACAGAGTGCAGAGGCCAGTAGGTGTACCCGGTGCAGGGGAGGTAGCAGTCAGGACAGCGGGGGGAACAAAGCAACAACAGCTGGGGGGAACACAAGCCAGGGACATGGACAGTTCCATCTTCCACATGGAAGCTGTAATGAGGGGGGTGAGAAGGCATGCTGCAGGGGACGTGGGCTGGAAGAGCCTGCCGGGCGGTAGCAGCCTCTGGGCCAGGCAGTACCGAGCCCTCGCACCAGCTTTGAGCTGTACACAGATGTTGAGATTGTGGGCTGGTACCACCTGAACAGGGCAATACTGTGGTGGCTCTGTGAGCTGTGCAGTGATGTGATGCAGGCACCCACATGTCGGAGTCATGCTGTGTCAGTGGAGACAAAGGTAACAGCCTGCATGTGCTTGCTCACCACGGGTACCTTCCAGAGACCAACAGGGGACACCAAAGGCATAACACAGTTGGCCACGTCATGCATCCTCACCCAATTCCTCAGTGCACTGCTGCCACATGCTGCAGAGTACATCCATTTCCCCAGCACCATGGCAGAGCACACAGCAAGCAAACAGGAGTTACACAGGGTAGCACGTATGCCTGGTGTGCTAGGGGTGATAGACTGCACCCATGTGGCCATTTGCATGCCACCTGGCCCCGATGGGGCCACCTACATGAATCAGAAGGGATATGCCAGTGTCAACTGCCAGGTGCTGTGTGATGCCAGTGGGCGCATCATCAATATCTGTGCCACGCACCCTGGGGGAGCACATGATTCCTTCATCTGGTACCAGTCGGCACTGTGCCATCGATTTGAGAGTGGGGACATCCCCACAGGTCATCTAGTGGGTGAGTTTGTATCTAGAACTGACAAATTGTGGGTAAGGGGGGGTAAGACAGAGGTGCCATGGGTGTGGCTCTCAGGGTTTGGGGCAGTCTGAGCCTGACCAAGACACTAACCTCCACTGTCTCCACACAGGTGACAGTGGATACCCAC
Organism: Neoceratodus forsteri; assembly: GCA_016271365.2. NCBI lineage: Eukaryota > Metazoa > Chordata > Ceratodontiformes > Ceratodontidae > Neoceratodus > Neoceratodus forsteri. Next base: position 1,495,251,216 of record CM057449.1, on the reverse strand, counting down.
TCTGTCCCTGGATGCTCACACCCTACCAGTGGCCCACGACCCCATTGCAGCAATGCTTCAATGAGGCACATGCCACCACATGCAACATCATTGAGTGGGTGTTTGGAATGCTGAAGGCATGTTTCCATTGCCTGGACACCTCTGCTGGTGCCCTACAGTATAGCCCCTCAAAGGCCTGTGGAATATTCCTGGCCTGTTGTATCCTGCACAACATGGCCAAAGACTGTGGGATAGCCATACAGGTCGAAGAGGGGGACAGTGATGGGGACGACGGTGATGCCAGTGATGATGGGGATGGGCAGCCCCCCCCTTGGCCGACGGGACCCCCGACTGATCCGACTGGCACAGCTGCACAGGGACACCATCACAGAGGAGCACTTCAGCCAACACAGGTAAGTCATGGGGCCATGTGCAACCACCAGTGGCTAGGGCACAACCCACATACACACATGGAAACACACCAGGGGTGCCTACTGGCAAGGGATGTGGCAGGGCACAGAAGCACACACATACAACCAGAGAGGGGTGAACAGTAACACACCACATGGATGGACACACACACACACACACGCACACACAATAGGCACAAAGTGCACAGGGGTCAGGTGCAAAACAGAGCCGGAACACAAACACTAGCAACACACATGTCCACAGGCCACCACATCCACTGACTGTCTATGTGTGTGTGTCAGATGCTGGGCACCATCGCAATTTGGTGTACAGCGCAATGCAGGCATCATCATGCACACGTACCTGTGGACAGCAGTCGGGAGGGTGTGCAGGTGGACCATGTGTCTGTATGTAGGGCTGGGCACCCACCGGTGCACTGCCCACTGAAACACACTATGCACACAGGGCAGCACCAGACAGTGCCCGCACTGGGAGACAGGTCAGTCTTGCGGCACAGTGCCACGTCCACCTCGGATGCGTGGGCTGCCCAACCGAGACCCAGCAGCACTGGCAGGCTGACCACGGGCCTCATGGGGTGGCACCGATGGTCCACCAGGGGTTCCACTGTGTGAACGTGACCGTGCCCACACAGGGGTCTGCAGCACACTGAACATACCTGCACAAGGAGTGCTAGGGATGCCCACAGCTGAACCCGGCGTCGACAGGGTGGGTGTCGCACGATGCCGGGAACGGGGAATGGATAGCGAACTGAGCAGTGTGAGCGACACATGAGCACCTGACTGTGATCCCATTGTGGCCATGACAGTGACCAACGCCTGTGTTTGCCTGTCAATGGCAGCGGTCACATCCTCCCGCAACTGGACAATCAGTGACAGGATCCTATCAGTGTCCCTGCTGTGTCGCTCCTCGACCCACTCCAGAGCCACACACAGTGCCTCCATGGACGTTGCAAGCTGCATCTGCTGCTGTACTGATGCCTGCAGTAGGCGGGTGTGCTCGTCAAAGAGGTCGTCTGCCACCTCGGCATCCTGTCCCTCAGGGTATAGAAGGGCCTGATGTTCAGCACCCCCTGAGGGTGGGTGCTGCTCACCATGACCAGGTATGGGCAAGTCCACAGGTGGTGCACAGATGCCACCACTGAACCCTGAACCCCCAGTCCCAGTGGGTGACTGCTGCTGCTGCCCCTCCACCTGCTGTGCCCAAGGGATCAGTTGTTCCACTGCTGTGGCCGCAACAGTGCCACTGACCTGACCAGCCACCGGTGCTGCCCCACTGGTGCTGACAGGCATAGCCTGGGACTGTGCTGACATGCTGGCACACACGTCGGAACCAGCCAGGTCCATGGGCGTGAGCTGGCCTGCTGTGTGTCCATTCCCTGACACACACATGTCACTGCCCAGAACGGTCATTGCATCATCAATGGTGCAGGTCTGTGCCACAGCCACAGCCACAGTGTGCTGGCATCCTTGGATGCCAGACCGCTGAGACACAGGAAGGGCCTCCCCCACACCTGTCTCAACAACATCAGTGTTGACAGCCAGGCAGACCCACTGTTGCAATGCTCGCTGGCTACCTGCGGAGGTAGATGGTCCCTCCTCCAACTCCAGATGACCATCCACAGTGGACAGGCCCTCCACCGCTGACCCCTGCAGACGCGCAGGATCTGTAACAGAAAGTAAGGACACGTTAGTGCATGTGATCTACCCTCCCCCCTGACAGACCATGACGTACCATGCAGTGATGGGCTACCACCTGTCTGGAAGCCACCTCCTGGAACGCCCTCAATGGCACTGCACTGCATGCTTGCAGTGAGCCTGTCCTTTGCCGGAGTCAGCTGCACCACCTCCGGCTGGCCCCCGCCTGTTGCAGCACGTGCCGCCCTGATGGCAGCCACCTTCTCCTTCACCCTCCTCCTGTCAGTACCCATCTTCTTCTTACAGTCCTGCACAGAGCGCTAGTGGCTGCCGTGCAGGTTGACGGCACATGCCACCCCCTCCCATGCAGCAGCATGGGCCTGAGGGGTGCCCCGCCGTCCACTGAGCAGTGGCTCCTGATCGATGTAGGCCTTGAAGAGTGCCTCTGTCTCGGCCTAGGTGAAATTGGGCCTCCTCTTCTGCCTACCATCGTTGTCCTCCTCACTCAGTCCTCGCTCGGTCATTATTCAGCCTGTATGGATGACAGTAGTTACTTGTGACTGTGCAGTACAAAGCAAGTCCCTGATACCACAGTCCAGAACACCACACAGCATGCAACTCACCAATAAACTGCAGTAACCGAATATGGCCACTGCAGAGCAGTATCGCATTTTTATAGCGCAATCCATGCAAATTAGGTGAGGAGCAACTTTAATGAGATGCAGATTGCACTGCTGCGCAATTGCATGGCTGATCGGATGATTTGCATATGACGGCTGAATATCGCACTTTTGCGCTTTGCTCAATTGTGTTGAATGTGCTGAGCCAATGGCGCAGTTCTGTGGCATGCATAGTACACCGCACTGTGCATGCCCAGGTAGCTTACACAGGCATCTGCAGCACTGATGACTTGCTGTGCACGGTAGGCAATTCAGGGCATGGCCACCATTGTGCCAGTGGCGCTATGATGAGGGTCACTACATGGCGCTGTGGCACAACTGCGCAGTAGTTCGCTGTGGCGATGGCACACAGGCAACCAATCACGCTAGATGCATAGACGTCCGATGGCACTGTGCGTGGCCTCGCGCCAGAGACCCATGACCCTGTGCCTGACCTTTTCCCCCTTGGCGCTATACATTCGGCATGGCTGCACCTCTATCATGCTGTTCGGTGACAGCACGATAGGGAATGGCGGCGCTGTACTGCGCAGCACTTCCACGTGGGGTGCCGCGCTGCAGAGTGCCATATTGCCTACTATAGCATTAGAGATGGCACGCAGAAGAGCCCCTCAGTGGAGTGCCCTTGAGCTGGCCAACCTTGTGGCCATTGTGGAGCCACACTATGGCTCACTCTTTGGTGAGGAGCCACTCGACAGGGCCAGGACCAAGGTCTGGCAAGAGGTGGCCACTGGCCACAGGAGAATGGCGGAACTTAGTAGGCACCGGTATGGGGACCTTAGATGGAGGGAGCCGAAGCAACTTGCACGTCTGCGGTCGCATGCCGGGAGGGGCGTGGTGCCTCATCCAGGTGGGTGATACATCTACACACTTGTATGGTCCATATGGGTAACACTGTCTTATGTGTCCAGCACATGGGGAGGGATAGTCTAGGGTTGGCTGTGGCAGTGTTTACAGGGTATGGGGTGGGTGGGTCTGGCTGGGTGGGTGGGCACACACATTGGGGCAGGGGAATTTGCTTTGGGTTTGTACTGATGTGTTTCTCTCCTTTTGTCTCCCACAGGCGTGGCCGAGTGGAGGAGGATGGTGGCGCGGCAGCAGAGGGAGGAGGACGCTGCACAGGGGCATGTCAGGGACCAACCCCAACACCATCAACGTCCCGATGAGGATGAGTGCCATGACACCATGATTGCTATTGCATGCTGTGTGACAGGGTGGGAAGCAGGGCATGGCCACCATCCATTGACACCACTGCCATGCACGTGACATGTGACAGTCAGCACTATCCAGTGGCACTGCATGTCTGGGAGTGCATCAATGGTGGTACATGTGTGCACTGGGCACATGGCTGTGGCACTGCCTGCACACCGCATAGCCACATTACTGTACGGCCTTGGTTGTGCTGTGCTGGACATGGGCGGTGGGTGTGTGCAGTGGTACACATGGCTGTTGCTGCCTGGTTGGGCATGTCTTGTGGATACGGTCACTGTGGGTGGGCGCACACCATCACAGGAGCATGGCACATGGCTGTATGCCATGCATAATGGGTGGGCTGCAGGGGGATGGACAGTCACACCTATTGACTCTGATCCCTTGTCCTAGGTGTATGGATACTCCTGCGTTTACAGCAGGCCATCCAGGAGCTTCTGCAGGTGATGCAAGAGTCCCTCTCCATCTTGAGGGATCTACAGCAGCATGGGGTGAGGAGGAGGAGGTGGCCCAGGCAACAGCCCCAGGCAGCGGAGGACCAGACTGGACACTGACAGCTGCACGAGCAGCCTGTGACTACCCCCCTTTGTTCAACCCTCACACCCCACCAACCCTCTCCCATATGTTCACCCCTGCCTCTTACCCACCCCCACCTTGTTCCTGTCCCTCCCCCCATGTTTGTACATAGTTGTATATAGTTGATTTTGATATGTTTTTGAATACAGATATTTTGATATGAATACTGTGGTGGTCTCTGATTTGCAGCTGGCTATAGGTGGTGAGTTGCAGTGGTGTGCATGGCATCTGGGCTGGTTCAGTCATGGGTATGTGTGTGTGTGCGTGGGGAAGTGTCTATGGTGTGGGAGTGGCTATCAGTCAGTGTCTGTGGTGTGTGTGTTGTTCCCTGTGCATTGCATTACTGTGTGCAGTGGTCCATGGTGCATGCTCTATGTCCATTGTGCCCCTGTCAACCCGTCCTTGGCCTGTGCAGCTGACACCCTTGCATGTCTGTGGCCTCGGGTCTGCTGCCTTGTCAGTGGTGGCTGTCCCTGCAGGTCATCCACTGTGACCGCTACAATGCTGGGTTGCCTCTGTCAATGGTGTGGTGCATGTTTGCCTCGGGTGACACTGTGGCCTCCACAGTTGCTGTCCCACCTCCATGCTGTGGCTTGTGTGTGTTGCAGGGGCTGTGCACCAGTCTGTGACTTGTGCTCCAGGCATATGCTGGTCGTGTACAGGGCCACAGTTCATGCACAGGGTGGGTGTCACCCCTGTGCCATGGAGGACTGCAGGCTGTGTGTGCACAGTTTTCATGGGCCCACACTGGGGGCTTGGTTGCCACACTACTGCATCCCTGTGTTAGTGTCCCCGTGGGTATGGGTGTGTGTTTGGCCCTGCACTGTGTTGCATCCAGTGTGCTGCATGCTTCCACACACCACTGTGGGTGTCTGTGCTGGCTGCTGTGGCTCGTGGTGGGTCGGGCTGTGACACTTGTCTACTGTGCAGGGTGCTATATCAATGGTGGTGGTGTCAGGGGCACGCCCTTTCCCATGTGGGGTACCTCTTGTGCCGACACATGTTCAGTCTCTCAGCTGTGCCTCAGGGGGATTGTGCATGTTGGCACTGTGTCTGCCGTTGTTGCATTGCCGTGTGCTGCCACCCACTGCTGGGTGCTCATGGTGGGTCTGGCTTGTATGGTTCTGTGGTACACGAGGTTGCAGTGTGACAGTGGGGGTGATGGTATGCATGGGGTTTCCTGCAGTGGTGGTCAATGCTCATGGGGGGTGTCTTGGGGTCATGGTGCAGGGTGTGCTGTGCAGGGGGGGGCTGCTGTGGCATGGGGTGGTCCACCCTCCTTGTGTGGCAGTCTCAGCTTGCCGGTGGGTGTGCTGGGGCACCATGGCCCAGCTATGCTTTGTTTGCTTGTCCCCATGGGCCGGTGGATATTCCAGCCTTCCCCCAGTTGTGCTGTGCTTGGGGTGTGGGGGTGCATTGTCAGTTCTGCTGTGTGTTCCTGTGCCCATCTGTGGCATGGGTGGTGGGCCCCTACCTACCTCCCTGGTTGTGCAGTTACATTGCTTTGCTGCTGGGGGGCTCCCTGCTTGCACTATGGCACCTCTGGGCTGCTCAGATGGGCAGCCCTTGTTGCGCCATAGCGCATCGTATCTGCTCAGCTTCCCCTTCCTAGTTGCGCTACGGCGCAAGTTGTGCGATATTCAGACATTGACTGTTGGCACAATTTGGCTTGCTCCTTTTTTGAATATCGCATCTATTGCGCATGGGCACAATGGACTTGTGCTTGCTCCTGCTATTGTGCACTTTTTGGGTGCAGTTTGAATATCCAGCCCACTGTGCCATAGTGTAGTGGACCCCCCACCTCATCCAGTGTACTGTGCCCAGTCATGAATAAAGTTCCCCCATTCCATACTACAGTGGACCTCCCACCCATCCCATGCACTGTGCCTGGTCATTAATCGGTGTCCCCCAATCCACAGTGTAGTGGTTATCCCTACTAGTCCCTTTCCCAGTACCCCATTCACATAAGAAAGACAGCTGCCTGGTCCAACAACCAGCATCAAAGCTGCATCCTAAGTCACAAGGTTTCCATAGTGTAGCAGCCCCATACCCTGGTAGGCAGGACACCCCCACCTGCACCACCCATTCTAGCGACTGGCGCAGCCCTCTGCTCTCCACTATGGCCAGCTGCTGACTAAACAGTCCAGGAACATCACTGTTCAGGATATTTGCTCAGCCAATGAGTGCATATCCTGAACAGCACTGCTCCTGATCTGTTCAGTCAGCGGGTGGCGTGGGTTGTGTGGGAGGTGTCCGGCCTACCGGAGTGGGGGGCCACTACACTATGGAAACCTAGCAGCCTAGGATGCAGCTTTAAATACTGGCTGTCAGACCAGGCAGCTACTTTTCTTATGCAAACAGGGTATGGGATGGGGGGGGATCCACTACACTGTGGAACAGGGAACAAATATTAATGACTGGGCACAGTGCACAGGATGGATGGGGGGTCCACAACACTATGGAAGGGGGGAATATAGTAATAAATGGGCACAGTACACAGAATGGGGTGGGGGTCCACTGCACTATGGAAAAGGGGGGTCTTTTTGCAATGGGCATCATGGAAGAGGACAGTGTGAGGGGTCCACTACAGTGTGGAAACCTTGACTGGGGTGTTTACTGCCACATGTGTATGCAGACTGGGATGTCTATTTGAATGGGGATTATCATGCAAATGAGGATTGGGTTTCGCGGATGGAGTGGGGGGCCCTACACTATGGAAAGGTATATTGGGCAATGCCGTATTCTCAGAAAGGGACCAGGCAGGGGTCTGGTGCTCTACACTTTGGAAATGTGGTCTGATTGATGAACATGGGCATTTGGGAATGGGATGGGATGGGGGACCCTACACTATGGACATTGGGGGTTCTGTTGTTTACCATGGACATCAAGACACGGGCGTTTGGGGTTGCAGACTGGCTGGGTGCAAATTGTTGGGCACAGCAATGCTAACTGGATTCAAATGAGGCCATAATGGGCTTGCAAATGGCCTATTTGCACCTTACATGCCTGATGGCCTCATTTGCACCTTCTTGCTGAATAGCAGGAATTTGTAAACGGTGCATCTGGGCATGCGCTACACATCCCCATTCCTGGTATTCAGTCCATTCCCCATGATGCTCCAGTGCATTGTCGGCAGCCTCCTTTTGCGCCACACTCACAGGTCGCTATATTCAGACAAGCATCTTGTTTGAAAATAGCAGTTTTTTGCACCACCCCATTTCTTAGCGCAGCACATCTAGATGCACCACACATCCACCTCCTTCTCAAAATCCTGGAATTTATATATTACAGTGGTTTACATAATTTACCAAAATCACAATATATCCTTTAGACATTAAACCATATGCTGTTTTACGAGACAAATATTCAGCCCTTATTCCATATTCATATTACTGTCCCTTTAGAAACTATATTCTCATAACTTCAAACCTCTCCTTTTCCTTATAAGCTGTTTTGTGTAGTCATCACACATAAGCATAATAAGCATGAAAATGCATGAACAATATTATATAATTGATATATATATATATACACCACACCAGTGGTGAATACACTGGGTAAATAAATGATGTTATTCTGGGATAAATATTTATTTCTACTTAGAACACCATTTATACAACTTAGAACATGTTAGTTCCACTTAGAAAATGGGCTGGGTAAATCCTAGAAGCTGATTGGTTAGGGCAACCAACCAGCCGGTCCGGTATCAGGCAACAGAGACCAGGAAATATTAAGTCCCTGCCTCTGCTGCCTGATTACCTTCCAAATCCTTGTAGCAATCGAATGCTCAGTTTGAAACTGCCACCATGTTCTTCTCTCGCTTAATGAGAGCTACAGCACCCGATGCCCATTTGTACTCTCACTTAGCTAGTGGCGGCAGTTGCTTGTTTCAATAAATAGAAAAGAAAGAGCAGCTTCCTACAGAAACAGACGTTTTTTCTTGCCTTTGCTCTCTTTGTCTGTTGACTCAGTCAGACCGTAACTACAAATTCCTCTGCTTGGTTTCGGCAACCCCCCCCCCAGCACCAGCAGGCTGAAGCATGAAATTATAAAAAAAATAAAAAACTTCCTTCCCTAGTGCACAATCTTTCCAGTTTCACCAGCTCCTCTTTCCGACTGCACTCCACGATCCCACAGCTGTGCTCCCTTTACAGAGAAACATAGACATTGATGGCAGATAAGGACCGCAAGGTCCATCCAGTCTGCCCATTTACCTATTGCATTTCCACGTTCCCCGACTCACACATAGACACGCTGGATCGATGCCAGCAAGAGCTGCCGATTTAAACATAAAAAATAATAATAATTTAGGCGCTCATGTTTCGCGTAAGTCTGCATTTACACATCCTGGCTTTATGTGCCAGGTCACGCAAGGTTGCCTAACAGTCGCCAAGTACACTTCCATAGCAGCTGCCCTCTTGATGCCTGATATCCATTTCTGGAAAATGTGTGACTGCTACCAGCTTGCTCTTTCCTGCTGTTTCGTTCTGGGTGCACTCAGGGAACAAGAAGCTGGAGATCCAGACATGGTGTTCGCTTGATGGCGATTCAACACGGGGGGAGGGGGGACAGACAGCTAGATGCAGCAAACCAGCTTCAAGGAAGAACACTCATACAGGTGGAGGAACTATTCTATTATAAAACTTAGTGTAAACTAAGTATTTATTATTTTTTGAATTAAACAATTTTTTTTTAAAGTTTTTCTGTTGGGGTTGGGGGAGAGGAGCAGGGAAGGAAAAGATACTGCAGAAAAACAAAACTTACAAAAGGAAGCAGTTTTTAAGTACTGTCTTCAGACATAACAATAGTCAACTGCAGGCGGAGGAACTATTTTATTTCAAAACTTACTTTAAACTTATTTTTCATTGACATTTTTTACAATTTTTTTTGTTTACAGTACCCATTTTCTAAGCGCAATAATACCCTCCAGGGTGGGCGGTATTGTGCTATACTGGACCTTCCAGGGGCTATAAGGTCCTCCGCCTGCAGTGTCGGGCCTCATTACACCCCTGGGCGGTCCGGTATAGCACAATACTGCCAACCCTGTTGGGTATTATTGCTTACTTAGAATCTAGAAATGGAACACAGAGAACAGTGGGCCAGATAGGGAACTTACAGTGGAAAGAAAGGCAGTTTAAAGCTAAAACAAAGTAAACACCAGTAAAAACTCTACAAATGACATGGTATATATCAAATACATAATGGATTGCAGTAGAAAAACACATTTATCTCCACATGAGTGGTAAGACCTTTATAACTGACCCGTGGCTTTGCCACTCATGAGTTATGGGTCTTACCAGTCACTAGTGGAGATAAATGTGTTATTCCACTGCAGTCCACTATGTATTCCATATATATTTATAAAATGGTGTGGTAAAATCATAGAAATTCCAGTAACATGATTGGACAGAATGCATCACATGACCGTGCATTATTTCCCAACGACCGCACGCCTCCCAGTACGACCGCACGCCTAAACTACTTTCCAGCCCTCAAAACCTTCTCACCAGCAGTGAGATCACTCCATGCCTAATGCAGTTAAGCAGCCACATACAAACACACACACACACTGTTACTACTGCACACAGTCTCACCACCCTAAATTCTAAAAAACAACATAATACAGCCCATTTAACAGAAACCTAACTGTGTATAAAAAAAACAAGAGAAACTACAGTTCCCTTACATCCTCACTTTCTATTAAAAAATTCTCCCTTTCTACACAGACTTGCCCGATCGTTTACCACTTTCACTTTTCCTACCTGAAGTATAGCATGACGAGGCGGTGCGCATTACAGTAACAAGCTGTTACCAGTTGAAACTAAGTCCTTTTGTGTTAAAAAAACATATAAAGTCCTTTCCCTCCTGTTACTTTCTCTTAATTTCAGTAATACAAGGTGCAGAGTGTATTTAGATCGGAGCGAGGAGATGCCGAGTGAGTCGGCAGCTTCTGAGCAAGCCAGGCGAGTGTTAAGTCCTTTGTGTTTAAAAAGATATAAAGTCCTTTCCCTCCTGTTACTTTGTCTTAATTTCCAGTAATACAAGGTGCAGAGTGTATTTAGATCAGGCGAGGCGCCCGATTGAGTCGGCAGCTACTGAGGCAGGCGCGAAGAAGCGGAGGCGGAATGTTGCTGCTGACAGCTCTGGCTGGCGAAGCTGCGTCTCGGCAAACTACCGACTCTGCACATCTCGCTTCTAATACTCTGCTATATACAAGTCATTCATGCTAGAGGAAGCACTTATCTTTTTAAACACAAAACGACTTTACTAATCATTAAGGTAACAGCTTGCAATGCGCACCGCTCGGTCACGCTATACTTAATCACTGCCTCTCGCTTCGGACTACTTTCTAAACTCTGCCAACATATAATTTACTACATACAAAGAGCCATTACAATAAACCAACACAACCTAACAGGAGGCACACACTTTTCATCCTTTTTAAACACAGGACTTACTTTCAACTCTGCCAGCATATCATTTCCCACCTAGACAAAGGGATTATTTTTCCACCCACCTCCCAAAACATGTGTGGCCATTTTATAAGATAGATATACCACTCTAGGGTGTGCGGTCGCGCTCTGATATACGCACGCCTTGGGTGGTTGAATGCACTCGGCCTGCGGCCTCGTGCATCAACGCATACCAAGGCGTAGTGATATCAGTGCGACAGACACTCTAGAGTGGTATATCTATACATATATATATATATATATATATATATATATATATATATATATATACTGTATAATACAAGTTAAGCTGTCTGCCTTGTTGACAATTCTCATGTAATTTTCTTTTTTTGTCAACATTTGTCTCCTACAGATAGTAAACAAGGTGTTGTGGTTCCTTCTATAATGTTTTTTGTTAAATTATACCATTTTTATTTTCAAACCAGCTGTGTTGCTCAAACAAAGAATGATAGCTTACCCTGTTCATTCAGGGAATTCCCCAGTGCCTTGTATACCAACTTACAAGGACACCAAATTATAATTTAAGTTTTTTCTATTTATTTTTTAAAATGTATCTTTAGCAATTGTACGCACTGATGAAGAGGAATTCATCCTCAAAATGTTGGCTTTTGGTGTACAATACTGTCATCAGTTGTTTGATAATAAATTGAAATAAGGGCAGACTGGATGGGCCAAAGGGGTCCTTTTTTGCTATCAGATTGCTATGATTCTGTGATTCTATGAAGTTATAACCTGCAAAATATTAGTTAGTCTGATTTCTCCAGATTCAGTTAGATCAACAAAAACAAAAGACAACACTGACATTTGAGTTATCTTTTTTTATTGCTATTTTGCAAAGCAAGCTTTTTAGTGAATATGCATGTATGGGTAACATAGAAACATAGAAACATAGACTTTGACGGCAGATAAGGACCGCTTGGCCCATCTAGTCTGCCCATTTCCCTACTTAAAGGATAGGCCACAGATCCTAGTTAACCAACAGCCTATTTCTTCCAACCCTCCACAAGAATTGCCTTATGTCTGTCCCATGCATTCTTGAATTCTCCCACAGTTTTAGACCCCACAACCTCCTCAGGAAGGCTGTTCCATGCATCCGCTACCCTCTCTGTGTAATAATACGTCCTCACATTGCCCCTGAACCACCCTCCTTCTATCTTTAAATTGTGTCCCCTTGTTCTTGCAAGTCTCTTTTTCTGAAAGATGCTACCCTCTTGGACTTTGTTGATTCCACTGAGGTACTTAAAAGTTTCTATCATGTCCCCCCTCTCCCTTCTTTCCTCAAGGGTATACATATTAAGCTCCTTTAGTCTCTCCTCATACAGCTTATCTTGCAGACCCTGCACCATTTTAGTTGCCCTCCTCTGGACTACCTCTATCCTGTCTATGTCCTTGCGGAAATGGGGTCTCCAGAACTGGACACAGTACTCCAGATGGGGTCTCACTAACTGTCTGTACAGAGGGATAACAACTTCCTGTTTTCTGCTGATGATGCCTCTCCCTATACATCCCAGTATACCCCAGACCTCCCTACTGCCTTCTCACATTGCTTGCTAACCTTAAGGTCATCTGATATAATTACCCCAAGGTCCCTTTCCTTTTTTGTTGCTGTTACTACCTCCCACCCATTGTGTATTCTTCCCCTGGGTTCTTGTTTCCCAGGTGCATTTGTTGCACTTCTTTGCATTGAATCCTAGCTGCCATACTTCTGACCATTCCTCCAGCCTTGCCAAGTCCTTTTCATCCTTTTCACACCTCCTTGTGTATCAACCCTGTTGCAGATCTTTGCCATCTGCAAAAGGCATACTTTTCCTTCAGTCCCTCTGCAATGTCACTGATGAAGACATTAAAAGGACTGGACCCAATACTGAACCCTGCAGTACCCCACTAGTAACCCCTCTTTCTTCAGAATGGACTCCATTTACAATTACCTTCTGTGTCCTGTTGTGCAGCCAATGTTTTACCCAGGCTACCACCCTGGGACCCACTCCCAGGCTGGTTAATTTGACTATTAATCTTTTGTGTGGGACTGTGTCAAATGCCTTGCTACAGTCTAGGTAGGCCATGTCCACAGCCCCTCCCTGGTCTACTACTTTGGTCACCCAGTCAAAGAAATCTATTAGATTCATCTGACATGACCTTCCCGCGGTGAACCTATGCTGCCTTGGGTCCTGTGCTCCACTGGCCTCTAGGTACTCAACTATTCTTTCCTTCAGAAGTGACTCCATCACTTTTCCCTACCACAGAGGTCAGACTGATAGGTCTGTAGTTTCCTGCCTCTGTCTTGGTCCCACTTTTGTGAAGGGAATCACATCCGCCTTCCTCCAGTCCTCAGGTACCACACCATCCTCCCATGATTTATTAAAAGAGTAGCCAGTGGTTTCACTAGTTCCTCCCTTAATTCTTTTTAGAATTCTGGGTGAATTCCATCAGGACCCATTGCTTTGTCCACCTTCAGTTGTAGGAGTTCTTGCAGGACCCTTTCTTCTGTGAAAGGACTGGGATCGACCCCCCTATCAAGAGTGCTTCTGTTAATTGGATTAGGCACTTCCCCCTCCTCTTTTGTGAATACTGAGCAGAAATGTTCGTTCAGTATCCCTGCTTTTTCACTGTCCCCCTCTGCCCACCCACCGTTCATTCTATTAAGCCTCACTATCCCTTCCTTTGTCTTTCTGTGCTCGCTGATGTACCTATAAAAGGTTTTATCCCCCTTCTTAACTGAGTTGGCTATCTTTTCCTCAGTTTGGGCCTTTGCTATTCTGACTTCCCTCCCTGCTTCCTTCTGCCTTAACTGGTACAGATCTCTGTTATGCTCCTTCTGTGTTTCCTTATACTTCCTGAATGCTATCTTTTTCTTCCTGACTTTCACAGCCACCTCTTTTGAGAACCATAGTGGCTTTTTCTTTCATTTTGATTTGTTTGTTTGCTTCACACAAAGGCTTGTTGCCTCTGTGATGGCAGTTTTGATGATTCCCCATTGTTACTCCACACCTCCTTCTAGCCTGTTTGCTAGTGCTTTTCTGAGGCACTCTCCCATCTTGCCAAAGTCAGCCCTCCTAAAGTCCAGTACCCTCACTTTTGTATGGCTTTATATGATATGGTTTTAGTCTTGCTCACTAAATTTTGACTGCCCTCCATTTCTACATTAAAGCTGTAGTCCGTGATTTGACTTTGTGCTTGGTAGGATTGATAGCAGTAAGGGTTCTTGCTGCTTATCCCATAAAGCATGAAGTTGGTTTGTGGACTAAAGCTTAATGGAGAAATGGAGGGCAGTCAGCACTGAATGAGTGAGACTAAAACTGTACAAAAGTGTATATGTATGAGCTGTATGTATTTATGTACACTGCATCAATGTGGTTACAGTACAGTACTGGCCACTTATACCGTACATGCTTAATACGTACAGCTGCTTTCAATGGACATTTTCTATCTTCCAAAACCTTCCCCCATTGACTATGATTATAATTCTACTTTATAAACTGTACTATGGGTGCCTGCTATATTGGAACCAGTGTCCCCTGTGGAGGTGTTGATAAGCCTGTTTAAATTATGCTAATGAGGTGATGAGGTGTTAAACTGTGGCTTCCTGTTGTCCAGGTTTGTATCCAGCACTAATCAAAGCACTTTAGCTGTTTCATGGCATGATTCCCCTCCGCCCAGGAGCAATTTCCAGTCATTAGTACAATACGCATATTACAAAATTGGATCGAGGAGTACTTTACAGCACAGTACCCATACTGCTTGCTGCTTATCCCATAAAGCATGAAGTTGGTTTGTGGACTAAAGCTTAATGGAGAAATGGAGGGCAGTCAGCACTGAATGAGAGAGACTAAAACTGTGCTGTACAGGTTCGGCTTTACCTAAGAAACAGTTTTACTGGAGAGCTGTCCCCTCTAGCAAATCACAGTCAGAACCCATACTGCTATCAATCCTACCAATCACAAAGTCAAATCACGGACTACAGCTTTAATGTAGAAATGGAGGGCAGTCAGAATTTAGTGAGCAAGACTAAAACCATATCATATAAGTTTTTTTTTTTTTTATAAAACATTTTTTATTGAATGATAAAGTACAGTACAAACAGTAGTACAGAGTTAGTTTGGTGAAACAAGCAAACACTTAAAACAATCACATTACATTACTGGCTAAACATTTTTTTTTTGCCTGGCAATGTTAATAATGCTTGTACAAGTAAACAACGCCATATCCTGGAATGCAATGTATGAGTAACTCAAGCTGGAAGTACTTAATTAAGGTTCCCTCTTCTGATTACACAATATATAACAGATACACATAAAAAAATTGTTAAAAAAACATTGGTGTCAATGTTATATGGAGAATGTGTTTTCCTCTATGGCTGTCTCCAATTTCCCCTAGATCCTGGCAAAACCACTCATGCTACCTGTAGCTGTTAATTGGGCTCTCTCTATTTCTAGACAGCTTAGAAGATTGTGACCCCATTGCTGTATTGTAGGGGGGTTTCCAGAGATCAAACATTGGGCTATTGTTTTCTGGGCATTAATAAGTGCCAGAGACCAGAGAGGGTGATTCTCTTGGAGGGAATGCCTATTCAGATCTGCCCTTAGGGTAAATTCCAGGGGGTGATCTGGGAGGGTGAGATGAGAGCCTAACACACTTTACATAATTCTATGAACTTTGCACCAGTATCTGGTGATTTGGGGGCATAGCAGTATCATGTTTAAATAGAAGTATTCCTCTATCCTGCATTTGGGGCATTCCAAAGGTTTTTCTTGATTGAGCTGGTTCATTTTCTGGGGGTGGGATGTAGGACCCTATAAAGAAAATTCAGCTGAATCTGCCTCAATCTGTTATTTTCAGAGCAGTTATTGAGGCATTTTACATTCCCCCTCCCCCATATAGCTGGAGTAATTACTAAACCTAAGTCTTCTTCCCATTTTTCAACAACTCATTACTGTGGGGAAGGGGCAGCCAATAAAAAACTAATAGTATGTAGAAAGCGTTTTGAGTTTGGTTGTGGTCGATAAAGCTCTTCTTCCGAAGGGGGAGGTGCAAGTCCATGCAATGGGAAAATCCATAGGTCGGACAGCCTGTGTTGCACTTACTGGTAAACAAAGAGATCCTCTAAGCCTAGCTTCCAGTAGAGTTTTAGCTCCACAAATGGAAGAAGTCTATCCCCCTCACACAATTGCCTTACAAATTTCATTCCTTTCTTACCCCACAAGATTCGCGTGTGAAGAAAGGCAGAGTAGTTAGTTGTATATTTTAGGACAGAATGATATAGGCATATTGAGAAGTACTTTGGGGAAGTTTTAGTTGTGCATTTATGAATCCCAGACCCACAACAGATTGTGAGTGAAGGGGCTGTCTCATGTTTTATGCTGTTTCCTGTCAATGATGGAGGATAGCAGATCCCTACAGAGATTGTCTCACACCTGGTCCCCTTCCATCACCATCCAGGATGTTACTGATGGAAATTCCCCGGTGGGGAGTAAAGATAGCTGGGCTGCCCAATAGTACAGCTTAAAGTTTGAGAGACAGCCTCCTCCTTCTCCTGTGTGGAGCTGCAGGATATTTTTTCATATCCTTGCATATTTCCCTTTCCAAAGGAATTTGTGAAATATCACATTCAGTTGTATAAAGATCTTATCTGGAATATGTACAGGAAGGGACTGAAAGAGATATGATTAAACTAAAGACTAAATGTCTTTTATACCCTTTGAAGTTACTTTTTGAAAGAAGCCTAAATAACGGTGAGATACCCAGGGAATGAAAAATGGCCAGTATAATACCTCTGTAAACAAGTACTGACCAGAGCTGGTATGGCTGTAGCCAAGCTGATGGAGCAACACGGCACTGTCCACCATGTTTACAATGGTCACTAAGTTTTCTGTGCATGCAGCATGACTCGTGCATGCTCACTGAACTCCGGTGGCACAGCAGCACAGTCCTCTGTGTCCAAGATGGCCACTAGAGATCAATGCGCATGCGTGAGTCATCACACATGAGCAGAAAGCTCCAGTGGACATCTTGGACATGGCAGACAGTGCTGTGCTCTACAGATCGGTCTTATAAATAGTGTGGTGAATGTGCAGTGATTGCCGTTCACCTCCATTATTTAAAAGTCCTGTCAATAGCTGGTAATCTCCCTTCTGTACTGTGCTCACAAGATGGCTGCAGGGCTACACCCACTGCAGCCATAAAAAGGTGATAGACAGCTAGTTGAAAACAATCAACTAATTAGCCTTGTGTCTATTGTATGTAAACTACTAGAGAGAATTATAAAAGATAAAATGATACCATCATTAGGAAATATTGACCATGTGCAGCATGGATTTACCAACGTCCAATCCTGCATCACTAATCTTCTGTGCTTCTACAAAAAAATCTGCAGTAAGCTAGATATGAGAATAACTTGTGATGTAATCTTTCTGGAATTCTGCAAGGCATATGATCTCATTCCACATAGAGCCATAATACAAAATTTAATATCTAACAGGGTAAATCATAAAATGATCAAATAGATATCAGACTGACTAAATGATAGAACACAGAGTGTAGCAATTAATTAATCAATCAATCAAAATCTTTATTTATTCAGGTGAACATCATTGAGCAAGCTCATTTACAAGATGGACCTGGTTAGCTCTGGGTCAAATGGTACAATGCATACAGAGATATTTACAATAGAGCCAAATAACACAAGTGAAGAACAATTGATGCAATTAATGCAAGTGAGTACATAATGTTACATCAGTCATATCAGTTCAGAGTGCTTCTGTAATATTTAAGGAGGACATAAGATGAGGCTTAGTAGGAACTTCAATAGTGAGAAGTGATTGGTCGCTCATGTAGGAAGTGGACACAAGCACAGAATTTCAAAAGTAGTGTGATCACACAGAATCCCTAACTGTAACACTCTAAACAGAAGGATAAGGGTATTAACAGTCCAGGAGAAAAGTAATTGCAGTTCTTTTGGCAAATTTCAGCATGGAAATCAAATTTATGCTTGGTTTCGAACAGACACAGAAGCAGAATGCAGGAACCAATCAGAAGCCAATGCCACAGAGCGTTCTCATTCTGATTGGATGGCTGCTAATGCCATGCTTTGCTAATGGAGAGTCTGAGCTTAGGTTCCCAGGAGGCAGTAGAGGCAGCACCGACTGCCTGGTGCCCATGTTTCCCACACCTTTGTGCAGGGAGCCCGTGGAGAGCATATCCTTGGCAGGGGATGGACGAAGGGGTTGGTTTTAAGTACTAGGCCATGGACAATGGAACATCTGAACCAGCAGGAGGACCAAAACAGCAGGACAACAGAATTGGGTATTCCTTGATGCCTAAAGACTGGCCCAACCACAGAAATTCAGAAAGGAGTGTAATCAAACAGAGTCCCAACTCTTGACACTCTAAACAGGAAAAAAATAGAGGTCATAACTGTTAGGCAATAAGTAAGTACAGCTCTTTTTTATGCACGTTTTAGACAGAAAATCAGACTTTAGCTTAGTATTGAGGGAGACACAGAAGCAGACTGCAGGAGCCCATCAGATGCCAGAGCAGAAAAGTGTTCACGGTCTGATTGGATATCGGTAATGCCGCACCTCGCTAGTAAGGAGTCTGGTCTAGGTGTCTCAGGTGGCATTCTTTCACTGAAGGGTGCTGTGTCTAGTGAGGTCCTTCAAGGGTCGGTGTTGGGCCCTTTTATTTTTAAAATATTTATTGCAGAATTAACTTATGGGTTAGATAGTTGATGTGTAAAATACACAGCTGACACGAAAATGGGTGGTATTAGTGCTTCAGTAGAAGACTACATGCATATTCAACATGATCTAGATACCATAACTGCTTGGACCACCAAGTGGTGTATGTATTTTAACCTGGAAAAATGTAAGGTTATGCACCTAGGCTTAAACCCTGTGGAACTCGCTACCACCTGCAATCCTGGAGGCCCCCTCGATTGGGATATTTAAACTGAGGCTGAAGGCCCACCTCTTCCACCTGGCCTTTATGGAATAAGTACTCCAACCAAACCATTCAAGTTACCTGATAATATTTATTATAAAGCTGAAATCCTGAATTTTATTTTATGGTTACATTTTCTTGTTTTACTTCCTGTTTTATTCTGTGATATGTTTTATTGTTAGGCACACAGAGCCTCTGGGAATGGACACCATAGAAATAAAAGTTGCCTTGCCTTAAATAATTGTTACTACAACTATGTTCTAGGTGGGAAGCATTTAAAGGCAACTACAGTGGAAAAGGATATCAGGATCTTCATAACAAGTGATTTAGCCCACTTGACACAGGCAAATGTTACTACTAGTAAGGCTAATAAAGTCATATGGTCTATTCAGTTAAATATTATGACCAGAACACCTTAGGCTTTATTACCTCTGTATAGATCATACGTCCAACCCATATCTAAATTATGGTTCCCAGTTTTGGTGTCTATATCTGAAACATGATATAAATCAAATATAAATGGTGCAAAGGAAAATTTACAAAACTAGTAAATCAGGGTGAAAGAATTTAAGTATGATGTCAGACTGAGTAGGCTGAATCTCATGTCTCTTGAAAAAAAGAAGATTATAGGGAGATTTTCTACTCATGTAGGATATCATTAATGACCAATATTTATTTTATGAAATCGGCTTTGACTTTAAGCAGGACAAAGTAGTGACTAGAGATCATCCATTACAGTGACGGTGTTTTAAATATAACAGTATTAGGAGAAAGTTCTATATTTCCCATAGGGTGGCAAACACCTGGAATAGAATTCCCCAAGATATAATAATCAGTAAAAATAAATTCATCTTTATGCGCAAATTAGATGTATGGATTATGGGAAATTAGATGGGGAGCTATTTATGGGCAATGATTGCCCTTTGCTCCCTGTTGTCCCTTAGTGTGGTACTTATTAAACATCATGAAAACACATTCATTTTGATACTACTGATCCATCCCAGGTGAGTTAATGGAAGATCTTTCCATCTCTTACACTCATATGTCAGGCTAGCTGTAAAAAGCCCATAATTTATATGCAACAAACAAAGTTGCCTTGCTGAGGTCTAAACCCTAAGGTTTTTGAACTGGTCCACCACCTGTGCCCCAAGGGTGTTGCTGATCAGTGATTCCCTTCCAATGCTCCTACTGGCATAATTTCACTTTTAGTCCAGTTGATTTTGTGATATCGAGCCATTTTCTGTTAAGAGGTGGTGTACACTGGAGAGCCCATTAATTGGCTTCTTCAGGTAAAGTAACAAGTTGTCTGCAAAAAGTGCCACTTTGTGTTCACATTTACTCCCACACAGGTATCACTCTATTCCTGGATGGTTTTGGATAACTGCTTCCATCAGTTCAAGAGACATTACATAAAGTAAAGGGGAGAGGGGGCTTTACTGTTTGGACCCCCTGGGCAGGGTAAAAATGGAGGTGAGAAAGCCCTTGACCAGCACTTGGGCAGTTGGGTTCATATACAGGATTGTAATCCAGCTCAACAGGCATGGAACCAGACCAAATTTCTTCAATGTGGTGGACAGGTACCCCCACTCCACATAGTCAAAGGCCTTTTCCATGTCCAGGGCAAGGACCACTGCACCATGGGATTTTGGTCTTTGAGCCCATTGAAAGATTACATTTAGTGTTCCATGGAAGTTATTTTTCCCCTGTCTACCCCAGATGAACCCACTCTGGTCAGGGTGTATACACTGTGGAAGTAGTGGTTCAAGGTAAGCAGCAATCACCTGCACAAAAATATTATTATCCAAAGTGAGAAGGGAGATGGGGTGATATGAGGAACATAGGGCAGTGTCCTTTCCTGGTTCAGAAATACTGTCATAATGGCAAACCACATGATGGGAGCAGCTCCCCATGGCCTTCTTGGGTTTTATTATACAGTGGGTCAAGTTGGATGGGGTGAAGGTTTTGATGAAGTCTATAGGAAGGCTGTCAGTTGGGGTCCTGATGTTCCCCCCCTTTCAGTTTTTTATTTGCTTTTACAATCTTTTCCAGACTCAGTGGTTTGTCCAATTGCTGGGATGTCTGGGAAGGCATAGGGGAAAGTCATGCCTTCTGTAGGAAAGTCTGAATATGGTCATTTGTGTGAGAGATCTCAGAGGTGTACAAGGTCTTATAATAATGTGGGGAAGCTTGCCCAATGTCTTCTCTTTGAGTAGACAAGGACCCCTCTGGGGTTTTATTTGCTTCACCAGTTGATCACTCTCCTTCTTTTTAACTTGCCATGCAAGACATTTGCTCCCTTTGTCACCATTGAGATATGGGCCTATTTGACCTAACAGTATAGTTCACTTGAGTTGTGCACTGCTGAGAGAGTTATAATCCCATTTGAGCTTTTGGATCACCTGGTATTGTAGTGGACAGGGTCTAAGCATATGGGCTTTCTCACATTCTTGAATTTTAATCTACAGTTTAGTTATCTCAGCTGCATCAGCCCTCCTCTTACAAGAGGTATATGAGATGATTTGTCCCCTGATGCAGGCCTTTAGGGCTTCCCAGAGACTCAAGTGGGATGTGGCCATGGTGGCATTTAGGGCCCAGTAGTCAGTGATGACCATGTTGATATATTTTATGTAGGCCCCATCTTTTAGTAACAGAGTGTCTAGCTGCCAGAGGCACTATGTGATAAAATCAAATTGTGAAACACAGATGTCAAAAAACCTGATGAAATGTTGCCGAATGCACATGTACCGCATACACAAAAAGCCGCACGTCAAAATATCGAAAATCCCTGTAAAAGAAATAAAAATGGAAGAAAACCAAGACAGGTATTATACTTCAACATCATATTATTTATTACTGCACACAATTACAAACGGAACCCACACAAGTCTACAGAAGCACTAAACACACCTGCATATAACAGAGACAACAGAAAACAGAGGAAAAAAGAACCACGAACACCAAGCTGCAACCACACAACAAAACAAGCTTCACTCCTGCACTCCCCACAACTATATATAACAAACTCCAGTCAGCTCAACACTGGAGATGGGGAACGTTCACTGCAGCATGAACACTGGAGGAATGGGAAGATCAGTGCAGGAGAGGGAGCGGCAATATCGCAAGGCAGCCATATGTTGCATGACACATTCTCACAGTCAGTATTTCTGTGTTGGTGTTTTACGGTCAGTGTAATTCATGTGATATATTGACCCATTACCATTGCCAGGGTCATATAGGAGGGCTCTGCGTCCCTATTTGTATACTCATTGTGAGTGGAGTATGGTCAGGGACCTGTATTGGGCCATAGTTGCTTGTATTGATTTATGTAACCAGTGAGGTGAAGATTAGTAATCAATCCAGGCAGGCATATGATTGCTGTGAATGTGAGAAGAAACTATATTCCTCCCACCCAGAGGGGTTACAGTGTCTCCATATGTCAATAAGAAGTAGTTCATTTGCACCTCACCCAGGGATTTGACATTCCAAGTCCATGAGACAGGAGCAGGGTTAAATCTATCCATAATTGTATCACTGATACTACTGAAGTCCCCACATAGTACCCAGGTCCCTTAAATTGTTCCATGTCTAGTGCAAGTTTTTTGTTAAAAACTGGGGTCTTCAATATTGGGACTATATACCGAGATCACTGATATACTTTGACTGGTGTGGAGTTCCAACTATGCCAGGGCATATCTACCACAAGGATCAGCGTAACTGCTGACCATGTGTTATTCAGTACCTTTTGGTATCCAGATGGCTGCTCTTCTCACTTTTAGAATTAAAGCAGGATGCCACCCAGGTGCCCACAGAAACCATTTTTTTTTAATTCTCTTATTCCCATATTGGTCTCCTGAATTAGTATGGCATTAGATTTCAATGTCTTGATCCTCCTCCTCTCTACTTTTTTCCTTTTCACAAAATTTTTGAGTCCATTAACATTCCAGGTTGTTATATTTATTGGACTAGCCATTATCTTGATATCTTTTCCTAAGGAGCATCAGAGTAGGCAAAGCTCTGACAATTATAGCAATACTGAAAGAGAAGGTTTTCATACTAGTGACATCTAGTCTGTACTTTTCAATAAGAGTTTCCCCCTTTTAGCATCTTCTCTCTATCTCTGTCCTCCCACTCCTTAATCAATTGAAGATAATGAACAACACCCCCCCCGGAAGTATCTGTTGTATTTTTAGTACCTTGCAGTTCTATTGTGATCTTGTGACAGACACTGTTTTTCCCTGCGCTTAAGAATAAACATGAACAGCAAAAATCCATTCCCCCACTTTGCTGGTCTGCAGTTTGATCAGCCACACCCCTTCAACTAATGATGGCTTAATGATGAGCACTATAGCGGGCAGTAGTGTTCTCAGTAATAAAATTTAGCTAAAAACAGTTGTTGTAGCTAAATGATGCTACCTCAAGGTAGTGGTGTCAGGTCTTGATGCCCTCCTTGCATCATTCCTACAGATAACAAATTAATTTATTGGTATTTAGTGCAAATATAAAGGTGGTTAAATCCACGGTCAATGCAATGCAATCTAAATTCTGAAAACAAACCCCTTGTATGGGATTGAAAATGATAAAGCACTGTGACGGCTCATTTTTGGACAATTTACCCCAGCCAGGGTAGAGGAGTTTTAAACATTAAATAGTCATAGGCTCAACCTGACATTTCAGGCTAGTTAGTGTTTTCATTCAGACTTGGTCAAACATCCCTTGTGCCCCAACCCTACCTGTATGCTATATATAAGCTCACAGTAGGTATATTGTAATTTACTTGCATCAGGAATGACTAGGTTCAATGCTTGTAGGAGTCATATCCCTGACTCCTGTTGCCTCACTCTCCCTCCATTGACATCTGCACCCGCAGGTGCAGTTGAAGGGGGGAGTTCAGCCCATATCCATGAACCCACTACCATCAAGGAGACACTTGTATTTTAATCTGTAGCAGTTTTGACTACTGGAATCATCAGGTGTTAAAGCATTGCAGGGTGAATATTCACATGTTCATTATGGCTCTGCTGTGGTTTCGTTTTCAATGATGCTCTATTAATCTTCAAGAGGTTGGCAACCATTTCATATCTGTGACACTCAGGATGCGAGAAAATGGATGCTACCTTGCTGCCACAAGGAGCAAATGACTGATCAGCATCCACATGGTATTTTAGTTTTTGTAAGTGCATCTATTGCAGCCTTAACAATACAATATATGCACGGCCGACGAGGTGAAACCTGTAGGATGTGATGGTTTATACCAATCCATGTATGTTTTAGGTCACTAACTCCAACTTTGATGTCCTCCCTCCACTGGTACCTGCACCCCTAGATGCAATTGGGGAGTCATACCACAACCCATTGAGAGCAATAATACCACAGGGAAACATAGAAACATAGAAGTTGTAGGTAGATAAGGACCTCTTGGCCCACCTAGTCTACCCTATATATTCCCTACCAGTGTCAGTGGCTCAGCAGGTAGCACACTCACCTCTGAGGCCAGGAGATCAGAAGGCTGGCACTTGGGTTAATATCCTAATACTGACACTGCAGTGCAGCATGAGGGTGGGGTGCTGCACTACTGAGGTGCCGACTTGCAGATGAGACATTAAACCGATGTCCCATCTGCCTGTTCTGGTGGTAGTTCAGGTGGATGTTAAAGATACCATGGCACTTCTAGAAAAGAGTAGGGGAAAATTTAATTCAATATTACTTTGCAATATGCAACAGACATTATTTGAGAACAAATGTTTCAAAAGACAAAAGTAAAATCTAAAACTAAAAGGGAAAAACAAACAAACATAAGATTATACAGATAACTGAAATAACGAATCACTTTTATACAACCAAAAAAAAAAAATGTATACGATCCAAACAATATCACATAGAGAATCTATCTTATCTTTCAAAAAAGGTACATCCTGCCATCAGGAGACCCAAACTGAATTTAACGTATGAAGCTTCTCATATTGAGAGTGCTTGTATAATTAAATGATAGCATCCATCTTGTAGGCATATACGAAGCAATAACCGGCTTCTGTGGATGATTAAATGCCAAGGCGAAGCCAAGTCATTTAATCACCACAGAAGCCAGTTATTGCGAGTATACATCAACAAGATGGATGTTATTACTATTATACCAGAGGGAATTATGTAGAATTTATGTAAGTTCTAGTGAAAAAATGAGCAGCTTTTCTTGTGAAAATTAGGCTTTGAAAAGTAAAGCCGTGACTCTGGACATGCGTATTGGTGCGAGTCGAATATCCTACTGTGGGCTTTGTTAAGAGGAGAATAATCTATTGTGGGCGTTGTTAAGAGGCGAATAACCTACTGTGGGTATGGCTGAATGTGCATAAACTACTGTGGGCATGTAGGTAGTAGTATGTGGGATAATAACTCATAATTTTCCTGTGTTCTAATTGGCTAAAACCAGTTACCTGTGGTATACTTCCTGTTCTATTATGATAATAACATACCCTGGATCCTGGTACTTTTGTTGCAGCACCCATTTATATCGGGATTACCGTAAAATAAATTGAATAAAAGCAAAAATAAGTCTGGTTAAACCAACATCAGTACTCAAAGGTCCCAGCGAAAACCCTCCCACAACCTCCAAATATGATAACCTCCCCCATTGTGGGTTTTCCCATTTCAAGGCCAATTGGCTCCATACTTCTCTTACATATGGGCAGTTTATTAGAAAATGGGACATTGTCTCCTCTTGTGCAGTACAACAAGTTCTGGGATACATTCTTTCAGAAACACTTTTGTGTTTTGCATTAGCCTTCACGTACAACCTGCCATGACATGACAACCATGTAACATCCCACAATCTTGGGGGGACATATGGATCCTGTAAAGTAGTCAGTATTTTTATATAATAACTTTGTGGTATGTCTTTAAAATTTACTGGAAGAAAAAACCCTGCATCTTGTATAGCAGCATATACTTATTTACGCATACTCATTTTACATATTGAGGGAGTCAAGTCTCCATTTTTTTTAATTTAACCACTACTGGTTTAAAATAAAATGTCTTTATCTTTGTATTAGGTGGAATCACACCTGTCAGATTCCATATATTATACAAAGGCTGAAGTCAGGCAGAGCAAAAATAGGCCAAAGTGCCAAAGAAGGTTTTGCAAACATTGTTAAATTTGTGTGGAAAAAATGGTTTAATAAAAAGCTATTGAGTTCATCAGATTCAAACCTCCCTTTTCAGAAGGTAAATATAAAACTTCTCATTTTATGGGGGTCAGTCTGGACCCCCCTATAATTTAGAAACATAGAATTTGATGGCAGATAAGGACCGCTTGGCCCACCTAGTCTGCCCATTTTCCTACCTAACTAATAAGCTGCAGATCCTAGTTAACCAACAGTCTACTTCCTCCTACCCCCCCACTAGGACTGCCTTATGTCTGTCCCATGCATTCTTGAATTCCCCCACTGTTCTTGACTCCATGACCTCCTCAGGAAGGCTGTTCCATGTATCCACAACCCTCTCCATAAAAAAATACTTCCTCACATTACCTCTGAGCTGTCTCCCCTCTATCTTCAAATTGTGCCCCCTTGTTCTTGCACATCTCTTTTTCTGAAAGACACTACCCTCATGGACTTTGCTGATTCCCTTGGGGTACTTGAAAGTTTCTATCATGTCCCACCTCTCCCTTCTTTCCTCAAGGGTATACATATTAATCTCCTTTAGTATTTCTTCATATGTCTTCTGGTGCAGACCCTGCACCATTTTGGTTGTCCTCCTCTGGACAGCCTCCACTCTGTCTATGTCATTGTGGAAATCAGGTCTCCAGAACTGCACACAGTGCTCCAGATGGGGTCTCACCAACTGGCTGTACAGAGGGATAACAACTTCCTGTTTTCTACTGTTGATGCCCCTCCCTATGCATCCCAGTATCCCCCCAGCCTTCCTTACTGCCTTCTCACATTGCTTGCCCACCTTTAGGTCATCTGATATAATTACCCCCATGTCCCTTTCCATTTTTATTGTCATCAGTATCTCACCCCCCATTGTGTACTCTTCCCCTGGGTTTTTGTTTCCCAGGTGTATTACCTTGCACTTCTTTGCATTGAATCTAAGCTGACATACATATGACCATTCCTCCAGCCTTGCCAAGTCCCTTCTCATCCTTTCCACTCCATCTTGTGTATCAGCCCTGTTGCAGATCTTTGTGTCATCTGCAAAGAGACATATTTTTTCTTCCAGTTCCTCTGCAATGTCACTTATAAAGACATTAAAAAGGACCAGTCCCAGTACTGAACCTTGTGGTACCCCACTAGTAACCCTCCTTTCTTCACTGTGAATTCTGTTTACTACTACACTTAGCATCCTATTATCCAGCCAACTTTTTATCCAGGCTAAATTTGAAAGACTAAACTCAATAAGATTGGTTCTAACTTTAAAGGAATTGGATAAACCATACTGATATAAATAAACAGTGGTAGAAAAATGTTCTTACCACAGCTACCTTCTTCTTCGTTGTTTGTCGCCATTTTGTCTAAGTTAATACTTTTTCTTTTGCTATTTCAATTTTTTCATTCCAATTTAACAAACCATTGTCTTCCCTCCCAAACCTAACTCCTAATACTGTAAAAGGTTCAGATGATACTAAGATTCCCTGAATCTTGTCTATATTTGGCAGAGAGTCATTTAGAGGGTATATAATACTCTTTCCTTTGTTAACCCAACTTCTGGCAATAGCAGAGGACCTGTCAACTTGGTCCATTACTCGTTCTCCAGAAGTTTGATCTGCAACAAAAATACATGCGTCATCTGCATACGCAGCTATCTTAACCTCCAGAGCTGCCCCCTGTGGTTTAATGCCTTTTATCAAAATATCTTCCTGCACCAGTCTCAAAAATGGGTCTAAGCACAAAACATACAACAGAGGGCTCAGAGGGCACCCTTGACACCCCCTATGCACAGAAATGTATGAACCCATATGACCATTGACCAAAGGAATAACTACTGCCATCCTATAAAATAGCAAAATCCAAGAACAAAAAGCCTGTGGAATACCATATACTCATAATACCTGTTCAATAAATCGATGTGGGACCTTATCAAAAGCTTTTTCCTGATCTAATGATAAAATAAAACCATTAAGCATCTCCTCCTCCTTTGCTTGCTCGATTAATTCTCTCACTAAGAAGATTATGTGCCATAGTACAACCTGGAACTGAACATGCCTGCCCCACGGCTATGAGATTAGGGGCAATAGTGGACAATCTATTAGTGAGGATCTTCATTAAAATGTTATAATCAATGTTCAACAAACTGAGTGACCTCCAGTTGTCCAGATTACTTTTATCTTTCTTTTTATAAAGAAGGAATTGGATGGCTATGTTAAAATGAAAATTTACCTTCAAATGATACAGTATCCAATTATATACAATTAGTAATACTTTCACTAATGGAGTTTTTAGCATTTTGTAAAATTCTGAAATTAAACCATCCACCCCTGGAGCAGTGTCAATTTTTAATTTATTTATTGCTGCTTCTACTTCTTCAGCTCATATAGGGCACGTCATGGCATCAAAACAGTCACCCTGTGTCTCTGGAAGTTGAAGAGAGCCAAAGAACTGCTGAACCTTCTACTCTTCAATCTGGGGAGCTTCAAACATATCTGCCATATACTGCATTACAGCATCCAAAATCCCCGGTCCGAATGTTATCAAGGTACCATTTTTATTCTGAACTGAAGACATCACCCTATCTGCCGCTCTTTGATTACACTGTTTAAAGGCATCTCCAATGCTAACCTTTCCTGAAGAACAAATCCGATGTTCATTTAATAAAGATGTAGCATGAGAGTACTGTAGGCTTTCCACCTCCTCTTTTAGATTTTTAACCTGCGCTGTTAAATTTAAATGCTGTGTGTTAATTGCTGAATATACTTTCCTTAGTTGTAAATGAAGGCTCAAATACTTTTTATATTCAGTCACCCTCAATCTAGTGGATACTTGGAAGAAAAGTTTTTGCAACTCTGTATTGGTAAGAACCCACCAGGAACCAAGGTCGTCCCCTAGGCCAGCCACTGATAGATGAGCATGCAAGAATTCCTTTATCTTATTTAAAATTACTGCATCCTGTGAAAGCGAAATATTGTTTCCTATAACCTTTGCCATATTGAAAACCCGCAGTACTTCTTAAAGCAACAAACAAAGCCACATGATCTGACATCTCTATGGGAAACGTTTGAGACTGCTCTACTGTAATCCCTTGTTTAGTAAATAGAAAATTAATCTGGGAAGAGAGACTCCCTCTGTAATATGTATAGTCACCCTGCAAATACAAGGCTCTATAAGTGTCTTGTAACCCACATTGTTGTAAAATTGTATGTAAACATTCTGTGTCACAAAAGGATTTTGTAGTAGCTGCTCCTCTATCTTGGATAGCCAACACACAGTTTAAATCCCCCCCCAAAAAAAAAATGTTTTGTGGTAAACAGATAGGGTTTTACTAAGTTAAACAGAACAATCCTCTCTTTTTTTGTCAAGGGGGCACAGATATTGATCAACCTCCATGCTACCCCCTTATACAAAAAATCCAATAAAAGGGCTGTCCCTGATTGTATTTCTACCAGTTTAGAAACCTTAAACTCATCACCACAAAATAAAATCCCAACACCATCACAGACCCCCAAACCAAACAAAAAAAAGATGGTCCATAATACCATAATCTTTGTGCATCTCTTACCAAGGAAATAGCATTCAACCTTGTGTCTTGCAGCAAGTAAATACCACAGTTTAGATTTTTTTAAACTGAAAAGGTAACTAAACGCCTCCTTGCATTCTTAATACTATTCATATGCAACATAGAAATATGAAGGAATGGCAGCTCTGTAGGATGTACAGGGGTTGTTTATTCAAGGGGGCTTCTTTAAATGCAAACTTCTTCTAGCCCTTACCCCCCGTGCTTTCTGCCACCTTTCATTTTTATGGTGGCTAGTTGGAGGTCTTCTTCGGATTCTGAAGAGAAAGGAGTCTGGGAGGAAGCTTCAGAATCCCCTCCCTGTTCCAACTCCTGGGAGCTTTTAGCCAAAACCTCAAATTTATTGGACAAGGGAACCTCAAACCCTGAGGAGGAAGCTTTAGCCACTTTAGGCTGATGCCTAGATTGACGAATTCCCCTTTTTTTGGAAAGACCTTTACCAGAAGGGGGGGCATAGTTGTTTAGTCCAAAGACAAATTTACTGGGTCTGCCAAAACTATGAGAGGTGAATTTGTTACCAAAGAGGTGTCCAAACCATCTGGTTCTGAAGGCACTGGCACCTGAACAGTGGCTTGACCTGGAACTACAGACTGTGGAAGGGGGGTACTACTTGTAAAGCTGCCAGGGATACAGGGGATCCTCTAAAATTAGGGAAGCCTCTGTGGGCTTGGGACATTTGGAAGAAACAGTACTTGCTGCTGTATCTTTTTTTGGAGCCTCTCTCAATAAAGTGTCTTGATCAAGGTAATCAGATTGGTTATGGGTATCCTGTGGGCATGATCTATACCCATGGCCACTCTCAGAACATAAGTTACATGTTAACGCCTCTTGACAATCTGCACTCAAGTGCCCAAATGCTGACACATACCACACCTTAATCGATCACAAGCAGAACTTAAGTGCATGTGAGAACCGCACCTGAAACAAGATCTGGGTTGACAAGCATAAAAACAACTCCCACGTTCCCGCCCCAGAAACAAGCTGTTGGGAAGATGGACTGGGCCTTCATTATTATTTCTAAGATGAACTTTCTACTTCCAGCCCCCTGTCCACAAATGTTCTTCATCAAAAATAGGCATAGGTGACCCCAAAACCTCACATCTTTGTTGCGATCAGTACAACATTTCATATACAGATACAGATTCATTTCCAAAAAGAATCGTAACATATTTAATCATAGGCTTTGTCAATGGAAGAGCTTTTAAAGGTAACCATAACACTGAGTGTCTTATGGCCTCATATTTGGGCCAAAATCTATCAAGGCCCTGAGGGGTGTTAAAACTAATGTCATATATATCAGCCCCAGAAACATGAATCAAGGCATTCACTTCATTTGAGAAAAAAAGCATAGACCCCTTAATCAGCTGATGACCCACAAACAGTCTATCAGGTATATCCTCCAGGCCCCCTAAGTATTGCAGTCAGACCACATTCCGTCTCTACAAAGGAGGAGGAACGTCAATAAATGGATCTTTCTTTCAAAAGTTTTTCCAAGCAGTTCTTGCATTGTCATTTATTGATTTTTGCGTTCAGGAGGGCTCAAGTCAGACTCCACCCTATCTCCCCACTTCATAGGCTGGGCGTAGAAATTTCTGTTTCAGAAGAGTTAGCAGTGTCAGGACAAGGCAAAACAGCCTCAGCATTAGGTTGATTAGATATCACATTTTGTAGATCATCAGATGCATTTAGGCAGTCTCTAGAATCCAAACCAGGAGACTCATACTGCACCTGCAGGCCCGGAATAGGGCTAGGAGCTGGGTCAAGCACTCATGAACCCCCGTTCCCATTTTCCATCCAGCGTCCATGAGGGACTGTACTAGGAAGTGAGAAGGGCTCCCTTCTTGTATTGGAGGCAGTGCAATGTCACTCTCCACATTAGCAACATTACCCAACAGCTTTTCGGAATGAGGAGACAATGTACTTACATCTTGAGCTGTCGGAAAAGCAGCTGCCTGGATCATTGTAGTGTCAGTGGCTCAGTAGGTAGCACACTCACCTCTGAGGCCGGGAGATCAGAGGGCTGTGGGTTCAGTTCCCACATCTGGCACTTGGGTTAATATCCCAGTACTGACACTGTAGTGCAGCATGAGAGGGGTACTGCACTTCTGAGGTGCCATCTTTTGGATGAGATGTTAAACCAGGTCCCATCTGCCTGGATTGGTGGTAGTTCAGGTGGATGTTAAAGATCCCATGGCACTTATCAAAAAGAGTAGGGGAATTTCCCCGGTGTCCTGGCCAAATTTCTCTCATTCACTAAAAATACCACCAACAACTTAATCTGGTTTAAGGTTAGTTGGCATTCATCTGTATCCCCCTCCCCCGGGTCATGCCTGAAAATAGGCAGGATTTGTCTAGTGCACTTACCCGGTCAACAAAAACTAAATAAATAAAAAATAAATAAATAATCTCAGCTGGGTCCTTCTCAACATGCAGGTCTATGACAACTGCCACTGAACCAGGCGGTCAAAATCCATTTAATGATGGCACATCATTTACCACGCTGATGCACTCCCTTGGAACTTTTGACAGCTTTGAATCTGGCACTGAATTCAAACAGGTAGACACATCTACCATTTCAGGTGCAGGAGCTGATTCAGTTGCTAACTCCATATCTTCTTGCTCCTTGCTTACAGGGCTCATTAATGCATTCTCTTCAGCCTTGACCAATGTTAAAGCCGACTCCCGATTTTTCTGTAAAAGGTCACTCAGCCAGGCCTCTTCAGCTTCCTATATTTCTGTTACTGACTCCTCCACTACTTTCAAACACTCCAATTCTTCGGAGCTCATACTTTTAAACAATTCCTCCTGACCTGGACCTGTGGGTTGGGAGATCCTTATTCCCACAGGTACACCAGCAGACTGAGCTTTCTCAGCACCATCATTCATGTGGATAGTGCCCCCTCTGCAAGAGTAGGGGAGTTTTTATTGAGAAATCACATATTGCATACAGTGTTTTATACAGTAAATGTGGAAAAAAAATACATAAAACAGTGAAATCCGTACAACAACAGAAACCGCAAAAGAAACAAAAAATTATGACACTAATACATATGGTAAATGGAGTAAAAAAAAGGAAGAATAATAATATCCCATTTCTTAAGGTGTCAGTACATTTTTATTTTCACTTATATTTAATAAATATTTGAAAGTCTTTCCACCATCTATATACTTTATGACCAGGATAGTTTTTTAAATCTGAATGATATACAGTGTTTATTGCTTGGGATTACAAGACAGGAAAAAAACAGCATATGGCATAATTTTTTGGTGTATCACCCATTGACATCTAGCTTGCCACAAATAATATCGTAGACAACAAATCAAGAGCATATATGTGTCAAGATGTAGATGAGGAACATTATAGGGAAGAAAACCTAACACAAAGGTTTCATAATATAAATTTAACAACCAATCCATTTTCCACTTTATTCTTAAAAAGGGCCATAAGGGTTTGGAAAATGAACATGAAAAGAAAAAAATGATACATAGTTTCTTCAAGATTAATGCATTCAGTATAAGGGCAGTTCCTATCCATCAAGTTTTGACATTTGGCATTGCCTCTAATGTTTAATCTACCATATACTGTGAGCCATAAGGTTTCCCACATGTGGTGTGGTATTCTTCTATTCATTAATTGTTTCAAAACCTGTGGGTTAGAATCATGAGGACAATTTTTAAAAGTGGGTTCTGTCAGATATATTTGAGCCAATATTGTATAATAAAAAATGTTCCTAGTACACTGTGAAATCTGCGTTTTTTGGATTTTCAATTTGAACAGCTTTTGAGCAGCAGGTCGAAAATATTCTGGCATTTGTAACCGTGAATGTATTTTAGGTGCCACAGTTTGCCAAACTGTTAAATAATGACCTAAGACAGAATGTACCAGACCATGAGCTCCAGTTGTTATAGTGGAGATAACATAATGCACTGTATGAAAAGGAAAAAGAGAATGGAAAAAAATGATTGGTTCTATCATACCAAGACCCCCCATTTCCTTTTTAAGGTAGGTAAAGCATCGTTTAACTGGATTCAGTTTATTTCCCCACAACATTTGAAAGAAAAGTCCATAAAGTATTGTTTCCAAAGATTGAGGTGCTGGAAAAATGGCAGCTACATATTGTAGCTGGGGGATAACAAATCATTTCAAAATGTTGATTCTAGCGGCGCTAATGAGCAGCTAACTGAGAGGTCGCGTTTCCTGCTGGCTCAGATGAGATAGCCAAAAAAATAAAGATTAATAAATGGAATTTTCCACCCTGGAGCAAATAAAACGGTGGTTTTGGGTGACGGAGAGAGTGATGGATATGTATCTGACCTCAATGCCTTCTAAAAGTCAATGGGTGACTGGGAAAACCAGAAAAAAGGGGATGGCAGGCCCAGGAGGAGAAAATGCAGGCCTGGTTTTGCTCTCGGCAGCGGAGGTGGCGGCTCTGGGGAAGGAGCTTACAGGGCAGGTTATTGCAGCCCTAGAACCGCGCTTAATAAAGCTGGAGGACAAGTTGGATGGGAAACTGCAGGAGGTCCTGGAGCAGCAGGCGCAACAGAGCACTCAGCTGTCTGAGGCTGAAGAAAGAATTT
This sequence comes from Neoceratodus forsteri, assembly GCA_016271365.2. Classification (NCBI taxonomy): domain Eukaryota; kingdom Metazoa; phylum Chordata; order Ceratodontiformes; family Ceratodontidae; genus Neoceratodus; species Neoceratodus forsteri. Next base: position 1,495,217,004 of record CM057449.1, on the reverse strand, counting down.
CCATGACTGGATGACAAAGTGTTAACAGTCCCAGGGCAAGTTTGTGCTTTGCAGAGGGAGCTCAAGGAGTTTAAGGAGGCCTACGATTACCAAGAAAATTATCATTGGCAGTTAAACTTGCATCTCAGGGGGCTCCCTGAGGGACTGGAGGGAAAGGATGCCCTTGATTTTTGCAGCAGAATACTACCTGAATTGCTGGGGCTGGAAATGAAAAATGGCAAGGTTAAATTGGAGCGTGCACATCGGGCGGTAATGCCACGGCCTGCGGTGGATCAGCCTCCACGCCAGATAATTATGCGCTTTCACAATTTCCAGGACCGAGAAGCGGTTTTGAAGGCCTACAGATCCCAGGATATCCTGAGCTACAAGGGCCATAGATTATTCCTCTCGCAGGACTACTCAGCTCGTCTGTTGAAAAAAAGGAAGGCCTTCAATAGGCTGATGGCACAGTTGAGGAGTCTTAAGATGGAAAACTTTCTGGTATATCCCGCCACACTGAGAATCAAACATGAGGGAGCGACCTACTCCTTCTGGGAGCTTGAGAAAACAGAGGAGTTTGTAAAGGGCCTGAAGAGAAGAGTGAGTTGAACGGCCATGGGGAAATATAAAGAACTAGAAAGATGGCTATAAGAGGTCTGGACTTCAGTGTTCTGGTGGTGTGCTGATTTTGTAACTATCGATTATGGACTGAATTATGGTAAGAGTGTTTCTTGATCCTGACTGGTGCCGTTGCACCACTTTTTACCCGAGGAGGGCAGATCCTGGAGGACATGGTGGTTGGCTCAGGCATAGTGGAAGAATTGTGGATTAAAGGGGCCTGAGCAGTTTGAAGTCTGGACTCTGATGTGTGTTTCCTTTCACCTGTATGGAGGGCCCTCTCCTATGGACTGGCGGAGTGTGAAAGCTCAGATGGAGACCTAAGGGCCATGTAGATGAGGAGAGTTCCAACGCTGGTGAAGTAGGAGTGGGGAAGGGCCTAGCGCGTGTTTTTTGATGGCACTGCCTAGCCCCCCGCGCCCCCCTCTGATACTATGGGATTCAAAATGTGTCCATCTGCTGTTGTTGATTGGGGAGTGAGGAGGGTAGGTTTAGGAGGGGGCTGGGGGAGACAGATGGAGTATCTGGCTGGAGGGATGGGGGCTGGGGAGATCTGGGGGTTTGTTTTTCATTGGGGGGGAGGGTGAAGGTATGACAGACTGGAGCAGGGGGAGGTTTCTTTTGGGATGGCTTGGAAGCCTGAGTCTTAGAGTTATGATTAGTACCCTCACCAGGTCATGTGGCTGGGACCCTCCTTGGGATATTTTGAAAGGTGCAGGCCGTGGGGATGGGGGAAGGAACACACGAGGGGTGGAGAGTGAATTGGAGGGTGATATGTAGGTGGGTTCTTTTTCCTTTTCTTTTCTGGTCTGATGGATGCAAGCGCTGGATGCTGCGCAATACTCACGTCAGCAGATTCGGGGTGTGGGATTGGTAGAAAAGATTGGGGTATTGAGACCGTAGATAGGGTGGTTAGTGGTAGGGGAAGGGGGACAGGTCGCGGCCGGGGCAATGTCGGGGTGGAGATAAAGGGAGTATGGAGAGGGGATCGAGTCTGCTCAAGGGAGGGAATTTTTGGGGAGTGTTTTGACAATAAATGGATATCTGGGATAGAAGTGAGATAAGGGCTGGGGTGAAGAGGAGATAAAGGGTGGGACAGTCAGATGAGATGCAGATGTGGATCGGGGGTGCGGGGGACTCGTGAGATCAGGGAGAAGTAGGTGGGATATTGCCTTGTTCGGGATGGAGATTAATGGGAACCCTGGGAGTGGGAGAGTTCAGGAAGGATATTCTGGTTGGTGATGGAGGGCGTGGACGCGCATCTTGGTTATGGTGGAGCAGTGTTCATTTTTCATTGTCTTTAAATCTACACTTGTGCTATGTTAGCAATTAGTGTGGTAGGAGGAAGGTGGAAGAGGAGAGGTTACAAGGAGGGTGAAGGGAGGAGCAGGAAGGGGTGGTATTGGGGGGGTTCGGGGAGGGTTAGTTATAAATGTTAGAATAGATAGTTCACTGATTGTTTTTGTTAGTAGTGTAATCATCTGGTTGTACCACAATTGTGACAGTCGAGTGTGCAGAAACCAAGGAAAGTACATGAAGGTATATGTGAGATATATGAAAGCTTGGAAGTAAGTAATGCAATGTAGAGTGATAATATCCCTTAAAAATGTAAAGTTGCATAGGACGAGATGGGTGACCCAGTCAATTTAAACGCTATATCTTTGAATGTTAAGGGTATTGCAAGCCCAGTGAAGAGGACCGCACTTTTAACTGCGCTCAGACGTAAGGGGGCACAGGTGGCAATGCTGCAAGAGACGCATTTGACAGACTTGAAGCATGCTAAATTGGTGCGAAATTGGGTTGGAAAATGTTTAGCGGCCTCCTATTCCTCACATAAAAGGGGGGTAGCAATGCTCTTACATAAGAATCTGCTCTTCAAAGTGAAAAGGGTAGTGAGACACCCTAAGGAGGGCAGATACATCTTTGTCACTGGAGTTTGGAGAGGGGAGACACTCACTTTTGGCTGTGTCTACACACCGGCAGTATATGACCCGGTTTTCTATACCTCTTTGCTGGGCCTGCTTGTGAGGGAGCAATTTCCGGGGCTCATTATGGGAGGGGGTTTTAATTGGACTATGGACTCGAAGATGGATCATTCGGAGGGTAAGGGGCGGGAGACGGAGGCTATGGGACAGTGGAAAATTGGAATTGCAGATTTAGACATGGTGGATGGTTAGAGGGCAGTTAATCCCACTGGGCGGGAGTATACATTTTACTCTAACCCCCATAAGACTTGGTCCCAGTTAGATTACTTTTTTTCTACCTAGAAGTTGGGTGGGAAGGATAAAAGAGATAAGTCACAGCCCCATCTTCATTTCAGATCACACTATGGTCGTGTTGTGTATTGTGGAGGGGGAGTGAGAGTAGGTCTTCAACCTGGAGATTTCCCACATACTTAGCCAAGGACCATGCATTTAGAGAATACTTGGTGGAACAATGGAAGCTTTATGAAGAGGTAAATGATACGGGAGAGGTGTCCAGTGCCGTCTTATGGGAGGCAGGTAAGGCCTATATGCGGGGGGCCATAATAGCCTATGTGGCCAATATTAAAAAGCAGAAAAGGGGTAAAAGGGAAGAATTAGAAAGGCAAGTGAAAGAGCTGGAGAAGCGAGTAGGTGGAAGAGAAAAGGGAGAAGCCCCCAAGTTGTTGACAGTGGCGAGGGAGGCCCTTAATTCTCTCCTAAAAGAAGAAGCAGGGAAGGCTTGGTTCTTTTGCCAGAGAAGGGTTTTCGAGTGGGTGAATAAGCCTGGGCCCATGTTAGTAAGACTGATGAAGGGAGGCAGGTGCCCAACTAGGATCTTGCGGATTAAGGGGGGGGCAAGTCATTACAAGCTCAAAGAATATAGCAGAGCGTTTTGGGAGTTTTTATGAAACGTTATATAGGGCAGAATATACAGGGCAGGAAGAGCATATCCGGGAGTTTTTGAGTGGGGTACCTTTACAGAGGATCACAGATGAGCAGAGGGAGGTGCTCAGCCAGCCCATATCAAGGCAGAAAATTCTGAGCACCATACAGAAGTTGCAGGAGGGGAAGGCCAGTGGGCCCAATGGCTTCTCAGTCGAGTATTACAGGATCTTGGGGGGACAAATGATGGATGTGTTGAGGAAAGTGTTTGAAGGGGGGAGGAGGGACAGGTCCCAGTATTGCCTGACTCATGCTATGAAGCTAATATTTGCCTAATACATAAAGGAGGTCAGGATGAGCTTGAATGTTCCTGGTATCGACCAATCTCCCTTCTCAATGTTGATATGATGATCCTGGCAAAGGTGCTTGCCACCCACCTAGAGAATATCTTGCCAGAGGTAGTTCACCCAGATCAGACCAGGTTTTTAAGGGACGGCAGTCCTACCACAATGTTCGTAGGCTGTTAAATATTGTATGGAGGGCTGGACAGGCTGGCACCAAGATGGGGGTGATCTCACTAGATGCTGAAAAAGCATTCGACAGGGTGGAATGGGACTACTTGTTCAAGGTGATGACCCGGTTTGGTCTGGGGGACTCGTTTATAGGGTGGGTCAGGGCCATGTACCAAAAACCGAGAGCACAGGTGATGGTGAATGGGTGCCTGTCTATGAAGTTCAGTCTGGGTAGGGGGACAAGGCAGGGGTGTCCTTTGTCCCCTCTGCTATTTGCTCTGGAGATTGAACCGCTGGTGTCAGTGATATGCCAGCATGAGGGCATGGTGGGAGTGAGGGATGGAGAAGGAAGAGTGCATAAGGTGGCGCTTTATGCTGATGATATGTTACTATTTTAAGGGGACTGGAGTGGCTCTATGGGATGCCTAATGGATATAATTGAAAAGTTCGCAGGATTCTCTGGGTATAAGATTAATGTGAGGAAATCTGAAGTTATGGGGTTCCCAGAAGTCAGTCCGGAGGTTAGGCAGAGGGGATTCAGAATTGTCAGGTCAGATTTCAAATATCTTGGGGTACATGTCGGGCGAAGGTGGGAGGAGTTATATAAGCTGAACTATCACCCTATGATAAATTTGGTGTTGGCAGACCTGAAGAGATGGATGCAATTACCAGTATCTTGGATAGGGAGAATAAATCTTATAAAAATGAACATTATCCCCCGTATCCTATACCCTATGCAAATGTTACAGTTGAGGCTTACGCTTAGGGATATGAAACGGTTAGAGAGAGGGTTCACGGACTTCATTTGGCAGGGGAATAAGCCCAGAATAAGTTTAGCAAGGCTCAAGGCAGACAGAAACAGAGGTGGGCTTAGTTTCCTGGATTTAGGGGCGTATTATAGGGCAGTGCAAATCCGGACAGAAGCAGATTGGGTCAACAGGCCAGAAGTGGCTAGTTGGATAGGCCTGGAACAGGAGGGGACCCCTGGGAGGCTCTCGGCATACCTCCATAGTAGGGGGCTGTGAGCATATAGGGATTCAGGCAGAGGTAACCCCTTAGTCTGGGAGATGCTGGAGGCATGGCACCATTTTTGGCGATGGAAGGGGGTGGCCCAGAGGGAGACTGTCCTACTCCCAATTGAGAGGAACCCTTCTTTTCCCTGGGATGGAGGATAGGGGTTCCTGAATTGGAGAAAGGGGGTGGTGTATGGGGATACTGTTGGAGAAGGGGAGTTGAGGAGTTCAACAAGGTTAGGTGGGAGATAGGGTGGGAGCCTCCCATCTATTTCGATATTTGCAGCTGAAAGCATATGTAGGGCGACTGGGCATAGGGGGAAGGGGGAGGATGCATCCAAATGGAATGGAGCAGATGGTTTGTCAGGCTAGGAAAGACATAAAAGGGTTTGTTGCAAAAATAGTTAAACAGGATAAGCAGAATCTGCCAGACCTGACAGGTCCTACGAAGGCCTTGTGGGAAAGGAATCTAGGGCTCCAGATTTCGGAGGGAAACTGGGACTTGGTGCTAGGTATGCTGGAGGGAATTATGATATGTAATACATTTAAGGAAGCTTTCTATAAGTTTTTACACAGAATATATTGGCCCCCAGTGGCTGTGCATCGGGCACACCCTGCTGTATCGCCGAACTGTAGAAGGTGTGGTAGAGGATTGGGCACCTTCTTCCATTGCTTTTGGACGTGCGCGGTTCTGATAAGGTATTGGGGGGGTGATCCAGGAGGTGAATAAGGGGATGGGGGGAAGACTGGTCCGTGACCCTCTAATCTGCCTATTTGGTATGGAAAGAATAGAAGGAGAAGAAGAGTGGCAACTATTACCTAGATGGGCAAGGGTGTCGTTGGAGTTAGCCAGGCATTGCATTCAGAATACCTGGGTTTCTGGGAGTGGGCCTACGCTGACTGACTGGTGGAAGTTAGTTATACGCACACTGGCTTTAGAGAGGCTCACATGGATAGTGAGAGATAGGGAGGAGGTGTTTTTAAGGGACTGGGCCCCCTTTATGGCAACTCTGAGCCTGTCTGAAAATTTAATGCTCTGCTCAGGGTTGAATATTTAAGCCTCAGTGTATTGGATGGGTACAGGGGCACCCCCAGCTGGGGGGATGGTTAAAGGGGAGGTTCAGTGGTTAAGCCTGGGTTTGGTAGGCATCCTTTTTTGGGGGTTCTAACATTCCAGTATAATATAAATGGATGGAGGTCGGATGCTTGCTGTTTGCTTCCTGCATTGCATATAATAATGGGTAGTCATCTGGGGAGCTGTGAATGCATAGATGATGATGGGATAATATTGCTCACTTGACTGTATCGCACTGTATCTTATTTTATCTTGGTAAATCGACTGTATCATAAGTAAATGGAATATATGAGATGTACTGTGGGGTTAACTGGGTTGTTTTTTGTATGTAACTGTGTTTGTCTTTTGTTGTACGTAGTATGTATAAGCTGTTTTTTTTGTGTGTTAGAAAACTGTTAATAAACAGAATATTCAAAAAAATGTTGATTCTCTTGAATTTTGATAACTTCCAATGTTGCCATCTATAAACTTTTTGTTGAACTTTACTGAAAACATTTTCCCAATTAGACAAGGGGATATTAGACGGTCCAAATTGTATATGCAAAATTGTCATAGATTTATTTGTAATAAGAATCCCTTGCATCTGACAGGATACAATATTCCAGGGACCTATTAATAATCCTTTACATTTGGTGTTGTTTAGTTTTGAATTAGACACACTAGTATATATATTAAGTTCATATAGAAAAAGAGGGATTTGATTATAGTGGGAAAAACCCCATAAATATCATTTGCATATGCTTGTAATACTATGGGGCTATGTCTAGTTGGTCCTAATAATCTATCCCTTTGGGAGTATTGGTCAAATGTCGTAGGAGAGGATCAAGAGAAAAAAAATATAATAGAGGGCTAAGGGGCCAGCCCTGCCTAACTCCAGTGGAAATTTCAAATCCCTTCATAATATGTCATTTAATGAGGACCCAAACATGAACCTGGGCATATAATAACTTTATTTTAGTAACAACCTCAAATGGCACCCCATAAGCTGTGAGAGTATGAAATAAAAAGGAGCGATCTACCCGATAAGAGGCTTTTTCTTGATCCACAGATAGTATACATCCCTTTGTGTTAGATATGGAAATACTTTCTATGATACCTCTGATAATAATGAAAGCATCCAGAATTTTTCTATTAGATAACCCACAAAATTGTTGGGGGGGAAGCACTAATGCGGCATATCATTTCAGTCTAGTATTGAGAATATAGGCAAGTATTTTGTAGTTTGTATTTAACAGAATAATGGTCTCCAGTTTTTTATGTTTTTTTTTGTCACCTGATTAGTATAAATAAACTAATAGGCCTTCTAACAATTGTGGAGGAATACTAATAGATCGAAACAAATGGTGATATAAATTATATAAGCAAATAGAAATTTTGGAAATTAAAACTTTATAAAACTGGTGAGGGAGGCCATACAAACCAGGTGAAGTATGTAATTTATGGGCCTTAATAGCTCTAGTTATATATTCCACTGCTATATCATCCAATGGTAATAATGCCTCTGCAGAAAAAGAGGGAACTGAAGCTTCTTGTAAGTAAGTTTGTATATCTGATATTGGAGGTGTTATGGATGGGAGCAGGGATTGATAATGTAATTTCATAATATGCTCAATGTCATCGATACTGTTCACCCTGTTACTACCAGAATCCTGTAAATATTCTATAGTCATGTCTTCATGAATTTTTTTTTACATGCTTCATGGGGGTCACCTACTGGTGTTCTTTGTGTGCCACCATGAGGCATAGCTTGTATTGATTGTGCCCGATCATATTGATATGTGAGTATACTATGCTTAATGTTTATGATTTGCTGTGAATCATCATATTTAGTGAGATAAGAAATTGCATATAAATACTGTAATTGTTTTTGTAGGGATAAATCCTACAAGAATTTCTCATGTCCTAATTGTCTGCTGTCTTTACAAAACCAGGATTTTTAATCTTGTTTAGTATCCAACCACCATTCACCAACATCTGAATATAAACAAAGGACCGACAATCTGGCTGTGAATAAAGTTTTAATCTCTTTAACTACTTCTGGAACTGTCAATAGAGATGTATTCATTTTCCATCTATTTTTTTTCTTTGAATACTAAAAGGGGTTGAGATAACACATTTCAACAATAAATTATCTGAAAATTCAATGGGTACAATTTGAAAAAATCCTACAGGTAAACTTTTAGAAATAAATAAATGGTCAATTGTAGTTTTATATTTGTTTCTGGTTTATGTGAAACCAGGACCTTTATTGCAAGTATTACAGTTCAGAACACCTGCAGTCTTTCCTACTGCTGTAAGTATATTGGAGTCACAGTAGTTTTTTTTTTTCACTTTTTTCAACATTTTCAACATTGTATCTTGGCAATATCACAATTGAAATTCCCACCAAAAAACACTGTGTAGGAGGTTACAAGGTAAGGCTGAACACTTCTTAAAAGTGTTACCCTACCAGCCTTAGGTTGAGGGTTATAGATAGTTATAAAGCGGCAAGCTAATGTTTTCCATTTCACATCCAATAATAATAATCTACCCTGGTGCAGATCTACTAATTTAATCAAAGAAAAATCATAAGACCCAAGTAAAATACCAATCCCATCTGCATTATCAGGCCCAAAAGACCAATATGAAGGTCCCCAGATCCATTCTCTTTTAAACAGTATAATGTGTTCTCTTGAACACATCCAGGTTTCTTGGAGGAAAAAAACATCAAATTTGGATTCATGAATAAAGGAAAAAACAGCTTGTCATTTTAAAGTGTTCAATGGGCTATGGATGTTTAAAGTCCCTATGGAAAGAAAACCCATTTGTCATATAAAGGGGGTGTTCAGATAATTTTATGCATTTTCTTTCTCCTTTTCTTTTTCTTGCCTTTATAATCACCTTGTTCAGCTCCCTTAGAGGCTGAAGATCCTTCTACTGGATGGGAATCTGAATATCCTTGCTCCATTTCAGAATCCCCATCAGGTAGAAACAAAGCAGCATAGGTATTATCAGATTCAAATGGAAAAGAACTGACAGATGAAGTAGACAGATTTTGTTTTAAATTTCTTGAAGAACGTCTTCTGGACAATGGTGGCAATATGCCTGAGCTGGAGGGTTCCCCATCTATACCAGTAGGTCTGAGTAACATACAGGAACCATGGTAAAGGGTAGTGGACCAAGAATTGGAACACCTTGAACAGGGTTGTATTCTGGGGGGGGGTGTACCTCTGGAATTATAATGTCAGGTTCTGTTTTTTATTAACCAAAGAGGTAGGAGGAGAAATCACAGAAGGGGCTGGGGGGATTTGGAACAGGAGCTGGAGCAGCTTCTGTAGGTGCAGAAGCTGAATCTTGTGCCTATTGTATTAACAGCTCAGGGCTAATACAGGATGCTTTATTTTTGGCTGCCCATGGACATTCTCCAAAAATATGGCCATACTCCTCACAGAGATCACATTTTGTGTGGTTTACACATTGCATTGCAATATGCCACAGTTCCCCACAATTATCACACCGGGCTTGATCACAGGTGCTAGATAAGTGTGTCCTTGACCCACACTTGTAACATGCATGAGGTTGCCCTGTGTAAAAGCAAATCCCTCTGTTCTCTTCCTAACATAAAGGAGTTAGGAATGTGTTCCATACCTGAGTCAGAAAGCTTGAGTTTTACTTTATATTTCCATCCCCCATCCAGAATAGTTCAGAATCTAATATTGCTCCTGGATCACTTAGTTTATCACATTTTTGGGACAACCAGTACATGATGCCATCCACATGAACCCCTTCATTCCAGAACATTATGGTGACATATTTAATGAGGGGTTTGGTAAGAGGGATCACCAAAAAGGGGACCCAAATGGGAGAAAACTTAAACTGTGAATAACGTTCCCAGAATAATTCAAGGGCATATGCAGTTCGAAAACTAACACCATAGTTATCCTCTCCAGAAATATTAATGAAGGGAAATACTTCTCTAGGTGAGAAGTTTAAAGAGTCTTTTAGTAGCTGTTTTCCCACAAAAGATCTGTCTGGCCGTTCTGCCAAACCTCCCTTATATCGGATGCAAACTGCATTCTGCCTTGGGGCAGCCTCTTTTTTTAGTTTGGAAAAAAAATCAGATAGAAGAGGTTTTTGAGCTGGTGGGACTTCTGACATACCTGGTTTTTCAGGAATATCTGAAGTCGAAGTCTGAGTAGGTTGTTTTGTTGCAGTTTATTTTGGCAAGTTCAATTTTGCAAGATTTAATGAAGGGTCAGAGTTATCACTGGCAGGATTGTCCAAAATAGGGCTTTTAAGGGTCTGGAGACCTAATAAATCTAACTGTGGGGGGGGGGGGTGTGGCTTGGACCCGGAGAAGATGGCAGCATAATCTCTTCCCTGTGCCCCAGCCTGACGAACAACCGAACAAAATCTGCCGCTGTGCTGGATTGAGAAGTCAATTCTCCCTATGGGCTAATCCCTAAGACCTTTGTAATCATTATGCCACAGCTAATTTGAGGGGCAACCTGTTTTTGCTGCCATCCTAGCACTGCACCGAAGTCGAAGTCTCAAACAACACTAGGCTGCATAGGCCTCGCCAAACAGCGGGAGGAGCTCTCACACGCTTAATAGAGTCATCTGGTGCCACCTCTGCTTGCTCATTCCATGCCTCGAACAGCGGGGATCAGCCAAGTTAATTCCACAGCAGTAGTGGCGCTTGAAGAGCATACGGTGAGTGCTACGAACAGAGATCCTGGTTTAATATCTACGGAGCAGGGCAGTCGGCTACATGCGGCTTCCAGTTGTGAGATGGATCTCCAAGCAAGTGCACAGGCAGGGGAGCTGTGTCAGGTTAAACCAGTAGCTACTGATCAAGCCCAGGTAAGAGAGGCCCTGGCAAATATAACTAGAATGCTTGAGGCGCTGCTAATTAGGGTGGACACTATAGGCACTTCACTAATGGGGGCTGTGGCTGATGTCCATCGGCTGGAGGACCAGCATAATGTTCTCGAGCAGCAGACAGAGGAATTAGAGCAGCAACACCTCCATATGCTAAAAAAAATGAGAGACCACGAGGCTAAACTGGGGCAACTGTGGACACGGGCGAAAGACCAGGAGAATCGTAGTAGGTGTAATAATATCAGGATTCCGGGAGTGCCTGAGGGGGCTGAGGGCCCAAACACGGAGCACTTCTTAAATGAGTGGCTCCCACAACTGTTGGGGGATCGATGGAAAAAGCTGGTGGGGGTCGAACGCACCCATAGAGTTCCTGGCACTCCAAACATCACCAGAGAGCCTCTGACAATCATCACCTATCTTCTGTGTTTCTCTGTTAAGGAGCACCTGTTAAGAGCTGCAAGAGACCTTGGGAAGTTAACCTGGAGAGGCAGCACTATCTTCTTGTACAGAGATTTCATACAAAAGGTGGTGGCCAAGTGCCGTGAGTACAATCTTTGAAAAAGATAGTGAAAGCCAACTCTGTAATGTATTGTTTTAAAGGCCTGACTGCTCTCTGTATTTCAAAAAATGGACAATCCTTTACATCGGAGTCACCTAAAGAGGCCAAGGCCTGGATACAGAACCACTGGCTGGGCATGGCGCTGAGAACTACCTCCCCCAGACGCCTCTGGGAGTCACAAAACCATAAAGACCTGGGACCTAATAGGCAGCGATCCAACTATAAAGGGAGCCTGAATTGCAGATGGAATGGTTCCCACACTAAGGATCCCCCCATTCGTAATCAGCCAGAAAATACTCAGAGCTCGGAGAACAGATGACAACAGGCTGATTTTGTTCCACCCCATACAACTAAACAGCCCACAGAAAACCCCCTCGGTCAACATCAGGATCTTGAACTACAACCGCTACCTGCCAAACAGCAGCAATGAGCTAGGAGCCCTCGTGCTTCAGTAATGGATAACGCAAGTGCCTCTCCCCCTGATAAACTCCTGAGGATGGATTCACTCCCTGTGGCTGCTGAAATGTACACAATTCAACCCGAAGAGGACCCTGATATGCTGAGTGATCTGATTCCTATAGACTGGGCTACTACTGTGGAAATGACCGAAGACCTTGAGGCGGCGAATAATGGAATGCTGAAGCCTGGACCCATGACTTTTGCAGATGTGCTTGCTTCACACACCACACCTGATGGAACAGTTGCAAACTGTTGAATGGGAGTGCCTTGACAAAACATTTCAGCTACCTATGTAGCTGCTCCCGAGTTTCCTTACATCTCTGCTGCATGTTGCATCCTTATTAGGCTTAGCAGACCCATTACTATTGTTAAGAAGGGGGGGTTCGTAAATCTGCTTGACAGCAGAGGTTGCTACTCACTGCTGCTCCATCGCCCCATGTGATAACCGTAGGGTATACTCTTTCCCCCTATACATTTTCCCTCTTTCACCCGAATCTGGTTTTGAAGGGAGTTATACCCCTTCCCTCACCACCACTCCTCCATAGTTAAGGTTTCTGGTATTCCACTGTGGGGAAACTCACTGCTGGACTCTCCTAAGTGCTATAGAAATTATAAAGCAGTGAGCTCCAAATGCCTGGAGAGACTAGCGATTGACATATGTGAATGGCAGTTGTTTTAGGCTGTACTTTTGTCTATTTCATCCTCTCCCCCTTGATACAACATTCTGTTATATGGGATACATGGCATGGGTGGTTGACAGAGGCCCTCCCCCACCCACACATTTCCTAGCTCCCTCCTCCGCTCATAGGTAACTTCTGTTTAGGGCCCTAGGATTGCCTAGGTGGTGCAGAACCCATACTCATGGTGCGGCTCGACTTCTCAGGTCTGGTCTGACATCTGGTCGATTGAAGTCGGGCTGGGACAGAGCACCCAAGACTGGTCTGCTCCTTCCTGCACCTTCGATTTGGTGACTGGAGCAGTGTGGCTTATAGGGGGACATTCCCCCTCTTCACACGTTCACCACATCATCAAGACCGAAGAGTTTTACTATTGTTTGATTGATCAGTTTTGTGTTAAAAAAAAAAAAAAAAGAGAAAGGACGTTATTGTTCTTTATTTTTTTTTTTCTTTATTTAAACTAATTATTATCATTGTAAGTTATCTTAAACAGTGATGTATTTCTCCTTACCTACCTAGCTTACTTAGGATCTTCATAAGATATTTTCTACCCTTATCTGTATTTACAGCCTTCTCTAAATATTTCTTCACAGAGGTGCACAGATAAGTCTGACCTAACTTGAAGCAGTGGTAAGGTGGCTCTTGTCTCCTTTGTTGATTCTGTTCTGTATTCCTGTTTGTAGGGTGAGTATCCTTGTTTTCTTCTTTCTGGTGGTGATGAACATTGATGACAGCTCACCTTAACATGCGGGGAGACTGGAAGTGCATCTCCTGGAATGTCAAGGGCCTGAACCACCCGGCTAAGCGAACTAAGGTTCTGCAATTTATGCACACCTTAGGGACAGACATAGCCCTGCTCCAGGAGATGCACCTCACAAGCTGCACAGTAAACTGGTTAAAGAAACTGTGGGTGGGAATGGTTCTAGCTAGCTGTGCCACTACAAAGACCAAAGGGGTGGCCATATTACTGAGTAAGAAGGGACCATGGACAGTCAAGACTCACCGGACCGACTCCCAGGGGAGATGGATAGCTGCCAAACTTTCTTACCCAGGTGGTAAAACCATAAAAGTCAATGTTTACGGGCACAACTCCGATACAGGGGAAATCTATACAGAGCTTGGTCAAGCCTTTACAGAACTGACAGAAGGTGAGGTGGATCTACCCATTCACATAGGAGGGGATCATAACCTAGTTCAAGATATATTCCTGGACAAATCCTTCCCCACCCCACAAACCCATCCCAAAGCAGTGGCAGCCCTAAATGCCTTGACCACAGAATGGGCCCTAGGGGATCCCTGGAGGATGAACAACCCAAAAGGGAGAGATTACACATTTTACTCTGCTGTCCATGATACCTATAGTCGTCTAGACTTCTGGTTGGCCAACAACATAGCTTTTTCAGGGATAGAAGGTGCAGACATTGGGAATATAATTGTTTTGGATCATGCCCCGGTCATGATCACCTTCTCTCCATCAGGACAAAGCCCCTCCTCCACGAGATGGAGATGCAATCCTACCTTACTCCAGGATGAGACCTTTCGAGATTGTATTAAGAAAGAGGCGCAATATTATTTCTCTATTAATACCCCAGGAAAGACCAGCCCGACCACTGTCTGAGAAGCATTTAACGCGGTTCTTCAGGGAAGAATTATCTCGTACTCTGCAGCTAAAAATAGTGAGCGGAAAAAACAGATACAAGACCTGCAGAACACTCTCACTAGGCTGGAGCATCAGTTTAAGGCTCCCCCTAAGAACAAACTCAATTCTCCCCTTCTGGCCCAGATCACAGGCCTGAAATATCAGTTAAATGTGTTGTTGAATCAAAAAGCAGAGTGGCAATTGATTCAAGCTAAACATAGAGTCTGGGAGGGTGGGAAAAAGGACAGGAAGCTTTTAGCCTATTGGCTAAGGAAGCAACAGGCATCCTCGAGGATCTTGGCCCTTAAGAATAGACAGGGCAAACTACTGGTGACACCAAAGGACATTAATGAGGAGATGGTCAGCTTTTATCAGGAGCTCTATCAGTCCCAGAATACGATGTCAGCAGAGGTACTTTCACAGTGGCTAAGGGCCTTTTCACAGACCACTCTGCTCCCTCAGCTCTCAACAGACCATTGCAAGGATTTGGATGCCCCGATCACAACTGAAGAGCTAAGTACTGCTATATCCCAGATGGTGAAAGGGAAAGCCCCTAGGCCAGATGGAATGTCGGTGGAACTCTACCAAACCCTTAAAGATGAAGTCGTTGCTCCACTGTTAGAGGCCCTACAGGAGGCCCAAAAAGATGGTATATTACCTCCCTTTATGCGCGAGGCCCTCATTACCCTAATTCCAAAAAAAGCTTCAGATGTGTTACTTTGTATGAATTTCAGACCCACAGCTCTGATATCCGTAGACACTAAGATAATTGCAAAAGTCTTAGCGAACAGGCTATCGGCTATCCTGCCTTCCCTACTTCACCCTTCACAAACTGGATTTCAGAAAGGAAAATCCAACGCAGACAACATCTGGCTAGTCCTAAATCTTAAATGGTTGGCACTCCAGTCCAAAACCCCAACAGCTGCCCTTGCCATAGATTTTGCCAAGGCGTTCAATTAGCTGGAATGGGTGTATCTCCATAATGTCCTTAAGCTATATGGGTTTGGGGTCTCCTTTTGCTCTTGGGTTTCCACATTGTATCATTCACCGTCAGCTCGTATTATCACCAATAAGAACACTTCTCGCCCATTTATGTTACAACGAGGAACCAGACAGGGCTGTCCTTTCTCTCCTTTATTGTTCTTATTCGCTCTGGAACCGCTATTTAGGAAATTCACACACACCCCACATATTACCGGTATCCCTGTAAAGACATCATCCTACTTGGTAAATGCATACGTGGATGATATGCTTCTGATCCTTTCTAACCCCCAAAACTCCCTACCCACTATTCTGATTATCTTGCAGGAGTTTGTCGGTTTGTCAGGTCTAACAATAAATCAAAAGAAAACGACCCTGTCCCTCCTGAATGGAGCATGCACCAGGCATTGTCTGGCTGGTACCGACATTACCTGGACCCCCCTGGGATTTCTGTATTTAGGAATACATATTCCCTCATCCTGGACAGACTTAGAGTCAGCTAATTTCTCCCTTCTCTTGGTATCACTAGCAGCCGAGGTCCGGCGATGGAGAAAGCTTAATTTAACTCTGAAAGGTAAGATTCAGGATATTCAAATGTTTGTTTTCTACAGAGTCTCCTATCTACTAAATAACCTCTCCATTCCACTCACCACAAAGCCTTTTAAAGACGTAGACAACTTAGTCTCTCTCTTTTTGTGGGAGGGTAAGGGCCCAAGATGGGGACATACAAAGCTGCAATCCCATAGGTCCAAGTGTGGGCTCGGCCTTCTCTGGTTTACAGACTACCACTTGGCCTTTAGAATGTCCCAGGCCATCACTTGGTTCCTTCCCCAGACTACCCCCCACCTCAAAGGGTTAGCCTGGAGGCAGCTCTACCTATGGCCAGTCCACTGTATTCATTATTAGCCAAAAGAAAACCTAGGGATCACGATTTTACACCGGTCATGACAGAAACATGTAGGGCATGGCGTAGGGCGATGGCACTTATCGGGACCCCAAGTTCAGACTATTTTCCACCCATTATATATGCTCCACTATGGGATAACCCTCTCGTCACAATAGAACACAAAGGCCCAGATATTCAAAGGGTTGCGTGGCACAACAGTGTTGTGCCATCGTCAACTCTGATCCCGGTCACGACATTTAAAAGGAAAAGTGCGCCTGCACAAATCCCGATGTGCGGGCGCATCAGTATGTATGCAGGCACAGGTGGGCGTGCCTATGCATAAACTGCACAGCCCGATATTCAGCCGGGCCATGCAGAGTTATGCAGGCGCAACCCCTACCTGGCCTGCACAACTTACACCAAAAAAGGATCAGTTGAGGGCCACCCACAGGTGAGCCGCATTGCAGGGCACAACACAGCAGCTGCCACCTGTGGGTGGCCCTCCACTCATCTCCCGCCACACCTGGCGGCACCCCCATGCCCCAATCACGGGCTGAAGTGTCCCCCACCAGTAGCCTGATCGTGGGCATCAGACCCCCAATGTCCAATATCCATGGTGGTCCAGTGGACCTCGGTAGCCGATTGTGGGCATTAAGTCATCCCCTTAGCCGATCACGGGCATTAAGTCATCCTCCCCAAAGTCCAAGATCCCTGGTGGTTCAGTGGACGCGAGAGCCAGATCACGGGCGGCATCCTTACCTCCCCAAGTATGTTATCCCTGGTGATCTAGAGGCCTCCACCCCACTCCACCCATGGAGCCCACCACCCCGCCTCCTCCCATCAGCCGGCGAGGCAGCACCTCACTCCGCCCGTCACATCACCGCTTGCCGACCGATTAGCTCAGTAGGGCTGCACGCTTGTTGGTACAGCATGAGCTAACGGGTGCAGTTCCATACCATACCACCATTCACATATCTGACTGCCTTAGGCGGGCGGGCTGCACACCTACTGGCCTGCCTGCACTAATGGGTGTGTAGCCCACCGAGCTGTCAGTTGGCGGACAGCGGGCAGCAGGCGGTTAGGTGCTGCCCCGCCGCTGATGGGGAGCGGGTGGTGGGGCCTGTGGGTGGGTGGGTGGGGGGCCACTAGATCACCAGGGATGACATACTTGGGGTTAGGATGCCGCCTGGCGATCTGGCTCTCGCGTCCACTGGACCACCAGGATCTTGGACTTTGGGGAATGACTTAATGCCCGCGATCGGCTAAGGGGTGACTTAATGCCCGCGCATTGGGCTAAGGGGGAGAATACCTTAATGCCCACGATCGGCTGCGGGGAGAATACCTTAATGCCCACGATTGGGCTGCGGAGGAGAATAACTTAATGCCCGCGATCGGGCTGCAGGGGGCGCTGTCCCTCGACGGCTGCCGCTGGCAGGCGCCACAGGCTAAGTCATGGGATCGGATGGACCTGCATGCTAATGGCATGCAATGGGCCGTAATTAGATGCAAATGGCCCCCCGTGCGCCTTGCATAAATTATGGCCCCATTTGCATGTCACCTTTTGAATATCGCAGGTGCTGCACATGGCGCAATGGAAATTGCGCCACCGCATCTGAATGGTCCACTCTGACCACTTGCGGTGGTGCAGTTCCACTGCGCCATGCACAGTGGGTGTGGCCAGGGGGCGATATTCAAAGAAGTTGCTCAATAGCGCAACTCCGTTGAATATCTCCCTGGCCACACCCCGATCAACTTTTTTGAGCAGTGCAGGGGCTTGCACCACAGAATGGTGAAGTTTGAATATCTGGGCCAAAGTACTTAAATGGCCCTCATGGGCTGCCAAAGGCATTCATATAGTGGAGCACCTTCTTCTCCCACACACTAGGACCCTACTGTCCTTTGAGCAAGTCCGTGAGCAATACGGGTTACCCCAGATGGACTTTTGGAAGTTCATACAGATTAGGAGCACCTTAACTCCATTGTTAAAGGTACCAGCAGCCCATTCACCATGGCATGGCTTAACCACTCCCCCTTATTGTAGGAAAGGCCAAGGTCTGGTAAGTTCATTTTACAAGACCCTTAGGGATGCACAACCTGACACCACTTTATTGAGTAGAGCTACCTGGGAACGTGAGCTGCAGCACCTCATATCCCCTCAATTGTGGTCAATATGCCTTAGGGATGCTCACACAGCATATGTAGATGCCAGGAGTCAATTAATTCAATTGAAAATTTTGCTTAGGTGGTACAGAACCCCTTCAGTCCTCTTTAGCTTAAAAATTACTCCCTTTGATAGTTGTTGAAGATGTCGCACTTCCTCTGCCCATTTACTTCACATATTATGGACTTGCCCAAGCTTGCAAGTTTTCTGGACGCAGGTTCTTGCTGATTGCTCTAGGATTATAGGCAAATCCATCTCTCTCAACAGCCTATCTCTTATCCTAGGAGATACTACTTGCACCCACTCTCTCCCCCCACCAGGGCATGGCTCCTGCTAGCCCTAATGAAGGTTAAAAGAGTCATCCTCCTGAGATGGAGCAGCCGGTACCCCCCTTGTTAGGGCAATGGTGAATGGCCATGGCTCGGCTAGCTGTTTTTGAGAGGCTCACTGCTGTGGCCAAGGGAGGCCTTACTAAGTATTACTGAAAATAGGATGCATATCTGAATTCCCATATATGCTCTGTGGCACTCCCCCCACTGCAAAACCCCCCACTTTATAGTTTGGTATAGGTAATGGTCCCTGGAGCACCAAAGGGGGATGTCTGTATGCTCCCACCACCATCTGATACTGCATCTTACTCTTCTACTTCTTTTTTGGACCAAGTTGAGCACTATGTGTAGCTGTTAGGTTGAAGTTAACAGATGTTTAAAAGTTATACCTACGAGACCATAACCAACTAGATATATTAGGGAATAGAATATGCCATACCATTTTATGATGCTTTAGTATACTAATACCAAAAAGTATGGTGTCTATGGAGATTGGCCCAAATAACAATACTACTTGCTTCTTGGTATAAGGCCAAAGTTTCCCAAATGTATATTAGATAAATTAAGCCTTTGTAAGTATATGAGCCATGTAAGATGTGGAAGATTTTAGTAACTGCTTTGACTGCCAGTTTACAGTAGTATGGCCCTTCTGGATCAGGGCATGGATGTGTCTTTTGATGGCTGAGTGTACCTGAAAAATGAATAAAATGCTACATGATAAAAACAAATAAATCTGGCTGCGGTGGTCCCAAAGTTGTAGGCTTCCATGTTGGAGAAGATTGTGAAAAGTCTAAAGAAGTATCCCAGTCAGGGTCTGGCAACCAGTTCCCCTTTGGAGTTTGGAACCACCCTGCTTTTTGTAAGGCCTGTTGGGGAGACCAATTGTTATCAGAAGGAATTGAACTGTCCGTTTTTGTAGAAACTGACACATTTTTAATAGTCATAGGTTCTTCTATGGACTTGTGGGCCAAATCCCGTTTAACTGATTTTTTGTTGGGACTAACAGATCGAGATCTCTGTTCCTCAAAACTAGGCTTATACCTGAGTGAGAAAGAAAAGGCTGTGGCTTCAGGTAGAGGAGTTGGGCCAGTCTGGTATTTAATACCGTAGCTGCATACGCAGGGTTTAAAGCTGCAGGCTCGCTAAGTGTGCCA
The DNA here is from genome assembly GCA_016271365.2 of Neoceratodus forsteri. Classification (NCBI taxonomy): domain Eukaryota; kingdom Metazoa; phylum Chordata; order Ceratodontiformes; family Ceratodontidae; genus Neoceratodus; species Neoceratodus forsteri. The sequence continues at coordinate 1,495,197,256 of CM057449.1, read as the reverse complement.
GTTCCTTGAGGACTTTCTCTTCTTTAAAAGGACTAGTGTCCACCTCCCTTCCTTTAATGTCCTTGTCCATTTGCTTTGGCTCATCGCCAGCCCCTTTCTCTGTAAATACTGAACAAAACTAATTGTTCAAAATGTCTACTTTCATTTTTGGTCCTCTTCCTCAAAGACACATCCTTCCCTTTTTAGCCTTACTATCCCTTCTTAGGTCTTTCTCTTCTAGCTTATGTATCTAAAGAATGTTTTAACCCCTTTCTTACTGACTGGGCAATATTCTCCTCCATTTGAACCTTTGTGCTCATAACTGCTCTCCCTGCCTCTCATGACATGAGGCATTCCCTATTATGGGATGATTTGTGATTTTGTTTTATGGTGGTGGTTATTACAGTTGTGAAAGATGGTGTACACACAGACTTCTATGGGAACACTCACACATTCGTGAATACTTCTTGACCATTTTCCTCTCAGTGATGTCTCTCTCCACTAAGAGTTGGCACCCATTTTAATGTCAGATTGCCCAGTATGTGGAAAGATGGCTACTACCTCACTGCCATGATGGGTGGTATGGTAATTATTGGCTGCCATGTCTTTGAACAGTTTAATCTTATTATGTAACTTTCTTGTTCAAGGGTATTCTGGCAGGCCACGGAAGTTGGCTTGCATAGTGGTTTTGACTTCTCTTATATCTGCAGGTGAAACAACACTTCTGCAAGGTCCAATTTCTTGTTATTAATTACTGTAGCTGTGAATCCCAACGCAGCCATACCCCCATCACATACAATAATCTTACATTTATTGAGTCGGGTAAAACAACCCTTCTATGGTGATTTTGGAATATATTTGTTTCAGGAGATATTTTCCAGCATGATAGGTTTGGTTCCACAATTGATGGTTTGTCAACAGTGGAGAACGATGGCATGTAAAGGGAAAGTTTGGTCTCCTTTTCTGGTCAACAAAAACTAAAATAAAAAATAAATAGAAAAAAAATTGACTCCAAGCAGAGTGGACCTTGGCCTGACATTACGTTAAATTTGTGGGACTGGATGTTTCTTAAAGCATTTGGCAATGTACAAGCAGGTCGGGTCATAGTGTCCAGGAAGTCTCAGTTCAAATTAGTCTTTTTACAAGCTGGCCACTACTGCTGATATTCCACTCATGGCTCAAAGTTGTACCAATGTGTGATTGGTGTAATACTAATTTAGCTGTGGAGCCAGTGAACAGCAAACCCTAGGATCCTGTTCCACCTAACCTAGACTTCCTGTTATTTGATCACACTGATCTTTCTTTGATTTTGGCACAGCTAAATGGAAATTGACTATCTTGCTGTCTGGCTTTTAGCAGAGACTTTGAAATTGACATGGAGACAGTATTTCCTCTTGGTACTAGTTCAGCCTTTACTGATTGATGCTCACAGTCTGTTGCTGTAGGCTCCACTAGTAATCAATATTAAGGGGAGACAATTGGATCCATGGTTAGGGGGATTGAGTTCTTTCTTGGGGGGGCGAGAATTAATTAACCATATATGACAGGCATGCGGCTCATGCTGGAGCTGTTCCTGAGACCTGTGATCTTTCTTCCAGGGCTACATCTTCTTCTTCAACAAATCTCTCAGCAGACTGTGGATCATCAATGAACCAAGGTGTGTCCCAGTCTGGTGGTTCAGAGCCATGAAGGGTACAAATGGGTGAAGTCCCATCCCCTTAGATGCAGCTTGTTTTTAATTCCTGAGAATTTTTGTTGTTGCTGTTGGAGATCTCACCTGCAATCTTGAAAAATTGTCACCTGCTGCCTGTCCTCCAGCTGGATAGGTCCCATGGTCATGGCTGCCTGTCATACTCTCTCTTTTTTTGTGTACCTCAGGTATTTTTTTAAAAAGTGCCTGGGGTGTCTCCTGGTAGTTGTTTCAGTACTGTCCTGTAAGTCCATTCAATGTCTTATTGTAGTGCTTCATCTCCCATTTTAAGGTGTTGGACTAGCCTTGCTTGTATCATATTCAGGGCTCATTTACTCCATTTCTTCTGGAAGCCCAGTTATTCTCAAATTGGACTGGCATGATCCAGTCTCTTGGTCATCAACCCTGTATTTCATTACTTCTAGTTCCTTTTTTTTAGATCATTTCTCTCTCGGCACAGATTGGACATGGAATCTTTCATCTCACTTATGCAGTTTTATTCTTCATCAAGGAGGAAGGGAACAAAGGGAAGGAAGGGGAAGGGAAGGGAAGGGAAGGGAAAATTGTGTAACCAGAAAAGGCACACTAACCCAGAGCTTGTTTCCAGGTGTGACCTGGGAGCACAAGGAAGTTAAGTGACTTGCTCAGGGTGTTACAGTATGCAAGTGGGGGCTGATGGGATTCAAACCTTCATCTCCACATTTGCAGCTCAGTGCCCTTAACCACTTCACTCTAAGTAAGCTGCTGCCATTTTATCAATCAATCAATCTATCAATATTTATGTATAGCATGCTTTTCAAAAATCAAAGCGTGACTACATCATAGACAAAACAAACATTCAATTAATAAAAAAATATATATAAAAATTAAAAGGCAGCAGAAATGAACAAAGCATTATCTCCAAAAGCCTGAGAAAATAAATACATTTTCAAAGGGGCTTTAAAAGTCTCAGTGGACAAGCACTCTCTAATCTGATGAGGTAAAGAGTTTCACAGGGTCAGGGCCACAAAAGAAAAGCCCTGGCGACAGATGACTGAAGACAGACCCTGGGAACCTCTAGTGATGCCTTGATGGTGGAGCAGAGGGGGCGGTAGGGCTGAAAGAGGTCTTGCAAGTAATCCAGTCCCTGTCCGTGTAGGGTGTTATAGGTCAGCAATGTGACCTTGAAGGTGATCCTCCACCGCACCGACAGCCAGTGCAGTTCGCGCAGCAGATGTGTGACATGGCAAGTTCTTGACAACCCGGTCAACAACCTGGCCACAGCATTCTGCACCAGCTGCAGGTGATGGAGATCCACCCCCGGTAACCCTAGATATAGAGCACTGCAGTAATCAAGATGAGAGGACACAAAGGCGTGAACCAATATAGGGAGGTCATCGCGGGGAACAAGGTGCTTTATCCGGGCAATGTTCCTCAGATGGTAAAATGCAGACTTGACAACTGCTGATACCTGTGCTTTAAGCGTCAGTTCATTGTTAAGCACTACGCCCAGATTCTGCACCCATTCAGAAGGTCTCAACTGGTTACCCCCTAACACAAGGCCAGACTGTTGCCCAGGAGTCAACTTCTCTAAATGGTGATCAGGGTCCACCACCAACACCTCAGTCTTATCCAGATTTAGTCTCAAGCAGTTAGCATTCATCCAGTCCTGAATCTCAGTGGACAGCCCTGTGACAATAGACTCTAACTGGGTTCTCTTATACATGATGTTTGAAAACCCTGCTTTCATTTCTGACTACATACAGTATATTTAACTATTGCTGGCATGCCAGAAAGGCATTTCTCCAATTCAGACATTTCATGGCCTTCTTGAACACTGGCAGCTTGTGAACAGGTACGGATCTTGTGAGCCTGCTGTAACTCTGTCACCTGATTTACAGCTTCAAAGTTGAGTCTAGTTTGCCTTTTTCTGTATTTGGTGGTTGCCATCAGCTGTCTTCTCTTGACTAATACCATTTAAAATAAAAAAAATAAGATTTTTAAGTTTGCTGTTATTTTAGTTGCTGCCCATTTGCAGCTGTACTACAAGACATCTGCTATCTTGCCCCCTTGACCCCCTCCTCCACCCGCATCATATAGGTTTAAAGGAATTGCTGCTGTGTTAGATATAGGGGAAATTGCAAGTATTAGATGGAAAAGAACTGCTACTATTCTTGCCTTGTTTACTTAATATGATGGCAACCACTCACAGGTCAAATACAGTAGTGTTCTAGTACCCACAATAGTAACAAACTCTGGCCAGAGCCAACATGGCTGCATTGGATGTTTACCTGCAGTGGCACATGGGTATAGAAATGACAGTGGCTGTAATTGAATAAAGCCCCCCCCCCAAGTTACCATGGCCCTGGTACAAGCACACACTCATTCATTCAAGTGCTCAGTCAGGCTGCCAGCCATGGAGGTGAGTGTAGGGCTGTGCCGGTGACCCGATCGGGGCACTGGGGTGGAATGGGTTTGGTGCTAGCTCATGATGACAGGGTGGGGGGTCCACTAGACACCAGGGAGTATGGGTTTTATTTATTTATTTTTAAGAAAAGGAAATGATGGGGCCAGGGTAACGGGGGGGGGGGCTTTATGCAATTACAGCCAGTGATTGGCAGGGGAGGAGGAACCACTATACACCAGGAATAATAATTTAGGTCATGAGCAGCCATGGAGGGCACTAGACATTAGGCAGTGGGGGTTTAATTTTTCTTTTTATTAAAAAAAGGACATGAGGTGGCCAGGGTAATTGGAGGGGCTTTATTCAATTACGGCTGGTAATTGGCCGGGGGGGACCTGTAGGGAGAACTTATAAATTTTGCCTGAGGGTGGTTAAATTGAACATGCTGGTGGTGAAATTACACTTAGTGGTGCAAAATTTCACCCACGGGTGTGAAATTTCACTAGTTTGCAGGCAAAATGTTGCTCTCTCTGGGGGTGAAATTTTGCATTTCACCATGCACAATATTTTACGTAATGCACAAATTATGTGAAATATTTCACTAGGTGAAATTTTTCAATTTCGCACCAACTTACTATTATCAAGTCTGAGCTGGAACTGATTTGTGTATGGGGTGCAGGACCTTTGAAAAGGGTGCCGAGGTCCTGAGAGGACTTTACAGCAATGTGTCAATGTTGTCGGCATCGACCATATCACTGTAAAGTTGTCACTGTAGAGATGGCATATCATATTTACATATCACATTTTTAAGCACATACAGAGATGTTTAACCATCATCTTTTTTTGTTTTCATATTAGTTTTTGTCACCCTTCTCCATGCCATCATCACCCTATTACCAGGGATATACCTTGTTCCAGGGATTTATGCCTTTATTCTGAGGACATTTGTTTTCCTTTTACATCTCTGTATTTAAGGGTCATGATGGCCAGACAATATATATGCATATGTTTATCTCAGATATTCACTAACCATTCAGTACAAAGTGCACATTATCTGTCCACATCCTCTCCAAAAGTGGTGTTGCATAAGGTGATCATGTCCATAATGGCTCATCAGTGGAAGAAAATGATTCTAGTGACTCTGTTTTGGTCATCAAAAAGATGCCGATCTAAGAGAGAAAAACAGAAAACTATAATCTATAAGGCATCCTCCATTTGAGTCCAAGCAAAATAACTCATTATTTTATCATATCTATCACTTTTATTTATATTAAACATGCAGTTTAACAATACACTTAGAAAATCTAAAAATGTGTTTAGTCTTTACAGATATACTACTACATCCAGTAAATGTGCTAATTTACACAGACATATAGAATCCATCAGCATAAAAGTAAGGCTTGTAACTTTATACAGAAACATAGAGACCATCAGCACAAAAATAAGGCTTGTAACCTATTGTGCCTGCCCATTCCTACCTAACTAATGCTAAACAAGTGCCCCAGAGGCTCCTTCCTCCTGCTTCCTCTCCTGGTGTGGCCTTTTGAAGCCCTTGTATCTGTCAAATTTCCCTAGTGATTTCACATAGGCCATCTACTCCAGCAGCCTATTCCCCACCTCCACCACCAACTTTTTTTTGATAAACAAGTTTCCTGTATTATGTGTTTATTTTGTTACGTTTGTAGAGCGGTACAAATCTACACATATATAGTACACTACACTTATAGCACTCTACAAATCTGCACACATGTGACACCCTGAACTCTCAGTACAACTCTGCACCAATAAAGCATGCTTATAGCTCAAAAATGCCATTTGTCGTTCAACCCCAGCTCTCCCAAGCCCCAGTTCTTGGCTGTCCAGATCCATGCTTCCTCTCAGCTCTGCCCCTTGGCAACCCCAGACAATAGCTGCTATGGACCACCCTGGCCCCCATTCCAGTGGCACTGCCCATGGACCAACCCAGCTCCCCTGCCTCACCTCAGACTGTACTGTCCATGCTGCCCCAAGTCACACTGGCTCCCTTTGCCCTTTCCCTGGGTCACTACAGCTCCCCTATGCTCCAGCCACAGGCTTCTCTTACCCACATTGGCCCCCCATTCAACCCCTGGCTCCCTTGGTCCTGAATATGGACCACCCAACACCCTCTGCCCCAGCCTCAGGCTTCTCTTCCCCCCTGGCTCACATGACCCTGACTCTGGAACACCCTAGCTCCTCCCTGCCCCAACCCCATCTCCAAGGTTTCCCTGGCCCATTTTGGCTTGTCTGTGCCACCCCTATTTCCTTGGATCTGCTTCTGGATTACTCCAGCTCCCCCTGCCATGAGCCACCCCAAGGTCTCCCCTGTACTACTCTAGTCCTGCCCCAGCACACTCTTAACTATCCCCTACTCAGGCCCTAAGCATCCTTTCCTTTGTTACTCTCTTGGCTACCATTTATTTATTTTATGTATTTATTTTTTTACCAGGTAGGTGCACTAGACAATCAATCCCTATTTTCAGTGATGGCCCAGGAGACTACAACAAAAATAACAGAAGCACAAAAGTAAGGCAAATCATACATACTGTACATCATTTGCAAAAGTCAAACAATGCTCTAGTCTAGAAACATAAGAGAAGAGTACAGCTGAGAATCAAACAAAAGGAACGAACTAGTAGTGGTACAAAGAAGCAGATACAAGAGCACACATCAGAAATTCATAGGAACTTATAAAGCTCATATTTGAAAATTAGACGTGCCTGAGAGACCTGTGGCCTGATTCTCAAAAGGTTGGAAATGGCACACAGTGCTTGCACCACACTGTTCACTATTCTGATTCTCAAACGCATCCTTCGCCACATGGGGGGGGGCACCTTCACCAACCAGGCTTGAGCTACTCTTGCGATTGATACACAACTGTGCTTTGGCAGACAGGGGCTTGTGCCATGGCAGAGCTGCAATATTCCCATATGTGGAATTCACAAAGTGCTGCAAGGGGTGCAGGGTTTGCCATGGCTTAGACTAGCCTGAAACTGGTTTACCAGCCCATGCGCCACCCTGACAGAGTGTACGAGGTGGTAAGTGATATCCCCATGTATCTGTAGCACCAGTTGTCTTGCTACTGAGTAAAATAAAATCAGTTTAAGTGACTGAATGGTATCTGAGTGTAGTGGTCCCTAGTCAGTGGAGTGCTACAATGCTTTCCTGGTCTGCACTGTAGTTTTCAGCTTGTCACACCACTTTATCAGAGGGCAAACTCCTGCTGCGATGCCTTGTCCTATACTGTTGTGTTATGACATACCTGCCATTGCACATGCCACTAGGGAATACTGGTGGTATACCAACAGTAGGCAACCCCTGGCATCCAAATTATGGGTCCCCATGAAAGTTATCATGTAAGGGGTGCTACTCTTGTAACAAGCAGGGGAACTTAAACCAGAGGAACAGCAATTGGTTAAAGTATACAAGCTTGGCTAGATTAAAGCTATCCCGACTGGCAAGAACTGAGGGTCATAAAACAATTGTTATCATACAGACCCTGTTCAAAATATTAACAGATTTAGATGTGTTGACTACTTGCAAGGGCCGCTACTTTTGAGTCCCTGGTAAACTGGAGAGAAATAAATCTACTTAGTGTAATGGAGATGAGTAAATATGGATAACATGATTGGTACTATGGGCCATTGTGTTGATGGGAAGAGTATGACAGCAGCCTCCATTAAACCCCTCCCTTGCACCACCGGTTTGGTGCATGACCTTACATGCAGCAGCTGTGGGAGCTTTGGCACCAGGACGTGTCTTGTAGTAGAATTCAGCACAGGGCCTATGACACACCCGACTCTGCCGTAAGTGGGAGTGCGGCACACCTTGCGTTGCTTTAGGAGGGCTTTCAAGAATCAAGCCCCTGAGGTTTGGTGAAATTGAGTTCCAGAGCTTAGGACTAAAGATTGAAAAAGCTTGCTGATCCATATTGTGTGGAATTTGGGCACCAATAGAAGTGACAGATCATTAGATCGCAGAGAGTAAGCCTGGCCAACTTTAAGGAACATAGCTGCTAGAGCAGCAGGTTTATCTGTTTTTATAATCTTGTCTGTGGTTCACCCAAGGGTATATAACTGATGTGAGGATGGGAAAAGACAGTCTAGGCTTGAGTAAAGAGAGCAGTGTTGAGTCATCTTGTGCACAGATAATACAAAGTGGCAGATGTTGTATTTGGTGTCCCATTTATTTATAATATATTTGCTTGCCTCAGAAAAAGGTAGACAACCATAAGTGAGGCTAAGTAACAAAAACATCTTGAGCAATAGCAAGCCTGGCAGCATGAGTTAAGGCATGCCTGACCTAATAGGCAAGTCCAAGCTTCAAATTAACAGACTTGAATACATTAAATATGCACTGGCCAAAATCAAGAGCAGGGTCCAGAGTTAAGCCAAGGTACCTTAAGGAATCAAAAGCAATAAGGGGAGAGCAATCGGAGCAGAGGATATCTAAGGCAGGGGAATCTGCCCTTAGCGTTGTTGCTGAACTAGAGTAATGAGTGTTATTTTTTTTTTAGTTCAGGAGAAGCCTGTTTTAAGATAGTCAAGACTGAACACACCCAAAATCTGCATTAAGCCACAAATTAATATTGGTAGTGTTCTTAGTGCTGATATATAGCACCATATAATCTGAATAAAGCAAGGTGAAGCAGGAAGCTATGGCCCTGGGCAACTTATTGATAAAGGGGATAAAAAGAACTGAGCCCAGAATGGAGCCTTGAGGAATACCTACATCAATGGTGGAGAGGTCAGAGTTGGATTTGTTGAATTTGGCAAACTGCCTGTTACAAGAGGTCCCTGCACCCTTATTGCTACCCTCAGAGGTACACCATAGACAGGTAGTGTTTCGGCATATGTTATACTAACATATAGAGCTAAGCGCATCTACCGTATAAGAGCAGATGTCAGGATATGTACGCATATTATTGTAATACACTTTGTTTGTTAATATATATATATATATATATATATATATATATATATATATTCTATATATATATTCCTGTATAAATTTTCTTTGTATTCCTTACTAATAAAATATCAGGACACCTGTGTCCTTGGAATAATTATGATATATAAGTCAGCATTGCCACCTTTTGGTGATTTGTACTACTACACTGAGTTATGTAAGACTCTGTATAAGAACTCTTTTGTTTCACAAACTGATGACTACTACAAAATTGTATAATGTTATCTTGGAGCAAGGAGCCTCCTCTAATTTAGCCAATAGGGCTCATCTCTGTAACTAGAAATGTTTCTATCTTACAGTAACCATAGTAATTATCATACGTATATAATGTGATACACTAAGTCTTGTACCTCAGAGACCCCAAGAGACACAAAGAAACCTCAAGGTATAGGGAACACTCAGCACTGGCTCCTGGTTCATATTGATAAGAACTGCTTAGGGCAACTGTGATTTTATCCTTTGTGGCAGTAATAAACAAGTTTATTACTCTAATGCAACATGTCTGTGATTACTTGCATTCCCAATATTGAAAAGAACCTGAAAGTGAGGTTTAGACCGCCTGACAATTGGTGACCGCATGCAGGCAATATTTGGTGTTTGTAAGCTTTCACAAGTTGCTACAACCTTCCCTTCCCAATGGGGACAGTAGGTGTAAATTTCTGTATCAGCTCTCCCATTTTCAAACCAGTTTGTAGTCACTTACAAAGTCTGACTGCTATTCTCGGGTGTGGTCGATACCAACTTGACCCACTCCACAGCAGCTTTGAATTGTAAGCCTACAAACTCTACAGTAGCCCAACTGCATAAAACATGCTCCTGCTGTGGATCAATACATAGCACAGCGCCTTTTTCACAGTTTGATTTTTCGTTACCTCCCACACAATGGCCACCGTATCAAATATCTGCGCAGAACTGAGACTCAATGTCTTGAACTTCCTTGCCTCCCATGGAGGATGGGCTGACTTCGCATGGGATGCAAGTCAATCTGACAACCCTATACCGGGGATTACAATCCAGTACACAGAGATGAGACAATCAACCAATAAGCGTCAAGCTAAAGGGCTGATGGTTGCGACTCTCTACTCTGCTCTGGAAGCCTCCGAAGCAAGGTTTTGAACCCTTGATCTGCAAATTTTGTCTCTTAAGCAAGAGATGGGTCTGCAGGAAATGGAATATATTAGACTGCAGCAGAATTTGGAGTCTGAACTTCAAACTCTGTGGAATGAAAAGGATTCACTTTTGCATCATTCAGCTCAAGCTGGAGAACAGGAACTATTTATGTTGAAGAAAGAGTGTGAAAGTTTGAGACAGGATAAGGGACAGGCATTGCATATGAATGACTTGTTAAGTACTGTGAATGCATGGTTGAGTGAGGAGATGGGAGAGCTACAGGACGAGATAAACCAGGTACATAATGACTTAGAAGTGGCTAATAGGGACAATCGTGAACTGAGTGCCACGTATAGAGTGTTGCAAAAGCAAATGCAGGATGAGACTGATATGGATGTTGCGACTGTGAGTCATGCTGAATGTAAAAGTAAGATGGAGAAACTGCGCCATCAGCAGGAGGTTCTGGCTGGACATGTTAAGGTGATGGGAAGCGTAGTCCCTGCCTTACACACATCATCTGAAGGGGAGGTATCAGATGATGACATTTCTCAGTACAACACCCAGTGACACCCCTACTATGGCCCAGAAACTGCACCCAGCCATTCACAACATGGCAGGTCCCCAATACACTCACACTATGTCATACGTCATCGACGCTGTGACGCCCATCATCAGAGACGCCCACATGGCTACTCCCATGATGGGGGGAGCAGGCCCAGGCCTGGTCCCAATGGCACCACTGATAGCCGTTATTAATGTGGAAGACAGGCAGGAGATAGAAACAATGACTGAGAATGCAATAGGTAATGTACCTCTTCCTGAGAGAAGTAAACTGGCCATTAAAACCCAAATCAGACAGCTTCTACAGGAGGCTGGTACTCAGGATGGCATTGTTCATACTGCAGCAAAGGCTGCAGCTCAGGCTGCCTTAGACAGCTCCCGAGATAATCTACCTCAGCCTGATTGGCCCAATAATCCCCTACAAATGGCCTACTCTGTTCAGCAAATAGCTGGCAGTATCGGTCGAATGAACCCATTTGACAACCTCAGCTGCCACTTGGAAAAGGTGCATTCCAAATGTGAGATGCTTAGCCTCACTGCAGAATATCAGGTCCTGATACTACTCCAGACCATAGATCCTAGTTTGTGGGCCAAACTCCCCGATGCCATACGCCAGGACGGCAACGCCACCTTTAATGAGGTTGCAGCTGAGCTCATTTCTGCACACAGCCCAGGTGTAGTAGGAGTGATGCTTGCATATTCTGTAAAACAGAATGCAAAGGAAAGTCCAGTGACTTACCACCAGAGACTCTGGATGGCCTACCAAGCAGGAAAACACCTGGCACAAGAAGTTGCGGATGTAGATCTTATTGAATATAAGACCCTGTTCCTTAGGAACACAATTCCTGCTGTACGAGAAAAGGTAGAGCCAACCACTTACTCCAACATGGACAGGTTTGCCAATATCCTTCAGAAAACCAAGAGAGTTTACCAACTTTACATCTGTGATCTGGGCTCCGGTTCCAAGAAAGTAGCCACCATGTAGCCTATTCAAGAGGCCGCGATGCACTACACGGTGGAAGGGCAGGCCCAACATCAACAACCCCTCCCCGCAGACAACCAACACCCCCAACAGGCCCAACAACCACAACAACAACCACAACAGCAACAACAGCAATTGGGTGGGAACCAGAATTATCATAAGAATAAAAAACGTAAGAACAAGGGCAAACAACAACAGCAAAGAATGGGCCCTTTGTATAGGGAGATAGCCGAAGAGAATCGGAAATTCTGAGAGCTCCTGGGGCAAGTGCGCTCTGTGGCAGATGCTGTTCCTGCTCACTCCCTTGTGGCTGTACAGCCGGTGACACAAACTTTGATGGGCCATGGTGACACCAGAAGTACAGGCCTTCAGGCCCATACAGGCCTGAACCTGGAAGCTCCTCCCTATATAGCATCACTGCAGCATGGTGAAGTGGTTCAAAGGAGCCAGGCCCAACATCTCCATTCCCCCAGCAATACAGATTGACAATTACAGGCCCCAGTCTGGATTGTAAACAAGCTGGTCTTGGATACAAACAGAAGGCCCTGCACCGAGGCTGAGGTCGGGGGCCACCTACTTGTAGTCTTACTAGATACAGGTGCGGCTGTGTCTGTATTACATGATGACCACCCGGACACATCCGCTTGGTCCACCGGATGGAGGACCAACATGTCAGGAGTTGATGGTACTAGGTTACCTGCATACCGGTCTCTACCCTTGCCGGTAGAGTTAGACCATTTAAAGGCCTCACACACACCTTCCAACTGATGGTAATGCATGATCACCCTAGTATCATAGAAACTGACTTCCTTGCATAACAAGGCTGTGTGGTAGATTTAGTTAACATGCTATTGATACAAATTCAGGGTCAGTACCACACGATCTTGATCCCTGATTCACATGTTGTAGCAACAATATCTGCTAACAACAAAGAATATGACGTAATAGATTTGTTCAAAAACCATGAGCTTTTCCCAAATCTTCTCCCCATTTTGCAATGACATCTGGAAGCATTTGCAATCAACAAGCATGACTGTGGTGGAATGCACACTGTCATTGAAGTGCCAGGCCCAGCACATGAGAGGCAAAGGCAATATCCTTTCCCAACTGAGGCCTTGCCTTCTCTCAGAGAAACAATCAAGTCACTTCTCAAGCAAGGAGTAATCAGAACTTGCATTTCTACTGCCAATTCCCCAGTGTGGCCTACGAAAAAACCCACAGGTGCCTGGAGACTTACTATTGACTACAGCAAACTGAACCAGGTCACCCCCAGTTGTTCACCAACTGTAGCATCCACACCTGACATGCTATGATTTTTGACCCTTGACCTAAAATGGTTCAGTGCCCTGGATATCTTCAATGGTTTTTGGTCATTACCATTGGCCCCTAAGAGTCAATATAAGTTTGCCTTCACCTTTGAAGGAAGACAGTATACGTGGACTTGCTTACCACAGGGATTCCATAACAGCCCATCCCTGTTCCATCTGCATATGATGGACGCCCTTGAGAGTTTCTCTACTTCCCAATGTCTCTTGCAGTATGTGGACAACCTGTTGTTGGCAATTGCCACACAGGAACAACACTTGTATCTCTTGGACGAACTATTGACTCTCATCCAGAGAGCAGGCCTAAAATGCAATCCAGCAAAAGCACAACTATGTCTGAAAGAAGTACTCTTTCTGGGTCTAAAAATAACTGACCAAGGTCGAAGCCCTACCTGGAAAAAGATACAAGGATTGCAAGACTTGCCATTGCCTACCAGTGTGGCAACTCTTTGATGGTTCCTAGGTATGGTGAACTATTCTAGTGATTTCATCTGTGATTTTGCTTAGAAAGCTGCTCCTCTGTATGAGCTATTGAAAAAGGACATTCCATGGACTTGGGGTCCCTATACATACCCAGGCTGTGACATCATTGAAGCAGGCATTTGCCTCTGCCCCAGCTCTGGTCAACCCCAATCCATCACTACCATTCCATCTGGAATGTGCCACCTCTGACATTGCCATGTCAGCAGTACTGGTTCAGAAGGTTCACGGCACCCTGAGACCTATTGCATATGCATCACAGCTCTTGACCCCAGTGGAACAGAAGTACAGCCTTTGTGAAATGAACCATATGGTCACCTACTGGGCTGTCAAGCACTTTCTGTATATCATTGGGTACTCTCCACTGATTATCAACACCAACCACACCCCAACTACCTTTCTGCTCTCAGATAGAGTCAAGGATGGGTCAGTCTCTAATACCAGACTGACACACTGGTCACTTCTTCTCCTGGACAGAGACATACAGGTGTATCCAACAAAAATGTCATCTATGCTGGCTCATGGACTCCTTTTCCAAGGAGAACCCCATGACTGTACACTGCAGCAACCTGATCTTCCAGATCCAGGTCCTTTCCTCCCTGCCACGCTACAAATACTTGACAACACCTCTTTGTGTCGTATCTTTACTGATAGTTCACCATCTTACTATTAGGGAGAACAAATTGCAGGGATGGGCATTCTAGTGATTTACCCTTATGGGACACTGTTAAAATCTCTAAGCATTGCAGTGTAGCATCATCACGGTATGCAGAGATGGTAGCGGTGGCCTGTGCCCTCGAGTTCATCCAGCATGGGACAGAGGATACCATCATTTTTTAGAGACTATAATTGGGTTTGTTGTTCTCTTTCAGAATTTCTTCCTTTCTGGCAGAAGAACTCCTTCCTGTCCTCTGACAGCAGCCCAGTGAAGTACACGGAATTGGTAATATACATACATTCACTGGCACAAAAATTTGCACACAAACTCTATGTACACAAAGTTAAAGCTCATTCTCTTCATGATCCCTATCATGCTTTCAATGATACAGCAGACGCCCTTGCCAAGGAAGGGGCCCGAGGGAGGGGGGGGGGACACATGTATGATAGAACATCCAGAGGCCAATGCAGCCGTACATATTGTAGCACTCAGGAAAAAAACAGAACCCTTTTGCCCCTTGGACCTCTCAGCAGCCCAACACATTGATACTGAACTCAAAGAAGTGTTTAGATTCCTTGACAAAAGTACCGAAGAGAAACTTCCCACACATAACCCCTACCGGAGGCATGAAGGTAAATTACACTTGTCACCAGATGACAAGCTCATCTGGTAACAGCCAGATGATTCCACCACCAAGTCGTGGGTGGTTCCCAGACATCTTAGGCCTGAATTTTTGCACCAAGTGCATGATACACCCACTGGTGGACACCAGGGAGTGGAAAACACCTTCCAGAGGCTTAAGACCACTGCCTGGTGGCCTGGTGTCACCAAAGATGTCAAACAGTACATAGACGATTGCCTTGTTTGTGCGCAAAACAACCCCATCCCCACCAAACACAATGCCAAACTTTTACCACAATGACACTCTGGCCCTTGGCATGACATACAGATTGATTTTATTGGTCCCTTAACCAATACCAGCAGAATTAACAAGTATGCTCTTGTGGTAACTGACCTCTTCTCCAAGTATGTTGAAGCTTTCCCCACTAAAACATGCACTGCTAAAATCACTGCCAAAATCCTGGTGGAACAAATTTTCTCCAGGTGGGGCCTGCCTCTTAAGGTAGACTCTGACAAATGAATCAGTTTTACAGGTGAGTTAATGAAAGAATCTCTTTTAACTCCTCAGAGTTCAACAAAAGTTCCACATACCCTACCACCCCCAATCTTCAGGTCAAGTAGAGAGAGCCAACAGATGGATTAAGCAGATGCTTTCCAAATTTATTGAGGACAATCCCAAAACTTGGGATTCCCTACTGCCATTACTCCTTATGGCAATTAGGGGCACACCCTCAGCCACCACCCAGCTCACACCCTTTGAAGTGATGACTGGAAGACAGATGAGATTACCAGAACACCTGCAGTTTGACTTGCACACTCCCACTCTAGACCATGTGTCTGTAGATCAATATGTGGGAAAACTCAGAAAAGACCTCATACACACACATTTGTATGCTGCTAACTGCATGGGTAAGGCCCAGCAACAATCCAAAATACAGTTTAACAAGCACGCACAAGAAGTGGATTGGCAGGTAGGAGATCAGGTAATGATACCCGATTTGCACATCCCACCCATTCCTTCTCCAATAAATGGAAGGCCCATACCCCATTGTCAACAAGCTCAGTCCTTCAGTCTATCAAGTTAGACTCCTGCACAATAATAAACTGACTGACAAATGGTTACATGCAAACCAACTGAAACTGTATAAAGGAGCTTAATTACTTTTTCTCACCCCATTGGGTGGAATAGTACTGATTTACTAATGTTTGATTTTCCTTTTCAGATATACTGACAAGATGGCTATCTTGTTCCATTATGTCCTCATCTCAGGAGTTATCCCCCTGCATCCAGGGCATGGTACCAAACCTTCTACCACACCTTGATCATCCAGCATCTCCTTCAGAGGGAGTATCCATCAATATACCCAATAGTCTGATTACTGTCCAGGAAGGTTCCAATGCTTACCTCACAGCCTCGGTTGTCACTCCTGATAAATCTACCCTACAAATTGAGTGGCAAACCACATCGCAAGGACAAATTCTCCCTGTGGCCAAACTCTACAAAGGCACTTTTCAGGGTTGGCCTGATGCTAAATTATCCCCAAATGGTTCTCTGTCCTTGCAACAAATTGCTCTTAGACATTCTGGTTTATACAATATTACTGCCTTAATTAATCCTTCATACTGTAATTCTTTGTCTAAGGATACTGCTTGAAAATGTTGTGCTGTACACCACATGGCTTCTGCTGCCATGTATATCTCTGTGTTACCATCCACTGATAAACAGCTTTTGGAATTTCCAAAGCACACCCCTGGTCCCCGCAGTGGTCTAACAGCTACTGCCCTCCCTGGTTCACTGATTAATAATCTACAGTTTATACATATACCTGTGCTGTTTAATCTTACTTACTGGAATATGAAAGAATTTGGTATGTGTCACAATACTAACATGTCAGTATTTTATAGTATGTTATTGCTTGATAGTTTAGCTGCATTTCAGGTATGCACTCAGGACCCTATTGCCGAGGTCCATACTACTGAACATAGAGGCAGCATCAGGAGAAACCCCAATCCTGATTATCAAAGTCATAAACGTAATACATGTGAAGTTAACAGTTCTGATGTCACAGGTGCAACAGGTACTGTCACAGGTCTCTTTGGTACAGCTATGTCTATTTGGAAAAAGGCAGACATTGCTGCTATCAAATCTCATTCTGCCAAATTTCAGACTGGTTTGGTCAATAATATACTACCCCCATTATTGCATGGTGTGGATGGCCTTAGTCAGGAAGAAAGATACACTGTATACAACATGCACGACATTGCTAAGGCATTCACTGACTCTAAAGACAAGATTAACGCACTCATTGCACAGAATAACAAAGAAGCAGACAAACAATACATTATCACTACCATCAACAATCTCTTCTGTCATCTAGAATCTGGAAGAATCCCTGATATGCATGATAGATGCATTTCCAAATGGTATTGTCCATGATGTAAAACCTCTAGCTGTATTGCTATGTGTATGCAACAATATCTAACTATTCTTCTTTCTACAGCTAGAAACCTGGGGTTTGTGACCAGACACCCTAACACTGGTCCTTGTTTCACTGCTAAGAAATGTTCCATAAGAGATACAATGTTTGTTTCTTTTACTGTCTCTTTACCATGCTTTGATCCCACTACAGCCTTGTTCGACAAGCATGCACTGGTACATTCCATTGGACACCTGGATGAAGACATCTACAGAGAACGCCTGGATCTACCGCCTCTACTGGTTTTCCATACTTTTCTGGACACCTGGATTGCTCTGCACATGGACTGCTGTGCTAAGAAGCAATACATTTACTAGTGTCACTGTGATGTATTTGATGTTATTCGACCTGTCTGTGGTTATTTTCCAGATAGCATTGATTGGACTTTTACCATGGACGATGACATCACCACAAATGGCATGGATTTTGCAGACTCAACATTGGCTCCAAATAAACTTTATCACTCATATTGTGAGGAGGTTCATCGCCTGTCAACATGGATTTCCAAGACGGCCTACACCTGCCCAATACAGTTGCAAAAGTGGAGACTCTGTACTGTATGATCTCAATATAATTCTGATGGGGAGTATTGCGTGGTAACTAATTTCAAAAGCTATACTTAAGGATCTGAAACATGTGTTATTGATTCCCTCAATTTCTGTTTTGTCCCACACCAGAAAACTGTTATTGGACATACCATTAAAACCCCGTGCCCCTTGTCGATGCAGACATCATTGATGGTAACCCCGATTATCTGCTCACACTTTCAGAATATTTACCATATTTAATGTACACATAGATCCACTCACACTTACATTAAAATCACTTTTAGACAGGAAAGACACACACCTCATCCACATCAGCAATAATATGACCAAAGCCAATGAAGCTATCCTTTCATTAATTAATGATGGTGATATGAATGATGCATTAACTAACACCTGGTTAGAAATTTCCTTTAAAGGTTTTGTTATTATACAAGCATACTTCATATTGTTCTTGATTATTATGCTATGTTGCCTACGGCGCACACTGCGCCAACACCATGAGCAGCTCGAGTTCCTTTACAAGGCTTGCACATCAGGTTTGTAAATGACCACTGCTCCCTGACCTTTCCCTAAATTTGCCTGTGTTGCCTTTGGAGGCAACAGGGGGGATGTTACATGATGTCCCCGTACCCTTATTGGTACCCTCAGAAGTACACCATAGACCGCTAGTATTTAGGCATATGTTATACTAACATATAGGGCTAAGTGCATCTATCGTATAAGAGTAGATGTCAGGATATGTACACATATTATTGTAATACACTTTGCTTGCTAATATATATATATTCTTCTATGAATTTTCTTTGTATTCTTTACATATAAGATGTCAGGACACCTGTGTCCTTGGAATAATTATGATATATAAGTTAGCATTGCCACCTTTTGGTGATTTATACTACTACACTGAGTTATGTAAGACTCTGTATAAGAACTACTACAAAATTGTATAATGTTATCTTGGAGCAAGGAACCTCCTCTAATTTAGCCAATAGGGCTCATCTCTGTAACTAGAAATGTTTCTATCTTACAGTAACCATAGTAATTATCTTAGGTATATAATCTGATACACTAAGTCTTGTACCTCGGAGATCCCAAGAGACACAAAGAAACCTCAAGGCATAGGGAATGCTTAGCACTGGCTCCCAGTTCGTATTGGTAAGAACTGCTTAGGACAACTGTGATTTTATCCTTTTTGGTAGTAATAAACAAGTTTATTACTCTAATGCAACATGTCTGTGATTACTTGCATTCCCAATATTGCCAAGAACCTGAAAGTGAGGTTTAGACCCCCTGACATGCCATTGCTCACATAGATAGTTAAAAAAAATCATGTAATTGCTGGGGTTAAAAAAACAAGGGCAGACAATTTAGTTATGGCTAGGGAGTGGTCCACAAGGTCAAAGGCCTTTTTAAGGTAGACAAAAACAGACCCTTTGTACATACTCCTATTCATGGCCATTTTAACATAATTGGTAAATTGGATGAGGGCAGTTGATGCACTATACAATAGGGCTAACATAAACCATGCTGTGCTGGGATAGAAGGCTGCATTTATGAAAGTGATTAGCAACCTGAGAGACCACTAGCTTCTCCATTAGTTTGTTGCTAACTGACAGGATTGCAATTCATTGCTAGTTCTCAATACACTTAGGATCTTCTTTGTCATGCTGTTATGCTGACATATTGCTGTCAGAAGAAGGGGTCTGACTGGAATCCCTAACACAGCACAGCTGTCTTGTTATGAAGGAGTGGAATCAAAGCCCAACTTCCTGAAAATCTGTCTGAGCCCTACCATTCATTACAATGAGTTTCCTTCTTCCCACCACACTATTTTCTTGCTCCAGACCCTTCTGACTTGCTCACTCGCAAACTCAAACTTACTGGAATGCCATGCATTACCAGACTAACTGCTAAGATACCAAATATAGCCGTACTACATAAAGAGACTGCCATCCACCAAGGGCAACAAAAACAATCCTCAGTGCCTGATAATTAACAGGATGCGCCATTCCCTACAGCTGCAGGCAAAAGCTGCAACAATCGGTGACCCCTGATTTAAGCCACAGACAGGTTAGTTATTATGTTGTCAGAGGATTACTGACTCTGACATCGCTGAAGCAATCCACTAGCTCTTTAAGTAGTGTAAAGGTTTGTTATTAGCACCCTCGTATCACATACAAGCATAATAAGCTAAATGGTTCTTTGTTAGGGAGGGGAATTCTAGCTCCACTAATTTTCCTCTCTGTCTCTGTCTCTGTCTCTCACTCTAAGACTTGTTCTGTCACACTGGAAAGTTTTTTTTGTTAACCAGAGCAATCATTGTTTTAATTTTCCTGCTGCCTGTGTAAACTGTGATACCCCTGTGTACTTTTGGGTAGCTCTAGAATTTTTGCAAGGGAAAAGCAATTTTGTAAATGGGTAGCACCTACTCAGAAAAAAATGGAACATGTCCCCTTTCTGGACTCAGATTTGACTAAAACTACAGTTAGCTGGCCCAAGGGGGTAACAGCTGCTGCTTCACTCCATAGCTGGATCTGCAAGTGCTGATGGGATGTGCTAATTATGAACAAGAGTGAAAGCATATATTCTTTCCAACCCACCTATCTCATTAGAGACTGCATTTACACTTGCCTCTCTTTCTGAGTATATTGTCCCTACAGTGATCTTCTCAGCCCACTTTAGTCAGTTAAAATAAAAGGCAGCAGTCCAGTAAAAACAGTAGAAAAGGTGTGCAACAAAGACAAAAAGGCTCACTGTCTCAAGATTAAATTCACTGAATTAGCAATATTTGATTAGACCATAAACAAGTATGCATGATTGTGTCAAGTTATAAAATGTTTTATTTTTTATTATGTTTTGCCCACAAACACACAGACCCCAGTTAAAAAAAGTTTCCTTTATGAACTGTTTTGGACAGGTTACCCTTCTGACCACCCTCTCTCCTAGAAAGAAACATCTTTTACAGTGTCTAAACAACCTGGATTTTCCAGAGGGCTAACGCTTGGCTAAGATGAGAACCCCAAATAGGGCAAGATGCTGGAAATTCACAGCCATGAGGCTGTTACTGAAACTGTAAGTCTAAACACTTCAAATAGTTTTTTCTTTGGTTTAAAGTTAGTTTGCATTAGCGACATGGCAAGTGGTACACACACTGCACTCCCTTTAGCAGTCCCAGGTGCTTCTAGGATATAAATGCTGGTACTGTAGCCAATCAGAAAGCACCTTCTGGTCATGATTAATTAGATTTATAATTACTTTTAAAGTCCTAAACTGACCATGCCTTTGCATGCTTCTGGCCCCCCTCAGCTTCCTGGGCGTGCCACAATTACTCTCTGAGCCAAGGGACTGCTACACGTTTCTCCTCCCTGCCTGGAACTGGCCAATGGATGTGTGTTTACTGTACAAGACAGGTCTTATGAAAAAGTGTGGCATCAAGTTTTCAGACACGCCTTCCCTAATGCAATATTAATACACCAGGAAAGTGCATTGCTCTTTGTTAAGCTTTCTTAGGTAGACCACCATCAAATAATCTAACCGGCTGAATACAGTGTTCCATGTAGTCAAAGACCCCTACAGAGTGAGAGACAGAACATAAATAAACGTAGATATTTATAAATGCATATGATGAAACTTGCCAATTAGACACATAATATTAAGTGTACAACAATATTTGTCCCACCTGCACTGTAAGTAATATGAAAGCTGCGTTATAAGAACTAATTGATTGGTCCACACGTGGTCCTTAATGAACAAGTTCTACTGTACACAGTTTTCTGTGCTTTTCAAACTGCACTGCTTGTTTCCTTTTTTGTTGTTGTTGTCGTCTACTGAGATTTAATTGCCCAAACAGAAGTTCAGCTGGCCTTTGGCCACTGTTCTCATGGTTACTACGTACAGCACTGCAAAAGCATACTGATCTACTTTTCGCATATTTTTCTGTACCCTACCCACTAGACCCAGTTACCTTTGCACATGGTTTACTCCAGTCTAGAAGTTATTTATCAATAACAGCGCAGCCCACAGCAGCTCTGCAAGATGCAAATCAAAAGTAAAACCTACTCAGAGAAGAACAAAATACTGAACATCTTCAGATATTTCCCTTGTCAGATTAATGCTTTAACAGCCGTTTTGGCTCTGACTAGAGTTTGTTTGTTATCTGGCACCACTTTAGCAACCTTTCAGACTTGAACACCTTACCAGAGGAGAGGGACAGGTTAAATAACTGGGTTATTGGGGAGGCTAGCTGAGATGCAGTAATCCTGAGATGCCTAGATTCAAGACCATCATGACCAGCACTACTGCAGGGAGATATAGTCCTCAAAAGGATTAAAACATCACAGTGAGTGACAGCCCTATAATAGAAAGAAGGGGAAGTTGTTTGCTTAATAGTGAATGCATGGCTGTGGCAGCACTAGACACGTTAGTGCACTTGGTTAAGTCAGAAAAGTGTGAATGCATTTGCAGTAGTCACAGCATTGTTACAATTTATGCCATCCAGTATCATGTCAGATATCATATAGTTAACACCTTTGCCTATAAAACCCTTAATATGACTCCAGAAGCTGCAGGCTTTGCCTACAAAGAATGGAGGAACTCTTTAAGACAATAACTTTTAGCAACCTGTATTGCTTTTTCACATTCATTCCTCTGCATTCTATAATCCTCCAAGTCACAGGTTAAACCTGAAACTTTGAATTTAGACCAGCATTTCTCCCTAGTTTAAGTGATGCAATCAGGCCACTGTGTAACCATGTAGTGACAGGTACTATAACCCTACATTTTATTTCAGGGATATGCCTGTCCTGCAAGATTTGGAGCTTAGAAACAAAACAGTTTACAAACAAAATAGAAACAATGGTTCTATTGGTGCTGTTCTTGGACCACCAAATTCCCCCTGACCCAGTCTGCTCTAGCTCTGCCCCAGGCCCAAAAGCAGCCCCTGTGTCACACTTCCCTTGGCCTAACTGCACCCCCAAGTCCCACAGCCCTTCCCCTGAAGCATGTCAGCTCTCGTTGCCCTGGGCTTACCTGTCCCCTGAGCTTCCATGGCCCTGCCCTGTTCTTCCCTTGCTTCCCCTTGCATGTGGGAGTGGTTTGTCAGCTACACAAAGGCTGCCTAGAAAATTTGGCCTCCTGTCCCCTGACTGAATCCCTCACCATCCATTGTGATGTGATCTGTTACAGCTTGCCAGATAGTGCGCAGTGGTGTGGCATGTTGTGCTGAGCTGAATGGTACCAGTATTCCCTGTGTTCTGCTCACCAGGTTGATAGTATTCTTCATCAAGCACCAGGCCCTGTCAACAATTTTCTGCAGTGTGATACTCTAATGGATGAGACCTGCTGATTACCTCTCTGCCCTGTGATCATGCATGAAATGGCTTCACCGGTGATAGCCTCATTTGATATGGCCCACATTTTGGCCATGTTTTCTCAAATTTTGTGGGATACAGATTTGAAGCAAACTGCAGCTCGAATGGCCCGGGACCTTACAGCTCTGGGAACTCTGGTGGAGGCCACTGAACAGTGGATCCAGCAGGTGAAGGCTTGTGAGGATGAGATGTAGACCAGATTTAGGGAGCAGGGCAGATTGATAAACTATTTTCTTGCTAAGATTGATGATCCAGAGAAGTGGGTGTGCTGGAATAATTGCAAGGCTATAGCCTGTAGTTCAAGGCAGTGGTGCAACTGGCCACAACCCTCTTTTGGCCTATTTAAGGGCTGCTCTTCTCACTCCACACACAAGCATTTTTCCTTGCAGCTGGAGGCTCTGTCGGTCTGTCTTTTCTCCTGGGGCCTACTAGAGTTTACTCCCACCCCCCACCCCGTGCATGCTTGGACTCTGCTTGATTTGTGCTGGACTTCTGTTTTTCTTTCTCTTGCTTTTGGTTTGTATTACTGGCCTGTGGCTGCTCCATGCTTTTGTGTGTGCTGGTTCTCTTCCTGCTCCTGATTCTGTGTTTGCTTTGTTTGTTTCTTTTGGGCTTTCTAGTTTTCTAGTGCCCTGTCTATATATTGCTACTTGTGCTTCAAGTTATACACTGTGTGGGCCGGATATTCAAACTGCGCCCACAATGTGTGCACGAGCAGGAGCAAGCACAAGTCCATTGCGCACATGCGCTAATGAGCGCGATATTCAAACATGGAGCAAGGCCAAGTGCGCATCCAGCCAACGTCTGAATATCGCACAACCTGCACCATAGCGCAACAAAGAAGGGGAAGCTGAGCACATAGGATGCGCCATAGCGCAACAAGGCCAGCCCAGCTGAGCAGTCCAGAGGTGCCATAGCGCAAGCAGAGAGCCCCCCAGCAGCAGAGCAATGGAACTGCACAACCAGGGAGGTAGGCTGGGGCCCACCACCCATGCCACAGTTGGGCACCTGAACACAATGCAGAACTAACAATACACCCCCACACCCTAAGCACAGCATCACTGGGGGAGGGACAGAATATCCACCGGCCCATGGGGACAAGCCAACAAAGCACAGCAGGGCCATGTTGCCCCAGCACACCCACTGGCAGGCTGAGACTGCCACACATAGGGGGTCGACAACCACAGTGCACAGCAGCCCCCCCTTGTTTATAGCACACCCTGCACTGTGACCCCAAGACACCACCCATGTGCAGTGACTGTCACTGCAGGAATCCCATGCATCCCCCCGGCACACTGCAACCTCGTGTACCACAGAACCATACAAGCCAGACCCACCATGAGCACCCAGCAGTGGGCGGCAGCAGACGGCAAGACCGACTGAAAGCCACTCCCACACCAGAGACACCTCCCCATGCACACACACACACACACACACATACCCAGGACAATACCACCCCAGATGCCATGCACACCACTGCAACTGAGCACCCACAGCCAGCTGTAAATCAGAGACCGCCACAGTATTCATAACAAAATATATATATATATTAAAACCAATAAATGTACAACACCAAAAGGAACAAAAAGAACTATTTACATATTTACAATACAAGTGGGAGGTAGGGGTACAAGGTAGGGGTGGGTAAGGGGTAGGGGTGAACAACTGGGAGAGGGAAGGCAGGGTGTGAGGGATGGGTGAAGTGGGAATGTGATGCACAGCTAGCGCCTGGCAGGCTACCTTCCTGCTGCCTGTTGCTGATCCCGGGGCCTCCTACGGTGCCTCACGCCATGGCGCTGCATTTCAACAAGAATGTCCAGAGTGGCAATCGACACCCGCGTCAGCTACTGTAGGGAACGTTCCATGTGGCGCAGGAGTTGGATACCTAGGACAAGGGAACAGAGTAAATGGCTGTGACTGTCCATATCCCTGAACCCCACCCATCATGCAAGGCATATAGCCAAGTGCCCTGCACCTGTGATGGTATGCACCCACCCACAGTGACCGTGCACATGACATGCCCAACCAGGCAGCACCAGCTATGTGTACCACTGCACACACACACTGCCCATGTCCATCACAGCACAACCAAGGCTGTCAAGTGACATGGCTACGTGGTGGGGTGCTAGTACCACAGCCATGTGCCCAGTGCATGCATGGACCACCAGTGATGCACACACAGACATGCAGTGACACTGGACAGTGATGACTGTCACCTGTGTCGTGCATGGATGTGTTGTCCATGGCTGGTGGTCATGCCCCCCCACCAGCATGCAATAGCATCCATGATGTAATGACACTCACCCTCATCAAGCAGCTGTGGCTGCTGCTGCTGCTGCTGCCGCTGTGGCCCAACCATCATACCACCTCTGGCTGCCACCTGTGCCCCGCCACGGCCCTCCTCAGCCCGGGCCTGCCTCCGCTCCTCCACGCCTGTGGGGGATAAATGTTGAGAAACACATCAATGTGAACCCAAAGCAGACAGCCCCCTGCCCCAGTGAGTGTACCTGCCCACACAGCCAGACCCATGCATCACACACCTGCACACACTGGCACAGCCAACCATTGTAGAGCCCTCCCCCATGCACCGCCAGCAATACACAGTCACACCCCTACGGACAATACAGGTGCATAGATGGGTCACCCACCTGGCCTAGGCACAATGCCCCTCCTGTCATGGGACCTGAGGTGTTCCAGCAGTGCCTGCTCCCTCCTGCGGAGGTCACTATAGCGGTGCCTGCACTGTTCTGCTGTACTGCACTGCCCTGTGACCTGCTCCAGTACAGTGGCCACCTGCTGCCACACATGGGTGCATGCCATGTTGAAGGGTTCTCCCCCAAACAGTGGGCCAAAGTGAGGCTCCACCACAGCCACTAGGTTGGCCACCTCCAACGGACTCCACTGTGGAGCTCTCCTGCGTGCCATTACTGGAGTTGTATAGTAGGCAATATGGCGCCCTGCAGCATGGCAACCCCACGTGGAAATGTTACGCAATAGAACACCATTAGTTCCTATCGCACTGTTCGTATAGCGCCGTCAGTTCCCATCGCACTGTCACCAAACAACGCGACACAGCCGGACACATGCCAGATGAACAGCACCAGGGGCCAAAGGTCAGGCACAAGGTCAGGGGTCTGTGGCATAAGGCCACGCACAGCACCATCGGACGTCTACATGTCCTGCGCAATCGGTCACCTGTGTGCCAGTGCCACAGTGTACTATTGCGCATTTGTGCCGCAGCGCTATGAGGTGACCAGTGCTGCAGTGCCACTGGCACAATGGTGGCCGTGTCCTGCACTGCTCATCGCGCACAGCACGTCAGCAGCATGGCAGATGCCTGTGTAAGCTACCCGGGCATGCGCAATGCGGTGTACTATGCAGTCACCTACATGCTCCATTGGCTCAGCAGGATCAACCCTATTGCGCAAAGCGCAACAGCGTGATATTCAGCTGACATATGCAAATCAACTGATCAGCCATTCAAAGGTGCAGTGGCGCGATTTGCATCTCATTAAAGTTGCTCCACACCTAATTTGCATACATTGCGCTATAAATGTGCGACAGTGGTCTGCGGTGGCCAGATTCGGTTACTGCAGCTGAGATGTGAGTTGCATGCTGTGTGACGTTCTGGGCTATGATCATGGGATAATGCTGTAAACTGCACAGTGACAGGTGTCCACTTGCACCCATACAGACCAAAATGGCTGAACAAGGACCGAGTGATGACGATGATGGTGGGCGAAAGAGTAGGCCAAACTTCACAAAGGCTGAGACTGAGGCACTCTTCCAGGCCTACCTGGAAGAGGAGCCACTTCTCAGTGGACTGCGGGGCACCCCACAGGCCCGTGCTGCTGCATGGGTGGAGGTAGCACATGCCGTAAACCTGCACAGAAGCCACCAGCGCTCCGTGCAGGAATGCAAAAAGAAGATGGGGACCGACAAAAGACGGGTGAAGGAGAGGGTGGCAGCCCTCAGGGCGGCGCGCACAGCCACGGGCGGGGGCCAGCCAGAGGTGGTGCAGCTGACCCCGGCGGAGGACCGACTGGCTGCATCCATGCAGCGTAGTGCCATCAAGGGCGTACCTGGAGGTGGCTTCCAGACAGGTGGAAGCCCAGCACTGCAAGGTATGACATGGTAGTGGTGGTGGGGGGGAGGTGATCACATGCACTAACATGTTCTCGCTTTCTGTTACAGATCCTGTGTGGCTGCATGGGACAGTGGTGGTGGTGGGTCCAAGCAGTGTGGACGACCTGCCGGAGTTGGAGGAGGGTCCATCCACCTCTGCATCCAGCCAGCTTGCTCTGCAGCAGTGTGCACACCTGGCTGCCATCTCGGGTGTCGGTGAGTCAGGTGTGGGGGGTGCACATCCTGTGTTCCAGCAGTCTGGAATGCAAGCATGCCAGCACGCTGTGACTGTGGCTGTTGCATGGACCTGCACCATTGATGATGCAAGGACTGCAATGGGCAGTGACAAGTGTGTGTCACATGACGGACACACAGCAAGACAGCACGTGCCCCAGGGCCTAGCTGGTTCCAACGTGTGTGCCAGCTCGTCAGCACAGTCCCAGGCTGTGCCTGTCAGCACCGGTGGGGCAGCACCGGTGGTTGTGCAGGCCTCTGGCACTGTTGTGGACACAGCGGTGGAATGACTGGACCTTGGGGCACAGCAGTTGGGGGGCAGCAGCAGCAGTCACCCACCAGGTCTGGGGGTACAGGGTTCAGCGGTGGCCCATACACACCACCTGTTGCCATGGCCATACCTGGTCCTGGTGAACAGCGCCCACCCTCAAGGGGTGTTGAGCATCAGGACCTTCCACACCCTGGGGGAGAGATTGCCGCTGGGGCAGACGACCCATTTGATGAGCACACCCACCTGCTGTGGGCATCGGTACAGCAGCAGATGCAGCTTGCGACGTCCATGGAAGCACTGTGCGTGGCTGTAGAGCAGAACAGCAGGGACAATGCAAGTATCCTTGCAGAGATGGTTCAAATGTGGATGGATGTGACCGCCGCCATTGACAGGCTGACCCAGGCAGTGGTCGGTGTTGTGTCCACATTGGGCACACAGTCAGGTGCCCCTGAACCGCACACCCCACACAGTACGCTCTCCACTCCACATTCCCGGTGTCGTGCGACACCCAGCCTGTCGACGCCGGGTTCTGCTGTGGGCATCCCGAGCACACCTGGTGCAGGTATGTTCGGCATGCTGCAGACCCTGTCTTGCGAGGTCGCGCTCCACGCGGTGGGATCTCTGGTGGTACGTCTGTGCCACCCCATGTGGCCCATGCTCAGCCTTCCAGTGTTGCTGGGTCACGGCGGGGCCACCCATGCATCCGAGGTGGCCGTGGCACAGTGCCACATGACTGACCTGTCTCCCAGTGCGGGCCCTGTCTGGTGCTGCCCTGTGTGCAATGTGTGTCATGGTGGGCAGTGCACTGGTAGGTGCCCTGCCCAACACGCCAACACATGAACCACCTGCACACCCGCCCGACTGCTGTCCACAGGTGCGTGTGCATGATGATGCCTGCATTGTACTGTACACCAAGGTGCAAGGGTGCCCAGCTTCTGACACATGTTCTTGGACAGTACAGGTGGTGTGGGTGGTCCGTGGATCTGTGTGTTTGCCATGTCTGTTCCTGCTCTGCTGTGCACCTGCCCATGTACGCTTTGTGCCTGGTGTGTGTGTGTGTGTGTCCATATAGCATGTAACTATTCACCCCTCCCTGATGATGTGTTTGTGTGCTTGGACCCTTCCACTCCCCTTGCCATCATGCACCCCTGGTGTATTGCCCTGTGTGCCTGTGGATTGCGCCTAGACAGTGTTGGTTGCACATAGCCCCTTGACTTACCTGTGTCGTGCGAAATGCTCCTCCGTGATGGTGTCCCAGTGCAGCTGTGCCTGCCGGATCAGTCGGGGGTCCCGCTGTCCAAGGGGGGGCTGCTCATCACCATCATCACCGGCGTCACCGGTGTCCCCATCGCTGTCCCCCTTCTCGACCTGTACAGCTATCCCACAGTCTTTGGCCATGTTGTGCAGGATACAACAGGCCAGGAATATCGCACAGGCCTTTGAGGGGCTGTACTGTAGCGCACCGCCAGAGGTGTCTAGGCATCAGAATCGTGCCTTCAGCATCCCAAACACCCGCTCTATGATGTTGCGTGTGGCGGCATGTGCCTCATTATAGCGTTGCTGCAATGGGGTCATGGGGCGCCGGTAGGGTGTGAGCAGCCAGGGTCGGAGTGGGTATCCGCAGTCACCTGTGTGGAGATGGTGGTGCTTGGTAACATGTTCAGGTCCATTTCGCACACATCCCTGTATGCCACTATCATGGCACCTGTGGCTTTCCCACCCTTGACCCATCATTGCCATTCCCACATGTGTACTCACCCACTAGATGGCCTGTGGGGATGTTCCCACTCTCGAATCAATGGCACAGTGTGGACTGATGCCATATGAAGGAATCATGTGCTCCGCCAGGGTGTGTGGCACAGACATTGATTATGTGCCCACTGGCATCACACACCACCTGGCAGTTGACACTCGAGAAGCCCTTCCTGTTTCTGTAGGCAGCCCCATCGGGGCCGGGTGGTGCAAGAATGGCCACATGGGTGCAGTCTATCACCCCTAGCATGCCAGGCATACGTGCTACCCTGTGGAACTCCTGCATGTTTGCTGTACGCTCTGCCGCGGTGCTGGGGAAATGGATGTGATACGCAGCATGTGGCAGCAGTGCGCTGAGGAATTGGGTGAGGATGCATGACATGGCCGACTGTGTGATGCCTGTGGTATCCCCTGTCGGCCTCTGAAAGGTGCCTGTGGTGAGCAGGCACATGCAGGCTGTCACCTTGGTCTCCACTGACAGAGCGTGACTGCGTCGTGAGGGTGCCTGCATCACATCACTGCACAGCTCACAGAGCCGCCTCAGTATTGCCCTGTTCAGGTGGTACCAGCCCATGATCTCTACATCCGTGTACAGCTCAAAGCTGATGCGGGCACGGTACTGCCTGTTGAGGGCGTACCGTCGATGGGCCCTTCCACTGCCACGTCCCCGTGCAGCATGCCTTCTCAACCCCCTCATTACAGCTTCCATGTGGAAGCTGGCACTGTCCATCTCCCTGGCTTCTGTCCCCCCCGGCTGATCTTGCTCTGTTACCCCCGCTATCCTGACTGCTACCTCCACTGCACCGGGTACACCTGCTGGCCTCTGCAGCCTGTGGCCCACACCTTCCCTTGCTTTTGTTTGCCTGACACTCCTGGCCTGCCCTCTTTCTCCTCTTGCTGCCTCCCTCTCTCCTGGCTCGCTTGACATCCCTGTTGCGTTCTTGCGCCTCTTCCTTGAGCCTTTTTATCTTGGCTCATTTCCGCTGTGGCGCACCTTCCGGCTGTTCTGCGATTGCGCATTGCGCAAGCCTTTGAATATCGCATTGCGCTCTTTATGCATGGATCCACCCCCTTTGGTTGTGCATGCCTTCATTTGCATTGCGCTGTTGCTCAGCATGTTTTCGGTGGTGCAACTGCCTCCCGCTGAATATCGCAGTATGGCGCAGTTTCAGACTTGCGCTGGCGCAACCCTATTGCTCATGGTGCAACCCTTTTGAATATCTGGCCCTGTGTTTCCTTGCCTCAAGCTACCTTGTGCCTGTACCCCAAGGCTCCATTTCTCACCTGCTGTTGCAGCCCTCTGTTCACAGTTTTGTTCTCTGTATGCTTTAGCTCAACCTGCTTTCTGCTTAACAAGCCTTGGTCCCTGCTATTGTCATTGCCTGTTTCAGCTCACACTGCAATCTGCTGCTCTGCTCCCCTTAATTTATTACACTTGTTCATGGCATTGCTGCCTAGCTAATAATTTCTCCCTGTTTTACTTCTTCACAATCACCTAAGCAACCTAGTCCATGGAACTCAATCCTGCTTCCTGAAGTTATGCCAAGCAAATATTGCTGCTGTTTTCAGTGCATTGCCTCTCCTTACAGATTCTATGTTCATTCAGAGTGCTACCCCTACAAGCTATAGTTAATTGCTTCTGGATGCTGCTCAGTTACTTTTCCAGTCCTACTGCATTACTTCTCACTTCTTTGTTTGTTTTATTTAGGCTCAATTATTGTATCTCCCTCCTTTACCAAACTTTACTTATACCAAACCCTCAGCAGTTTGTTTCTGATGATAACCTAATCCTGCTTTCATGGCTGGCATGTATTTAACTTATTTCATTAGCTGCTTGGTGTTGTGGTGTCATGTTTGTGTCTTCTTTGTTTTTCCCTATGGTGGGGGACTGAGGAGTCACATCGGGCATCATGGCTCCAGGCAGCGGGAGCAGTTTTTAACTTCTTATATGTTTTATTGGTCACTGGCCCGCTCTGGCCTTCTATTGCTGCTCCACACAGCCTTTATGGCATTCCGCAATCAGCTATTCTAGGCAACTCTCTACCTTAGGGCAGATGGCTCCTCCCAGCCTTCTACCATCCTTCCCCTGTTATTCTGAACCTGATTTAAACAGTCATCCCAGCCTTCCTGTCCCTTGCACTACCAGTATTACTCAGCAGTGTCAGTGGCTCAGTAGGTGGCACAATCGCCTCTGAGGCCGGGAGATCAAAGGGCTGTGGGTTCAGTTCCCACATCTGACAGTTGGGTTAATATCCCAGTACTGGCACTGTAGTGCAGCATGAGAGGGGTGCTGCACTTCTGAGGTGCCATCTTTCGGATGAGACGTTAAACCGAGGTCCCATCTGCCTGGATTGGTGGTAGTTCAGGTTGATGTTAAAGATCCTATGGCACTTATCGAAAAGAGTAGAGGAATTTCCCCGGTGTCCTGGCCAAATTTCCCTCATTCACTAAAAATACCACCAACAGCTTAATCTGGTTCAAGGTCAGTTGGCATTCATCTGTATCCCCCTCCCCCCGGGTCGTGCCTGAAAATAGGCAGAATTTGTCTAGTGCACTTAACCAGTCAACAAAAAAAAAATAAATATACCAGCTGACATTGCACTAATGAAATCAGCTTGCAAGTCCATTCATTCTAGGATCTCTCCTCTTTCAATACTGGCATCCCCTTTCAAGTCTGAGAGCATATCATGTTTACTTGCTTCGAACTACACCTCCTACCATACTGGTTTTGCACCGTCTTCCTACCTAACTGGCTTCACAGCCTCCTTCTCTCTAACCATCAGTCTCAGGCTTCTCCCGGCCTCTCCGTTGTCTTACTCATAATATACTATCCAAGTCACTCCCAATTTGGCTTTCTAATGGACTTGGTCGGCATGCATTCCTGCAGTTGACAACTATTTGCCTTACTAGACTCACAAGAAGGTCCATATTGCTCAGCCTGACCTACATACAGGTCTCATCCAGTCAAGACACATGAGAGGGTCCACAGTGCTCAGTCTGACTTATGTACATGTCTCCCCATGTCTGCTATCATCCATTATGACCCATGTGCAGGTTTCATGCTCGTTACAACTCACTTTTCAACATTTTGGAGACATGCTGGCCAAATCCATTATTCCAGGACTCAGGGCAAGCCCTGTGGCTAACAGTCACTCTCTGCACCCTGAAGTCTGCATCTTGAGCATTCAAAGCTTGGGGCAGGGTCCTTCTCACCAGACCCATAGTTGGGAAGGTCCTCACTCTGGGAGAATCTTCAGTCATCAACCATACCAACAGCACCTCTTGATGTAGCCTTTAAAACTTCAGCAGTGAAGAGGTGGGGCTCTCATAGGAAGGGCCCATTTAGCTGCCTGAGCAGGTTCAGAGGCACCCTTTCATGCTATTCTCCCTATGACTGCCTCTGGTTCACCTGCTTTGTTCATAGATCAGTAGGCCAGCTGAGTGCATCAGCGGTTGTTACTCTCCTCCTCCAGCCTTGGTTGAATCTTGTTGCAGAGTGCACTCGCAACCCTCCACAGCATTCCTGTTAGAGGGATAGAGTGAGAGTGTTCCCCAAAATTGAAATTCACTTGGATTGGTCTACTAAATTGCAGTAGCAGAGTTGTCATTAACCCAAACTGTCCCAAAGCCTGGAGAGAAGGTGACCTAGGCCTTGGATCCTCAGAGGTTTCTTCCTCAAAGGGTTTTTTACCTCTCCTCTGTGCCAATGGTCATAATGCTAGATAGGCATCCTTGTAGTCCCAAGGTAACTTAGGTAGGTTTCCTACTTAGGTAGGTTTCAGCTGTTGGATGGAGTCGAGTGGATGTCCCATAATTATCCCATCTCCCCCTTTGGCTGTTCTCTCTCTCCTTAGGAAGCCAAGCCTCCATGCCTTACAGTCAGACCTCTGAGTGGGTCACTATTCACCTGTCATTTCCTGCCTACTTTACTCAAACAATATGACCAACTGATCAATGCTACCAGCTGAACCCCCTTACCAACCTACCTACTGAACCTATGCTACCACCTGACCTATGTACAGGTCTTCATTGACCATGTGACCAACTGAACCCATACTAACAACTGACCTACGTACAGGTCCTCAACCCCGTATTCACTACCTTTTATGCTTTGCTTGACACTCTTTTTGGGCTTCTTCCTAAGGTACCTTTAGCCAAGGGAATCACTCCCATGGCACCTCAAGGGGTGGAACCCTCCCCTAGGATTTCTTGCCTTTGTACATCTACTGGATTGTATATCCCATGGCTAGAGAGGCAAACAGCCAAAGTTTATCTATGTCACAGAAGCACGAAACCAGTTGCACAGACACATTGAATTGGATAGCTATAGCATGTAGTTCAATGGGATGGTGCAACTGGCCACACCCCTCCTTTTGGCCTATTTGAGGGCTGCTCTCCTCACTCCACACTCAAGCATTTTTTTCTTGCCCCTCCATCAACCCCTCCTCCTCCAGCGGCATGCCCCTCTCTCCCATGGGCTTCTTCCTAAGGTACCTTTAGCCAAGGGAATCACTCCCATGGAACCTCAAGGGGTAGAACACTCCCCTAGGGTTCCTTGCCTTCATACTCCTACAGGGTGGTATAGCCCATGGATAGAGAGGCAAAAAGCTAGAGTTTATCTATGTTACACAAGCATGAAACCAGTTGCACAGGCACATTGAATGTATGCCTAGTTGGTTTTCAGAGGGACCAGATGTTGTGGGCTTTTTATAGCATGCTCTGCCAATCTTCCTTAATACTCCCGCCTGCCCCTCTATTGAATTTGAAAGAGCACATCAAACCTTAGCTCCTGAACCAAAGCCTGGGGTCATCCCGTCTCCATCCTCACAAAGTTTCTTCATTTCCCAGTGAAAGAAATGGTGTTGCATCTGGCTTGGGAGAGGGACCCACTTCAATGGGATGAGAACTCTCTATCCTGTTGTTTCAGGACTCTTCTGCTGAACCCTCTACTAAGTAAAGGGATTATGCTGTGATGAAGTGGAAATTTGCTTTTCTGGGGATCCCCACTGCACTTACCTATCCAGCAACTCTACATGTAGAGGTTAATGGGACTATGCACCCTTTGTCAATGCTAGAAGCAGCTAAGGTGTTTACCCAGCACTTGGCTGGATTAGACTTTTCCTTGGAGTGACTGAGGGGTTACAGGACATTCAGACCCTCTGCCACATATGGACACTACATCTATCCCACAGGTCTCCGGCTCAAGTCATGATAGTAACAGCTTCAAAGGAGGAAAGAGACCTTGGGTTAATAGTTACAGGGGACATGAAGATATCAGCACAGTGTAGGAGGGCAGCAGCAGCAAGGGCAAATAGGATTCTGGGGTGCAGTGCCAGAATGATCACCTCTAGAAATGAGGAGGTCATCCTGCCCTTGTATAGATAACTGGTGAAGCCACACTTGGAGTACTGTGTGCAGTACTGTTGCCCATACCTCAAAAAGTATGTGAGATTACTAGAGGGGGCACAGCACAGGGCTATGAAAATGATCATGGGACTGGGGGAGTTGCCATATGATTAAAGATTGAGGGAGCTCAACATGTATTCACTGAAAGAGAGAAGGGAAAGAGAGGACATGATAGTAACCTTTAAGTACTTGAAAGGCATAAACAAAGTCAGAGAGGGAGGATTGTTCTGCTTAAAGGGGAGAAGGGTCACTAGGGGGCACAGTCTGACATTGGAAGGGGGAAGGTTCAGGAGGGAGATGAGGAGGTACTACTTTACAGAGAGAGTGGTGGTGAGATGGAACGCACTGCCGGAGGATTTAATCAAACTGAGGATAGTGAATAGCTTTAAGCGGGGTTGGGATAGAGTCAAGGGCAGTGTTAGTACAGACAAGAACACAAAGTTGGGAAAGACCAGGAAAAGGGAGGAAGGGATTGGTTTGGGTAGGGCTGGGGCAGCTGTAGTAATATGAAACTAAGAGCTGCACAATCAGGAAGACTTGATAGACCTGTGGGCCTTTTTCTGCCAGCAATGTCATATGTTCGTATTGCCTCCCCATCCCTCCTGTGAGCAGTGGTCTCCAATGAAGAGAGGGCATAAGCATTAGAGGGACAGCAGCCTGAGCCAGGTGCAAGAGACTCCATTCAAGCCATGCTCCAGAAGCAGCTAGCGCACCTCATCATTTTCTTTTTCTTCCTGTAGTCCTTCTATCCTGCTGACTTTCCCTACTAAAAATAGGTTTGAGGTGCTTTGTCAGATCCCCCTTCAGTGGATGCTGTTATGTCCCTGGGTGAGTAGGAGGTGCCGGGCTCAATTTCTGTGTCTACTGTGGAGTTGGCTACTTGAGCTGAGAGGTTTGCTACTTCTCTAACTCAGCGGCCCCTCTACAGTTCAGGCCTGCCAGGTGCCCTCCTCCAAACTGCAACACCCTCCCCAGCAGGACACTGGATGAGAGGGACAAGATGGTCTGTAAGTACAGTGTTCTCCATATGTGTGAACGTGTCTACTTCTAACTTTGCCTCAACTTCCCTCACTCTGTTAGTTATTCTGGGGTCTTAGACCTACTGAGTGTGGTAGTGGAAGATACACTGTGGGGCTAACATCTCTTTTCCTTTCAGACTGGCTTTTGTCTGTATCTTGGAGCCCTCTGTTTTCATTGCTGTGGGCAAAACAAGGGGTTTGTGACAGCAGCTCTCCATCAGACTGTTTTTCTACTCAGTGTGTGTGTGTGTGTGTGTGTGTCTGTGGATGATTCTGGTGGCCTGTATGGTCCTACAGACCTGAACTGATTCATGCACTGACTGTTTCTGATATTTACATTGGATTCTCTGGATGACAGTTGGCATGTTTATTATGTGTTATGTCCTGGTGTGTTTCTGGGGTCAGTGTTCTAATTGTGTGCAACATATTTTCACTGGGGGCTCAATGTCGGCCTTTGGGAGTGGGGGTCTGAAAACCTTTTTTTTTCAGTACTGTGGTCTGCCTTTCATGCAAGGGGTACTGCTTGGGCTTTCTGTTATACCTGTGACATATCCTACCTTGCCTTGTTGGCGAGTTCCTGGCCATTTAAGTAGCCCCCCCATTGTTAATGAGGATATCAGTGGATATGTTATGGGGGCACAGTGCTCAGAGGGGCACTGTATAGATTTCAGCATCCATCAGTTCATCAGAGGCCTTTGTGACTGCTCCACCCCGTCCTCCTGTTCTAGCCAAGGTATATTTCAGGCCACCATCAGTAGTACTGTTAGTGACTAGGGGTTTTAGGAAGGGGCCCCTTGGTCCTGTCAGTTGTTGCGGACAGTATTTCCTGATTATGTATGATGTTTGCCCATACCATCCCCACAGAGACCTACGTATGTGGGTCAGCTGTTGGGAGCAGCACAAACCCTGTCAATTTATGTATGATTCTTCACCCTCTCTACCTGCAAGTCACAGCAGTTTATGATTTAATATCATATGGGGGTATATCCCTGGTATGCTCAAACTTATGGATATAGTGTAGGAGATGTGCTGCATAGTCTCTGGAAGATTAGGAAGTGCATTCATTACATTTGTCCTATGGTTTGCCTCCCTGCAGCTCCCATTCCTCTGCTTTTCTTTTCTTGGGTTTTGGTTTCCTGGATGTCAGCACTGGCTTCTTGCTACAAGGTGTGACCCCACCCCCTTTCTTTCCTCTACCAATCTCCAGGCCCTCCAGTTCATCAGGGTCCCCCATGGCATTTGAATCAGTTTTCCAGAATGCAAAGGATCTCACCAAAGTATTCAGGGCCTCTGGTTCTTGTTTCTTTTTTGAGGGATTACTCATGGGCTAGGCAATGTTTCATCCTGTCTTTGAATTACACATGTGTGGAACCCCCTCTTTAGCTGGAGGTGTGGCCTTGGAAGTCCTTTTGCTCCCAGTCCAGTTGTATTACAGATGCTGCTTGTTAGGTTGTGTATACCACATTTAGATCGTACTCATATGTTTTGGTTATGGTGCTTTGTTACCCTTTAAGTCAGACAGGTTCTACTTCTATGTACGAAAAGTACCTCCCATGGCTTCACCTTCCTTTTTTTTCTGGCTCCCAAGTATTTTGGTAGTTTCTCCCACTGACAGTGTCAATGGTCAGTTAAATTTGTTACTTGGAATGTCAGGGGTCTGAATTCCCCAGTGAAACATAAAAGGGTACTATCCAAACTTAAACACTTAAAAGCTCAAATTACGTTTCTTCAGGAGACCAAATGGGTGACTGCTGAAGCCTCAAAACTCTTTAGGGAATTGGTGAGCAGGGTGAGGTCCAACTATTTCTGTACCCTCTCATCTAAATGTGGGATCCCCATCCTTATTCATAAATGTTTGAAAAATACCAGTCAGCCAGCAGACTTCCGATTCTGAGGGACAGTGGGTAACGGTTAAACTTCTCACCCCCAAAGGCCCCATTCTTCTGGTTAATGCTTATGTGCATAATTTGAATGCACTTGAATTTTTCCATGCCCTCTCATAGCAGAGCCCACCTTTGGGAGGCCTCTATGCCCATCCTGATGAGTGGGGATTTTAACCTCACCTTGGAGCTTAGAATGGCTAGCCATTGCCACAGAACCACATGCTCAGGCTATGGCTGTGCTGAAGCCCATGATGTCCAGATTGTTTGCCATTAGATAAGTCATATTTCCTTCACACCTGGGGAAATAGGCTTTACCTATTTTTCTGCTACCTAGTCCACCTCAAGTAAGTTGGAATTCTGGCTGTCCTCCACCAGCTTGACAGTCCATGTTAGAAACATAGAAACATAGAAACATAGAATTTGACGGCAGATAAGGACCGCTTGGCCCACCCAGTCTGCCCATTTCCCTGCCTACTGGATAAGCTGCAGATCCTAGTTAACCAGCAGCCTACTTCTTTCTACCCCCACCCCCTAGAATTGCCTTATGACTGTCCCATGCATGCTTGAATTCCACCACTGTTTTTGACTCCACGACCTCCTCCGGAAGGCTGTTCCATGCATCCACAACCCTCTCTGTGAAAAAATACTTCCTTAAATTACCTCTGAGCTGCCCCCTCTGTCTTCAAATTGTGACCCTTGTTCTTGCACACCTCTTTTTTTGAAAGATGCTACCCTCTTGGACTTTGTTGATTCCCTTGAGGTACTTGAAAGTTTCTATCATGTCCCCCTCTCCCTCCTTTCCTCGAGGCTATACATATTAAGCTCCTTAAGTCTCTCTTCATATGTCTTCTGGTGCAGACCCTGCACCATTTTAGTTGCCCTCCTCTGGACAGCTTCCATCCTGTCTATATCTTTGCAGAGATTGGGTCTCCAGAACTGCACACAGTACTCCAGATGGGGTCTGACCAGCTGTCTGTACAGAGGATAATAACTTCCTGTTTTCTACTGGTGATGCCTCTCCCTATGCATCCCAGTATCCCCCAACCCTCCTTGCTGCCCTTTCACATTGCTTGCCCACCTTTAGGTCATCTGAAATGACTACCCCCAGGTCCCTTTCCATTTTGTTGTTGTTAGTATCTCACCCCCCATTGTGTACTCTTCCCCTGGGTTTTTGTTTCCAGCTGCATTACCTTGCACTTCTTAGCATTGAATCTAAGCTTCCATACATTTGACCATTCCTCTAACCTTGCAAGTCCCTTTTCATCATTTCCACCCCACCTTGTGCATCAACTCTGTTGCAGATCTTTGTGTCATCTGCAAAGAGACATACTTTTCCTTCCAGTCCTCTGCAATGTTGCTTATAAAGACATTGAAGAGGACCGGTCTAATACTGAACCCTGTGGTACCCACTAGTAACCCCCTTTCTTCAGAGTGGACTCACATACTATTACTCTCTGTGTCCTATTCTCAGGCCAATGTTTTACCCAGGCTGTCATCTTGGGACCCACTCCCAGGTTAGCTAACTTGTATATTAATCTTTTGTGTGGGACTGTGTCAAATGCTTTGCTAAAGTCTAGGTAGGCCATGTCCACAGCCCCTCCCTGATCTACTACTTTGGTCACCCAGTCAAAGAAATCTATCAGATTTGTCTGGCATGACCTTCCCGCTGTGAATCCATGCTGCCTTGGGTCCTGTGCCCCTCTGGCCTCTGGATACTCGACAATTCTTTCCTTCAAGTGATTCCATCATTTCCCTACCACTGAAGGTTAAACTAACAGGTCTGTAGTTTCCTGCTTCTGCCTTGCTCCCACTTTTGTGAAGGGGAATCACATCTGCCCTCCTCCAGTCCTCGGGTACCACCCCATCCTCCCATGATTTGTTAAACAGGATAGTCAGTGGTGTCACTAATTCCACCCTTAGTTCTTTTAGAATTCTGGGATGAATCCCATTAGGCCCCATTGCTTTGTCCACCTTCAGTTTTAAGAGTTCTTTCAGAACCCTTTCTTCTGTAAATGGGCTGGTATCAACTTCTGTATCCAGATTGTTTCTACTGTTTGTTTTAGGTACCTCCCCCTCTTCCTTTGTAAATACAGAGCAAAAATATTTGTTTAGTATCTCTGCCTTTTCACAGTCACCCTCTGCCCCCCCCTTTATTAAGCTTCACTATCCCTCCCTTGGTCTTCCTTCGCTCCCTGAAGTACCTATAAAAGGTTTTATCCCCCTTCTTAACTGAGTTGGCTATCTTTTCCTCAGTTTGGGCCTTTGCTGTTCTGACTGCCTTCAAGCTTCCTTTTGCTTTAACTGATACAGTTCTCTTTCCTGCTCCTTCTGTGATTCCTTGTACTTCCTGAATGCTTTCTTTTTCTCTTGAACCTTCACTGCCACTTCCTTTGAGAACCATAGTGGTTTCTTACATCGTTTCATTTTGTTTATTTGCTTCACACAAAGGCTTGTTACCTCTGTGATGGCAGTTTTATTATTCCCCATTGTTCTTCCACCCTCCTTCCTGCCCATTTGCTAAGTGCATTCCTTAGCACTCTCCCATTTTTGGCAAAGTCAGCCTCCTAAAGTCCAGTACTTTTGCCTTTGTATGGCTTGACTCTATTGTTGTGTTTATTGTGAAACCATACTGTTGGATGGTCGCTAGTTCTCAGATGCTACCCACTTCTACATCTGTGATCCTCTTCATCTCCATTTGAGAGAACCAGGTCTAAGATTGCTCCCTCTCGAGTGGGCTCCAATACTAGTTGTCTAAGGCATGCCCCTGTAGGGCATCTAGAATAACACCACTCTTCAAGTGGCTGCTGCAACTGCACTCCAGTTAACATCTGGCATATTCAGATCACCCATCAGCAATATCTCCCTTTTTCTGCCTTACTAAGTATACCTTCTATCATTTCCTTGTCCATTTCTCCCCTGAGAAGGGGGTCTGTATACAACCCCTGTGCGGATTGTGGTGCCATTGCCGGTCTCCAAATTTACCCACAGTGCTTCTTCTCCTCCCTGTTTTCCCTTTTGTTCTGCTGCTTTGATTCCTTCCCTTATGTAAAGAGCTACTCCTCCTCCTCTATTACCCTCTCTGTCCCTCCTGTAGATAGTAAATTTACCCACAGTGCTTCTTCTCCTCCTCCCTGTTTTCCCTTTTGTTCTGCTGCTTTGATTCCTTCCCTTATGTAAAGAGCTACTCCTCCTCCTCTATTACCCTCTCTATCCCTCCTGCAGATAGTATCCTGGTATGTTTACGTCCCAGTCATGGTTTTGTGTGAACCATGTTTCTGTGACTGCCACGATATCCAGATGTTCCTCCTCCATCAAGGCCACTAATTCAGGAAGCTTGTTACTCAGACTATGGGCATTGGTACTCATTGCTTTCCATTTTTTGATGGCTTTACCTTCAGTTGCAGCATCCCCCGCTGACCTTTCTACCTTGGTCTTTTTCTCATTTAGTACCCTGTTTTGTAGGGAGAGGCTGGGATTTTCCTGCTGCTTATCAGTGCCTCCCCCTGACTAGATTTAAAAGCCTGCCAATGAGACATTTAAACCAGTTGCTCAAAAGACTTGTTCCCTTCCTGGACAGATGCAGACCATCCTGCCAGTATAGGCTGGTGTCCTCCAGGTGGAACCCCAGTCACCAATGAAGCCAAACCCCTGTGTTCCACACCATTTTCAACCATTCATTAAACTGCATGGTGCAAAGTACCTCGCCTCACTCATGCCATTGACAGGCAGCACTCTGAGAAGGATACTGTGTGTGCTACTTGTCTTAGGCCCTCCCCAGTTCTACAAAGTCCTTCTGCACTGCTCTAATCTCATGTTGAGCCAAGTCATATGTCCCTAGGTGGACAATGACGTCCAGCTCAGACTCCCGTGCAGCTGTTCTCGTGATCCTGAGGATGCGCTTCCTGTCCCTCCAAGCCATGGCACCAGGCAGGCACCTTACTTCAGTTTTCCCTGCTCCCCCCATTCTATCCCCCTAATAATTGAGTCCCCCACCAGGAGCTGCTTCCTTTCTTTGTGGTGTCCTCTGCCTCCTTCCTGTTGGCCTCCCGTGTGATAGGTGTCCTCAGCCTCCTTAATCTTCTCTTTGGGTGCATCCACTATTGCTCCTCTGTATCTCTCTGACCATTCCCCTGTTTGTCTGGACATGGTCTGGGGTCTGGACAAGCATTGGTCACCCTCATGGTGATTAGACCTCCTATTACTACAAGACAGCCAGTTCCACACCTGGATCAGGATGGAGGCAAAATTCTATCCTGAGGTGAACAACATGGGTGAGGTCGATATTGGGGCAGTGTGTAAGGCATTTAAGACCTCTCTCATGGGGAAAATTATAGGCTATGTGGCTCATCAGAGAAGGCTGCAGGAGGCAGAGTAACAGGATCTGGAAGCCAAAATTGGTGAAAAAGAAAATTCCTACAAGTCTGGACAGAATCAGTCCTTCAATTCCTCCTGCTTGCAGAGATCAGGAGTCTCCACATGCAGCTTAACTCCGTTTTGACCAGGAGGGTTGAGATGGTGGTCTTACAGGCTCAGCATAGATACTGCAATGAGGTGGCAGGCAAACTGCTGTTGTACAGGCTCAGGAAGCAGTAAGCTGAGAGACATATATAGGCTTTATGGGATAAAGCTGGCATGATGACTTACCCACAAGCCAGTAACACTATCATGTAGGAGTTTTGTGAAGAGCTCTACTCCTCCCGACAGCATCTTGATGAGACTCACTTTGAGCAATTTATGTTCTCACTCCCTGTGCTCTGGTTATCAGATGCCCAATGGTAGGGTTTGGAAACACCTCTGTCCACTCAGGAAATTTCCTTTACTCTAGCAGTGTTAACTCTGCACAAGGCTGTGGGTGACAATGGCTACCCTGTAGACCTGTTCCAGTACCTCAGTGATATCTTCTGTCCTATCCTGCAGTGGATGCTCACAGGCTCTCAAGTTTTTGTTTGCCTCTTGCCATCTCCATGAAAGGCTGTATTGATAGTGCTCCCCAAGGAGGTAAAGGACCCCTCTTTCTCTTCAAGCTGCAGTTCTTTATCACTCATTAGCATACCTCTCAACTGTCCCTGATTTTCAGGGACGTCCCTGATTTTGCCTCAAAATTTTACTCTGTCCCTCCTAAAAATTGTGTTTCTGTGGCCAAACAGTAGGGATTATAAGCACAAAATAATGTCAGACATTAAAGTTATAAACTTGTTCTTCCTTAGAAAATGCATTTTACCCTAAGCCCTTTATTCTACCAGCTTCCTGAGTGAATATCTCCAATTTTGAAGAAGTGTCCCTGATTTTGGTCCTTTGTCCCTGATTTTTTTAAGCCTTGTCCCTGATTCATGAGGCGGGAGGTTGAGAGGTATGCTCATTAGCACTAATGCCAAGATTTTGGTTAAGGCACTGT
Source organism: Neoceratodus forsteri (assembly GCA_016271365.2). NCBI lineage: Eukaryota > Metazoa > Chordata > Ceratodontiformes > Ceratodontidae > Neoceratodus > Neoceratodus forsteri. The sequence goes on along the minus strand of CM057449.1, from coordinate 1,495,154,002 downwards.
CAGCCAGGTTGGAGACCATTCTTCCCTTGCTCATTCAGAAATCCCAAGTGGGTTTTGAGAAAAGCGGACTGGGTTCCAATCACATACAGACCATGGTATTTGACTCAGTGGAGTGGGGGTATCTTCATTCAGTCCTGCAAAGGATGGGCTTTGTCTTCCTCTTTGGATCATGGGTAAAAACTTTGTATACTCAACCTACTGTGTGGGTGCTGACTAACTCATATCTGTTTTCCCATTTCCTTCTCCATAGGGACACCCATTAGGGGCGTCCCCCTATTGCCTTTAATTTTTGTTTTGTTTTAATGACAGCTTCAGTGCTAAACTTAGTATTAGACTTTGTTAAGGGGAGTAAAACTGCAGTCTTGGGGTAAATTTAGCATTTGACTTCAGTGAGTGCAACCGTAATCTCAAGTAGGCATGTGGCTGGCCAATGGCAGAAATGTTGAAAAAGGCACAAAATCATGCTAGCACTCTGCCAGCCAACTGCCTCACTAAATGCTCACTGATGGGATGGAAGGGGCCCATTAAGGCATGGCAAAAAAGAGACTAGACTTAGGAACTTAAATTCTAATTTACTTGGTTATACTGAGGCAGATAGAGCAGAGAGAGAAAACAAGATGGAGTGGCACCGACTCAAGTCTCATGAGTCGACCCCAAAAAATGGCAATTAAAGGGAAACACTTGCGTACAAAGAAAGATGACAATATTGTTGCCAAAGGAAATCTATTCCAAATTTGGTATTAGCCAATCCTACAACTCTTTAGGGCAACAAACATAACACATTTAGTTACCCCTCCTCTTTTACAGTAGCAGGCATCCATTTTCTAAATCACCAGGACAGGAAATGACATCAGAGAATGGGAATAAAGAGATAAAATTCAGTGCTGTTAGCAATTTCTAATGAAGATTCCCTAATCCCTTCAACTCTCAGAGTCATTGTTAATAATTTGTGCTGATGGCATTTTCAGGCATCAGACCTCACAGGCAAAAAAATGTTCACTAAATGGGAAAGTTATAAAACATTAAGCAAAGCAACTGAATCCCAAATGTTTTGGAAACTGGTGGCACAGGTACTATGACACATTTCTCAAAATGTTGCAAAATTTATTTCCATGAAATGGTGCTTTTACAAAATCTGCAATTTTGCAGGAGTGCTGGTGCCTGAAATTGCCATCAGCACAAGTTATTAACAATGACACAGAGAGTCATGAGAGTCAGGAAATCTTCATTAGGAATTACTGCCAGCACTGTATTTTACCTCTTTATTCCCCTTCTCAGACATCATTTGCTATCCTGATGATGTAGAAAATCAATGCCTGCAGCTTTAAAGGGTGGGAGAACTAAAAGTGTTATGTTTCTGGCCATGAAAGATTTGCAGGTTTAGCTGGCTCCATGAGGTAACGGCTACTAAATAATGCCAAACATCAACATGGTGAATCTGAAACAGCGACTGCATAAATGGCGCCCTACAATTACTGCAACCATCATATATAGCGATTTTGCCTCTGATTTCCACCACAAATCTCAGCTACTGGCACACATACTAAACCTGGTGGACATCTTTATTGAACTACACACCTGTGTACTTTTCCAACGTTTATCTATGTGGAGAGCTCCACCCCCACACCCCCCACAGGGAGCTGCACCCCCAAACCCCAACATCTCTAAATATACTTCTCTGAGGTGCTCCTTGACACTGGAGTAGGCTAAACCACCAGATTCACCATTCCGGAAAAATGTCACTGTAACTTGTCAGTCACCATTTCATCGTTCTCCATTCTGCCTTCTTCATTAATGCTTCGCTGTTATTCCCTCACTGTATTCATGTACTTCCATTTAGCCAACAGCTTATTTGGAATAGAGTTCCCTTGGCAACAATATTGTCATCTTTTCTAGTACATGACTGTTACCTTTTAAGATGTCTGAAAAAAAAATAACACTCAGAGAAACAACAAACAAAACTACGAAAAAAAAACAGGTGAAGGAATAAGGAGGAGAAGCACCATAGCACTCAACAATAGGATGGGGAGTTGAGAAGAGTTCCACTTACCTACAGCACCAAGACAAGATACAGAAGTGTCAGTCACAATGAAGTGCAGTAACTTGCAGAAATGTCATGTCACAAAATCCTGCATGGCAAAAGGGCTTAACTACCATTGACTTACAATGGCCCCTGCAGTAAATTTGCAGTATTCTGTGATATTCTGCAACATTTCTGTGCTTCATCTTGGCTTGACACATCTATAGGTAGAGAACTACTGTAAACTGCAAAGTCTGCTAACAAAAGCACTTCCAACACCCTATATTCATGAGGCAGTAGCATGGCCATTCAAACATTCAAGGATGAAGCTGTAGTGCTCCTTATGTAATCCTGTTACTCCTTCAGTAACAGGCACTTAGAAGGAAGCTATTGCAAGTACTGGTGTGCCAAAAAAAAAAATTCCGCTGGCTGAATTTCCGCGAAACTGCGAGTTTCACTTCCACAAAAGTTTAGAAATCATTTTCGCAACTTTCGTGGCAATTCTGCTTTAAAACTGCACAATAAATTTAAAGACTATGGGTTAATCTATTAAACTGCAGTAAAAAAAATCCACAGAATGGATAATTGCCAGTGATCAGTTCTGAGGCGTTTTTTAACCACAGTTTAATTCATTAATCCACCCCACCCCCGCTGGTCAGGGGTCCCAGTAAATAAACAAATTAAAAAAAACTCCAATCCCTCCCTCTGACCCTCCTGGTGTCTAGTGTCCCCCACTACCTACCAATCATGGGTCCCAAGTAAAAAAAATCCCTGATCCCTGGTATGTAATGGTTCTCACCCCACCACCTAGGGATCACATCCAGTGGGTACCGGTAAAGAAGAAATAAAAACTCCGATCCCTTCCTGGTGTCTAGTAGCCCCACCACCCATTGATCATGGCCCCCAAAAACATTTTGTTTCCCTGGTGTCTAGTGGACCACCCTCCCTATCCTGGATTCACATAATCCACAAAAAACAGCTGGCAGTCCACCGACTCATCCCCCTCTATTCCCAGTATTCCCTGGTGTCTAGTGGACCCCGCATCGCCGATCACTTATAAAAAAAAGTAATCCCAATTCCCTGGTGCCTAGTGGATCCTCACCCTGACAGTTCATCCACCGTCACCCTGCCCCCCCGACCCTGTCCCTGAGTGGGCCACCGGCGCAGCCCTCCTCTCTGCTCCACTACCAGTGGCCCACTGAACTGTCAGTGAATGACCACATAGTTGTACAAGTCTCTGACAGGTCATTAAACTGTGGATAGAATAAATTCCACAGTTTATTTGCATTTTTCTACAGTTCACAAAAAAGTTTGCGAAACCCAGGGAAAATCCATGGAAAATCCCAGTTTTGCCAATGGCGAAAATTCCAAAATGTCAACAAAATTTCTGAAATTTCACAGACGTTACGCGAAAGTGGAATTCACAACTTTTGCCCACCCTTAGCTGCAAGTAAGGTTCAGGTTGCCCTACCTCTTTCAGAGGTTAAATTGTTTTCAATCTTGGATCATTCAAAAAATGACCAGTAAAGCTTGCCAAAAATATTTGGATGAACGCCACTCATCAATTCATTTTATCAACTTCATTTTTTATTTCGCACTCAACCATGCAACAATTTTGTGGCCAAGCCACTTCATCAGGCCTTCCGTGTTGTTCTGTTAAAAAACATTTACAACATAATTATTGTGTCATTCCACTGCAGATTCATGTCTCTAAACAACACAGTGTTCCACATGTGGATTAACTTTGTGAAATGAGACAAATTTGTAAATTAATCTGTGGGGTGAAGTTTCCCAGCTTTGCACGTCTCTAACCTTGGCACACCCACACCACATTGACATTTTTTTTATTTTATATGATACTATCAAAGTGCAGATACATTAGCCCAATTTCCCCCATATTTGTCTTTTTAAAATCATTCTTAACCTTTATAAATCTTATAGGTATTGTTACCCCTTTTAAAATGTTAATATCTCTTAAAGGTTGCTATGGTGACAATGGTACACATAATCTTTACATGGATCTTATACCTTATTATCATTTGCATAAATGCTTCTCTTTGTCAGCATTCCATCTTGTCAAATCTACACACAATATTTCCTTATGATTATTCCCTCCATTCCAATTATTTCTGCATCCATTACATTTTGTTTCACCTTCCAATATCAAGTGAAAACCTTACCTCCTCCACTTGTTTTTTGCTGGCTCCACATTCTATGTTTTAAGTTATCTGGTTTTGTTAATTATGTGCCTGTAAAACAGATAATCAAACCCTTCTTGTAATTCATTCAGTTTATCTCTCTGTTTTAGAAAATGTTTCATGGTAAGATCTCTCCATTTAAGAAACATATACTCACTCTCCACCATGAACTTCATGTGGGTGCCAGCTAACTCTTTGCGGACAGGAGTAGCTGCCACCTGCACATGCTCACTATTTATATGGTGGGGGGAATGATGTCACGGATGAATCTGCATTGTCTCCACTACACAGTGTTGCCACAATTGCCTGTAGTACACAGGCAATAAGATGAGCTCAACAGCGCAGGCAGTTTGGTGGATCATGGAGCTGCCTGGCCAATAAACACCATCCCAAGTGATGGTTTGTCCCCCATCCTTGGATCTAAGCCAGTAAAGATATTTAACTTTTTAAATTGCTCTATTTTTCCAAAAAGACCAGACTGTCTAACTTTTGGAGCATAATATCTTTATATATGTTATTATTAATACACCTCTCTAAGAGTTTCTGAGAAAGGCATACTGACGGCATAAAACCTTAGAACTCACTGCAGAATTTTACCCTAAATTGGACTTATACATTTTTTTTTTAAATATCAATATTCAAGTCTCAGTTCTAGTTCCATTTAGAAAATGGTCCACCTTAACATCCATGGGGTGACCTACCGGGTCAATGTGTCATGGGCTTATTAGTGCACTACATAACTGCTTATCAGGAACAGCACGGTAGAGAAGAGCGAGAGGGCACAAAACTATGAAAGGGTATATGTGTGGTAGTGCACCCTCTCACTCTTCCAGGCAGAGGATAAAACCTCTGCTGGGACAGGGGTCCAGCGACCAGCTGCCGTGGCTTGACGGGATGAGCCATTGGCAGCAAGGGAGGCAGGCAGTGTGTTTGGGACTGGGTTTCGATTCCTGGTCCCAGATGCATGGATTTCAACTGTTATCCCCCCCCAGAGTTAGTTATTTTAGTTAGGGGGGTTCAGGGGCCCAGCCCCTTGTAACGGGGGTGCGTGGGGCAGAGACCACCGCAAAAACAAAGACTTATGCCACTGGCAAAATATTACACTGTACTGGCAGTGCAGTATATTTCTGCAGCATAATGTCTTGCAACATTATGACCCCATGCCATGGGGCGAGACCCTCACGGTGATCTCAACAATACAGATCCCAATCACATTCCTCCTTTAGTCCAACAGCAGGATTTAGACAGTCCATCACAAAATTCCAGTGCACTTAGAAGGAAGTTGTCTATAGAAGCACTCATAGGTTCCACACATTTGTAGCCAGTTTCCTCTCATAAAATAATCATTTGTCTTTGGGAATGAGGTGTGGTGAAGAGCTCTACAGTAGCTCAAAGTGGTGATCCCTATCACTAGCACAACAAAGACTGAGGAACTGACAGCCTTGGAACACAGAGGTCACCAACATTCTAAACTTCAGTCACAGCATCTTAAAACTACAGCTGTACCAGTGACCGCTAGTCTGCATGCATTATCACCCACATGCAAAGATTTGCATTGATAATGTGGAGTGACACAGAAATGTTAGACGTAAAAAACTCTTTATGGTTATGCCAGTTCAGTGGCATGCAGTCATGAAGTGCTGAAGTGCTGATACCTTACCTCCAGCCACACCGGTGACCTGAGTTTGGGAACAGATCAGGGTCACTCAATGGCCGACTGGGTGAGGGAGGACCGAGTGTCCCAGGATAGCTCTCCTGTCTCGGGGAGGAGAGAATTTGAGACCCATGGCTTTCCTGCCACTTAGCAGGCAGGACATGTGAGGATGTGTACTAATGCAGCAAGAGAATGTGTCAACATGCACACGTGTGTGCATCACTCACAGATGTCACAGGGGAGAAAGCACTGAAAAATGCCTCTGCTTGCTCAGCATCCCCCACTGGCACAGCACAACCCTAAGTGACTGGCTACCTGCTGAGAGGGCTCTGTGTAAGTGGTGGTTAACTCGAAAGTCCATGAGATGGGTCAGTGATGCAGCTGGGGGGATGCTGGCAGGATCAGGTATGCAGGCTGAGAAACAAACAAAGAAAAAAACTCTGTATGGTTTATTTTTGCTTTTCTCAGTCATAACTATTTCTCAGGACTTAGTACTATGCAGTTTGCCAAAAAATGCTTAAAGCAATGTCCTCTGAGGGAGCAGGGGAAGAGTTGAATAAATGTTTCTGTGTCATCATGTTGGCTATCAGCAACAAAGCAGGAGCACATGGCCTGCTGTGGAGAAATCGGAAGCAGTATAATCTACATTAGATGGTGTCTCTGAAAGCACCAGGAATGGAGCACATCATCAATTACATGAGGGGAGGAGGATAGGGGCTGTAATATTTGCCATTAAAGCAATGATAAATATACATAAAACTCATATTGCTGTGTGAAGACCAGACATGGGCAGACTCATGTTTACTGTTTAATCATCAAGTTAATGTTCAACAGAAACAGTCTGTCTGCCTAATGATATGTGTACATCATCCGCCATACTAACGAGATGGAGAGACTTCTAAATTTCCCATAGTGAGAAAGTTGCCTTAAACTTGTAATGCATAGAGTACATCAGAGTGTCTCTGGCAACATTTGTACTTTTGCTCAGCTTCCTGAAGCTTAATTTCTCTGAAAGAGCACATTTATTTAATTAGGCCGTTTAAATCCTATGAATAGCTACTGCTAACAAATATCCTTTAATGACGTGCAGGATCAAAAGGTAATTGTACTGAATACAGACCAGAAGAGCCCCCACACTGTGTCTCTGGCTTTTCTTTCATTTCTAGTTGCCCTGTTTGAGAAACCTTTACACTCAATTACCCTTTCCTTTGTATAGGCATTCAAATGCATGCTAGCAGGTATATCAGAGTAGAGAACATAAGGAAATAGTAATCCTCTGCTCTACAACCCATCTTGAGGGCAACAATCAGACTTATTTCAATCAATAGCTTTTACTTTTATGAGTCAAGAAAATTTGCTGCTGTGTTTTTTCCCTTTCTTTAAGAGGGAAAGTACTGATTGGTATCTATGTGCCTGTATAAAGAGATATTGATCCAGGGTATTCTGGAGGCAGAAGATAAAATTGCCTTTTTGCTACAGTGAGTTGCTTGTTTGAGAAAGGACCCAGAAGCACAAGAAACTTACTATCATCCTATCACCAGCTTTTGTTTCCGCAAATGAGAAAATCCCAAATGCAACATCTTGCTTTTCTGTATATTTTCAGCAGGATAGACAATATACAGTATATTTCAGTGTAATAAAAAAAGTGTCATGTTCAACAAACTTTTGCAGCATAAGAAAAAAACAACTTTGTATATAAAGGTATGATCCTCACTAATGGGAATTACTATCGTTATCTCACTGCAGGGCATTAACTATGTCATTCACTGTATATCCCAATATTCTAAAAGATGCACTTTTTAAATTAGCAATTTGCATGGTAATTGAACTCATTTTCTTTGAATAAGCTGCTTTTCAGTGCAACACAGGCCCATGTGATGTCATCAAGCATTGTGAGAGCTGTCTTCTTACTGGAGAAAGTATGTCATTGTGATGCTGAAAGTGTGGAGACAGCACTGCGATGGTGTAGAAATAGCACTGTGATGATACAGACAGTGTGGAAATAAGGTGATATTTACAAATGTACTCATCACAATGGTATACACATACCAGTACCTGGATGTCATATTTTACTTGGGCAATATAGACCTATGAGTGTGGTTGGTAAGCAGTAACACAAAACTGCATAACCTGTGGCATGGGACTGCAAGCCAAGTGTCTTCAGCCCCTGAAAGTGCAATTATTCCAATACAATGCATACCCTTGCATATAAAAAGGGATTGGAAGAGGCATTTTAAAAAGAAAAAAAATAAATTAAATGTAATTCAATAGGAAATAGTCCCTTTGCAAGGGGCTGCAACTGTAGGCTGCAGCGAGGGTGCTAATGTTATGTACTTGCCAGTTGTTTCTGTTTTTGGCAGGGCATTGACTACAGGAAGGTAAATAATTAATAATTTGTATTCATAATTTGTATGTATGTAGTTTATGATTTTTGCATTGGACAAATGTGTTTGATCTGCTGGAGGGAGTTTCAGTCACATGGTTCAATTCAATGTATTTGGCTTTGTCGTTGGTGCTGAAATGTGAGGGTGAGAGGAGTTTGCCATCAGCAGATTCTGTTCTAATACAATCTGAGGCCCATAAATCTGATTCAGCTTTGAGATTTGGCTGAACCATTGTGGGTCCCAATACAGAAATTGGCATGGGGTAAAGCAGACTACAAATGGGGGAGATAAAAACCTTGTGGTTATCAACAAATAATATTTACTCTAGCATTCTTGTGGCAGTTTGTGCAAGCCAATAGCTGCTGGGGTTGCTGTGTTTCTTGTTGTGTGATGTAGTCTGCAACCACTCAGACCACAGTAGTACATCCAGTTGGACTAGGGTGATACATACTCATTGCTGACCTCAAAGTGTGTACTTCCCTGTAGTCCCTGCCATGCTAGACATTATATTCTCCAGGCCACACATATTTCCAAACTTTATTGTAACATCCCCCCAAAAACATACCTAAAAAATATAAATATAAATGCAGACATATTGAGATCTATTTTCAATGCCCCAAAGTTGGTGCAAGGAGCCTGTGTCAAACAGAATTGATGCAAGTGACTTCTTGTGTCAAAGTCTGCACCAACTTCAATTTTGGAACACCTGCTGTGTCCCTGATGAGACCCTCTGTGCCAAACTTGTCCTGCAGAAGCATTGTGCCCTACATGGGGGTGTGCCATATCATGAGGGGGCTTGCACCACAGTGGGGCTTCAACATCCCATAATCAGGATTTTGAAAACCCTGCAGTGGCTGCAAGAGCTGGCAGTGGTTAGACCAGCCGAGAGCTTGTCTAACTCCCTCTGCACCAGCCTGCCCATACTGTTTGTGCCACTACCCTCCTCCCACCCAAACAGCTGCCCTGGGGGCTAGAGGGAGATAGGGACAGTGTAGCATGTGTTGTCAGTGTCAAGTTCAGTGCTATCATGTTTAGTAATTTGGTTGTGTGAGCATCCATTGTCCCCGTAAGACTGCCTCTTCCGATATTGCCCCTTCCGTGCACATTTTCTTCTGTTATGTAGCAGTAGTGATGTACTTAATGTAAGTACTGACTGTACAGTACTTACATCTTCACAGATGCATTGTATGGTGTGCTATGGTAGCCTGTGGGTTGCCAGCTCTCTGGCAGCTGCCACTAGCCCATCCATGACTTGCGGCATTCTCCTGTGATGTGCTGTTTCTTTGGCACAGCTTGTGCCTTGTGGAAAACCCAGGGAGTTTGGTGCTGGGACCCAGATTTCTCCAAAATTGGATGCAGGGTCTCTGGTGTACCCCAAGATTGCTGCTTCCCTAGATTGACTCAACTTGTACAGTTCTACAGGTTCTGAAAATTGAGCCCACTGAATTTAGCAAATTATATTGCCCTTCACAATATTTTGCCATCCATTGATATCATTTTTTTTTGTCTGTCAGACATGCATAAGCTAGTAGGTTATGACTATATAAACAACTCAAGGAGGTTGCAATCCTCTTCTCACTGCTCTCTGTACTGTATCAGCTGACTTTGCTAAACCAGTAGGAGAAAAGAGAGCTTACCGGGGGGTGTGGTTTAGACACTATAAAAGCAGGTGAGTCAAATTACAACTTCCTGTTGCCAGCCTTGCTTGTAAAGCAGAAAGCAGCTAACTAAAAGAAGCTACATTTTCTTATTAATTTAAAACTTATAACTCAGCAGGAGTCAGTGTCTGTTAAGATTAAGTAGACAGATTATTAAAAGTAGAAGGGGTCTTATTTAGGGTTAAAAAAGAAAGAAAAGAAAGAAAGTCAGTGTGTGTTCTTTGCTGGGAAGGGTACTGTATCAGCTGACTTTGCTAAACCAGTAGGAGAAAAGAGAGCTTACTTGGGGGTTGGTTTAGACACTATAAAAGCAGGTGAGTCAAATTAGAACTTCCTGTTGCTAGCCTTGCTTGTAAAGCAGAAAGCAGCTAACTAAAAAAAGCTACATTTTCTTATTAATTTAAAACTTATAACTCAGCAGGAGTCAGTGTCTGTTAAGATTAAGTAGACAGATTATTAAAAGTAGAAGGGGTCTTATTTAGGGTTAAAAAAGAAAGAAAAGAAAGAAAGTCAGTGTGTGTTCTTTGCTGGGAAGGGTACTGTATCAGGTGACTTTGCTAAACCAGTAGGAGAAAAGAGAGCTTACCTGGGGGTGTGGTTTAGACACTATAAAAGCAGGTGAGTCAAATTAGAACTTCCTGTTGCTAGCCTTGCTTGTAAAGCAGAAAGCAGCTAACTAAAAGAAGCTACATTTTCTTATTAATTTAAAACTTATAACTCAGCAGGAGTCAGTGTCTGTTAAGATTAAGTAGACAGATTATTAGAAGTAGAAGGGGTCTTATTTAGGGTTAAAAAGAAAGAAAAGAAAGAAAGTCAGTGTGTGTTCTTTGCTGGGAAGGGTACTGTATCAGGTGACTTTGCTAAACCAGTAGGAGAAAAGAGAGCTTACCTGGGGGTGTGGTTTAGACACTATAAAAGCAGGTGAGTCAAATTACAACTTCCTGTTGCTAGCCTTTTTTCTTACTAATTGCCCTCCATCCCACCCACCCAAAGCCAGTTCTACTTTTATAGCCACTGGATTTGACTGTCAACAGGAACTTCCTGTTTGGCAGTAGGAAGGGAAGGATCATAGAGGAACATTAGTTTTGTCAACCCTTAAGGAAAAAAGTAGCTCACTCTCCCCCCCTAGCTGCTGGTGTTCTGATATAGAGCAAGGAAGAAGGAGGCTACTGAAGAAGATAGGAAGTTGCTGTCCCAGAACAGGAAGGGTTAGAGTTGTGAGGAGAGAAGAGAGTAAACATCCAGAGAAACAGTAGAGAGGACACAAAATAAGACATGATAGGAGTGGTGCAGTGCAATGGCTGTCGGGCGGCAGTGTTCCGGGAGATATTCTGGAGGCTGCAATGCTGCCCTATTTGCAGGCACCTCTCTGGTCTGAGAGAGGAGGTTGCCCGTCTCCAGGATGACCTGGCTGGGATTCATGAAACCTCCTCCCCCACCCAGGGACCACCAGGGCCAATGCCACTACCTCAGAGGTTGCCAAGAAAGAGGAAAGGCTGGACCAGGGTGGGCTCAAGGAGGGAGAGGGTGGTGGAACAGAGTTGCATCCCTCCAGCTGTACCTCTCCACAATTCATTCACTCTTCTGGTGGATAGTGGTTCCTCTATGGAGGCACCTGCAGTGGAGACCAAGGAGGATGCTGGGAAACTTCACAAAGGAGACCCACAGGAGGGTGCAAGAGACCCACAGGGAAGAAACAACCCTGGTGGGGAATCAATCATCGTTAGGGGTGAAATGGGGAGGAAGGGGAGAGGGAGGTGGCGGGCCTCCTGGTGCCACAGCTGAGGGACAGGAAGCTAATCCTCAGGATCATGGGAGGAGCTGCACGAGGGAGGGAGCTGGATGTCATTGTCCACCTAGGGACAAATGACCTGGCTAGTAATGGGATAAGAGCAGTGCAGGAGGAGTTTGTAGAGTTGGGAAGGGGCCTTAGACAAGTAGTGCATACGGTAACCTTCTTGGAGGTGCTGCCTGTCTATGGCAAGGGAGATGCTAGGGCACTTCTCACCAGAGAATTCAATGAGTGGTTGAAAAACTGGTGTGGAGCACAGGGTTTTGGCTTCATTGGGACTGGGGAGCCACTTTGAGGATGCAGACCTATACTGGTGCGATGGTCTGCATCTGTCCAGGGGGAACCAGATCCTAGGTGAGAGGTTTAAATGCTTCATTGGCAAGCATTTAAACTAGCCAAGGGGAGGCACTGAAAAGGAGCAGGGAATCCAGCCTCCCCACAAAACATGGTGATTAGTGAGGTAAACACCAAGGTGCAGAAGTTATTAGGGAGCAGAACAGATTTAAATGTAAAAAAAGGCAAAGGCAGTAGGGACAGAAATGGGGTAAAAGAGGTAAGGCTATCAAAAAGTGGAGGGTGATGAGTACCAATGCCCATAGTCTATGTAACAAGCTCCCTGAACTAGTGGCCTTGATGGAAGAGGGTTGCCTGGATATTGTGGCAGTCACAGAAACATGGTACACAGAGAAGCATGACTGGGATGTCAACATACCAGGATACACAATCTACAGGAGGGACAGGGAAGGTAAAAGAGGAGGAGGAATAGCTCTCTATGTAAAGGAAGGGATCAAAGCAACAGAACTAAAGAGTTAAACAGGGAGCAGATGAGGCACTTTAGGTCACCCTGGAGACAGGAAATGGCACTACAATCCACATGGGGGTTGTATACAGACCCCCATCTCAGGGGGAGGAAATGGACAAGGAAATGATAGAAAGCTTTCTTAGAATGGCAGAGAAAGGGGAGATATTGTTGATGGGGGACCTGAATATGCCAAGTGTTAACTGGAGCACTTTTGCTGCAGGCACATCCAAGAGCAGGGTCATTCTTGATGCCCTACAGGGGGCATGCCTCAGACAGCTAGTATTGGAACCCACTTGGGAGGGAGCAATCTTAGACCTGGTACTCTCAAATGGGGACAGAGAAAGAATCTCAGATTTAGAAGTGGGTAGCCATCTGGGAACAAGCGACCACCAAAAAGTGTGGTTCACGATAAACACAGCCATACAATCAAGCCCTACAAAAGCAAGAGTACTGGACTTTAGGAGGGCTGACTTTGGGAAAATGAGAGAGTGCCTCAGAAAAGCACTAGCAAACAGGCAAGAAGGAGGGGTGGAGGAACAATGGGGAGTGATCAAAACAGCCATCACAGAGGCAACAAGCCTTTGTGTAAAGCAAATCAATAAAACACAACGAAGGAAAAAACGCTATGGTTCTCAAAAGAGGTGGCAGGGAAGGTTAAGGAGAAAGGACAGCATTCAGGAAATATAAGGAAACACAGAAGGAGCAGGACAGAGAACTTTATCAGTTAAAGCAGAAAGAGGCTGGGAAGGCAGTCAGAATAGCAAAGGCCCAAACTGAGGAAAGGATAGCCAATTCTGCTAAGAAGGGGGATAAGACCTTTTATAGGTACATTAGGGAGTGAAGAAAGACCAAAGGAGGGATACTGAAGCTTAATAAAGGGAAGGGAATGTGGGTAGAGGGTAGAGGGTGACAGTGAAAAAGCAGGGATACTGAACAAATATTTCTGCTCAGTATTCACAAAGAAAGAGGAGGGGGAGTTACCTAAACCAAACAAGAGAAACACTCTGAAGACGGGGGTTGATACCAGTCCATTTACAGAAGAAAGGGTTCTGAAAGAACTAATAAATTGAAGGTGGACAAAGCAATGGGGCCTGATGGGATTCACCAAAGAATTCTAAAAGAACTACGTAGAATCAGTGACACCGCTTGACTACCTCTTAACAAATCATGGGAGGATGGGGTGACCCGAGGACTGGAGGAGGACAGATGTGATTCCTCTTCACAAAGTGGAAGCAGGACAGAGGCAGGAAACTACAGACCAGTTAGTTTGACCTCAGTGGTAGGGAAAATGATGGAATCACTTCTGAAGGAAAGAATTGTTGAGTACCTAGAGGCCAGTGGGGCACAGGACCCAAGGCAGCATGGATTCACAGCGGGAAGGTCATGCCAGACAAATCTGATAGATTTCTTTGACTGGGTGACCAAAGTAGTAGATCAGGGAGGGGCTGTGGACATGGCCTACCTAGATTTTAGCAAGGCATTTGATACAGTCCCACACAAAAGATTAATACACAAGATAGCAGGCATGGGTACTGGATGTGGTCCTGGCAGACAGTGACCAGATTGGGAGCCTGGAGGTAAGGGACCCATTGTCGGGGAGTGACCATGCCACAGTCTGGTTCTGCCTGGACCTAGGAGGGGTAGAAGGCTGCACAAAGACGGAAGTAACCAACTTCAGACGCATGGATTTTAAGGAAATGGGAAGGATCCTTAGGAGCATTTGGATGGGATTGGGTCAGACATGGACGCTGATAGTAGGTGGGAAATCATCAGGAGAGGGTGCAGGATGCCACCAGCACCTGTGCAAGAGTAAGACGAAATGCGGTAGGGCTCAAAACCCTGTTGGTGGACCAGGGAGGTCCAGGAGGTGAGTGCGGGAAAGAAAGCCACCTATAAGCAATTCAAGTGCTCAAGGAGAAGGATCGAGGGGAGTACGAGCTGATGGCTAGAAGGGTCACTAGAGTGGTGAGGGTGGCTAAGGCAAGGAAGGAGCAGAACCTGGCCAGGGAAATTAGGAGAGGGAACAAGGGGTTCTTTAGATACATTGGGGAAAAACGAAGGGTGAAGGGGCAGATTAGTAGGATTAAATCAGGGGAGAGATGGGCACAAGACCCGGGGGATCAGGCTGAGGTACTAAATGAGTACTTCACCTCAGTTTTCACCAGGGAAAATGGGAGTGCTGCATCATAAATGGGAGGAGACAGAGATACTGAGGAGGGGGGACCCTTACCGATCGGCAGGTCTGGGGAGAGGGGGAGGCATCACTGGCAGGTGGGGGAGGGCTAAGCAGGGAGAAGGGGTACTGGAAGTGGAAATCACAGCAGAGAGAGTGAGGGAAGCCCTCAGCTCCCTTAAGACGGAGAAAGCACCGGGCGGATAAATTACATCCCAGAGTGCTGAAGGAACTTGCAGATGTCCTGGCAAACCCCTGCAGAGCTTTCACCATCTCTCTGAGGACGGGTGGTGCCCCAAGACTGGAAGGTGGAGCATACAGTGCCTATCCACAAGGGGGGATCAAGGGAGGTGGCAGAGAATTACAGGCCTGTCAGCCTGACCTCGGTGGTGGGCAAGGTAATGGAGGGCATTGTCAAGGAGAGGCTAGGGGGACCTGGATAAGTCAGGATGCCTGGACGATAGACAGCATGGATTCATCCCGGGGAAATCATGTCAGACAAACCTGGTGGAGTTCTATGACTGGGTGACAAGTGCCTTGGACCTGGGTAGACCAGTGGATGTCCTCTTTCTAGACTTCAGCAAGGCATTTGACCTGTTCCTCATCATAGGCCTGTTGGATAAGCTGGGAGAAATGGGGTGGGGAACCTGATGATCAGATGGATAGGCAATTGGCTCCAGGACCGGACCCAGAGGGTCGATGGTTGGTGGGATAGTCTCATCCCCAAGGAGGGTCATTAGTGGGGTCCCACAGGGATCAGTCCTGGGCCCTTCTGTTCAACGCCACGATCTGACATAAGGACAGGAATCAGGAGTGAGATGAGTCTCTTTTGCAGATGACTCAAAACTGGGGCAGTGGTGGATGGGGAGGAGGGAGGGTGGCCTCACAGGGGATCTGGAGGCTCTGGAAAGATGGTCTAGAAAGTGGAAGCTGAGGTTCAATGCAGGGAAATGCAAGGTACTCCACCTGGGGGCCAGAAACCCAGGCCAAGTGTACACCCTGGGGGAGGAAACGCTACAAGTCTCGATGGCTGAGAGGGATCTGGGGGTGGTGGTGGATGTCAAGATGAACAACTCTGAGACTTGTAGGAGGGAAGCAGCCAAGGCCAACAGGATGCTGGGATGCATCGCTAGGGGGATCACCTCCAGAAGGAGGGAAGTGATACTCCCTCTGTATAACTGCTTGGTGAGGCCGCAGCTTGAGTACTGCGTGCAGTTTTGGAGGCCACACTTAAAGAGGGACATTAACCTCCTGGAGATGGTCCAGAGGAGGGCAACCAAAATGATTTGGGGCTTGGGGGACAGGACCTATGAGGAGAGGCTCGAAGAGCTAAATATGTACACATTGGAAGAGAGAAGGGACTGGGGGGACATGATAGAGGTCTTTAGGTACATGAAGAGGGTAAATAGGGGAGGAACAGTCGGGGTGCTCCGAAGGAAGGAGGAAGGGGCCACTAGAGGGCATGGCTGGAAGCTGGAGGGGGGAAGATTCAGGGGAGAAAGGAGGAGGTGCTACTTCACTGAGAGGGTGGTGGAGCCATGGAATGCACTGCCTAGGGGGCTGGTGGAGGCAGAGACAGTGGAGGAGTTCAAGAGGGGGTGGGACAGGTACAGGGGAAGGGTCCTGGAAGCAAAATCCAATGCAGCAAGAATATCCGGAACTGGGAAGGGAGAAGCTAGAGAAGGCGAGGGGGACAGCAAGGTCAGCACCCAGGTTGGGGACTGACCAAACGAGCAGACACGAAAGACCATTAGGCCTATTCTGCTGGCATTTTAGTATGTTAGTATGTTAGTATAGCCAGCATTGGAGTGGATCCCAAGGTGGTAGCCTGGATAAAAAATTGGCTAGACAACAGGACGCAAAGGGTAGTAGTAAATGGAGTACACAGTGAAGAAAGGCGGGTTACTAGCGGGGTACCGCAGGGTTCAGTACTGGGACCAGTCCTTTTTAATGTCTTTATAAGTGACATTGCAGAGGGACTGGAAGGAAAAGTATGTCTTGCAGATGACACAAAGATCTGCAAACAGAGTTGATGCACAAGGTGGAGTGGAAAGGATGAGAAGGGACTTGGTAAGGTTGGAGTGAATGGTCAAATGTATGGCAGCTCAGATTCAATGCAAAAGAAGTGCAAGGTAATGCACATGGGAAACAAAACCCAGGGAAGTGTACACAATGGGGGTGAGATACTGACAACAGTAAAATAGAAAGGGACCTGGGGTAATTATATCAGATGACCTAAAGGTGGGCAAGCAATGTGAGAAGGCAGTAAGGAAGGCTGGGGGATACTGGGACGCATAGGAAGAGGCATCAATAGTAGAAAAACAGGAAGTTGTTATCCTCTGCACAGACAGTTGGTGAGACCCCATCTGAGTACTGTGTGCAGTCTCTGAGACCCCATCTCCAAAAGACATAGACAGAGTGGAGGCTGTCCACAGGAGGGTAATAATGGCAGGGTCTGCACCAGAAGACATACAAGAAAGACTAAAGGATCTTAATATGTATACCCTTGAGGAAAGAAGGAGAGGGGACATGATAGAAACTTTCTAGGCACCTCAAGGAATTAACAAAGTCCAAGAGGGTAGCATCTTCCAGAAAAAGAGATGTGCAAGAACAAGGCACAATTTGAAGATAGAGGGGGACGCTCAGAGGAAATGTGAGGAAGTATTTTTCACTGAGAGGGGTTGTGGATGATGGAACAGCCTCCTGAGGAGGTCATGGAGTCAAGAACAGTGGGGGACTTCAAGAATGCATGGGACAGGCATAAGGCAGTCCTAGTGGGGCGTAGGAGGAGGTAAGCTGTTGGTTAACTAGGATCTTCAGCTTATCTGTTAGGTAGGAAAATGGGCAGACTAGGTGGGCTAAGCGGTCCTTATCTGCCATCAAATTCTATGTTTCTATGTTTCTATGTTCTCCCGAAACACTTCTAGTTCTGGGTCCTTTATACCTACAGCCTTGGGCCTACTACCTTGAGTCCAGCTCTTAAAGGAGCTAATACATGCTCACACACCTTCCTATTTACCACTCTGCAATTAACAGTGCCAATTAAGAGTTTAAATTTCCACAACTTACTATAATAGTTCTTACACATCATCACAAGCAACTCAGTTTAGTAACGTACTAGAGCTTAAAAAGTAGCCTAGCTCCCTCTGCGACTGAGAAGCACTAGTTTTTCTAATCCTGTAGAATAGAACTCTCCCCTCCAACATGTAGTTTTACACTCTAGTTATCGTGTGTGCAGTAGGTTTTCTCCCCTGCCTTATTGAACCAAATGTCTCATCGCATGTTATAGCCCATCCCTTCCATGATAATTGGTATTCTCCCTGCCCTTTGTTTTATCATTATGTCCTTCATTTATACATGGACTTCACTGTCATTCCTGCCTTCTTCAAGCAGCATGGTACCTTACCCTCACCAATTATGTGCCATGCCAGTGCAATCTCATCGCCCTCCATACTTTCTAGCACAAACCTTATTACGATCAGGATGCTACTTCATGCCCTACTAGGCCCCGGGGGCCTATACTGTACAAAGCTCCAACCAGCCTCCAACTCTCATCACAAAAGGAGCAGTACATGTCCTTTTAAACTTCTGTTAAATGCCTTAATAAAAGTGCTCCTGTTGTTACTTATATGTGCTGGCAATATTGAACTAAACCCAGGGCCCCTCCATTCAATCTCAGCACTTTCTGGTCTCCCTCAACTGAAAGGGATGAGCTTCCTGTATGTCAATGCCAGCAGTTTAATAAAGAAGTATGATGCCATTCAGGCTTGGATTTGCCTTGCCAAACCTGATGTTTTGGTGGTAACAGAATCCTGGCTGACAGCATCCACACAGGACCACTCCATCAACATTGCTGACTACAATATATTTCATGCAGATAAGCATTCTAGCAGAGGTGGGGTAGCTATCTATGTGTGGGATAAATTCAATGCCTCAGTGGTGGACGCCACCTCATTTCCCAAGGAATTTGAATACCTGACCTCAAAGATTCAGCTTTCACAATCTATGCCCCTGTCTATTATTGGTTGCTACTGGCCCCCATCTGCTGGGTTAAAAGTTATGGAGCACTTAAATGATTTGCTAACCCAGCAGACTTCAGAGGTTCCCATCCTGGGCGACTTCAATCTCAATCAGCTGTCTGGTTCCTCCAAACCTTGAAAAGACCTTTGCGACGTCTTCAGGCTCATTCAATTTACCTCAGAAGTCACCCATCCTAACATCAAGAATCCAGCTCATAGCACAGTGCTAGACCTGAAGAGAAGCAGGGAAATCCCAGCCCTCCCCCAACAAAACAGGGTAGTTAGTGAAGTAGACAGAACAGTAGAGAAGTTGATAGGGAGCAGGACATGGGTAAATCCAGAAAAAAGCAAAGGCAGTAAAGAAAGGGATGGGCCTAAAAGGGGTAAGGGCATAAAAAAATGGAGACCGATGAGTATCAATGGCCATAGTCTGGGTAACAAACCCTGAACTAGTGGCCTTGATGAAAGGTGGATTCCTGGATATTGTGGCAGTCACAGAACCATAGTACACAGAGTACCATGACTGGTATGTCAACATACCAGGGTACACAAACTACAGGAGGGACAGGGAGGGTATAAGAGGAGGAGGAGTAGCTCTCTACATAAGGGAAGGAATGAAAGCAGCAGAACTAAAGGGTAGACAGGGAGGGGAGGAGGCACTGTGGGTCACTCCGGAGACAGGAAATGGCACCACAATCCACACAGGGGTTGTTTATAGACCCCCATCTCAGTGGAAGGCAATGGACAAGGAAATGATAGAAGGAATCCTTAAAATGGCAGAAAAAGGAAAAAATATTGTTGACGGGGGATCTGAATAAGCCAGATGTTAACTGGAGAACCTTTATTGCAGCCAAATGCAAGAGCAGGGTCATTCTTGATGCCCTACAGGGGGCTTGCTTCAGAGAGCTATTGTTGAAACCCACTCAGAAGAGAGCAATCTTAGACCTGGAACTCTCAAACAGGGATGAAGATAGGATCTCAGATTTAGACGTTGGTAGCCATCTGGCAATAAGCAACCACCAAACAGTGTGGTTCACAATAAACACAGCTGTAGAGTCAAGCCATACAAAACAAAAAGGTGTTGGACTTTAGGATGGCTGACTTTGGCAAAATGGGAGAGTGCCTTAGACAAACAATAGCAAACAGGCAAGAAGGAGAGGTGGAAGAACAATGGGGAAAAATCAAAACTGCCATCACAGAGGCAACAAGGCTTTGAGTAAAGCAAATCAACAAAACAAAATTAAGGAAAAAGCCGCTATGGTTCTCAAAAGAGGTGGCAGGGAAGGTTAAGGAGAAAAGGATAGCATTCATGAAATGGAAACACAGAAGGAGCAGGACAGATAACTATATCAGTTAAAGCAGAAGTCAGAATAGCAAAGGCCCAAACTGAGGAAAAGATAGACAACTCTGTTAAGAAGGGGGATAAAACCTTTTATAGGTAATCAGGGAGCAAAGAAAGACCAAGGAAGGGATATTGAGGCTTAATAAAGGGGAGAGAATGCGGGCAGAGGGTGACAGTGAAAAAGCAGGGATACTGAATGAATACTTCTGCTCAGTATTCACAAAAGAAGAGGAGGGGGAGGTACCTAAACCAAACAATAGAAACACTCTGGATAAGTGGGTCGATACCAGTCCATTCACAGAAGAAAGTTTCAGAAAGAACTCTTAAAACTAAAGAAGGACAAAGCAATGGGGCCTGACGGAATTCACCCAAGAATTTTAAAAGAACTAAGGGTAGAACTAGTGACACCACTATCTTCTTTAACAAATCGTGGGAAGATGGAGTGGTACTCGAGGACTGGAGGAGGGTGGATGTGATTTCACTTCACAAAAGTGGGAGCAAAGCAGAGGCAGAAAACTACAGACCTGTTAGTTTGACCTCAGTGGTAGGGAAAATGATGAAATCACTTCTGAAGGAAAGAATTGTTGAGTACCTAGAGGTCAGCAGAGCACAGGACCCAAGGCAGCATGGGTTCTCAGTGGGAAGGTCATGTCAGACAAATCTAATAAATTTCTTTGACTGGGTGATCAAAGTAGTAGATCAGGGAGGGGCTGTGGACATGGCCTACCTAGACTTTTGCAAGGCATTTGACACAGTCCCACACAGAAGATTAATATACAAGTTAGCCAGCATTGGAGTGGATCCCAAGGTGGTAGCCTGGGTAAAAAATTGGCTGGAAAACAGGACACAGATGGTAATAGTAAACAGAGTCCACTCTGAAGAAGGGGAGGGTTACTAGTGGGGCACCGCAGAGTTCAGTACTGTGACTGGTCCTCTTTAATGTCTTTAAAAGTGACATTGCGGAGGGACCTGGAAGATAAAGCATGTATTTTTGCATATCATACAAAGATCTGCAACAGGATTGATACACAAGGTGGAGTGGAAAGGAAGAGAAGGGACTTGGCAAGGCTGGAGGAATGTTTAAATGTATGGCAGCTTAGAGTCCAAGCAAAGAAGTGCAAACTAATGCACCTGGAAAGCAAAAACCCAAGGGAAGAGTACACAATGAGGGGTGAGATACTAACAACAACAAAAATGGAAAGGGACCTGGGGTAGTCATATCAGACGACCTAAAGGTGGGCAAGCAATGTGAGAAGGCAGTAAGGAGGGCTGGCGGGATACTGGGATGCATAGGGAGAGAAATCAGCAGTAGAAAACAAGAAGTTGTTATCCCTCTTTACAGACGGTTGGTGAGACCCCATCTGGAGTACTGCGTGCAGTTCTGGAGACCCCATCTCCACAAGGACATGAACAGGATGGAGGCTGTCCAGAGGAGGACAACTAAAATGGTGCAGGGTCTGTACTGAAAGACATACGAAGAAAGACTAAAGGAGCTTAATATGAATACCCTTGAGGAGAGGAGGGAGAGGGAGGACATGATAGAAATGTTCAAGTACCTCAAGGGAATTAATAAAGTCCAAGAGAGTAGCATCTTTCAGAAAAAGAGATGTGCAAGAACAAGGGGGCACAATTTGAAGATAGAGGGGGGATGGCTTAGAGGTAATATGAGGAAGTATTTTTTCACTGAGAGGGTTGTGGATACATGGAATGGCCTTCCTGTGTAGGTCATGCAATCAAAAACAGTGGGGAAATTCAAGAATGCACGGGACAGACATGAGGCAATTCTAGTGGGGTGTGGGAAGTAGGATGTTGGTTAACTAGGATCTGCAGCTTATCCATTAGGTAGGTCACCACGCTTCTATGCGAGCCCCTTGAATTTGTGACTAAATTCAAGTATTTGGGCCTGTGGATTGACCACAAACTTTCATTTGTGGAACACGTGGAGGAGCTTGCAAAGAAACTGCAATAGAGGCTTGTTCTTTTCTTCAGGATTAAGAACCTACTTACACAAGAAGCAAGGGCCAGGCTAGTTCAAACTACGTTACTGCCACTCATGGATTATGCAGATTTTAACTACGGGCAAGGCCCATGTTCTGCCTTGTCTAAATTAGATACACTGTATCATCAGGCAATCAGATTTATTATGGATGTGCCATATCATACCCAACACTGCATTCTTTACGCCTTGGTTGGTCCTCACTTAGTTTCAGATGCTATAGGAATGCAGCATTTTGGATCTATAGGGCTATAATTAACAGACTTCCACAATACATTTCTGCCTGTCTGCCCATCCCTCCCGCTGGCTGCTATGCGCTGAGAAGCCTTTCCCTGATTTTTCTTGGTTGTCCCTAAGATCAGGACATGCTTTGGAGCAGCAGCTATAAGCCATGCCCTTCCAGTGATATAGAACAACATGCAAAAGGTTCTAAAGCTTGCAATACCAGTAAACTGGGCTTTCTTTAAGGCTCTGTTCATTCATAAGTTCAGTGAATCCTGTGTCTGCTTTAACTAGCTGAGCCCTGTATCTTTAACCCTGTATACTACTTGTACATTGTCCGCCTCTTGTACATTTTCAACACTTCATGCCCTGCTAGTCTTCCTTTGTCCACCCTGTTGTCAACCCAGTACCTTCCTCTTCTTAAACACTCTATTGTCCTCCCTTTACTACCTCCCCCCTTGACCTCCCCTAATCTATGACATCTTAGCCCTCACCTTGTCCAACCCTTCACACCTCCTCCCTTGACTTCCCCTTACCTGACACCCAGCTCCCCCCATCTGTCCCATAAGTCTTGTTGCGACTGGGCAGGTATTCTTCATATTGTAAATATGGATTTGTATTATTCTGTAAATATTTTTTGTTCTTGCCGTTTCAATGCTGTATATGAGTTTTTGAGGTCTACTGTACTGTTAGCGACATTGTATGTTCTGTTATTTATGCCTAGCTCGTATTTGCTCTACACGTACTATTGTCTCATTATATTAAAGCAACATTTAGCTTATGTGTTTTTGTTATGACCTACCCAGGACCACCTTGCAAATGAGTCTGTCTCAATGGTGTTTTGCCTGGATAAATAAAGATGATTAATTGATTGATTAATAATATGATCACGAGGACTTGTAGTGGTTTGTGTCACATGAGTTCTTATGCTGCTGCTGCTGATCATGGTGAGCCAGACTGTAAGAGTGGTGCTGGTGTCATAGGGAGTCAGTGGAGACTTGCCACTTAAAGGCATGGAACTGGGAAGAGTAGAGCCCACTTGTTGAATATGTAAATAATAGAATGCTTACAGCAGCTAATGTTGGCCCATGCTAAGATGAGTTTGAGAAAGGCTAAGAATTCAAGATTTTCAGGATCTAGCCTAGGGACAGGCGAGCCGGCTCTGGTACAGTTCCTACCCCCCCAAACCTGGTTAACTCGTCTCTGACTGGGAAAACTGAGCCTTTCGTGGCTCGACCTGGATTGCCAAGTAGGCCCAGTTCAGAAGTTCAGTCTGATTTATTTTTGTAGTTGTTGTTGTTATTTTACCAGGAGAGACACAGTAAGCTGAAAGCTTGTTTACAGGTGCGACCTGGGAACACAAAGAAGTTAAGTAACTTGCTCAGGGTCACACAGTACACAAGTGGAGGCTATGAGATTCAAACCAAGGTCTCCAGGTTTGCAGCTCAGAGCCTTAAACCACTGCACTATACTGCCTTGGTCCTGCACTTTACTGCTGTTCCATGCTTAATTATGTGCATACCATTTAACTTAAAAAAGTTTCCCTGCTGTGCAGTGGTTCCTCTCCATTCCAGTCCCCTAGAAGTTATATGCCATTCCCTGGTGTCTAGTGGACCCCCTTCCCTATCTCCATTACCCTGTAATAAAAAATGGTAGTCCCCATTCCTGGTGTCTGTAGACCCCCAACCCTGGCAGGTAGTGCCCCACCCTTCCCCCTCACCTGACCACGAGATGGCAACCGGCACAGTCCTCCATTCTCCACCTTGGCTAGCCACCAACTTAGCTGTCAATGAATGAGCACGTACTTGTACAAGTATGCACTCATCATTGTAGCTCATGCTCATTCAGTGACAGCGCTATTGGTGATGCAGACAGAGCTGTCACTGAATGAGCACGAGCTGGCCTATCAATGAATGAGCACATGCTTATACAAGTGCATGCTCATTCACTGACAGCTCAGTTGGTGGCCATCTGTGATGGAGAGTGGAAGGCTGTGCCAGTCACTGGGTCAAAGTTGGGGGGGATCTGGGTGTGGGGCCACTACCTGCTGGGGTGGGGGGTCTGCTATACACCAGGAAATTGGGAATACCTATTTTTATTACAAGGGATCAGGGATAGGGATGGGGTCCACTAGACACCAGGGAATGGTATAGAACTTTTAGGGGATTAGGATAGGGGGGGATCATGGACACCAGGGAAATTTGTTACATTATAATGGGTGGGTGATCAGATGGGGGGATGAACTTATTAGGTCTACAATTCATCTGAGCAAATCAGAACATTTCAGAAAATAATCAGAGTAAAAATCAGAACTGAGTCACAACTAGCTCTCCCATCCCTAATCTAGCCATGAGTAATGTCGTAATACAATTTACCCAGTGGTACATGCTCATATTTCTAGGACTGGATTATATCAGTATTTCTGCTAATCATTTGTTTATAAATTCATAGATTCATAAATTCTGTCAGCAGATAAGGACCTCTTGGCCCACCTAGTCTGCAAAATCCCCCCTAATAGTGTTATTCAAGCCACTACTGGGGGGGGGCGTCATTCACCCATGATGGACAGTGGAGGGCTGTGCCAGTTGCCAGCTCAGGGTCAGGGTAGGGGGATCAGGGTCTGGGGGGGGCTTTACCTGCTGGGGTGGGGGTTCTGCTAGATAAATATGAATCAGGTGGTCTGTGACACATTCTGATATTTCTTCTAAATGCCCAAGCAGCACCAGTGTGCATTATACAAATGTTCACAAATGCCCTTAGGCATCTCAGAATCATCACTATCAAAGTCTTTTCTGTTGCACTCATACCAAATATTGGCACCGTGAGAATGATGAGAAGGAGCATTATGACCAGGAGGATGTGTATGCGTGTCTTCAAGATTTTGCTGGTTTCTTCAAGCATTTTTGACGTTGTAGCATAAATGTATGAAACAATTTTTGTTTGATATGTTCCATGTGTCAAGTGGGATGAACATGTCTTTATATTTGGGATCCAGTAGTGTTGCTAGGGACAATCACATGTCTGCTCTAATGATGTAAAATCTGTCTGCAAGTTACATAAGAAACATCTGTGTCACTGCTTTAATGAGTATTGCATCCTGCTGCTGCTGGTGCTGCTGCAGCCGCTACTGCTATGATTCCGATGAACTAGGGCTGTCTTCTCCTCCACCACCATTATTGTGGTTATCATCAGCACCTCAATGGCTATCTTTACCAGTATTCATCCGTTGTTTGCTGTACATGACCTGCAATAACTTTATGTCAGACTTTAAAGTAGATTCACCAGGAGAAGGACCATTTACATAGAAACATAGAAAGTGACGGCAGAAGGGGACCACAAGGTACATCTAGTCTGCCCAAGACCCTACCTCCCCCCAACTGCTATTCAGTGTTAGGAGGCCTTTGTATTTATCCCATGAATTCTTGAGAGTCACAACCATTTTTCCCTCCACCACCCCCTGGGGCAGGCTATTCCATGTATCGATCACCCACTTAGTAAAAAAAGAACTTACGTGTGTTGCTGCTGAACCCCCCCCCAACTTAGTATCATGCCCTCTAGTTCATGTATAACTCAACCTGAAATAGATGCTGAATCTGTACCCTATTTATTCCCTTTATGTACTTAAAGGTCTCAATTATGTCTCCCCTGTCTCTCCGATGCTCTATTGAATACATGTTGAGTTCCCTCAACCTTTTGTCATATGATTTCTGATGCAGTCTTTATACCATCTTTGTGGCCCTCCTCTGCACTGTCTCCAGTCTCTCTACATCCCTTCTAAGATGTGGTTTCCAGAACTGCTCCCAGTACTCCAAGTGTGGTCTTACCAGTGATCTATAGAGCAGCAGCACAACTTTCCTCTTTCTACTAGTAATTCCCCTTCCTATGCATCCCAGTATACTATTTCCCTTTGATGTTGCTTTCTCACACAGTTTTTTTTTTTTTTTTGATCTTCTGTTATAATCACCCCTACATCTCTCTCTTGATTTGTGGCCTCTAGTTTAACACCCCCATGAGATATTCTTCTCTAGGGTTGCTCTTCCCTAGGTGCATGACCTTGCACTTTCATTGATTCTCAACTGCCATGTTCTTCATCACATTTGCAGCTTTCTGAGATCCTCCCTCATCCTATCTGCCCACCCCCCAGGAATGTTGACCCTCTTACATATCTTTGTGACATCAGCAAACAGGATCACCTTGCCCTCTAAGCCTTTAGATATGTCTCAATGAAGACATTAAAGAGGATGGGACCCAACACCAACCCCTGCAGCACGCCACTAGTCACCTACCAGTACCCTCTGGGTTCTTCCAATCAGCCAGCTCCTTATCCAGTTTATCACTTTCTGCCTGACTCCCATGCTGGCAAGCTTGTTTAGCAGCCTTCTCTGTGGAATGGAGTCAAGGGCTTTGCTGAAATCCAGGTATACCACATCCACAGTAAAGCCTTGATCCACAGTTTTGGTTACCCAGCTGGAGAACTCTACTAGGTTTTGTCTGGCATTAACTTCCTTTGGTAAAACCTTGCTGTTTTGGGTCTAATTTTCCATTTTCTTCTAGAGATGTAAAAATGTTGACATCTTTAACTATCTTTTCCTCTGTTGATGCATTAGCTGCTCTAATTGTCTTACTTCCCTCAGTTTCTCCTTGTGTGTGTCTCTGTCCTTGTCATATCCAGTTCCTTTGTATTTCTTGAAGGCATTTTTTTCCCCTGAACCCAGTGGCCACCTCCATAGAAAACCATTGTGTTTTTCTCCTCTTCTTTTTTTACTCACCTTTTTTAGACACTGATTTGAGGCTTCCTTTATAGCCCTCTTTATGCATGTCCAGTACTCCTCCACCCTCCTCGTTTTTTGTTTGCTAGGTTATTTTAAAGACACGTCTTCATTCTAGCAAAATCTGCTCTTCTAAAGTCTAGTACTTTAGTTTTTTGACTGTCTATTTTCTACTGCCACATGTACCTGGAACTGCAGCATACTGTGTGATCAGTTGATACCAGGTGGCTGTCAACTTCTGCTGCTGAGATATTTTCCCACTGGTGAGTAGTAGGTCAAGGACAGTTTCCCCCCTTGTTGGGTCTCTCGCAAGCTGCCTCAGGCCTGATCTCTTCAGAGCTTCTAGGAATTCCTTTCTCCCTGTTGAGGCTGCTGTGTAGGAACTCCAATTTAGATCAGGAAAATTTAAGTCACCCACCACAGTCACCTCCCCCTTTTGTTGTCAGTCCTCCTGTGCATGGTTTTTATGATCTCCTTGTCTCCCTCCAAGCCCTGTGCTGGGGGTCTGTAAATTATTCCTACCCAAGTCACCACACCATTTTTCAGCCTCGAGTGTGACTCAAACTGCTTCAGATTCAGTCTGAGCATTTTGGATCATTGTGATGTTTATTACCTCCCTCGCACACATCACTATTCCCACCCTCCCTTTCCCATCCCTTCAGAAGAGGCTCAAGCTGGGGATTGTCGCTTCCCAGTCAGGGCCCTTGTTTAACCAGGTTTCAGTGATGGCAATCCAATCTAGATCTGCCTCTGTAATGATTGCAGTAAGGTCATTTACCTTGTTTGTGAGACTCCGTGCGTTGGTATACATGGCTTTTGAAACATGACTTACCCCATCTTTTGTATCTTGTCCTGTGTTTGAACCATTTTATATCATACCTCGTGGTGTCTTATTTAGCAAATGGTCCTTCTGTTCTGCAATGTTATTGCAGAAAAATTTATGTTAATGGGGAGAGGCGACAGGGCAGTATGGTACTGTGGCCCTCTCTCAGCGTGTAGTTTAAACGTCCCACGAAAATGTCAAACTTCTGCCCTAGTGCCTGTACACATTTC
Source organism: Neoceratodus forsteri (assembly GCA_016271365.2). Classification (NCBI taxonomy): domain Eukaryota; kingdom Metazoa; phylum Chordata; order Ceratodontiformes; family Ceratodontidae; genus Neoceratodus; species Neoceratodus forsteri. Next base: position 1,495,125,920 of record CM057449.1, on the reverse strand, counting down.
TTAGTTACAGTAGGTGCAGTCCATCATGCTTGAAGAGATCCCTGTCCCAGAAGTCCCACCAGTTACCAATAAAAAGGTGGCCTCTCTCCAGGCACCAACTCCTTTTTTTTTCTTTGTCTGGTTCCCTCCATCCTCAGACCCTTTCTACCTGCCACCCTCATGCCCAGGCTTACCCCCTGGGTGGGGCTGAAGGGGGGCTCCCCCTCCCAACAGACACTGTTGGCAAGCCCTAGCTTACGCCCCTGAGTCAGAGCCATGGAAGTGGGCCCTTGGAGGACATTGGAGGCAGTGGACAGTGGGGTAGAGTGGGTCATCATGCCTGGGGGGTTCCCATGCTTGCTCCCTGGGGGCAGTGATGTGCAATGATGTCCAGCATCTGCCATGTCCCCCTAACATGGTGGTACCACCAGCCTCCACCAGGTGTCCGCAAACTGCCAGACACTCTTTCCCTCCCTCCCCCATAGAAGGAGAACAGTCCCCAAGATGCTTGATCCTTACCCCCCAGCTGGCTCTCCAACTCCAGAGTCCATTCCAGAACCTGGGTCATCAGTGTCGCAAGTGGAGATCCAACAGCTACACGGCAGGCTGGTCTCCAGGCACCAACTCTGAAGCCATGCACTGAGCTCCTCTGTCTTTTTTTTGTGGATGCTTTACATACCTCCTCCTGTCTCCCATACTGGAAGGACCCCAGAGAAGGCAACGATGGGCAAGTGGATGACCAATTTGTCACCTAAGTGTGTTCATTGTGTTTTGGTCTCCTATACCACTTGATTCACAACATCATTTGTACCTATGTGGATAAAAATGCCTGTGCACTCTCCTTACTTGTGATGTATCCTATTTATATGGTCGATATCCCTTTTAGCAGAAGCTCCAGGGAGGCACCTGACCATCACATTTGTAACAGTGTGTAACAAGAGATAAAGAAATTTGTCCCAATATTTCAGGCTAACCTCATTTTGGTCTAAACCATAATGTGTTTGTGTAACAAATAATGGCCTATATAATTGAATCATATTAAAACTTGTAAAGCTACAAGTTTAACTGAGCCACAAGTTGCAATATTAAAGTGCCTTTTAATATTTGTATTGACCATGTGAGTAATAGAAAACAGGTGTCTCATGTCTGCACAAATAGAAATACAGGGATAGAGTTCAAGTTACCCTTTTGACTATTATTATTGGGATGGGCCAGAATGCCTGTGTGCACATTCCTAAGTGCAAACCTATTTCTTCCTCCTAGACCTTGGTAACTGGTAATGACAATTATTACTAGCCTTATATAGTAGTATAATTTACACTATCAATACATTTGTGCTGACCAGAGATTATCTCATACATATACTAAAAGGAGAATTGCCTTTTAAGTTGATGTTTGTACTTGTCTTGGACCAATCATAGACAACCATAGAAACTAATAATACTGTATTCCTCTATATAAGCAAGCCAGAATACACTGTTAGTTTGAAGAATGAAGGATGTACCACTTGTAATCTCTCACTGTGATTATTGTTATAATCATTAAATTCTTCCGCCTTCAGCCTCATCTCCATTTGTCTCCTTTCTAAGTATTTGTAATAGATAATTTACTAATGGTAATTTTTTCTAATGCTACAATTGGTGCCTTAAAGACTCGGATCACTGGTGCTGCATGCTGAGGAGGCTGCCTAACTGCTGGTTGGTTAGTCTGCGAGCCCTAATAAGAAGGTGACGATGCTCAGAGACGTGGTGCTGCTGGCTTTAAGCGAGAAAAGAGGGTACACACAGACAGTCACAGCCACTTGACAATCAGGTGATGTATGCTTTGTATGCTTCTCAAATTGTTTTAAATATAAAGTTATGCTTAACTCTGTAGGGGAAGAGTAGGTAAGTGAAGGTGCTGGGACTTGCAAGCCAGACCTCACAAGGGAGCCATAAGACATAGCTAGACAGACCAGGGCACCAGTGCATGGGTGCACCCGGCTGTAAAGGCTAGGCAGGCAAGAAAAAGATAAGAAAAATGAGTATGGAAACAATAATAGGTCATTTTCTAGGAAAACACCTAAAGGGGGAAGCATACGAACCAGTGCCTGATGATCAACAGGCACAATTGTATTTTACTCAGCAAGTGTCCCTTTGTAATGAGGGAGTAAAAAATGAAAAGGAAATCTTTGCAAATGCATTGCAAGGGCTGTGGCAGTATAATCAGACTATTGTGTGTCACCAGAATAAAGAAGTAGCTCAGATGAGGGATGAAAGGGATCAAAATGCTAAACAACTAGAAGAATTAACATTGATGTATAAAGATAGCATCCCAATAGATCAATACCAAGAGTTAGAGCAGCAGTGTATTAATTTTAGGACACAGCTAATAAAAGCACAAAGGGATTTGTGTCTGTTAAATAGGGATCATGCCTCTACAGATTAAGCTAGACCAACAGTCACAAGAGCAGGCTAGTGAAACCAGGAAACTGTATACAGAACTACAGGGTGCAATGGAAGATTCAAGAGTTAAGTAATATAGAAGAAGGAGTGAGTAAGGTTAAGTGGCACCCATGCAAACACAGGGAATGGCATTTTAGGACTTATGTCTGCTGCCACAAGGTATCAGCAAGAACAATATGCTTTAGAGCTGTAAAACAAGTGTGCTAAAACATGGATTAAAAAGGAATAAGCTGAAAAATGGGAAACAAGGAAGAGGCAGAAAGACATAAAAAGCAAGAAGATAGCTATGATAAAAAGTATGCAAAAGTAAGAGATACTTTGAGAGAGGATGATGAGGCACGCCAGGCTATGAGCAGAGAAAGTGATGAAGAAGGGCCCACTACCCCCACCAGGAGCTAAAAGAGGATGGGTAGAAAAGGAGGAAACACAGGAATGGAGAATGATGGAGAAGAGTGGAAGACAGTGGAGGTAAAGTGGTAAAGACAAGAAAGGTGGTACGAGAGCCTCCGCAATCACCAATAACCATTAAAAAGGAAGATAAAAGCCCTATAGTCAAGGATCTGACTATAGAGGAAATGACCAATTTGGGCCAAATGCTAGGTCCAATTGATCACAAAACCAACGTACCTGAATTACGGCAGAAATTAAAGCAGTTAATAACCACCCTCCACTTAACCAACCAAGATGTATGTAGGTTGGTTATGTTTAAATTGTCCCCTGCCTTAGCAGAAGGTATGCCCAAGGAGGTCCAGGAGACACACAAAGGGGCCATGCAAAACATAAATTCATGGGCAGAGTATAATGAAGTAGTTGAGGCTATCAGAAAAGCAAGAGGGGAATCTGCAAAGCAAGAAGTTGACTGGGACAGAATACTGCAAATAAAGCCACAGTCGGGAGAGGGACCACGGGTCTTTATCCCTCTGCTTTTTGAGGTCTATCAGAGGTACGGAGGGCAGGATTGCCCCTCAGAAGATGATACTACCTTCCGAGACTTATGGATTAGGGCCTATGATTTAGACCCCACCCTACGGACAGTTGTAAAACTGGCTCCAACCCAGGAGGAGCGAATCACCCTCCTAGAGACTTATCTTAATGAAAAACAGCGAAAGGTGGAAGTTGCGGCCGTGACATGGACAAATGAAGGACCACAAAAAGAAACTAGAACGTGCTTTAATTGTAAAAAGCCTGGGCATATAATAAGTGATTGCTGGGCAAAGGGGGGAGGTAAGAAAGGACAAGGACCTCAGCAAATGGGAAGGTGCTGGGGCCAAAAAAGGCAAGATGCAAGAGATAAACCAGGACAAGGGGGTGATAGTGCACAGGATTTGTTGGATCGGTTAAAAACAATATTAAATGCGGTGGAAAGAAAAAAAACAACTGCGCCGCCTCAAGAATTTGATGATGAAGACATCATCAAGCGGCTGGCAGCGATCAAACAGTTGGCTGAAGGATAGGGATGCAGAGGCCCTGGGGCCCCTGGCTCACGATGGGTATGTGCACTAACATTTGATAACCAGGGGCGACCAACTGTGCCACTTAAAATGGGAAAAAAATGGGTGATGGCTTTAGTTGACACCGGGGCAGCCGTCTCACTTACTACTATGCACATACCACTGGATCCAGAAAAACCTTCCTTACAAATAGAGGGCTGCACAGGACACACAGCACAAGGGTACGTGACTTACCCACAAATAGTTTCTTTAGGAACCAAGGTAGTTGGGGAGGGAAGATTCATAGTAATGGAGGAAGCCTCACAAAGCAAAATATAATAGGAAGTGACTTTTAAAGAAACACGCTCAATTATTGATTTAGTCAACAAGTGATTGCGGCAAGTAACAGTTAAAGGGTATAGTATTACAACAGTACCTAGAATTATATTTGGAACTGATTAAATCCAATAAAAGCATATTTCATGACCCGAGGTAAGCTAAACAGAGTTACAACAAATAATAGATAAATACCCCAGTGTCTGGAGAGTGTCTGGCACTGATTGTGGGACAGTCAGTGACACAGAAATAGCAGTGGAAGGCCCTGACCCTGACATACTAAACAGTACCCCATCCCACAGGAGGCAGTAACAGGAATAGAACCAGTAATTAATGATTTATTGTCCCAAGGGGTATTGAGACCCATTGTCTCAACAGCAAATAGCCCTATATGGCCCGTTAAAAAACCCAATGGAAAGTATCAACTAACTATAGATTACAGAAAATTAAATAAAGTAACTCCACAAGTTAGCCCTATTATAAGTACGGCAATTGAAATGTTTAACAAACTTAAACCTACAAGTAAGTTTTTTCAGTCCTTGACCTGGCAAATGGATTTTGGTCCCTGCCCTTCAGCCGACAAGATCAGTATAAGTTTGCTTTTACTTTTAAAAATCAACAATACACCTTTATTCATTTGCCCCAGGGGTTCCACTCCTCCCCAACATTATTTCTTCACTATGTGCAACAAGTACTCCAAGAGGAGGGGTTGGAACATGAGGTAATTCAATACGTGGATGATTTGTTGTTGCAAAGCAGAAATATGGCAGAGCACGCCCAATTATTAGACCGAGTGCTTAAAGCCCTAGCTAAAAGAGGTCTTAAAATTAATCCAGAGAAGGTAGATTCAGAAACAAATGATTTGATACCTTTTATTGGACCAACATGGATGTTACAGAAAAGAACAAAGTGCTTTAGCTTTCGAACCAACCAGGTCCTTCTTCAGAAGCTTTGTGGCAGTTTTTTCAAATATCCCATATTATTAACACCAGATTGTATAGAAAAGCAGAAATAATTCTCATTGGTTTAACATATACATTTAAAACATAATAGAAGATTACGTCAGAGAAGCTAATTAACACCAGTATGCCTTTAACTGAGGAGCCCTCAGAAGGGCAAAGGTTATCAGAATTCTCTACAGCCAGAGTTCTTGTCATAAATTTTAAAATGTCCTAGTATGCCAAGAAAGCATTCTAGTGATAAAAAACCTTGAGTGGCATTCCTCTAATACATGTAAGATGAGCTTACAACTTACATTCCAATTGTCCTGGTATATTAAAGGACAGATAATGAGAGACAAAATCCTGAAATTAGGTATAACTGCAAGTTGAAAGCAAGCCTCAAATTAACCTACAGATATAAACATGATGCATGAAAGTATCACTTGTAAGTGTAAGTGCAAAAAAAAAAAATACTTGTCAAGGACCCCAAGAAAATGAGACCATGAGCCTGATAAATGCAGATTTCAACACAGAGTCTGTGTATAACAAACATGCAGAATCAGTCTAAGCAATCTAAATGAAAACCCAAAGGAATTACACCTTTAATGAACCCCCAAGTAAATGAGATATGCGTCTTAATATGAGCAGTTAAAAATGTGACAGTGTGAAATCCATCCACTGACAACTAAAAGAAGGAAATAAATGCACACTATATGTGAAAATTAAGTGTTCTAGCCACATAACAACTGCCCCATGCCACGCTCCACCCACACATATGCGATAATTTGGTCCCAATTACATACTTAAATCGACAGTTGTCTAAAGTGGAACAAGGTTTTAGCCAGTGTGAAAAAACATTATTGGCAATAGCGTGGGCAATACAAGCCTGCGAAGAAATAGTTGGATTTAGCCCTATAATTATCCAAACAACTCACACACCCATTAAATTGTTAGTGGAAGGAAAGGCAAAGAGGTCAGCCATAGCAGGCAGGCTAAGTGGCTACTAGCACTTCAGGATAAACAAGTTATAGTACAAAACTCAATAAGCCCCACATGATGCAGTACTTGGACTACCAAGAGAACCCCATGATTGTGGGGAACTCATGCAACAGGAGGCATATTTGTCCCCTAGAGAAAACATGGAGATGACAAAGGTCATACAATGTTGTGTGTTGATGGATCGCGATATTGGGAAAAAGGAAATGCCTATACTGGGGCGGCTGTGTATTTTAATACTGGAGATGATGATGAAATGAGACCCTTAAATCAGCAGCGGTTGCTCATTAAATTATCACCAGGAGATTCGTCTCAGTACGCAGAATTGGTAGCCATATATGAGGCAATAAAAGCAGTCCCATACGGGCGCATCACAATTTGTACTGACTCACAGTTTGCTACAGGCTCGTTAACCACATGGTTGCCCATATGGGCTAGAAGGGATATGAAAACAGCTACAGGGGAGGCTGTGCGACACAGACAGCTTTTAAAGGCAATTTTAAAGGAAGGAGAGAAGCTCCCAGGGAGAATAGCTTTAGTTAAAGTAAAAGCTCACACTACCAGTAAGTACGGAACCTTCGAGGAATGGGGAAATGAGAAAGCAGATGAAAGGGCCAAAATCGCTGCCAAGGAAGGGGACCCCTGGAAGGCATCAGAACAGGGATAGCCAAGGCTCAAGTAGTGTTAGTGAGGTTAAAAGGGTGGATACTCCACCTAACTTACAGGAGCTCCAAAACCAGGACCAGTGGATACAAGAGAAAATAAAACAAGTGCAAATGGATCCGAAGGTCCATGGGGCCTTCACAATAATAGATGATGTTTTATATCAAAGGGGGGAAGACAAAATCCCAAAGTGGGTAGTGCCTGACTCTTTACAAAAGGACATTGTATTAGAAAACCATCGGTGGGCGGGACACCCAGGACATGATAAAACCTGCCAAATTATCAAAGGTAAATATTACTGGCCTGACATATCTAAAACTGTCTGATCTGTACTACAGACATGCTTAATATGCCTCCAGCAGGACCCCAAGTGAGAAAAATACCCCCTACAGCGATTACCTTTAGCAGAAGGAGCATGGGATGCATACAATTGAATTACGCTATGCTGCCCACCGTAGCTGGGGATATAAGTATATGCTGGTAGGATAAATATGTTCTCAAAATGGGTAGAAGCATTTCCAGTTAAGAGTGCCAATGCTATAACAACAGCTCGAATTTTATATATGCAAGTTTGTGCTAGGTGGGGATTTCTAATATCATAGAATCTGATAGAAACTCATTTTGTAAATCAAGTGATGCAGGAAATGTGTAAGATAATGGGAGTTCAACAGCGACTACATTTGCCATATAGGCCTCAGGCCTCGGGGATGGTGGAAAGATTAAATCAGACCTTGAAAAATGCCCTTAAAAAGGCAGTGTCGGATGAAGGAAAGGACTGGTTTACACACCTCCCGGGGATTTTGATGGCCATTAGAGGGACAGTCCAATCTAGTACAGGATCAACCCCTTATGAATTGATGACAGGAAGAAAAATGAGGTTGGGTCACCCACAGGATGTGCCCCCACCAGGCTCAGCTACCCAAGATAAGGTTAAACATGAGCAGTTTTTAAAGGCAATACAGTATCAACTAGACAAATATTTAACCTTTGCAGCCAGGAACATGGCTGTGGCACATGAGCAAAATAAGCAAGGTAGAAAGCTGGTAGCAGGATGGGGGCTACCTATAGAGGAGGGAGATGTAGTGATGGTGCGAAATTGGGAACAGAAAAATCCTTGGAAGGATGCTAATTGGTTAGAACTGTACCAAGTGTGCAAACGGTTAGGTGAGAGTACGGTATATGTGGTTAAAGTAAGTGGCAAGAAAGGGGCTGGAGGAAGGAAACAAGAATTCTGGGTACATGTTGATCAGTGTAAAAATGTGTCAAACAAAGCTGGTTGAAAATTAAAATACTACACTTGACGTGTATAGCCATGAAGACACAAAGCATCATTATCATTGGCTTGGTGACAGCCATAAGATTTTCTATAATCCCCAGCCTAAACATTAATGTGGAACAGACTAATGTCACGTGTGAGTATGAACAGTCCATTACACTGTTAATCAGTTGGAACTGGGACCCTGTTGATACAAACACCTACACGACATGAGCATGGAAAGCCACCTGGACTAAAAACAACCATACTTTCATATCTACAAACTGGTGTGTGGACATTTTTAACAGCTGGTCCAGCTGTGCATCAGAGCTCAAGACTGGATCACCGCAAAGCTACATGGACTGGGAACAAAAAAATGGGTCTCTTGTCATAAACAGAGCCACACCAAAGGACAATGGTGTTTATGTGTTAACTCTGTCCTACTGTCTTTGGGTTGATAATAGTGTTTGTAACTATGCTGGTGTAAACAACTCATTATGTTTTGTAGTCTCAGATGCCATATACTTAACTGTAACACCAACTGAATGCCCAAATGTGACAAAAGGGCCAGAGAGTGGGCTTACATCAACACCTGTTGATCAAATGCTTGTAAATAATGTAAAGTACAGTCACGTGCATATAAACTTAGATTTTTCTGCTTGGAATATAAATGTTAACAGTAGTTGTGCATGCGCTGGTGTGTCAAAGTTTTATGCCACCATGTTAATTGACATGTTAAGTGCCTTTCGTGCCAAAACAAGGAGCATGATGGCCCCTCTTATTAGTAAAGAAAGAGTTAGTAATACCAGAAAGAAACGAGATCTGTGGGGAGACCTGGCTGGACTTTTTGGATCAGGAATGAGCATATGGAATAGGGCAGACCTTGAGGCCATTAAGGGGTACCAAGACCAGTTTAATACTAACACTGGAGAAAGGGTCTTGCTACCACTTACATTAGGCCACGAAGGTTTAGCAATGGAAAAGCGTTTATCTGTATACAATATACATGAGGTAGGTCGTTTGTTTAAAGAGGTAGAGCACAAAATTAATGAAGTTGTGGTTGAACATAATGAAGAAGTTTTTAATAATAGCATAAATACAGCTATAGTGTGTAGTGCTTATGGATCTTATGTTTTAACTCAAGTTAGTCAATTGTTACAGGAGATTAATCATAATCAATTGCCTAATCAAATTTCTGATGCACAGTTAAAATTGTGGTATTGTCCAGATTGCATTAATGTTAATGATAGTAAGTGTATAACTTTTTGTATTAAAGCTTGAGCCCCACCTATGTGGTGGATTCGTAAGGTAACCAAAGTATATGTTAAACCACAAGTGTTTAGACCTAACAGTATGCTTAGTAGCACCATGAGGGTGTCCCTCGTGGTAAGACTACCTCAAGTTGACTATAACATGGAGGTGTACTCCCAAATAGTAAAAGTACACTCTGTAAGGTATTTACAAGGCCAGTATTATGCATATCGAATTTTGCCCCCAGAGATCCTAGTATGCAGTAATGATGGGTCCTGGGTAGCGCCAAACTTACATTGCTGTGAAGAAATAAATAGTCAATGGATATGCCAGTGTGACATCATGTCACAAACGCAACCCATTTGTGGGGAAATTCCCATGGGTCAAGCTGAAAATAATACTGCCTGGTGCCCTATCCAGTTAAAACGATGGTATACCCAACAAGTAGTTGTAACCTATAATAGTACTAACCAATACTGTGTTGTTACAAATACACCCATCTTATTTTATGAAGGACAAATGTGTACTATTCACAACCCAAACTTTTGTATTATTCCCAAACATAACGTATATATTGGTGACAAGGTGTTGCACCCTATTACCAACCTGGAGGATGAGAGTTATAATGTAACATTTGATACCCTACACCAAGCATATGATATTAACAAATATGCACCATTATTTGGAGCTGTGATACCTCTCCTGTCTCTTAACGTGCAGTCACTTTTAAATCGGAAAGATACTCATTTGATACAAATCCAAAATACTGCTCATAAGGCACAAGTAGTTGTAAATGAATTGCTCAGTGAAAGTGTTAATGAGCACTTGATTTATAGCTATGCAGGGGGGACCCTTAGGAGTCCTGTCTTTTAAAGTTTTACTTGTGTTGCAAGTGGTCTTAGTGTTTTTGGTAATTATAGGCCTGTGTCGCTTAAGACTTACTATTCGTAAAGTACGTAATGAGATGTACATGCTCCGAGGAGCTGCACTGTTGCACAAATAATAATTTAAAAATATTGGGCCGAGGGGGGCTTGTAACAAGGGATAAAGAAATTTGTCCCAATATTTCAGGCTAACCTCATTTTGGTCTAAACCATAATGTGTTTTTGTAACAAATAATGGCCTATATAATTGAATCATATTAAAACTTGTAAAGCTACAAGTTTAACTGAGCCACAAGTTGCAATATTAAAGTGCCTTTTAATATTTGTATTGACCATGTGAGTAATAGAAAACAGGTGTCTTAAGTGTCTGCACAAATAGAAATACAGGGATAGAGTTCAAGTTACCCCTTTTTCACTATTATTATTAGGACGGGCCAGAATGTCTGTGTGCACATTCCTAAGTGCAAACCTATTTCTTCCTCCTAGACCTTGGTAACTGGTAATGACAATTATTACTAGCCTTATATAGTAGTATAATTTACACTATCAATACATTTGTGCTGACCAGAGATTATCTCATACATATACTAAAAGGAGAATTGCCTTTTAAGTTGATGTTTGTACTTGTCTTGGACCAATCATAGACAACCATAGAAACTAATAATACTGTATTCCTCTATATAAGCAAGCCAGAATACACTGTTAGTTTGAAGAATGAAGGATGTACCACTTGTAATCTCTCACTGTGATTATTGTTATAATCATTAAATTCTTCCGCCTTCAGCCTCATCTCCGTTTGTCTCCTTTCTAAGTATTTGTAATAGATAATTTACTAATGGTAATTTTTTCCAACGCTACACAGTGACCTGACTTAATTGAGATTCCACTCCTCTGATCATGGAATCCCCTATAATGAGTACTTTCCTGTTACTTGTGGTGTCTGGCATACTGGTTATGCCACCCTTGCCCTTTCCATTTGGGTGATGTAAATGGTGATTTCCTGGTTCTGTATTGTTATCCTTGGCCATTTTATCTGCCAATGGCACAAATCTGTTAGCCATTTTGATGGGTGCCCTCTTAGTTGCAGACTGCAGTCGGGGCCTTTGTGGTTTGATTCTGCCCTTTGTTACTGCCTGCCACCCCCCTGAATGAGTCTTTTTTTTGGGGCAGTGGGGTATTTTGTGGTTGGAAATGATACAGCAGAGACTTTGAGGGCTTGCTGCTAAGTAGTAAGTGTTGAAGGTGGAGGATGTGGGCCCATTTTAAGGGTTACTGATTCAGCACTGAAATCTTTGGTTGCCTATTTATGTAAAACATAGAAACACTGACAATAAAGGCAGAAAAAGACCATTGGTCCATTGGCTCTGCCCATAGTACCTTACCTTACCCTGAGACCAGATGTCTTCAGAGGGCTCTTGTCCACACTACCATGCTCCCTACTTTACTGCTACCAACCCTTGAGCAACTATTAAGCCCTTTACTCTCACCCAGTCATGCTTGAAACCATTAAGGGTTTCTGGCACCCACTGCCTCAGTCAAAAGACTGTTCTATGATGCAACCACTCTCTCTGTAAAATAAAATGTCTTGACATCCCTCCTGAACCTTTCCCTACCATCTTCCACTCTTGCCCCTGTGTTCAAGATTCACTAGTCCTAGTAAACAGTTTCTCACTGTTTATCTTTCTCATACCTTTTAGAACCTTGAAGGTCTCAATTATGTCACTTTCTCTTGTCTGGCCTCAAGCTAGTGCATGTTCAGTGCCCTAAGCTAATCCTTGTAAGGTCTGACCTCCTGGCCCTGAATCATTTTAGTTTCCCCACACTGCGCCATCTTTAGCCTGTCTTTGTCTTTCCTTAGGTGAGGACTCAAGAACTGGGCACAGTACTCCAGTTGTGTGCTCTTTTTTTTTTTATTATATATTTATTCATTTATTTTAGTCTTTGGTGACCAGGTAAGGTGCACTAGGCACAAGTGCCTGTTTTCAGAGGCAACCTGGGAGCACTGGGTGGTTAAATGACTTGCTCAGAGTCAAACTTTTCATCTGGGGATAGCTGCCAAATGTCCAGCAAGTTAGCAGAAGGAGTGTTTGGGGCTAAGTTGGATTTTAGTCTTTGTTTTGCAACTGTGCGCGTTACTATTACAAAATGCTGTTTTGATTGTGCAGATTCTGCAGGTTACAATGGGATTGGGGATTTGGGAGGTGGGAGGAGGGCTGCAGGGTTAGAGATCGGAGGTTGTGAGCTAGCCAGACCAGCTGGTGCCATTGGCCGACATACCAGGACATGTGGCTACAAGGGCTACAAGCACCTAATAGGAGTCTTGTAATTTTTCTACAGATAAATAAAATGCTAAAGTAATATTCTATTTTTTTCATTTGGGGACAGCCACTGAGCATTCAGTAAGAAAGAAGAAGGAGCATTTGGGGCCAAGTCAGATTTTTATTCTTTATTTTGCAACTGTGAGCTTCTGTTACAAAATGCTGTTTTTACTGTGGTAAGTCTGGTCACTGTGGGATCAGGGATTTGGGAGGTGGTGGAAGGCTGCAGAAGGAGGAATTGGGGGGGGGGTGTGAGCTAGCCAGACCAGCCAGCACCACAGGCTGACACACCAGGACATGTGACAAGAAGCATACAATAGGGATCTTGTTCCTCTTATAAGGAACCTAGGGTTCCAAGCGACCCCGAAGCATGAGCTACTCTGGAGCGTGAGTACCACAAAGCAGGAGTGTGGCATCTCTGCCATCAGCAGGGCTTTTGCATTGAGGGCTGCAGGCTACACTGCTCAACACAGGGCATGTAAGGAAAAAGATAAGGGAGAAGTAGGTAGAGGTTAGATAAGAGTTGCAGTGATTACTTATCTAGGGTAAGTTTCAGGAGGAGGCAGCTGGTATAGGCTTCAGCTAGTCTGTAGGTAGGGTAAACCTATAACTAACTTAGTGGTCAGTGTACTCTGTAGGAGGGTAGCTATATCTAGCAACTAGGGGTTGCAAGTAGTCCCTGTCTAAGGTAGGCCTATGACTAGCCTAGCAGTAGCAATGCTCCATTGGAGGGCAGCTATCTCTCAGTAATGAGTGGATAGCATTGTTATTAGTGGATCTCAGCTGCTGTCTATCTAGTGTCAGCCAACAGAGGAGTTAGCAGGCAGGAAATTAAGCATGAAAGCAAATAGTGTATACCTAGGGCTGACTGAGACAGCTAAGAAGTTAACTCAAAGGGGTGCAGCTTTACAGTCATTCCCATCTAGGTCCTAATTGATTAGTGGAGAGGGAAGGAATTGCATATTTTCAGCCACCCTTATCCGGGTCCTAGTTAAAGGAAAATTATACTCTCATATCATTAAAATTTTATTTATTATTACAGTGGAGGACGGGGGCAGAATCAGTAATAAAGTGCAAAGAGGCAGCCCCCAGTGCGACACCACCCACTTTGCCAAGGCATTTGCCTCCCATTAAGGTGAACATTTTTGAGCAGTGGGTTCAAGGGTACCCAAATGAGGCAGCTGCTTACAAATTGGTAGAAGGTTTTGGGGGGAGTAGTTTATAATTCAGGGGGCCACGGTCATCAAAGGAGGCAAAGAACCTAGGATCGGTTAATGGGAAGGAAGGACTATAAATGAAAAAGACTGAGAAGAAGAAAAAAGTGGGAAGGGTAGAGAGGCCATTTGACAAACCTCCATTCCCTAATTTCAGGATATCTCCCCTGGGGCTAGTCCCCCAAAAAACAGTCGGGAGAGTTTCGAGTAATACATCACCTGTTTTTCCTGGACGGTGATTCTGTAAATTACTATATCAATGAGAAAGGCAGCCAAGTCAAGTATGCCACTCTGGAGGAGGCTGTGCAGATCATTAGGGTTACCCCAGGGGCATGGCTGGCCAAGACTGATATTGAGGCAGCTTTTAGGTTGTTGCCAGTGTGGCCAGAAGACTGGAATCTGCTAGGTTTCAGGATAGGGAGCCATTACTACTTTGACAAGGCCATGCCCATGGGGTGCTCCACAGCTTGCACCACATTTAAGCTCTTTAGTAATTGCCTAAAAATGGATCTTTCAAGAAAGGTCAGGCTACCAGGTGGTGATGCATTACTTGGATGACTTTTTGGTTCTAGGCAGGGGAAAAGAGGAAACGGAGGACATGGTGGCTTGTTTCCAACAAATGTGCCAGGAACTTGGGGTACCGTTAGCACCAGACAAGACAGACGGGCCTAGCCAGTTCTTCAGCATTGAGATAGGTGTGGAGGCAGAGGCTTTCCACCTACCAGACAAAAATGTACAGAGATAAACCTCCATTCCCTAATTTCAGGGTATCTCCCCTGGGGCTAGTCCCCCCAAAAACAGCCTGGGGAGTTTCAAATAATACATCACCTGTCTTTCCTGGATGGTGATTCTATATCGATGAGGAAGGCAGCAAAGTCAAGTATGCCACTCTGAAAAAGGCTGTGCAGATCATCAGGGCTACCCCAGGGGCATGGTTGGCCAAGACTGATATTGAGGCAGCTTTTAGGTTATTGGGATCTCAGAGCACCACCTCAGACTGGGATTTGCTAGGTTTCAGGATAGGGAGCCATTACTACTTCAATGAGGCAATGCCCATGGGGTGCTCCACAGCTTGTGCCACATTTGAGCTCTTTAGTAGTTGCCTCCAATGGATCTTACAAGAGAGGCCAGGCTACCAGGTGGTGATGTATTACCTGGATGACTTTTTGCTTGTAGGTAGGGGAAAAGAGGAAATGGAGCACATGATGGCTTGTTTCCAACAAATGTGCCAGGAACTTGGGGTATCCTTGGCACCAGACAAGACAGATGGGCCTAGCCAGTTCCTCAGCATTAAGATAGATGTGGAGGCAGAGGTGTTCTGCCTATCAGACAAAAGGTACAGAGACTCAAGGAATTGTTGGGGGAGCATAGAAGGTGTAGACGGGCCCAGTTACATCAGGTGCAACAGCTTATTGGGCATCTGAATTTTGCCTGTAGAGCAATCGGCCCTGGGTGGGCATTCACTCAATACCTGGCAAGGGCCACAAAGGGGGCAACCAGGCTACACCACTGGGTTTACATCTCAAAGGGTACCAATTATGTCATGCAGGTCTGGGATACTTTCCTCAGGGATTTCTATGGTAGATCCTTTTGGCAGAATGATTAGGTCTTCAACACAGACCTGGAGCTATGTACTAATGCTTCAGGTGGCCTGAGCATGGCGGCCTACTTTCATGGGTAGGTGGTGCTCTGAGGCATGGCCACTGGAATGGAAAGATAAAGATTTGATTAGAGACATTACCCTATCGGAAATCATGCCCATCTGGGTGAGTACCCTTGGTCTGGGGAAAGGAATTCAGCAACCAAAAGTCACATTCTGGTGTGAGAACAGAGAGGTAGTTGAGGTACTCAACAAGCGAGGGGCAATTTTGGAATCAGTCATGAGGCTGTTAAGGCAGTTAATCTTACAAGGCCTTAGATTAAACATGTCTTTTAGAATTAGGCATATTGATGGGATTCAGAATACGGTAGCTGACAGCATCTCCCATCTGTAGCTGGACTGGTTCTTAGTTATCGCACCAAGGGCAGAGGTACACAAAACACCAGTACCACCCGGCATTTGGGAGATTGACGGGAAAGAGATGAAGTGCTGTTTCAAAACTCCTGGTCATCCAGGACCCTGAATACATATGAAGGGGCCTGGAGGGCTTTCCAAACATTCAGAGTGGGGCAGCACTTTGAGGTAATTAAGCCAGTCACAGACAAGCAGGTTCGAAGATACCTGGTCTATAGCTAGGAAAAAGGGGTAGAGCACACAACCATGGGTGTGCACCTAGCAGCTATCAGTGTAGTGTGCAGTTCAAAGGGTTGGGGAGTCCCAACAAAAACCATGTTAGTCAGATGGATGATGCAAGGATGGGGGTGCCTTAGGGCAGACCTGATGACAGCAGGCGACCGTTATTGGAAAGGCTATTACAGGGATTAATGGGTGCCTTACATGGGTATGCAGGTCAGCTGACAAGGCCATCCTGTTAGCAGCCAAATATTCAGTAATGTTAATTCCATGGGGCATTCAGAATCAGTGAGGTAATAGGTCACAGAAGCAGGGACAGGAGAGTGTGTCTGAGATGGGATGATACAGGCTGGGATTATGGGGAAATAACATTGGTCACCAGATGGTCAAAGACAGATCAGATGGGGATAGGGACCAGATTGAAGCTGGTTTTACAACAAAATATTATTGCTTGCCTGGTCCGGGCGCTGTGGGCATATGCCGCAGTGCAAAGGACCAGATCAGGCAGGTTGTTTACACATGGGGATGGGAACCCAGTGACAAGTTATCAGGTAGTGGCCATTCTAAAAAAAGGGATGGAGTTTTTGGGGGAAGACCCGAAGAGCTTTTCATACCACTCTTTTAGGGTAGGGGTGGTTTCACAGGCAGCAGCCAACGGGGGGTCTAGGAAGGAGTTGCAAGAATTGGGGCGCTGGGCATTTGATGCCTATACGCACTATGTGAGACCATTAGATGCTTGATTGCAGAGTATTAACATTCTCTTCTGTTTTCTCTTACAGGAACATGCGGTTAAGCGATACAAAGGGGAAATTAAGAATCCGGGGGTTCAGGGGGAGGAAGGGAGAGGGGGTTAAGGGGATGTCAGAACAAAGTTCACAATGTAGTAATGGTAAAATATTTATTTATACAGGATAAATGAAAGTACAACTTCACAATGCCATTACGGCCACAAAAGCCCTCTTTTCAAGGTGCACCTGTTTGATGGTAATAACAATTTCATATATGACGATACAGTTTCTTAAAAAATAAAACAGCAAACATAAATACATAAAGTGACCACATTTCTAAGAGCAGCCCAGAAATACAGTAATGATTCATCTATTACACGTACTACGAAAAACTTAATTCCTGTTTCATTGCTGTTTTGAACTTTCCCGCAGTCATACCTTGGGTTTTGACAACAGTTGGAAGATTGTTCCATGCTATAGAGGCTTTATACTGATAAGTCATCATTCAAAATGTATTTTTTGTTTTCGGAACTACCACATCTCTTGCCCCTTTTTTCCTTAGGTTGAATTGATGCAAAGGGCTAATTAATTTTTCAGCTAAACCAACAGGAGAACCAGATTTATAAGTCTTATATACAGAGTTAACCCGGATTTCTTGTCTTTGGAGCTCCAAAGATGTCCAATTTAATTTTTTGTGCATCAAACAGTGATGAGTATCATATTTATATCTTAATACAAACCTAGCTAATCTATTATAACATGTATCAAGCTTTTGGAGTAGATGTTTATTAGCATGAGAGTAAACATGACACCCTTAGTCAATTAATGGTAAAATCAATTGATTTGCAATGGTCAATCTGTCCTTCTTACTCATACAGTTTGCAACTCTCCTTAATGCACCTATTCTAGAGTTTGCTTTACTAACTAATCCATTTATGTGCTGTTCAAATGATAATTTTTTATCTATATTTACCCCTAAGTATCTGTACACAGAAACCAGGGTTAACTCCCTGCCATTTACAGTCTCTATCCACAGGATATTATCTTTGGGCTTTTTCCCAGGCATCACAGAACTAAATAGCATAGTCTGAGTCTCTTTAAAGTTTAAAATCAGGTTTGAGGAGGTGAACCAGTTTTGTAAGATGGTAAAGTCTGACTGTAACCTGGTTTCAACTTCCTTAATATTTGACCCCTCAGAAACCAAAAACGTATTGTCGGCATAAAGCCTAATTGAGGTAGACTTTATTAAGCTGCAAAGTTCATTTGTGTATATAATAAATAACAAGGGTCCTAATATGGACCCCTAAGGGACACTGTGAGACATTGGAAGAGGTTTTGAGCACCTTCCTTCCACTACCACCATCTGTGATCTGTTTTCCAAGTATGAATGGAACCATTTCAGTGGTTCTTCCACTAAATCAGTTTCCTTCGACCTGTAAATCAGTATGGAGTGGTCGACTAAATAAAAAGCCTTTGATAAGTCAACAAACACTGCACCCACGAACCTCGATTCCCCAAGATGGGTTGATATTAAAACTATAAAGTGCGATGCCCATCGACAGACCACTCCTAAAGCCTGATTGAAAATCATTCAGTTTATTATATTTCTCCAGGTAGCTCATAAGTTGGCTGTGGACCAATCTTTCCAATAGTTTTGAAACAATAGATAAAAAGGCAATTGGCATATAGTTTGTCGGGCCAACATTTGGGTCCTCTTTATGTATGGAGATGATTTTAGCTAGCTTCCATGAAATTGGGAACCAGCTGTCCATTAAACTCTTAGTGAAAAGATCGGTCAGGGGCTGAGCTACCTCAAGAATATAATCCCTCAGCAGTCAAACTTCAATATCATCAGGACCACTAGCCTTGTTTATTTGAAGTTTATTTGTTTCTTTTATAACCTGGTTTTTAGATATTATTTTAAACCTAAAATCAGGTAACATAGAAACATTGAAATTGTCAACAGATAAGGACCACTAGGCCCATCCAGTTTGCCCATAGGCCCTATACATGTATGCATCCGCTCACCCATAGTGGTCAATGGCTTTTCATCATTCCCTTTCCACCCAAGGTTTCCCTGTGCTTGTCCCAGGCATGTTTAAACACCTCCACTGTGCTTGACCCTACCACCTCTTGTGGCAGACTACTCCAAGCATTCTCCACCCTTTCCATGTAGAAAAACATCCTCACATTACCTCTTAATCTCCCACACTCCAATTTCATATCATACCCCTTTGTTCTGGTATCTTTTCTACTTTGGAAAAGATCTCCCAACTGCACCTTGCTTATGCCCTTGAGATTCTTGAAAGTTTCTATCATGTGGCCACTTTCTCTCCTCTCTTTCAGTGAATACATATTGAGGTCTCATAGTCACTCCTCATGTTTTGTGGTGCAAACCATGCACCATCTATGTCACCCTTCTCTGGACAGCCTCCACCATGTTTATGTCCTTACACATGTGTGGTCTTTAGTACTGCAAGCAGTACACCAGGTGAGGCCCTACTATTGTTTTATACAATGCCATCACCACTTCCTGCCTCCTACTAGTAATGCCTCTGCCTATGCACCTCAGCATGCCACTGGCCCTCTCTGCGGCCTTTGCCCACTGCTTTGATACCTTCTGGTCATCAGACATGATAACCTCTAGGAGCCTCTCCCCTTTGGTGATGGTCAGCACCTCCCTCCTATCCTGTAGATCTCTCCAGGGTTCCCCCTACCCAGGTGCATTATCTTGCACATTTTTGCATTGAACCTCAGTTGCCACACCTCTGACCATCTTTCAAGCTTCTCCAGGTCCCTCTTCATTATCTGCACTTCTTCTGGAGTATCCACCCTGTTTCAGATCTTGGTGACATCTGCAAATAGACAGATCTTTCCTTCCAGCCCCTCTGCAATGTCACTAATGAAGACATTGAACAGGACTGGTCCCAGTGCTGATCCTTGTGGCACTCCACTGGTCATCCCTCTCTCCCCAGATTGGATCCTATACCACCACCCTCTGCCTTCTGTCAATCAGCCAGTTTCTAACCCACTGTATCATCTTATGTCCTATGCCCAGACTACTGATCTTATTAACCAGCCTTCTGTGTGGGTCAGTATTGAAGGCTTTGCTGAAGATAAGTTATTTTGTTCATCTAAACTATGATCATAATCAAATGTATAGGTCCCAGTGTTGATGTTTTTACTACTTGGAATATCCAAACCAGGAAGCTCAGTAAACACTTGTTTAGAGTTCCGGCTGCTTTATTGGATTTTATTAGAACTCCATTCTCAAGGACCTTTATGTCTTTTAAATTATTTGTTGAACTTGTAAGAGATTTCAATAAAGTCCAGTATTTCTTGGTGTCTTTTGTTGTGATAATCTTATGATTAAAGTATTGTGCTTTTACTTTTCTTACTTCTTGACTGACTTTATTTCATTTTTGTTTTAAATGTTCCCAAGTTGATTGATTTAAATTCTTATTTGCTTTCCTCCATAGGTGATTTTTCTGTGAAGTAAGTCCTTTTAATTTATCAGTTATCCAAGGCAAATAACTTGTCTTGCTCGCTTTCTTTTTATAAGGAGCACACTTGTTACATACCTCTATGAAGATCTTTGTGAACTTCTCCACTGCCAAATCTAAGTCTGGGATAAGAGAAATCTTATACCACTTTTGTTTTAACATAAAAAACTGAAACAGCTGTTTGTTATACATTTTAAATAGTGATGCAGCGTATTCAAATGTCACTGGCGAAGTGCCATCAAAGTGGCCAAATTCACCTTGTGGAGCACTTCACAAATTTTCCAGCGGAAGGTGGAATTTCACCTAGGAATTTCGATTTCCACGGAGGTAATTAAATCCCTGGTGGCTAGTGGTCCTTCCCCCCACCAGTTCACCCACTGGATACCCAACATAAACAAACATTCTTTATAAATAGCACCCATCACACCTGACACTGCCCACACATCCAAATGCCCTTATGCCCTGGTGGCTAGTAGTCCCTCCCCTCACCAGTTCACCCACCGCCAGCCACCTGACATAAAAAAAAAATCTTTATCAATAGCACCCCCCCACCTGACAGTGCCCACACTTCCAAAAATGCCCTTATGCCCTGGTGGCTAGTGGTTCCCCCGCTACACCCCTTCACCCCAAGCACATGTGTATAAATTTATAGTACTTCCTCATGTCCATCCCACTCCCTACTGCAGCCATAAAAAAAAAAATAAATGCTCCCTGGTGGTCTAGTGGTTTGAGGTTTCTATAACAGGCAGGCTGCCCTCCCCATCCTAAACTCCCATCCCAATCCCCCAGTCACAACACATTTTCACTGCATAATCCCTCCAGTTCCTGGTGGTCTAGTGCCTCCCATCCCCCCACCCCAGCTGGAGTGAGTCCAGCCAACCACCCTGCTTCCCTTCCACCCCTAAACCCTGCAGCAGGTGGACCAAAACATCCCTCCTCTCCTTCACGGCCGGCCCACCCACTGACTAAACTTTTAATGAATGAGCGTGCTATGCCAGAGACTGGAGGGATTGGTGTGAAGGGGTGTAGGGGAGGAACCATTAGCCAGCACTGTTGGGTGGGGGGGCATTATTTATAAAAAAATTTTGTCAGGTGGCCGGTGGGTGAACTGGTGGGGGACAGATCACTAGCCACCAGAGATTTACTGTGTACCTGTGGGGCGGGTGGGGAGGGATCACAAGCCACCAGGGTTTGTTTTTTAAATATGGGTGAAATTTCACCCATAAAAATTACACTTTCGCCCCATCCATGGGCAATTTAAGCTTCTGTGGTGGAATTTCATATGGAAGGTTGCTGTTCTGCCAGGTGAAATTTCACCACTCCGCCAGGCAAAATTTCACATTTCACTCCACGAAATGGGTGGAATTTCACGGATTACTTTGCGAAGTGAATTTCACCCACTTCGTCAACCACTAATTTTAAAGCATCTACTTACAAGAGTAGTTGCTCTCTGTGGACTTAAGTACTTTA
Source organism: Neoceratodus forsteri (assembly GCA_016271365.2). Lineage (NCBI taxonomy): Eukaryota > Metazoa > Chordata > Ceratodontiformes > Ceratodontidae > Neoceratodus > Neoceratodus forsteri. The sequence continues at coordinate 1,495,104,275 of CM057449.1, read as the reverse complement.
CCTCAGAACTTATAACAGAAGATATTACATTGTGGTCCCCTAAGTTTGGTGGGCCAGTTTTCTTTTCTAGAACTACAAACTCAGGGGAAACAAAAAATGAGATCCAGTATATTTCCTGGACTGTCAATCCTCCCCCTTCTAGTCAAATTTGACATAATCTGTACCAGGTGTAGGCTCTGAAGTGACTCATCCAGCTTTTGGCCTCTTTTACACCCCCAATCTGCATTAAAATCACCCACTAAAACTAGTTATTTCCCCCTAGTAAATTGTGCTATAGTCTCAGCCAATTTCTCAAAGTGTATTGTTTTTGTCATGGAGAGGGGGTACACCACAGCACATCATTAAATCTAGTGAAAATATATAGGCCAATATACACTCCATCCCTTCAGTTCTGTTTGAGTAACAAACTTCTGAATGGCCCAAGGTTTGCTTTATATACAGTAATATCCCCCCACCCCTAGTGGCTCTATCCCTTCTATGGCTATAGTAATTACTTAATGAAATTCCATTATTTTCAACTTTCTTAGCTGCCCATGTTTCTGAAAGAGCAATGATTTCAGGTTTTTCCACTTCAACCCATGTGCGAAACATATCCATTTTGTTCACCAAACTACATGTGTTATCGTGCATAATTTTTAATGACTCTAATTCAGGTCCTGGATTTAATTCAGTATCACCACTGAGTGCCAGTGCCACCCAGAGCACCTATCCCTCTGTTCCACCCACTGGCTTATTCAATACTAAGTTAAGTTTTATTTGGCAACTTTGCAATTGAAGCTTAATTAAGGTAAAAGCATTTCTTCTTTTTATCAGGTTTTTTCCATCTTTGAAACTGTAAGTTAATGTATACATGCTTTGGTGGAACTGGCACCCCAGATAAGTGAGTTCTCCTGCATAATCTTATTCTCTTGTCACCAGAGTCTAGGAAACACCTAGAAGTGTGGATCGGTGGGCACTCATTGATCTATTGGGTAGAAAAGAGAGCATCAAAGAAGCCCAGGGGAAGGCAGCTGTATCAGGACCTGAGGCAATGTAGGGTAACCTGGAGAGGAAGCAGAGGGATGAGGTGGCCCCAGATACTGCCTACTTTGCAGGAGATAAGGGAAACGCTGCCTGAACCAGCATGCTCATCATTCATTTAGGAGGCAATGATAATGGCACCAGACCCTGGTTAGACATATGTTTTCAGATAAAAGATGATATTGAAAGAATTAAGAAATGGTGGCCAGATATAACTTTGGTCAGGTCAGACACGGTGCCAAGGAGGGTTTGGCAGCAAGATCATAGCCACAAGTCTATTGATAGGGCTAGGATATGTATGAATCAAAGGCTAGGAGTGTTATTTAGAACATTGGGAGGATGGGTCATAAGGAGGGGCATTGAAGAACAGGATGGTGAATTTTACCAGGGGAATGGGGTTCACTTGTTTGGCATAGGCACCAATATGTTTAATTCAGAGATCACAAATTGTATTGGGGCATGGCAAAAGCAGCTAGGTCGATAAAAGGGGGGAATGCCTGTCTTCCATCGCATGCTGGAGACAGGCTATTGGAAGGAGAGAAGAAACCAAATGGGGGTTGGGGGGCAGTGGATTCTGAAGGCCTAGAACTGAAAAGAAAATGAAAGGTCTGTCCTGGTGTACACCGGTACTGGTGAGAAGAAAATGTACAGACCATCCACCAGATGTACATCTGGGGGGAGAAGAAATGAAGATGTATATAGTATACAAAATGCAATATATATGATGGATATAAAAGATGATAAAATGCAGGATGGAAACGATGTGATATGTAAAATGGGATATGTACAGATTTTGTTGATCATGTTAATGTTTTTGCCTGCATAAACACTTACTGAACTAATAAAATGTTGCCAATCTGAGCACTCAGTGAGCAATGTGTCGGTGTGGTCATTGGACTTGGAATCTGAGGACAATGAAGTTTGCCTGTTAAAAGTCAGGCTTTATTGTCCCAGTAAATCCAAAAATAGCATGCTCAAACCTTTTATTTTGCTTCACACATTAGAATTCACATTTCTACCAAGGGGTGCTGCTGGGTTGTGGCATATAACAATCAATCAAAAAATGCCAGTGCACACCAACTCCCCCTCTCCCCCCCAGAACATAGCATATTTAAACTTTTCACTGCCCAAATTGTTTATGTTTACTTTTAGCTCCATGTGAGGAGAGGATCCTCTTAGTATCAAACTGGAATTCCAATGTGAGTAAGTTAAACCACCAACATCACAGTGGGAACCATGGTTTAATCCTTATGTGGGCACTGGTATTTTTGGATTGTCTATTTTACCAGTACTCTGGCCAATGGGGGAGGGGTGGATAAGAATGGAGGAGGGAGTGGAGAGGGAGTGGGAGGGAAGAGGGGTGGGAAGAAGACTCAGAGGTGGGAGGGCCAAAGCCCCCAGTGAGGTGTGCACAACCTCACAAAAGGGGAGGGGCCTGTGGTGAAGAATTAGGCAGCCCATTGGCCATGGGAGAAAAGAGAGAGAGAGAGAGAGAGAGAGGTTGGGCCAGGTTTTATTAAGGGGATGCCTGGCCTTGGAGAGCCCTCTTTTTCCTTTCTGCTACTTGGAGTTTTTTGCCTGCAACCCACCCTATTGGGGAGCTATGGGACACAAAGGCATTCTCAGCTTGTATGGACTGCTGATGGTGGATGGCAGAAGAAGAAAAAAGGTAGAGGATTATTTGGTGCTAAATGCAGAAAGAGAGCTGGGGTGGACGGCTGAAAAAACTGGACAGCCGGGTGGATGGCTGAGTGATTATAGGAAAGAAAAGAGAGTGGAGAAGGAGAGAAGCTAGCAATGGGGGGGGGAGCAGGCAGACTCTGAAGGCAAAGAACTGAAAAGAAAATGAAGGGTCAGTACCTGTGTACACAGACACCGATGAGAAGAAAAGAAAATGTACAGACTGGACCCCAGATGTACATCTGTAGGGAGAAGAAATGAAGATGTATATAGTATACAAAATGCGGATATATAAGATAGATATAAAAGATGATAAAATGCAGAATGGGAAGGATGTGATATGTAAAATAGAATAGGTACAGATTTTGTCAATCATGTTGCTGTTTTTGCCTGTATAAACACTTACTGAACTAGTAAGAGTTTGCCAATATATGCACCCACAAAGCAATGTGTCTTTGTGGTCATTGGATGAAGAATCTGGGGACAATGACCTATTTGACAATGTTTCTGCTCCTGTTAATGTCACATCAACTCCCTTGATGCTAAATGCAACTAAAATTCAGCCACAGACTGTACAACAACTTACCAGCCAGATGACAAAAGCTTCAATTACCTGGCCAGTAAAGCTCACAAAGTGGTGCCTTCCTCAAGTTTGTGTGACCTACAACAGTGATGGACAATACTGCAGTACTGTCCCAATTGTGCTAACCAGATGTACCACTGAGACAACTGGAACCTTGGCAGTCCCCGAGAACATTACTCTTTCTCAAATGCACAACTCAATAATTTGGTATTCTGGGCAGCATGGGTTCAAGTCCCAGCTGAGGTACTTACTTCTTTCTCACTTCTGTTTATATGTGTTCTCTGCACACTGCACTCCTGTGTGATTGTTACAAAGTAAATATTTGTGTTGCCATTGGTTTGTACATTTAAGAAAGAGTAATGTTCTTGGGGACAGCCCAGGTTCCAGTTGCAACTGGTTAACGCAATTGAAATGGTATACTGGGTGGCCTGGATTCAAGTCCCAGATGAGGTACTTACTTCTTTCTCACCTCTGTTTGTATTTATTTTTGTGGTGTTAGCACACCACCTACAGCTATTAGCCATAATACTGTATCAGCATATTTTATGAATCATTGTATTGTAAGTCAAAATAGCCTTAGTCAGCACAACACTTATCACTTTACAGTATATATGCGAAACCTAACAGCCTTGGATGTGAGCTGCTCACCATACCCACCAATAGAATTGCTTCGAATATCTTCTGTATTATGCAGATGAGCCCATTACCTCGTAACGGACCTTCTTATCTCTGACTATAATAATCCATGTAATCCTATTTTTCACCAAGTTTTCTCTATGATGACATCACGGTGTTTGGAGGTTCCAAACTCCCAGAAGGTATTTGCTGTCCTTTTAACATGTACTGTATTTGGGGAATAAACCTTTATTCTGTGATCCCTGTCTTCTGTTTTATGTTTTGTCATCAGTATTAGAATCCTGCCAAACCCAGCAATGGATACAATAGCTAATTTAAGAGCAAAAGAAAGAAACACTAATGTGAATTTAACACATTTTGTAACACATATTTTTATTTTAGTTGTTTTATTAGGTGGTGACCAGTTGAGATGGAAGGAGGGTTTTGCCAGACACCCAAAGCTTAGTTTTAATTTGAAAGTGTGTGTTATGGGTGGGGGGGTGTGGTTAATAAATTGGCTGGGGGATGAGATTATTTTTTATATGGAAAGGGAGAAGAGGATGGCATGAGTGCTAGTGGGCAGGGGGTATTTTGCACTTCCCGACAAACTGGGATTTTATACCCAGAGTCAGGAACCTAATGGGAGGGCCTTCTACAGGGAGCCATATTGATTGGGTACCCAGTGCCTGTTGTTGCTCCCAAAGGCACTCTTCATGTAAGCTGCATGATGATCATTCATTGTTGGGCAGTTTGCATGAAAATTCCATGAAAGTGGCTTTGTGAATTGTGAAGCAAGTTCTGCAGTGATGAAAAAAAATACTGTTTTGGGACATGCAGTGGACTAATTTCATTAATGATTAAAACACAGCCTTTTTTAATAATATAAACTGGAACACTCACTCTTACTCAACATGTTGCTTACCACATACTGTACATTTCAGACTACAGCCCCACACCTTTTTTTTTTTGCTTTTTAAGCAGATGGTTTTCCATTCTTTTACACATTTTCTTTACTATTATGACTACAAAAATGAAAGCCTTACCTTATACAAATATTTTTTGTATCACAAAAAGGAAAGATACCATTATTGAGAAAAGAAATACATTTGAAAATCTATGAAAAAAATTGATGCACATGCACTAAAACAGAAAACAATTTAATTAATTATTTAAAATCTACAAAGTTGTCAGTTGAGCCACATAGCAAAATGTTATCCTTGCTTGATGTTCTAACTAACCTGAACATTTCACTTTTTTCTCACAGCTATGTTTGCATTATTGATGATTAAAATATCTTAAATACTGTATACATACCTTCAGGTAATTTCACTTTTCTAGAGTATTATCACCACGGAACCAATCATTTCCAAAGTTTCAGGATTCAGATATCCTGGCACTGACTATAGGCATGCCAAATATCAGGTTACTGCATCCAGAAATGATTACATTATTACAATGCAAACCTGAGGGATTTATGTACAATAGCATTGTCAACCCCAATAACTGAGATGCTTCCCTGTTCCTATATTGCATGTATAACATATGAAGCTAAATGAACATGTAACTACAGGCTTGCTGCCACTAGAAATCTTATGACATGATTTTAATCTCATTGGGATCATACTGGCATGCAAAAATGTCAGTGACTAAATAAGTAAATATTGCTGATTGATGTCCTGTTAATACAATCTATTTTATGTACTATATATTTTTCTGATTGTCTGGAGAATCCCACCATTCTTTGTGAATGTCAAGTTGTATAAAATACTTTGTAATGACTGCAATCCCAAGTACTTTTGTGACACAAAAAATTACATCTTAGCATACAACAAAATATTCAAACCATCACGGAAATGCAGCATAACAAATAGGAAAGCTTTCATTAACAAACGACACAAAAGGCAAACCCAGTGAACATAGAATGAAGAACCTTGTTAGAGAGCACTCAACAGGGTCTACACCTGCATGACAAAAAAGCCACTAAGCAAAATTTGCAATAACCAATTTCCATAATGTTTAAATACAGTGTTAATATATACCGTATATCTACTTACAGCAATGGAAAATAACACCAACACCAGAATCAACACAGTGACCAAAGGAAATACTAAAATGCAAGGACAAAGACTATAGGCAATTTCCAAAATGTGGAAATTTGAAGATGAATTATTATTTTATGAAATAGGAGGAGAGTAATCCCCAGTGCATTTCCCTACAGTCCCTGCCTCAATACCTACTGTAGGCACTAATCAACTATGGCTGTGTATGTGCTAATAGTACTCTTAGTAAATGCTGCATGTACAGTATACTGCATGCAGTCCTTTTGTTACCAGTATCTAACTCAAAGATTTGTTATGCTCATTGGGATAAAGATATTATGCCAGAGGCTATATGCAGCAATATTCTGGTAATATTTTTTTTGTAAAGGTGCACTGTACACAGTTTAAACACATCTTATCTGCAGCCTTTTTAAGAAGGTAGCCTGTGGTTTTAAAAAATATATACAGTAGCTACATTTTCTTTCACATTCAAACAGAGACTCAAAACAACAGTACAGTTATTTATAAGTACTGTACATTTATGTAGGCTACTCTCTAACAGAAGGGTCAACCCTTGTGGGACTATCCTGTTGCAGTGAATTAAGCTAGTGCTTGGAAATTCCTTTTTAACTCTAGACATATTCACATGTGGATTTCTATTTGTCAGCAAGCAGGTTTTTAAGTAGGGCAGGCTAAAATGGATCAAAATTATGTTCTGATAAGCCGAAGATGGAATTGAAATCCCAGAAGGTACTGTTTGATGGAAGTATGATACATTAACTTAAATGCCTTCCAAAATTAAATTAAGGATGAAAACTAGATAGTGGAAGTCACGTAGAGATTCAAGGTCTGAAGTGAAAAAAAATATATAGTGCATGCAGTCCATGATACTGTATCTAGTAAGCTACAACAGTAACTGGGATGAGGGACTGAATGATGATAGATTAGACACTGTGGTGTAAAATGTTCATTTTATGATGCTAGAGTTTTATAGGAGTCATCAGTGGGTGTGCCGCAGGGACCAAATGGTGATGTTTCTGAAACTGGAATCAAGAAAGTCTATTAGCTATGATATTTAATTTGCTGTACCTGAACCATAGATGAAATAAACTGGAAAACGACTCTAGAAAGAAACCTAAATAACTTTGCAATAAAAATGCATAATAATAGTTAGAGATTATCTGCCTTTTTTATGTCACCTGTAACCTTATTGTCACAGTAAAACATTACAGTTTGTGAATGCCATGAAACTCCCCAATCTGCAGTGCCTATAAGGCATATTTCAAACAGGAAAGAGGTATGGCCAAAGCATGTAGTACCTGTTGGATCTGGGACCAAGGTTCAGCAAGCCAAAGGCCCTGACAGAAGTAGGTAAAGCCAAAAACAGGAGATGAGTGTGCAAAGTCTTCTGAAGTGGAAGCTTTGGGAACAAGTGGGTAGAAATGAGATACTGTTCCAATTTGATTTCTGAGAAAATAAGTCCATATAGAAAGAACAGATGTAACTGCTACAGAAATATTGATCTGGCAATTAAGTATGGAAGACAAAGACACCAGCTAGAGGAGATAAGAAATAAGTGACAGTTTATGAGGAATAGTTCCCATGGTAAAATTTAAGTATCCTAGCAAAGATAACAGTTCTAGCTTCATGCATGATTTCTTAACAAAATAAAATCATCAAAACAGGCAATAATCCATATTGCTTTTTTGTTTGAAAGATACATTTCCATGGCTTTGGAATGCAGCAAAATTTCCCAAAACTTTATTTCAGTGGTTATGTCTATGATTTTCTCAGGTGTAAAAAGAATTCATAGAGACTGGAACACATCTGCAGCCAGTGACAAGTTGTAGTATACAGCTAAATTGTGATATATCATAATATATCTAAAGACACTGCAACTTATCACTGGCTGTGACTTTACAGTGGTTGGGCAGGAAAGGATGGCTTCCAGAGGAGTATGAGAATGGTAAGCTAACTGAAAGAATTTAGAAGATGGATAACAAACCAGATACAGTACTTAAAAAATACTGAAAATCATGAGACTGCTTTTGCATCCACAAGAGAGGGGGTTTGGAATGTAGAATGATTACTTACAGAATGTATGCTTAAGTGCCACAAGGAATGGTGGATTGATGTGTTAAAAAGTCATCCAAAATATCAGCTTTAGAAAGCAACATATCTGTACTGGTTCATTTAATAAATCAATTTATTAATTTACATTTTGTTTACCAGGTGGGCCCACTGAGACTAGATGTCCATTTGTCAGAGGTGACACAGCTTTACTTACATGCAACAGTCAAAATAAGAGTCAATAACAAAAATAAGTAGGGCAATTCAAGGTAAGGTTTTGCACGGCATTAATGAAGAAGAAATAGGACAATTTACAATAAGTCAAAACATGCATGTTACAGTAATTTAGGATAAACAATGGTTTTGACTGCAGCAACAGTGAAATAAGCAGAAACATTGATGAGGAGGAAGGAGTATTTATAACAGAAATTATGTAGCAACCCTGGAGAAGCTACTAAGGATCCTCACCCCAGGCAAGTACATGGACAATACTTCAGGAGATGGTTGCTGAGGGAAGTTTTAACAGACCTGAAATTAGAGCAGGCCTGTGTGCTGGCTAGTAGGTCATTCTACAGCCTAGGGGCCACAGAGGCAAAGGACCTTATGCCAGCAGATGTTGTGGATTTCGGGATCAAAAGAGGAGTAAGTGGGAGGATGATAAAGGGCTTGGCTGGGCTGTCAAAGAGCCCGGAGAGATACCAGTTGGGGGGGTACACAATTCTGTGAGCCAGGCAGAGAGTAGCAAAGTATATCCTCTTTTCTAGGGAGGTGAACCCATTTAGTGTGGAGAGGGTACTGCAGCAATGTTCCCTCCTTCCAGTAGCCACTGCAAAGCGGGATGCATCATGGTAATGGGATTTTAGTTTATTGAGTTTACCTCACCATCGTTGAGAGACGAGAGGATGGGGGCACCATACAACATGGTGGGTAGTAGGATACTGTTAGATACAGATACTCTAGCTTCTGTTGAGAGGTAAGGATTCAGGCAATAAAGGACCCCTAGCTTTTGGTTGAAAGTTTTGGTTGTTCTGTCAACATGGGACCTGAGGGAGAGCGCCTGGTCTAGAATGACATTCAGGTACTTTAGTGAGGTTACTGTCTCAATGGGATCGCCACTTCAGGAGGTAATTTTTAATAGTTTTCTCCTATCTGTACCTAAACGACTAGGGCCAATGAAGACTGGCTTAGTTTTGTTAACGTCTAGCAGCAGGTTGTTTGCCTTAAGCCATAGTTCCAATGGGTGGAGGTCAGTTTTGAGGTCCCTCTCAATTGAGACAATGTCAGAGTTGCTTTTGTAGAGCATTCGATCATTAGCATAGAGAATAACACTAGCACTGCCATAGTGCTCTGTTTATGAAAAAAGAGAACCATAGGTGGCCGAGAATGGACTCCTGGGGGACCTCATCTGTGATATCTCGTAGGGAGGAGAAGCACTCTCTCCACTTTACCAACTGCTTATGGCTGGTTAGGTAACCAGTGAACCAAGATCAGGACAGCTTATCAAACCTGGGTTTTTAAAAGATTGAGTAGGAACAACTTGTGATCAACCAAGTCAAAAGCGTTAGTCTCCACCTTTACTAAGTGTCACCACCCCTCACACCCCATGCACCCCTCCTTTCCATCTGCCTCCCCTTAATCCCTTGTCATATATCACAGCCCTATACCCCTGTTATACAAACCCCCCAGTGCCACCCTCCTGCCCTCTTCATAAGGCCCACAGTTTATCCGTTCCACAGTATAGGCCCCCACCATCTTCCTCCTCCCCCACCAGCCAGGCACACCCCTTCCCGCTCCCCTTCCCCTCACCCCTTATTACCACGACACCCGAATTTAATGTATAGTCTGATTAGAATGTATCTTTAGACTGTGTGTATACTGAATATTCTATGTAGTATCCTAGAGTGTGTGTATATATTGAATATTTTTTATGTATCTATGTAAATTGAACCTTTACCTTACCAGGTCCATTTTGCAAATGAGCTGTGCTCAACGATGTTCGCCTGGATAAATAAAGATCTGATTGATTGATTGATTGATTGATTGGTAGTCAAGTCTATGAAATCTGTTCCAGTTGCTCTTTTAGACTACAGGGCCTCAAATATGTTAGTTGTCAAATGGACTAGGGCAGTGTTGGTCCCATGGTTCTTGTAAAAGCGATCTAGGGCAGCAATAACAAGAGTGTGTCCTTTAGCATACTTCCAGATCTGATTGAAGGTCAATCTCTCTAGAATTTTGGATAGGATATATAGTGTGGAGATAGGTCCGTAGTTTTCAACAGGTTTCCTAGCACCATCTTTGTGTATAGGGACTACATGGGCAATGTTCCAGTCACCTGAAAGCTTGCCATGTAGTAGGGATATGTTGAATAAAGTGGTTATGAGGGCAGCAAGGACACAGACTTCAAGTTTGAGTAGACTGAGCTCCAATTTATCATGGCCTGAGGATCCCTCTCCCTTGATTCTCTAGAACTGGGCAAATCTACTTTGTAACCATTTGAGATATCAGCTCTGTAGCCTATTACAGTAGCTGCCTTGTGTATTTGTTTACTGTACTGCATATATTCCTGCTTTTGTTTATTGTATTGTATTAATTCCTGCTTCCCTTCCCCCAGGACGCATCTGGAATAGAATGGTCACCGCTCAGCATGCCTTCCTGGTAAAACTCTTAAATAAATAAATAAATAAATAAATATAAATTAAAAAATAAATAAATAAATAATACTTCCTGGTGAGAGACAAGCCTGAAGTGGAACTCAGGTCTAAGGAGTGAGTGGATGTTAGGGAGAGACAGGGCTGGGCCAGAGAGGGAGTAGGTGACCTGGAAGGAATTTTAAACAGGGTCAGATCCATGAAGAATTTATTAAAAGCCTCCACTACAAGGGCAGGGTAATTTGTTGAATTTGCATTATGAATACAAGTGTAAACCAAGGAAAATGTTTGAGGATGAAATAAAAGTTACTGCTAGATACAGCTACTGAATGAGGTGCTGAATGTTAAAAAAGATAAGCATTAATCCACAAAGTATTTCCAGACTACATTTCATGTGGTACGTATCCTATATACATGAACAAAGGCTGACAAAATTAACCAATGTTGAAGCTTCAGCTCTATTTTAGCAGAGTAATTCATCCACTGTATAACACTGGCGGATGCTTTTGGTTGTTGCTAATGAATGATGCAGAAGAAAATGCTTGGGAGTCCTGCAAGAAAACCATTGGTTAAGCCATCCCCTAAGTCAGACATTAAGATTTTGTTTGGATGATATGATAGAAAGAGAAATACAGTACAATTTAAATTAAACTGTCTCACAAACTAATTACTTTATTCTGAGCTGCACAACATTCAGGACTCAGCACTCAGAACATGAAGAAAAACACTATACTTGGTTATTTCAGTGCATTTAGTGTCCATTTATTTGGTGCATCAATGGACACTAAATGCACTGAAATAGCAGTACATAATCTTTTTCTGCATGTTCTGAGTGCTGAGTCCTGAATGTTTTGCAGTTCCTTTTTGGACCTCCGAGCACCGACACTGTAGCCACGGACCCTCTAACTGCACATTTCTCAGTGACCTGCATATGTGTTGCTGGATGCAGAACCCAGCCTTGTACAAACTGTTGCTTAAAAGTTGCAACATTGTTTTACATTGCATTGTGACAGAATTATGGATGCATTCCAGTTAAGTTGCAAAAACATTTGATAGTAGTTTCTCTTGAGCTGGGTAAATGTAGTAAAACAGCAGTGTGAGTTGCCAGTGCATTTACTACAACTTTAAGAAACAATGCAAAGCCAACATCATTTGTGTGACAGTTTAATATGAACTGTACTATAGGACTAGCTGCATGAAGGTATTGCCGTTTTTGCACAGATGAAGCAGATGTCTTTGAATACTTGTAGCAAATCATTTAGAAAATGCATCACTACAGCACAGCAAAGCCCATCTACTGTAGGCTAAGCTAATGGAAAAAGAGGGGGCAAAATAGTTACCTGGGTGTATGTTACATGGCCCCCAGACAGCTCAGTAACGCATGATGCCCAGTTGGAAGGAAATATTTGGCACATCCAGCTAGGAAACAGTGGTGATCAAGAGTCATTTTAATCTTCCAAACTTAGCTCAGCATTTTGAGAGGGCTAACTGCAGGGTTAAGACTGAGTTATGTCTATATTCAAGAACTACTTTCAAGAGCAGCATGTCCAACAGCAGGCTAGGTTTGAGGCCACCCCTGACCATTTTTCCAGCAGTGGAAATGGCATCCTCTCTAGCGTAAGCATCAAGGAACCAGTGTGAGGCATTGAACAGAACCAAGTAACCTTCTCCCTGGTGACAGGGAAGAATCACTGAGCCTCTGCAACTAGGCCCTAAACATCAGAACATCAGACTTTGATAAAACAAAGGACACAACGTTCAAGGGTCTGGAGAAGCTGCATGAGCTGGCAGTACTGTACATGGCATATGTGGAGTTTGCTTAAGAAGGTGCTTAATGAAGCAGCAGAGGTCAGTATCCTAACATGTAGTAAAACAGTTTGCCGAGAGGTTAAACAGGAACCTATGACAACTAATCCTGAACAAAAAAAAGTTATGACTTTGAGGTAACTAATCCATTCTGCATATACTGTACTGGTGGTTCATTATTATCTTAGATAACACTGTATTGTCATACGAGGAAAAATGCAAAGAAACTTGGGAAAGAGCTTTTCATCTCTCAAACACTTAGCTATGATATCCGACAGTTTGACTACTCTTCTCACATACTGAGATGTACAGAATTATAACATTCTTCTATTATTTCTCCTCAGGTACAATATGTTGTCTGTTTTTAAGGCTATCCTGTATATTTGTATAGTCTGTTATGTTGATATGCTGTGTCTTAACAATTAAAGGAACTGATTTAAAGTATCCATGTGTTGTGATATTTGCAAGTGATTCTCCTCTCTGCTGCCTATTAAATATATCCTTTCTTTAATTAGTTCCTAGAAAAACTATAACTTAAGCATTTTATTCAACAGAAGTCTGCATAAAATTAGTACAGTGAACATTATTTCAAGTTGTAATATTATTCAGCAATTATCATATTAGACGCATCGTGTTAATGTTAAAATCAAGAAAGTTTGTATTTCTGTGATGTGATGATCAAAAATTATAAATACAAATCAAATGTATATGACAGCTGGAAACAGATTGGTTGCCTCCAGGAGAAAGAAAAGTACAAAGCAGCAAAGAGGTACTGTGATTCTATTATTAAGGATGCCAAAGAGTGGGGACTGGAAGATAGGATAGTGGTAGCCAGCATCAAATCTTTTGTCCAGTATATCAATAGAATCTGTCGGTGTAACAGAGGCTAGGCCAGTTAAAACAGGTGAAAAGAGGATGAGCCAGTGATAACAGTTGGGATGCTGAATGTGAACTTTACTTCACTGTTCAGCAAAAGGCCCCATGGGGGATTGAGGTTGCTCCTTGGGAGGTCCCAAGGCATCGGGGCAAGCATGACACATCCTACAGACAACACACATAGCCTAGTTGCTGAATAGCTGGCAAAGACTGTCAGTTAAATTGTAAGGTGGGAACAGGATGTGCCCTAAGACATTAGTGAAGCTATGCGGAAAATATATGGGTCACTTGCAGTAATCTTTCATGAATCTGTCCAGGCAGGTGTGGTGCTAGAAAACTGGGATTAGAGATGCAGCGAAGTTTAAATTCACCTGTGAAGTTAACCCAAAGTGGGCAACTTTGAATTTGCATAACACTACGTGAAATTTCCATTAAAAAGTAAAAATTCATCCGCCCGGTGGCACTGAGGGTCGAGGCGCTGGACACCACACCTCACGCCACGCTGGCGACCCAAATTTGGAAATGGACTCTGGGTGCTGGGGGCTGACAGGGGAAGGAAAGGATTGAGTGTCTGTGGGACTGCTCTCCACTTCTGGGGTGGGTCGCTAGGCAGCAGCCCCTGGTGGAGACCAGGAGCACTGCATGGGCGGTGCAATAAGGGGAACAACCAGAAAATGCAGAAATTGCTCCACAATTGGCGGATGGTGGCTGCCAGTCCACCAATATCGCTGAAGCCCCGAAGGAGCCATGTCCACCTCAGCAGCACCTCGGGGCTAAGTAGTTGTGCTGGCCTGCCCCGCGGCGCCTTCTCCTTCCGGCGATGGGTTATGCTGGGTTACCATGAGGGCAGCTGCTATATGAGGTCAGAGGATCATGACGGGATAGATGGGTCGGGGGTGACTTAGGCAGCTCAAAGCAGTGGCGGGGTATGGAGCAGATAGGAGGGGGGGAAAAATAGATAATACAAAAAAAAAAGTCGAAATTTGCCCTGAATGGACTTTGCATTGTGCACTTCGTGTTTACTTCATATTACAGGTTGAGAAGGTGAAGTTGGCAAGAAACAGCCCACAGATCGCATGTCTGACACTCTGCTGGTCACATGATGCAGGAAGGAAGATAATCAGGCAAGACAGTGAACTAGTTTGACTTTCCCATGCTCTGTGCTAGAGAAGGATCTTTTTGAGAGTGCCTGCATAATGCTAGTTAGATATTTACTCAGTGTTTCTGTTTACTGCCATATTTCTGCTTTTGAGTTTTGTCTCTTTTGTTATATTCCTGAGCCCTGATTTTACTGTTTTTCTTTTTTGTTTATTTCTGAATACTTGTATTCATTTTTTTCTAAAAATGGAGAGAGGTGGTTTTCCTACGGGGACTCATAGTGGTCATCTCAGCCCAAGGATGCATGGTTGTGGTGTTCGCATCAACCGTGCAGACTTGCTCCCATCCCGTGCTCCCCTCACAGTAAATGTTGTGTCCACTGGCAGTGGAGTTAGTGGTGACAGCTGAGCAGCAACGGTGGCACCTAGCACTGCCCCCACAGCTGGCCAAGGCTCAAGAACAGCAGCAGCAGGAATTACAGCCACAGGAACAACAGCAGCAGCAGCAGCAGGTTGTCCCCCCCCTCCAACTGTACAGCAGCCTACAACATCTGGGCTCCACCCACTGCCTGTATCTGGTCCTCCATGCAGACCAGCAGTGAGGCATTTTTTCACCACACTGCCAGGTGATCCTAGTGTGGTTAAATGTAGTATCTGTGGCATGCTGATGTGGCATAGTCAGAAGGGTACACATCTGGGAACAGGTGGCCACAGAACTCACCTGACTGTCCACCAATGTGTGGAGTGGGAGGCCAAGGTAGCTGAAGTAGCAGGAAATGTTCCTGCAGTACAGGAGGTGTCAGCATGGACTCAGCCTGCTTGGTGTGACAAGTGCAGTAGAAGCGAGAGGGAACAAGTGGCGACTCCTGCACCTGCACGCAAGCACAATCCATCAAAAAGCCCTGCCACACTGGCAGATCTTGGCCTACTGTGGAATGAGGTCATACACCTCGGTAATGTGGTCAACACAATGCAGCAGCAGTTGGATTAAATGAAGGGTCATCAGCTGCAAATAATGGCTATGCTCCAACTGCTGATTGGTCAGAACCAGGCCCAGTAGTCTTTTGGTTTTCTTTCTAAATTGTATTGTGTGTTCTGTCTTTATTTTTCCTAACTTTCTTCACCCCCAAAAAATATTAAAAACACACCCCAAAAAATGATAAAGGAAAAAGCATTAAAAAATCCTGGTTTAAGCTTTTCTTCTTTTCCTACTTAATAATCTTTTTACATACAGAAAAAGTATTTAACTTTTTTTTCACAGTAATATTTTCTTCCTGTTGTATTGTTTCAACACAGCAGTGCAATAATATAGTAACAATTTTGACCTATACGGTTTTATTCTATTTTCAATTGTCCTTTATCTACTGACTTGTATGATACCATTCCTTCCACAATTAATGTGATTCTGCATTATAAAATGGTCATTAATGAAAGGTCAAATGGGATGACTTGCCATTTGGCAAAAAGTGTCACCTGACCATTCATTAATGTCCCAGTACACCAACAGTTGGCATGCTGATTGTAAAAAGCTTTCTGTTTTTTACAGTTAGGTAGCCCATTTTATAAGTGTAATAATCCACTCCATGCTCCATAGCTTCTACCAGAGACCAGGCAGAGAACACCAAGAAGAAGGAGCTGCTGTTATAACTATACTTCTCTACTGGAACTAAAGAACTAGAACTCTACTACTGGGACCTTCAATTTAGGGTAAAAACAAAACAAAACAAAAAAAAAGTTAGTGTGTTTGTCTGAGTTGGCTGAAGTGAATTGTTATCTGTGCAGTTATATAGGTGTTTGTCTCAGGAGGCTGAAGGGAATTGTTATCTGTGCAATTACTACAGTAAGTGTAAAAAGCGCTGTGAAGTAGGGGGAGTGGCTTAGCTAGAAGGAAGTAAGGTTAAAGCCACATTTAAACACTGCCATAGATAGCTTCTTCCAGAGAACAGGCAGAGAACACCAAGAAGAAGGAGCTGCTATTATAACTATACTTCTCTACTGGACTATATTGCCCTCCTTCCCTCCCCTCCAGCCCCCCACCCTAAGCTAGTTCTATTTTTATAGGTACAGGATTTGACTGAGAACAGGAACTTCCTGTTTGGGAGCAGGAAGTGAGTGATCACAGAGCCACAAAAGACTCACTATCCTAGAAGGAAAAGAGTAGCTGTCCATCCCACCCCCACCCCAGCTGCTGGCGGTCTGACTCTGAGCAAGTAAGGAGACTACTGAGAAACATAGGAACTTCTTATCTCAGAACAGGAAGATCAGGAGCTTAAAAGGGCACAGAGGCAGTAAGTAAGTAGGGAAAAAAAAACAGAGAAAAGAGTAAATATTCCAAACAACAGATAAGGGACCAGAAATAAGACATGATGGGAGTGGTGCAATGCAATGACTGTGGAGCAGCAGTCTTCCGGGAGAGGTTCTGGAGTATGCAGTGTTGTCCCATCTGCAGGCACCTCTCTGGGCTGAGGGAGGAGGTTGCTCATCTCCCAGATGAGTTGGCCAGGATTTGGGGGACCTCCTCTCCCACCCAGGGGCCACCAGGGCCACTGCCATTGCCTCAGAGGTTGCCAAGAAAAAGGAGCGGTTGGACCACTGTGGGCTCAGGGAGGGTGAGGGTGGTGGAACAGAGGCACATCCTTCCAGTTGTACCTCTCCACAATTTATATGCCATTCTGGCAAAGTGTGGTTCCTCTATGGAGGCACCCACAGTGGAGACCAAGGAGGTTGCTGGGAACCTCCACAAAGGAGACCCACAGGAGGATGACATGGAACCCCACAGAGGAAGGAAACAACTTCTGGTGAGGGACTCCACTGTTAGGAGGGTAGAACTGTGGGAGGAAGGGGAGAAGGAGGTAAGGTGCCTGCCTGGTGCCATGCCTTGGAGGGTCAGGGATCAAATCCTCAGGATCACTGAAGCAGTTGCATGAGGAGGGAGCTGGATGTCAATGTCCACCAAGAAACAAATGACCTGGTTGAGAAAATGATCTGAGCAGTGCAGGAAGAGTTTGTGGAGATGAGGACGGGCCTTACACAAGTAGCATGCATGGTAACCTTCTCAGAGGTGCTGCCTGTCTATGGCATTGGTGAGACTAGGGTGCTTCACACCATGGGATTCAATCAGTGGTTGAAAAACTGGTTTAGAGTTCAGGGATTTGGCTTCATTGAGGACTGGGGGTCCACCTGGAGTGATGCAGGCCTATACTGGCATGATGGTCTGCATCTGTCTAGGAGGGGAACCAGGATCCTAGGATATAGGTTTAAATGCTTCATTGGCAAGCATTTAAATTAGCCAAGGGGGAGGCACTGGAAATGAGCAGGAAAATCCTAGCCTCCCCCCAAAAATCAGGGTAGTAAGTGAGGTAAACACCAAGATACAGATGTCGATAGGGAGAAGGGCTGGGGTAAATGGAGAAAATGACAAAGGTAATAAGGACAGGGATGGAGGAAAAGGGGGTAAGGCCATAAAGAAATGGAGGGTAATGAGTACCAATGCCCGTAATCTGGGCAATAAGCTCCCTGAACTTGTGGCCTTGATGGAAGAGGGATGTCTAGATATTGTAGCAGTCACAGAAACATGGTACATAGAGAACCATGACTGGGAAGTTAACATACTAGGGTATGCAATGCACAGGAGAGACAGGGAGGGTAGAAGGGGAAGGGAAGAGTAGCTTTATATGTAAGGGAAGGGATAAAGCAACAGAACAAAAAAGTAAACAGGGAGGAGAGGAGGCACTGTGCGTCACCTTAGAGACTGGAAATGGCACCACAATCCACACAAGGGTTGTATACAGACCCCCATGTCAAGGAAAGGGAATGGACAAGGCTATGATAGAAGGCATCCTTAGGGTGGTAGAGAAAGGGGATATACCGTTGATGGGGGACCTAAATATGCCAGATGTTAACTGGAGCACCTTTGCTGAAGCCACATCCAAGAGCAGGGCCATTCTCGATGCCCTACAGGTGGCATGCCTCAGACAGCTAGTTTTGGAACCCACTCAAGAGGGAGCAATAATAGACCTCATACTCTCAAATGGGGACAGCGAGAGGATCTCAGATCTAGAAGTGGGTAGCCATCTGGGAACAAGTGACCACCAAACAGTGTGGTTCATGATAAACTCAGCTACAGAGTCAAGCCATACAAAAGTGAGGGTACTGGACTTCAGGAGAGCTGACGTTGGCAAGATGGGAGAGCGCCTTAGAAAAGCACAAGCAAACAGGCTAGAAGGAGGGCTGGAGCAACAATGGGGAAATATCAAAACTGTCACTGCAGAGGCAACAAGCCTTTGTGTGAAGCAAATAAACAAATCAAAATGAAAGAAAAAGCCACTATGGTTCTCAAAAGAGGTGGCAGGGAAAGTAAGGGAGAAAAAGATAACATTTAGAAAGTATAAGGAAACACAGAAGGAGCAGGACAGAGAACTGTATCAGTTAAGGCAGAAGGAAGCAGGGAGGGAAGTCAGAATAGCAAAGGCCCAAACTGAGGAAACGATAGCCAACTTGGTTAAGAAGGGGGATAAAACCTTTTATAGGTACATCAGGGAGTGTAGAAAGACAAAGGGAGGTATAGTGAGGCTGAATAGAAAGAACAGTCAGTGGGCAGAGAGATACAGTGAAAAAGCAGGGATACTGAACGAATACATCTGCTCAGTATTCATAAAAAAGAAGGAGGGGGAGGTGCCTAATCCAATTAACAGAAGCACTCTGGATGAGGGGGGGTCGATTCCAGTCCTTTCACAGAAGAAAGGGTTCTGAAAGAACTCCTAAAACTGAAGGTGGACAAAGCAATGGGGCCTGATGGAATTCACCCCAGAATTCTAAAAGAATTAAGGGGAGAACTAGTGACACCACTGTCTACCCTTTTTAACAAATCATGGGAGGATGGTGGCGTACCTGAGGACTGGAGGAAGGTAGATGTGATTCCCCTTCACAAAAGTGGGAGCAAGACAGAGGCAGGAAACTATAGACCTGTCAGTTTGACCTCTGTGGTAGGGAAAGTGATGGAATCACTTCTGAAGGAAAGAATTGTTGAGTACCTAGAGGAAAGTGAGGCACAGGACCCAAGGCAGCATGGGTTCACAGCAGAAATATCATGTCAGATGAATCTAATTGATTTCTTTGACTGGGTGACCAAAATAGTGGACCAGGGAGGGACTTTGGACATGGCCCACCTAGACTTTAGCAAGGCATTTAACACAGTCCCACACAAAAGATTAATAATCATATTAACCAAACTGGGAGTGGGTCCCAGGGTGGTAGCCTGGATAAAACAATGGCTGGACAACAGGACACAGAAGGTAATTGTGAATGGAGTCCACTCTGAAGAAAGAGGGGTTACTAGTCGGGTACCGTAGGGTTCAGTATTGGGTCCAGTCCTTTTTAATGTCTTTATAAGTGACATTGCAGAGGGACTGGAAGGAAAAGTATGCCTCTTTGCAGATAACACAAAGATCTGCAACAGGATTGATACACAAGGAGGCGTGGAAAGGATGAGAAGGGACTCGGCAAGGTTGGAGGAATGGTCAGAAGTATGGCAGCTAGGATTCTATGCAAAGAAGTGCAAAATAATGCACCTGGGAAACAAAAACCCAGAGGAAGATTACTCAATGGGGGGGGAGGTAGTAACAACAACAAAAATGGAAAGGGACCTGGGGGTAATCATATCACATGACCTTAAGTTTAGTAAGCAATGTGAGAAGGCAGTAAGGAGGGCTGGGGGGATACTGGGATGTATCGGGAGAGGCATAACCAGCAGAAAACAGGAAGTTGTTACCCCTCTGTACAAACAGTTGGTGAGACCCCATCTGGAGTACTCTGTCCAGTTCTGGAGACCCCATCTCCGCAAGGACATAGACAGGATGGAGGCAGTCCAGTGCAGGGCAACAAAAATTGTGCAGCATCTGCTAGAGAAGCTATATGAGGAGAGACTAAAGGAGCTTAACATGTATACCCTTGAGGAAAGGAGGGAGAGGGGGACATGATAGAAACTTTTAAGTACCTCAGTGGAATCAACAAAGTCCAAGATGGTAGCATCTTTCAGAAAAAAAAGATGTACGCGAACAAGGGGACACAATTTGAAGATAGAAGGGGTCCGGCTCATGGGCAATGTGAGGAAGTATTTTTTCACAGAGAGGGTGGTGGACGCATGGAACAGTCTTCCTGAGGATGTTGTGGGGTCTAATACTGTGGGAGAATTAAAGAATGCATGGGACAACATAAGGCAATTCTTGAGGGGGATAGGAAGAAATAGGCTGTTGGTTAACTAGGATCTGCAGCTTATCCTGTAGGTAGGAAAATGGGTAGACTAGGTGGGCCAAGTGGTCCTTATCTGCCCTCAAAGTCTATGTTTCTATGTTAGGCCATGGATGTATCAGGGCATTAATGCACTTCCCTCCCAGCTGCTTTAAGTCACTCTGGCAATCCCTCATGCTTCACGATGCACCTAGGGTGTGCATTAATGCCCTGATGCACCCTTTGTCTGTCGTGGGTTACAGCATACTTACTCTCTATTTTTAGATATGAAATAAAAGTAGTGCTCCTTTTAATATTGTTCAGATCTGTTTTCATCAGTATACACAGCTGTTTTTAAACACCTACTGTTCCATAAGGTCATGGTGGTGAACGTGTCCTGCTGGATTGCATGCTACTTCATTTTAGTCACAACAGAAATGATTACAAATAATAGATAGAAACATAGATACATAGACTTTGATGGCAGATAAGGACCACTTGGCCCACCTAGTCTGCCCATTTCCCTACCTACAGGATAAGCCGCAGATCCTAGTTAACCAACAGCCTATTTCTTCCTACCCCCCACAAGAATTGCCTTATGTCTGTCCCATGCATTCTTGAAATCTCCCACAGTTTTAGACCCCACAACCTCCTCAGAACGGCTGTTCCATGCATCCACTACCCTCTCTGTGAAAAAATACTTCCTCACATTGCCCCTGAACCACCCCCCCATTATCTTTTAATTGTGTCCCCTTATTCTTGCATGTCTCTTTTTCTGAAAGATGCTACCCTCTTGGACTTTGTTGATTCCACTGAGGTAGTTAAATGTTTCTATCATGTCCCCCCCCCTTTCCTCAAGGGTATACATATTAAGCTCTATTAGGCTCTTCTCGTATGGCTTTTCTTGCAGACCCTGCACCATTCTAGTTGCCCTCCTCAGGTCTGCCTCTATCCTGTCTATGTCCTTGCGGAAATGGGTCTCCAGAACTGGATGCAGTACTCCAGATGGGGTCTCACCAACTGTCTGTACAGAGGGATAACAACTTCCTGTTTTCTTCTGGGGATGCCTCTCCCTATGTATCCCAGTATACCCCCAGCCCTCCCTACTGCCTTCTCACATTGCTTGCTAACCTTAAGGTCATCTTATATGATCACTCCCAGGTCCCATTCTTTTTTTGTTTTGTTACTACTTTGTGTAGTCTTCCCCTGGGTTTTTTGTTTCCCAGGTGCATTATTTTGTACTTCTTAGCATTGAATCCTAGCTGCCATACTTCTGACCATTCCTCCAACCTTGCCAAGTCCCTTCTCATCCTTTCCATGCCTCCTTGTGTATCAACCCTGTTGCAGATCTTTGTGTCATCTGCAAAGAGGCATACTTTTCCTTCCAGTCCCTCTGCAATGTCACTTATAAAGACATTAAAAAGGACTGGACCCAGTACTGAACCCTGCGGTACCCCACTAGTAACCCTTCTTTCTTCAGAGTGGACTCCATTTACAATTACCTTCTGTGTCCTGTTGTTCAGCCAATGTTTTACCCAGGCTACCACCCTGGGACCCACTCCCAGTCTGGTTAATTTGACTATTAATCTTTTGTGTGGGACTGTGTCATATGCCTTGCTAAAGTCTAGGTAGGCCATGTGCACAGCCCCTCCCTGGTCTACTACTTTGGTCACCCAGTCAAAGAAATCAATTAGATTCATCTGACATGACCTTCCCACTGTGAATCCATGCTGCCTTGGGTCCGCCCCACTGGCCTCTAGGTACTCAACAATTCTTTCCTTCAGAAGTGATTCCATCACTTTCCCTACCACAGAGGTCAAACTGACAGGTCTGTAGTTTTCTGCCTCTGTCTTAGTCCCACTTTTGTGAAGGGGAATCACATCCGCCTTCCTCCAGTCCTCGGGTACCACACCACCCTCCCATGATTTGTTAAAAAGGGTAGTCAGTGGTTTTCACTAGTTCTCCCCTTAATTCTTTTAGAATTCTGGGGTAAATTCCATCAGGCCCCATTGCTTTGTCCACCTTCAGTTTTAGGAGTTCTTTCAGAACCCTTTCTTCTATGAAAGGACTGGGATTGACCCCCACCTATCCAGAGTGCTTCTGTTAATTGGATTAGGCACCTCCCCCTCCTCTTTTGTGAATACTGAGCAGATGTATTCATTCAGTATCCCTGCTTTTCACTATCCCCCTCTGCCCACACACCGTTCATTCTATTCAGCCTCACTATCCCTCCATTTGTCTATCTACGCTCCCTGATGTACCTATAAAAGGTTTTATCCCCCTTCTCAACTGAGTTGGCTATCCTTTCCTCAGTTTTGGCCTTTGCTATTCAGACTTCCCTCCCTGCTTCCTTCTGCCTTAACTGGTACAGCTTTCTGTCCTGTTCCTTCTGTGTTTCCTTATACTTCCTGAATGCTATCTTTTCCTCCCTGACTTTCACCACCACCTATTTTGAGAACCATAGTGGCTTTTTCTTTCATTTTGATTTATTTGCTTCACACAAAAGCTTGTTGCCTCTGTGATGGCAGTTTTGATGATTCCCCATTGTTGCTCCACCCTTCCTTCTAGCCTGTTTGCTAGTGCTTTTCTGAGGCACTCTCCCATCTTGCCAAAGTCAGCCCTCCTGAAGTCCAGTACCCTCACTTTTGTATGGCTTGACTCTGTAGCTGAGTTTAATGTGAACCACACTGTTTGATGGTCACTTGTTCCCAGATGGCAACCCACTTCTATATCTGAGATCCTCTCATTGTCCTCATTTGAGAGTATGAGGCCTAAGATTGCTAGCTCACAAGTGGGTTCTGAAACTAGCTGTCTGAGGCATGCCACCTGTAGGGCATCGAGAATGGCCCTGCTCTTGGATGTGGCTGCAGCAAGTGTGCTCCAGTTAACATCTGGCATATTCAGGTCTCCCATCAACAGTATCTCCCCTTTCTCTGCCATCCTAAGAATGCCTTCTATCATATCCTTGTCCATTCCCTCCCTCTGACCTGTGGATCTGTACACAACCCCTGTGCGGATTGTGGTGCCACTTCCAGTCTCCAAGGTGACCCACAGTGCCTCCTCTCCTCCCTGTTTACTCTTTTGTTCAGTTGATTTTATCCCTTCCTTTACATACAAAGCTACTCCTCCCCCTCTTCTCCCCTGTCTGTCTCTCCTGTAGGTTATGTACCCTGGTATGTTAACATCCCAGTCATGGTTCTCTGTGTACCATGTTTCTGTGACTGCTACGATATCCAGGCATCCCTCTTCCATCAAGGCCACCAGTTCAGGGAGCTTGTTGCCCAGGCTATGGGCATTGGTACTCATTATCCTCCATTTCCTGATGGCCTTACTCCTTTTTGCCCCATCCCTGTCCTTCTTGCCTATATCACTTTCTCCATTTACGCCCTGCCCTTCTCCCTTTCAACATCTCTATGTTGGTGCATACTGCACTTACTACCGTGACATTTTTTGGGGGGCTAGGATTTCCCTGCTCCTTTCCAGATGTACAAAAACTGGTGGCAATACTGATGAAAACCGTCTGCAAGCCAAATTAAAAGCAGCACTCTGTTTGTTACTTCAGATGTGAAAAAAAGGAGTACAACCATAGTCAAGTCAGTAGACAGCTACCAATCAAAAATGGAATACAAAAATATAGGTAAAAATTGTTACCTGCTCATTTCACTGCTGCTGTACTTGTCATGCTACAGTATATTACTTTTTTGTTACTGTTGACTGTGTAAAGTTTCCATAGCACACCCACAATTACAATCATAATAAACTACCATCTCATACAATTACAATTCCCCTTAAAAAAATAAAAAATCACAAAAAGTCCCAATGACGAATAATCACATGAGAAGCTGTTAAGAAAAGTCACAAGTATTTCTTGACACACTGCTCAATGAGTGCACCTACAGCCAGAACTCTGCATAGAAACATAGAAACATAGAAGTTGACGGCAGATAAGGACCGCAAGGCCCATCCAGTCTGCCCATTTCTTTAAAGAATAAGTGTCCCAAGTGAGAAAATAGCTTGTTGGTACCTGCTGCTGCTGTTGTTTAAATGTCATGAAAATTCCCAATGAAGAATAATCACATGAAGAACTGCTCAGAAAGGTCACAAGTATTTCTTGACATACTGCGGAAAGCATGCACCTATAGCCAGAACTCTGCATGAGTGTCCAAAGTGAGAAAATGGCTTTCTGGTGCCTGCTGCTGCTGCTGTTGTCCTGATGTATTCTGCTGCTGCTGATGTACATTGTCTTGCTAAAGGATGATAGCCACAGATAACCATGGGTTGAACTATAATTTGATGTTCTGGAAAATTCTTCAGCTGTGCTGACTGAAACATGCTGCCCTATATGTTTGTATTCATATCAACAATGGTAAGTTATTGTATATGTCACTGGCATGTTTTTTTCCAGACATACTGCCATTTAATTTGTATTGAATCTTGTTTTTTGTTGTAAGCAGTCCATCGCATTGTTCCTTTGCAGGGAATCATCATCATAAATATTGAATGTTTCCCCTTCACCAGTGTGTTGGCCAATGTCACATTCACATGCCATTTAATGTGGTACTGTAAAATAAAAATTTTTTCCGGGAAGGGGACTGCTGTGAGTGAGTGAATTATAAGCATTTTTCATAACTATTCTTTTCTTTTATATTCTCAGGTCACGGCATACAGATTCATGAAAACAGTGATGAAACCATGTTGCTGCTGCACTTGTGTTCCACATATGCCTGATTGTTGACTTCTGCTGTCTGAACAATAAGATTCGTAAGATATTATTAGGTACTTTAGCCTTATGGCCATTTTTGACCTGCTCTGCCTATACTTTAATCTGATAGCAATGTCCTTTGCTGTATTTGACCAGTGCTGATTTAAATTGGTTCATGGTGCCACAGGAAACCAAAGATTCCAGCAATGTATTCCACTGTGCCACCCCATGTTGGGAAAACCATCTACCTCTTTGATTTTTGCTGTACTTCTCACCCTTTAATTGGCACTGGTGATCTTGATTTTGTAGTGACATCGTGTCTTTTTTGAGTCCTATACATTCCCAAATAACTGGTTCCCTGTAAGCCCTGTATACTAAGCACATGTCTCCGTTGTATCTCCTATATTGCAATGAGAAGATACCGATGTCAAGCCATGAATCATTGGAAAACAATTTTCATTAATATTTTTGTCTTCTTTCCAGGTCTTCAGTGTATCAAAACTGCTGTCCGTCTTCAAATTGGAACATACCACCCCCGTCCACAGTACCACGATGCTTCCTGCAAACAGATGAGTAGAAATTATTCTGATTTCTTTCCAGTACCCCATTCAGTATTAGTACCTAGTGGAGCTGTTCCTGTCTTTTGCTATATCCATCATCTGGCCTGTATGTCACTGTTGTTAAATACTTTACACCTGCAGAAAACAAGGGAAACAAACAAAAAAAGGATAGCAGCCCTCACAATCCTCAATGCTGGAGTTGTACCCACCTGCATATTCTTTTTCCATGACTGCATCAGCAACCTCAATGGTACACTATTTGATGCTGCCACCAGGTTGGTCTGCTTCATCCGCATTATTCAGAATCAGCACCACCATCATCGTGACTGGGTACAAACACAGATGTGATTTTCCTACTTGGTATGTTGCACCAAAAAAAGTTGAAGTGATGTGATCCGTGATCATGATGACCATTAAGAACATGATTTGCCATGACGTGAGTGTGACGTGAGCCATGAATTTGGCACTGGCAGCGCTTCTCAGAGCACCAGAAACTGGATGGAACTGAGCTTCCACAGACAGTTGCCATTGAAATTTTGAAATACCTATGGCTGCACTTCCCTGAACAGTACAATGTTTGAGTTGAGATAATATCTACTGGATTAAATAAAGCCGGCTTGTGAGGACAAAGATTCAAGTCCATCTGCCAGTAGGGCATCCTACAGAATGTGAACACTAACAGAAGCATCATACTGGACCAAGGATCTTGTGTGATGTAACATGATAACTGGGTGTCCTCATGATTCATGATGAAAATGACGATTTTTAAAAAACAAGCATTTGTCAATGCCAAATGTTGTACTTGTACTTATTCATTACATGTACTCTCCCGGGATGTGCCTGAAAATAGTCATTATGTTGGCTAGTGCACTTACCTGGTAAACAAAAACTAAATAATCAAGCATTTGCCAATGCCGAATGTTGTCTTGCTGGTATTGGCATTGGTAGTGCAGGAGTTAGAGATGCATTATAGGATGGCAGTGAAGTACTGAACTGACACCATCCCCACCCCCACCCTGCAGAGACTGACAGGCGTTGGGGTGTGCCTTTGGGTCATCAGCAATAACGCTCATGCCATTTTACCTCACCCTACCCTGTAGACACTGACAAGTGTTGTGGTGTGATTTGGGGTCTTTGTGCCTTATACTTACCCCAGTCTATAAGGACATATGCTGAGACGGGTGCAGTATAGGAGAATGTGGTGAACTTCATGGCTGAACACTCCAAGGCACACCTCAATGCCTGTCACTGGCTGCAGGGTGGGGGTGGAGGTGGGGATGGAATGGTGTGAGCATTACAGCCAGTGACCCCAAGTCACACCCCTGATGCCTGTCAGTCTCTACAGGGTGGGGTGTTACAGTTGGAAACTCTAATGCCATATGCGCTTGTTGGTATTTTCACTCTAAATTTTCAATATGGGCTACCCCACCTCATGAAGAGTGGCACCTTCAGTTTGTTAGCCGAAAGGTGGTTTTGTACAGCGACTATGAGGCACAAAAACACATTTTGGGCAGGATGTGAAAAATGACAACTGTATTGTTCATGAGGAGGTGTAAAAAAATGGCAACATTGAAAATCTGGAGTGAAAATATGAAAAATTGGTGACGTCATTCACATGCATAGAAACTGCGCAACACATGTCCATAACCCAATTATTTTTGGGATTTTTTTAACTGCATTTTCAACATAGGCATTCTGGGACCTCCCTTCATGAATAGTGACACTGTAATTTTGTTAATCTGTCCCAAAAGTTGATTTCCTACAGCGACCACGCCATTGTGTGCTACAGGTGTGAAAACACATTTTGGGCAGGATGTGAAAAATGACAGCTGTACTGTTCATAAGGAGGTGTGAAAAAATGCCAGTGTTGAAAATCTGGCATGAAAATATTGCAAATTTGTGAAGTTACAAGCGTGCGTGGAAACTGCGCACTGCGTGCTTGTAACACAGTCATTTTATGGACTTTCATCACCAAATTTTCAGCATAGGCATTTTAGGACCTTTGGTCATGAACAGTGTCACTGTCATTTTATTAATCTGTCCCTAAAACTGATATCCTACAATGACCGTGCTATTCTGCACTAGAAATGCGAAAACACATTTCAGCCAGGATATGTAAAATGACAGCTGTACTGTTCATAAGGAGGTGTGGAAAAATGGCAATTTTGATAATCTGGAGTGAAAATATTACAAATTCATGAAGTTACGAGCGTGCGTGGAAATTGCACAATGCACACTCATAAAGCAGTCATTTTTTGGATTTTTTCACCAAATTTGCAACATAGGCTTTTTGAGAGACCACTTCATGAACAGTGGCACTGTTGTTTTGTTAATCAGTCCCGAAAGATGACTCCGTGCAGTGACCACAAAATCACCTTTTGGGACGGAATAACACCATGACAGTGACTGAATTCATGAAGAGGGGTCCCAATAACTCCATATTGAAAATTTGGTGCCCAAAAATGCCTGAGATATGCACCAAAGTTGAAAAAACCCTATTTATGCCATTATACAGCTTATTGGTATTTCTTCAGTTCACCGTCGGTTTTGAAGAGTTCAGATGTGTTCCCAGTCCACAGAAGATCATCACACTGGGCTCTGGAGGTAAGTATGGGGTGAGAGGGGTGTGGGGAGGCAGGGTACGCAGAGGGTGGGTACGTGTTGGGGAGGTGTCAGGAGAGACCGCGAGGGATTGTTTTCTTCTTTTACAGGGGAAAAAAAAGACAACAAGGGTCATTTTTCATTTTTTGCAGGTGTTTGTTTGGTACACTGGGGTGGGCTCCCAGTGTACCACCTGCATTACGGGAAGGGGGACCACAGCTGATGGGGATTGGGCCCCCTGTTGGCACATAGCACAAATTGAGGGTTGGGGACATTATGCCTATGAAGAGTGGGCTCCCCCATCGGCAAATTGAACTGGGCAGGGGGCACTGAAGCTGACGGGGATTGGGCCCCCCCATCAGCAAGGAAAGACTGTTGGGGGCGCATGATGCCGAGGGTGATTGAGCACCCCCTCGGCACACAACTGAAATGGGAGGGGGGCATTATGCCAATGTGGAGTGGGCTCCCCCGTCGACAAATGAAGTGGGTCAGGCATGCCAACAGGGGGATTTTGCACCCCTGAAGTCAGCACTCTGCATGGCAGCAGTCAGTGCCACCATGTTTATTGAACTGCTTCACCAGGAAAGGCAAGTCGGGAGACGTGTTATTGTGCCACTGCATGATGAGCTTGACTCTCATTGCAGTGGCACTTTTCTTAGATCTGGTGGCCACTTTACGTAAGGCTGGTGTCAGCGCCTGCATGCTGCCTTATTGGAGAATGAGGGATGCATCTACTGATGCATGCCCTGCATTCACCCACAGTGACCGCACCTCAAAATCTGCTATTACTGCAACATGTTGGCTGGTGCGCAAGCGTGAGCCAACATAAAAAACAGGGTTGAACCAAAGAAAAGTTGAAGTGGTGTGATTCATGATCACGATGACCATGAAGAACGTGATTCACCATGACGTGAGTCATGAACTTGGCACTGACAGTGCTTCTCTGAGCACTACTGGAAAATTCAAAGTCATCCTCCTCTTGCCTGTAGTAAACCTCTGGTATTAATTCACAACTTTTACCTAAATCCATCCACAGCTAACAGACTGCCCGACTGATCCCCGGACAGATTCAGACAGCCCATCTGCAGGCTTCCCAAGCTGCTCCTGTGGTCCCGGCATTCTCTGAGCTGGCTGCAGCTAACAGACCACCCGATTGACCCCCAGACAGATTCAGACAGCCCATCTGTGGGTTTCTGAAGCTGCTGCTGTGGCCCTGGCACTCTCCGAGCTGGCCGCAGCTAACAGACCACCCGACTGACCCCCGGACAGGTTCAGGTATGCACTGGACCTCCGAAACTCATGGTTTTGAATGCTGCTGTTTTTATTAAATGCCCAGTGGAGGAACCAGGCACTGAATGGCAGTTTCTGCTACTCAGCTGATTTTCCAACTCCTGGCGCTTCCTGATCTTGGGGAAATCTCTTTCTGTGCTGTGTTCTGGACTGAGTTTTTGTAAATGTAATTACTTATGTTATGCATCAATTGGTCTTACTTTACCTGCCAGTTTAGCTAGTCTATTACAAGCCTCTAGTCTAGCCTCTTGGTGTTACTTGCTACTGTGAGACTAGTGCTGGACAATCTGTATTGTTTAGTAGCTGATGTTTGACTGCTTAGACCTAGCTACTGAGTAAGATTGCTGCATTTTTTCCATTTCTGCCTCTACTGCCAAACCGTGTCTCCTGTCCCACACTGGTCACTCTGCTAATTATTAATTTCTCCTCCCAACTTGCAATGCTGTCTCTCTAAACAGCTTAATTTCTTCTCTGCCTTACCTACAAACCCTACTCTTATACCCCCTCCTGCTACTGTTGTCCTCCTCAGACATCCCAGAGCCAAATCACAGAACCCTCCTCCCTGTTAACTCCTCTCCTATCTCTAAATTGCCCTGCATTTGCCATCTCTTTACC
This sequence comes from Neoceratodus forsteri, assembly GCA_016271365.2. Classification (NCBI taxonomy): domain Eukaryota; kingdom Metazoa; phylum Chordata; order Ceratodontiformes; family Ceratodontidae; genus Neoceratodus; species Neoceratodus forsteri. The sequence goes on along the minus strand of CM057449.1, from coordinate 1,495,073,845 downwards.
TCGTGCTTTGTCTTTCCCCACTACCTGCCCCCCTCTGAGCTTGCTATTGTACTTTAGCTGTATTTAATCCTCTGTCTTTCCCTTCTTGTTCCACAGACAGCCCATCTACGGGCTTCCCAAGCTGCTGCTGTGGCCCTGGCACTCTCCAAGCTGGCCGCAGCTAACAGACCATCCGACTGAGCCCCGGACAGATTCAGGTATGCACCGGACCTCCAAAACTCATGGTTTTGAATGCCGCTGTTTTGAGTAAATGCCCAGTGGAGGAGCCAGGCACTGATTGTCAGTTTCTGCTCCTTGACTGATTTTCCAACTCCTGGTGCTTCATGATCTCGGGGAAATCTCTTTCTGTGCTGTGTTCTGGACTGAATTTTTTCGCCCACCCCCTCACAGTATTAAATAGACCCTTGCTCCACCCCTTTCCTCAGCCTAGCAGCTGATTGGTCACTCCACTGCTGCACATTTTTATGGCTATTGGCCTCCTAGTCTTCAATACCTGACTTGACCCACTTTCTTACTGCCATTTTTAAAGCAATCTCACCCACAGGGTTGCACATTTGCTTACAGGTTTTTCTCCTGCCACTCCAGTTAACTCCTCTCAATTATTGCTGTAACCTGCCCTATTGTTAGGGACTCACCCAGATTCAACTATATACCGTTTCAATTCTTTTGCTTCCACTGCCTATTGTGACATACCCAGTCATAGCCAAACCATCACAGTAGCTGGCACCTTTGCCTTAGCTGAATTTTCAGTGATATCACTACATTAGAACTAGTGTCATTGCCCTCACACAGTAAAGCAATATTACAGTGACTCTTTCCAGGCATTTTACCAAAATCGCCCTGTGCTTTGGCTAATTTCACAGCTGGCACACCATCGCTGTCTCAGTTTTACCTCCAGCTACCTACTACATAACAATGGGCACCATCGCTCTTCTACTAGGCCTGCTCATGTTTACCCTTCTGGCTCAGACCATCCCCCATCCTGTGCCCCCACCCTCCACCCTGAACATTTCTCCCCTAAGCCATCCCCAAACAGCTCACCCCTTCCCACCTTGGACCTCCCCCAACTCCTCTGCATCCACCACCTGCCAACACCCCCGCTCCCTCTGCCCTCCTGGGCCCATCCTGGACCCGCCTCTTCCTTCCCATACCTACCCTCCATGCCTTACCCATCCCTTACACCCTTACTATCAGGATCTTACATCTTCACCACACTAAGGGTCCTTGTTGCAACCGTCCCCTAATTAGATTAATCACTCTGCTCTTACTGCTGTCCGGGAATATACACCCAAACCCTGGACCTATGTCAAATAGCCCTCCCATACCCCACTCTGGAGACGGTTTCTGCATTGCATCACTGAACATATGCAGCCTTCTAAAGAAATCTGCCGCACTCCTGTGCTGGGTTGTACAACACCAACCTGATATTATTGTATTAGTAGAGATCTGGCTCTCCAAAACAATCCCTGAATCCATTATTTCCCTCCCTGGATACACCCTGTTCAGGGAAGACAGAGTTGGTAAACGCTGTGGTGGGTGTGCAATCTACATGAGGGACACCCTTATAAGCCATGCACTCCCTGCCCCCAAGCTTGACTATGGTGCCCAAGCCCTCACTCTAAAAATTACCCCAGACCCAGCCAGGGGCCCATTCTTCCTCATGGTCTCCTGCATACCCCCGAGGAACCAGAACCCAGTGGTCTAGTCTCTCATCGACTATCTCACCTCCCTACCACACAAAGCCGAGCAACCCATCCTAGGTGACCTTAACACCAATTGGCTTGGTACCACTGCCTCCCATACAAGGGACTCCTTCGCTGCCCTGGACATGTCCCAGTTAGTCATGCAGCCCACTAGATTCAACTGGACAAGTGGCTCCAGCACCATCCTGGACGTAATACTATCGAACCATCTTCATAAAATCCAGGATATCAAAGTCCTCCCTGGCTCACCTGTCATCTGTCTCTGGTCAGCCTCCGTACTGAAACCTGTGTCCCAGGCCACCTTGCACTGGAGTCTATGCCCCAGGGGTCTCAGAAAGCTAAAACTGCATCTAGCACAACTGGGCTGGTCCCCTATCTATCACGACCCTGATACTGACTCTGCCCTAGACCTCTTCACCAATGCCTTCAGCAAGGCCTGTGACCTTTTCATCCCCCACACCAGAATCCATCTTAAAAGAACAAAATGCCACATGGATCTCCCCATCCCTTATCCAAAAACTTAAGCATAGGGATAATCTCTGGCACATCGCTATCGAATCAGGCAGGTTGGCTGATAGACAAGCCTATAATGTGACACGTAATCAGTGCACCTGGGCCATTAGATGGGCCAAGGCAGAGCACTATCAGACCACCCTCACATCCACCCGGGGTTCTGCCCAGACTTTCTGGGACAGCATGAAAGAGCTTAATGGGAAGACCCACTCCCCTGCACCGTCCCAGCTCTCCATCGAAGGCACCATCACTACAGACCCAACTCGCATAGCTGATTGCCTCAATACTACCTTCTCTGACCTAAGCTCTGCCCTCCCAAACAACTTTTTTGACCCAATCCCTGCCTCTATCCCCCCTGCCTTGGATCATCCTCCTTTCTACATGCACAATATATACCCCCATGTAGCCAGGCAGCACCTGCTGAAAGCCTTTGGTAGCAGCAATCCCAGCTGTGACCCCTAGACTCCAGGATCCTCTGCCTGGTCTTGGATGTCATCCTAGTCCCCCTTATAGACCTACTAAACTGGTCTCTATGCCTCAGTCAGTTTACCAGTGCTTAGAAATCAGCCAAAATCACCCCATACATAAGAGTGGAGACAATTACAACTACCAGCCAATCTCTATCCTCCCCCCAACTCTCTAAAGCTGTAGAAAAATAGTGTCTATTCAACTCTCTGAGTACCTGGCCAAATATGACATGATGTGCCCAGGACAACATGGTTTCTGCCCAGGACGCAGTACCACTACTGCTCTCCTGGAGTTCTCTCAATACCTGCACTCTGCTCTTGACTCCGGCAACCATGCCAGCGCAGTGTTCATAGACCTCTCCAAGGCTTTTGACACTGTTTGTCACCCCCTCCTGCTTGACTCCCTCCACCAACTTGACTTTTCCACTGGTACCCTTGCCTGGTTCTCCAGCTACCTCTCTGCTAGATCCCAGCATGTAAAGATAAACATCTCCCTGTCCAATACCCTGCCCAATCATTCCGGGGTACCCTATGGCTCCATTCTGAGCCCTGTACTTTTCAGCCTCTACCTCAACACTCTCCCCAGCTTCTGCACAGGAAAAATGCTCCTCTATGCTGATGATGCTGTTCTCTTTTCATCCCACCCCGATCCCAGTTCTTTCCAGGTATCCCTCCAGCACACCTACAACCAAGCTGAAAAGTGGTTCCTTGACCACTGACTTGTCATTAACCTAAAGAAGACTAAGTCAATGCTCTTCTCCCATCACCAAAACAAGGCCAAGAATGCCCCCCCTCTTCATTCTCCCCAGCAATCTGCACCCGCTGGAGTAAGTGACCTCTTACAAATATCTAGGTATCACTTTCGACTTGGCTCTCACCTTCCACACCCACATCAATGCCCTATCCTCCACCATAAATTCTCAGATAGGCCTACTATACCATCATAGAGATTGCCTCCCCCAAGTTGCCCTCCGACTGGCCATCACCTCTTCCATTCTGTTGCTAGTGGACTATGGCTTGCCCGTTTATGGTCAGCAGACAATACTGCCATGACAAAAATCGAGCTCTCAATCAATAAGGCCTGCAGGATTCTGATCGGAGCCCCTAGCCACACTCACACTTCTCTGCTCTACTCCACCACCAACCTGCTTAACTTTGAGGAGTGTCTGTTCTACCAGACCTGCCTGCTCACCAAAAAATCTCTTCTAGGGCTCTCCCCACAGGGGTCTCTGCTTCTCTACGGCGTGCATCCTCGTCTGTTGCCACTCATAGCTCTGTCAAGGCCACCTTTCTGGTGCCCAGAACCAAGACCTCACTAGCCCAGAGGTCCTTCTATTACCAAGCCCCTGCTTGGTTCAACTCCCTCCCACCCTGCATCACAGACATTGCCAAAACTGGTCCCTTCAAAATCACCCTCTGGAACCATCTCTTTGACACTCATTGCTGTAGATGCACCAAATTAATCCCACTGTGGGATCCTCCTGTCAGGCCTTCCTGACTTGACAACATCCTCCGGACAGCCTATCCTCTCCCCCTCCCTCCTACCCCACTCCCCATCCCTATCTCCACCCTCTCCAGGTATTATCTAGGTATGTCCAGGGCTGTACCCCCAATGTAACCCTTGGGTACCTTGTATTTGACTGTAACCTATTATAAGTAACATTATTTAGTAACCTATGTGTACTCTATGTTTAATGTTCTGCACCTGTACTGTTCTTACTGTGGTAACCACACTATGTAACTCTGTCTACCCCCCCATGACGAGGTGCTTTTGTAAATGAGTCCATGACTCAAAGGTTGTAAATCCGACTATTCTAATAAATAAATAAATAAATGGCTACTTGCTGTTACATGATCACTGGCTGACAGATTTTATTTCAGACACACACACAGAATTTATTTACACACCTCCTATGCTAAGGGTGATGCTGCAGGCACTGCTGCTACCCACACATATTCAGGGACCTTGCCTGGCCTAACCCTGTCTGACACCGTACTTTTTCCCTTCACAAATATTTTTCTTTTTTTCTTTATTCTATGTGGTGTGATGGAATGCCCTTCCCACAAAGCCAGCATTATACCCCACGGACTTATGTGGCTTATATGCCACAGGCATATACACCTTTGCCTGACCATTGTCTTTGTAAGCATTTTTTTGGATTACACAGAGTCAACAAGAAAAGAAACAAGTTTACTGCAAAAAGAGATTTTTCTAATTTTGTGGGTTGCTATCAAATTCAAGACAATTCACAAGACAGGACAATGCCAAAAATACTGCAATAGATACAATTCTTTATTATGTCTTTTTCTTTTGGTTAAATGCTATAATATGCAGTGAGAGACAGTATTCACGGTACTATGGGGAAACACACGATAGTGGTACAGTGACATTTCAACAGACTGAACACAGACAATTAACAGCAACATTATATTACTTCAGTTTTTGGTTAATGGGAAGCTAAAAATTAAAAACAGTGACTTCCAGATGGAAATTGAGCACTAAAGAGATGTAGTTGCATAGGCACAACAAGACCTTTACCACTAACCAGTCTTCAGAAATTCAAAAGTGGAACAACAATACCTTATTCTGGGGGCGATTTACAGCAGTAGCTATATAGAAGCAGGAAAAAAAATACTACAGATGGGCTAAGAAATTAAGAGTACTGCTATTACAGTGCCGCAATAATATGCATATCTATTTACTTACAACACACACAGATTAAAGGTTAGGCATAGAAACTGTAACTGTTCAATAAACTAATAGAGACAGTCTTTTAAAAAGACTGAAAAAATGACCAGCAAACAGAAAAAAAGTATAAAAAATTAAGTGAAGTTGTACTGTGCGTACCTGTGCACACAAATTATACAAAACAAGGCAACATACTGTAAATTGGAAAAACTGCCTTTCACACTAATCTCCCTTCTACACCACAGATCTGCCCCTCCCCAAAGCACACTTCTACAGTGTCTGTCAGTGCAGAGACTGATTGTGCTAAATTAACATTAAATATTCACACAAAATCAATAAATGCTCGATGATATAAACACACAAGGGTTTTCCACAATCGATGTACTAACTTTTGACACAAAATTTTGTGGCAGAAATGCTTTTTTAATGGTTTTTTGATGGTTTGAATCTCATAGCTCTGAGAGCCAACTGTCTCCAGCTTTCCAGTACACATGCTTCACTGAACTGAGGCTGTGCAAAACAATATAGAGCCCATGTCATCTTAAATCCCATGAATCACTGTAAAATTCACCTTAAAGAGCCAAAAACAAGGTGAAATAATGCAAAGTCCACAGAGAATAATGAGAATTTCACGTTACTTCGAGATACAAAGTAATTTTACTTAGCTACGCTGAATACCATGCAAAATTCGGGTTCTACATGAAATACTATGCTTAGTGAATTTTAAGCACTTCGCCCACCTCTAATTGGCATGTGGCCATTGCCCTTACAGAAATGTAAGTGTGCTGCATACATGCAGAATGCATGCTACATGCTTAATTGTGCAATGTTTGCATACACAAAATTAACCTAAGCAAATTAGCTATAAAAAGCAAATCAGGTTTGCATGCTGCAAGCTTGACATGAGTGCAGCAGTTAAGCTGGTGTGAACATCATTTAAAAATCACATCAGGTTCTCATGATGCACACTTGTCACGTGTGCAGCAGCTAAGCTGGTGCAAATCTCATCTAAAAAACACATCAGTTCCTATTTCTTACTGCTAGCAATTAGAGCCATTAAAATACACTTTCATTGCATTCCCATTAAAATTACTGTAGGTAAACTGGTCGGCAGGGGATGAAGAGGATTGAGCATCTGGAGCACTGTTCTCCTCTTCGGAGGTGGGAGGACTGGGTTGCCTCACTCGGCAGCGGCTCCCGGTGAAGACTGGGAGGCACTACATGAGCAGTGCAAAAAGTGGGAACACAAGAAACCAGGAAATGGCTCTGGTGTCTGCCAGATGACTGCTCCCCCACTCCATGACATCACTGGAACCTCCAAGGGACCACCTCCACCTCAGCAGCACTTCCAAGGGGCCTGATGGATCATGTGCTGGGTATCCGCTCCCCCGGTGCCTTCCCCCTCGGAGGAGAGGGACTCCTCCCGGTGAAGGGATACACCAGGATATCCTTCGGAAGTTGGCTGTAATGTGGGGATAGGAGGATGGTTCAGAAGAGGATGGCTGGTAGGTCATGGGAGCACCATGGAACCTGAAAGAGTGGGGAACACAAAAGCGTGAGGCAGATAAAGATGATAATGCAAAAAAAAATTAAAAATAGGTAAACTTATTAATCCTGATCCTTTTGCAAGTTGTTTAAGGGCTTTTGATTTTTGTCATTAAATTGCCATTAATTTGTGAAGTATTGTTTGCTTACTGCGTTAAATGCCTAGGATATACTCAGTCAACATCCCCCATTTCAGATGTGCGAAGAGGGGCCTCTGTGTTGTGAAGCCTGACCTTTTTGTTTTGGGCCATGCAAATCTCCTTATGCATATTTAGTGCTGCAAATATGTTTCTCCATGACTGTTTCGGCTCATTTACATATCCTTTGTCATTCTGTATGGAGCATATACACTATGGCTAAGCAGTCTTTGTGCTGATTAGCATCTTAGAATCATGCACCATACCTCACATTTTGTCACTGAAATGAAGGACATAGAAACTCAAAATGAGGGACAATGAGGGACACTAAGCCTCACAATAATGAGGACCCATCCAGAAACTTGGAGATACAGTACCTCAGAACACAATGGAAACCATTGTATTTACTTGAACTGATATTAGCATGTGAGAATGAATTTCTACCATAAAGCAGCTGTGCCATTTAGTTAGGACAGAGGGGGACAGTTGCCCCCCTCCTCTGCATTTGTGCCTAGGTTGTTCTTATGGTGTGGCAATAATGCCATTACATTTGATACATAGATGTTGATGGCAGATTTGGATTTAATCTTTTGAGCAATGATCCCCCATCCCCAGCCTGTGTGCACTCACACTGCAGCTGCACTCCTAACTTGACTGTCTGTATTGTGTTGTCCACTCTCTCCACCTATTAGTGGTGGCACCATCACATGTGATGTGGAGGAGCTCCAGCAAAGCAAGAGCACATGAGTCACATGAGTGTGACACTGTCTTTCCTGCCACAGAGTAGACAGGCTGCAAGCTAGAGCTTGGAGGACTCAGTGAGCACTGAAATCTCAATAGCAGTGGTGTGGTAGCACATTTTTGTTGGTCTACTCCTGATGAATCTCCATCTCCCCTAATGGCTGAAGGGGCAGAGGGTGAGGTAGAAGCTAATTCGAGACTAGGCTATAGTGCCTACTTACTCTACTAGGTTCACTTCACAAAAACAACAGTACAGACCCCCACAGCAGCAAGCTAGGCCTAGCAGCAATGGTGACAGTGGTGTGGGAAGCCTTCATAGGCCTTGATCAGTGCAGTGTGGCAGTAGCCAAGGCAGCAGCTAAGCAACAAGCAGGCAACATAGGATGGTGGGGTTTGGTTGGTGAGGTGACTTGTTTGCGGACCACGTTGGGGACCTGGGATGGTTCGTTCTAGCATTCAGCTTCTTGCAGAAGTATAGAGGAGGAGTGGACTGAAAACTGGGCTGGTGGCGCACTGGGCCAGTCTGCAGGTTATGGCCAGATGGCTGGGTAAATAAAGTAAATCATTTTTTTACAGGGGGCTTGGGGAAGGAGGAAGGACTGAAATACTGATGTGTTTTTCACTTTTTTGCACCTTTGGGCAGCTTCATGACCCACATGGGATGGGTATTGAATGGAATGTAGTCAGGTAGAGAAATTGGGACAATGTTTTGTTTTGGGGTGGGGTGGGGCAGGGCAGAATGTCAGCCAGGAAAAAATTGGTTAGTAATTAGGTGGGTTTAAGCCCAAATCTGATGCACTGCTCTCGGGTATAGACAGATGAATCTTACACATTTCATTTTTTCCAGATTTGCATATCACTTTTCAGTCAAAACAAGTAAGTTTTACCTTTTAGAGATGTTCTAGACATTCTACAGCTTGTCAACTGGGGGCTGACTAGCACCTGGCCTCCACAGGTTGTTGGCTCTCCCTGCTGAAATCTAAATGTCGCCTCTGCCATAAAGTCTAAATTTACAGGACATCCTCTATGTGAGCATCATGTTTTCCATGAGGGATGGTTGAGGAGCAGAGCAGTTTTCAGGGGTGAAATGAGGGCTGTCCCTTGCCTTCAGGAACAGTTGAGTTTGGTATGCACAGACTACTGGAGCCCCACTATAGTCAGGTTTATGACCCCCAAGTAAAGCTGACCTCCACATTCTCATGCTCAGGCACAAATTTATGACATAGGGCAAGGGAGACTACAGGGGTGTGTACCATTGAAATAAATTTTTATTACTATTTTATACATTATTGATGGAGAGTTGGAGGTTAATGAAGGCTGCTGCTCGACTAACAACAAGACCCTTGTTAGTAGAACAGTGACCTTCATTATTCTCCAACTCACCATCATAATGTATTAAATAGTAATAAAAAAAATAACTCCATTCATTTCAAGGGGGTAGGACCCAGCACTCTGACCCATGGACATCGTCTGTTAAAGACTCCTGCCTCTGGCTCCCTAGTACTCAGGTAAGAGACTCTTGACTTATATCTGTACTTGGTGGATTGTCTGTAGCAGCATGGCTGCACCTGCTACAGTGTGTATGCATGGGGGGAGGCATGTGGGAGGCTGTTGAGTTATTGCTACATTTGTGTTTGCCCCCTTAAAATCTGTTTCTGTGGAAGCATTCAAAAGTATGGAAAGAAAATAGTAAGAGTACAGGAGAGACAGGAATAATTAAGTAGTTTTGTGGGTAAGTGTGTGTATTGGGGATGGGAAGAACAACATGTATTTCCATTGGTATGTGTGCCACAGTTCAGCTGTGCAGCTGAGATGAGTTGGGACAAGAAAACTAAAAAGTATAACAGTGGCTGTAAGCATACCGCATTCTGTGCAGAAGATTTCAGATCTGTATTGAAGTACAAGGGAGCCATATCTGTGCAGGTAGCATGGCTTATTGGTTAAAGGCACTGAACTGCAAATCAGGAGACTTGGAAACCTGAAGACCTGGGTTTGAACCTCATCAGTCCCCACTTGTACAGTATATGGTGTGATCCTGAGCAAGTCACTTATCTTTTATGTGTGCAGTTATCCATGACCACTTGCTTTTTGCATACATGCTACATGCATGCAGTCTGTTCCAATTTAACATAAAAGCATGCTTTCTACAATTGCTTGTTGCACGCATGCCACATGCTTGCAATCTGTTCCAATTTAACATTTAAATCATGCTTGCAGCATGCATATCACATGGGTAGTTTTATGTGTGCTGCATGAAAACATTTCACATAATTATTTCTGTAAGGGTGTGTTACCCATCCTCAAGAAAGGGTCATATTCTGACCCAGGAAACTATACAGTAGGTCATTCAATCTGAAATCAGCACTGCTCAAGGTTGCTCAAGCCCTAATTAATCATAGAATAACATAGCATCTGCTGGAGGTCAACACAGCTTTATGATGGAAGGAATGTGCCAAACCAACTTGATCACCTTCTTTAAGGTGTTAATGATGAAGGTGGACAGGCACTTAGGCATACTTTATCTGAACCTCAGTAAGGCTTTGACATTGTAGTGCATGACACCGTGGTGGAAGATGGAATGAGGAATTATTAGGCTGAGAGATGGTGGAAGGGTAATAGAGGAAGATGAGCAGAAGTCAGTCATTCTTACAGAGCACCTTTCTCATTGAATTACAACACAAGTAAGAGGCTCCCTTACACAAATGGAGTTCCTCCTTCACAGTTTTAAAATGAAATTATCTGCCCCCAGAGGAAAGGAAGGGATTGTATTTTGCCACTGAGAGGGCTAGCCACTTGATCCCTTCCACTTCCTGACTTGCTGCTCCTTCCCTGCACTTCCTGGTTTTGTGATGTCACTATAGGACCAATGCAAGGACATGCTCCATGCAAGTCTATGTGGCATCATTTTAAAATCTATTTTTACTATTTTAATCAGACTTTGGTACAAATTGAAACCAGTATTCAAGTAACAAGGCTCTTGCGTTTTATTTTCTTGGCAGTTTATTTATCAAGAATAGCCCAGCTGAAATGAAGCATCACATTTCTAGGGGGTCCTGCTTATAACAGTTTATGGAACTGGGTGGACTTTAGCACTTATAAGCTAAGGGAATTACCCAAGGTCACACAGTGAGCATTTAGCACTAGAGGTGTTTGAACCTGTGATCCCCTGGTTACCAAGCCAATACTTTAACCACTAGATCACACTGTCTCACGCTTGCATTTGGTAGCAGTGAATCTGAGATTCCAGCAATGTGACCATTTGCTCAGGTTTTCAGGTTCTCCTAAGCTTTTTCCACAGTTTCAAGGGAGTCCACGATCTTGGCCAGCTAAATGTCACCAGTAAACTTAAGCAGCCTGCAGGCAACCCTGGCATCCAGATTGTTTATGAAAATGTTGAATGGCAGTGGCCCTAACACCAATCTCTAATAGACAGCACTAACTATCCCCTTCTACTCTGAGTACTGCCCATCCACCACAGACCTTCTAGTTTGTGTCTTCTGTACACTTCACTGCTTTACTACCGTATGCTAAGAAGCGTGGCATAGAAACAGAGAAAAGTGAAGCAGAAAAAGAAAATTAATCTGCAATGCAAGGTGGTACACTTGGGAAGATAGAAATGTAGGCAGAGCCTACAAAAAATGCAGTGAAAGAGGAGAATGACTTGGGAGTCACAATGTAAAAGATGCTTTAGTATTCCAAGCAGTACATGGTTGATGTCAACAGGATAGGCAAAATATTGAGGAATATTAAGTGTAGCTGTTCAGCAGGACAGCAAAAGAGATTCAGTTCCTTTTCAAGGCCCTGGTCAGGTCTCAACGTAAGTAGTATTTTAATTCTGGGCTCCTAAAAAAGGATATTAATGCAGTCGGGGGGCACAGCACCAGCCTACTAAATGATCTGGGGTATGGGAGAGAGAAAAGTCATGAAGGCACTAATCAGCTTGGAGTCAGAAAGCTAAGAAAGGACATGATCCGAGTTGTCTGCATGCCCAAGAGTATCAACTTTACCAACTAGACAGAGATGTTAGGTCTGGTGAAGACTTCCAGCATGATGCGAGGACATGTTCTGAAGCCCAGAGATGGTACATTCAAGGGTAACATTAGAAGGCACATTTTCTCCAACAGTGTCGTGAACTTAAAAGTCCAAGCAGATAAACAGAAAAGCTGCTTTGAGTTCCTGTAGGAAAACTGCTGAAAAGAAAAAATATCAAGACAGAAAATCAGGCTCAATGGACTATGTGCCAAGAAAATGTCCAGCCTGAATGTCTAAATCCAAAAATGGTTATTAAATACTGTGATTGGTAGAAAGAAAACAGACTACAGGGTTAACAATGCACACCCAATGTTGTGCACTTTCGGTACTTTTTCAAGTGTGGAATAGTGCACACAAGAGCAAAGCACTGGGTATGTGTCACTAGCCCTGCTATTTGTTTGCATTTTAACTAATACAGTATTTAATATAGTTTTTGGCATTTGGATAATCAAGCTGGATATTTCATTGACACAGAGTCAGTTGAGCCCAATTTTCTGTCTTGGAATTTCTAGGCAAGCCAATCAGCAGAATTGGTGAATATGAAGACAAGTAAGGCAGCCAATGTAATCCTTGGCAGCTTTGCATACTAAGGGAATCAAAGGTACCTTGGATGGTAGACCTGGGATGGAAACCATGTAAATTAGTGCAGATCTGCCCAGCATTCTTTTTTATTCCTCCTTCTGAAATGGTAGGGTAGACATGACAGACCTAGAGTCCCTTCTGACATTAAATTGCTATGTTATGTTGTGATGTTACATTATAGTAGTTACAATTATGAAGATACAGTAGCTCTAATAAGTCCCAGTGAGGCACAATGCTGCTGTGGTAGTGGGATTCCTTTGCATGGTCAGATCTCTATAAGTACTCTGTAAACTTTTACTTGCCATAGTTGGATTGCAGTAAAAATGTAAAGGTTATATACATTTGGTAATTGCTTTATTGCTTGTTTCTTCTATATCTGTTTGTCCTAGTTGGAAACTAAGTTTGTCACTTTGAGGGAAGCACCCCCACAGCTTGCATGAGCACATCTAACCTTTTTGGTTGGCTTGGATTAAGGTGACAGCAGCTGGCCATTTGCTAATTCCATTCAACTTTAATTCAGGGCCCATTAATTTGGTTTGGCTTTGAGAATTTGCAGAACCACTTCAGAAGCCTATGTAGTGATTGGCTTGGATTCAAGCAGACAACAGAGATGAGGTCAGTAATGAATATTGTCTATGTTGTCTTTGACAATATGTTGCTATCTATCAATTGGATGAGGTTGTAAAACCAAGGGAGCAACGCTCACTCCCTCCTGGATGATAAAGCATTAGGGAGGGAGGGCCCAAAGTGAGTTGATCTCCTCTGGGACAGAAGTGAAAAAAGGTGTGGGGACAAGGCAGAGGAAAAGGAGGTATAATTCAGGTCAGCAAGAATAAACAATTAAGAAGACAAGGAACTGACAAGGTAAAAGGAGAACAGGTGTGTCAGATGGAGCTTCACTGAACAGCATGTAGGGAACAGGGAGTTAGGGAGGGAGTAAGGTATAGAGAGCTTTGTTTGCCAACTCAAGGAGTCTGGGAAATAAAATTGTGGACCAGAAGGACATCATAGCAGAAGCCAGCCTGGATTTGGTGGCAATAACAGAGTTGTGGTGCACTAAGCACCACAATGGGGCATGGCCATACCTGACTGCTCTCTGTTCAGGAGAAACAGGGCATGGGGATGGGAAGGAGGAGTTGCACCACAGGTGAGGGACAGAATCAAGATCACAGAGGTACAGAGTTGTTCTGAAGAAAAGGAAGGACTGGAGGCATTGTGGGTCATTCTGGAGACAGTCTCTGGGGCTGCTATCCACACCGGGGTAGTGTACACACATTCAACATGAGGAGAGGAGACTGGAGAAGCCATCATCAGAATGACAGGTAAGGGGAAGGTGGTGCTAGTTGGTGATTTCTAGCTGCCAGACATGGAGTGGAGCATTCCAACAATGGCTTTGGCTAATGACTGGGCCATCCTTGACTCCCTACAAGGGGCTTTTCTCAGGCAGCTAGTTAAAGAACACACTATGAATGGGGCAGCATTGGACCTGGTGCATATAAATAGGGACATCATTGCAGACATCACAGTGGGCAGTCTCCTAGGTACCAGTGACCACCATACAGAGTAGTTTAACATAAAGACAGGAGCAAAGGCAAACCACAGGATGACGAGGGTCCTGGACATTATGAGGGTGGATTTCAAAGAAATGGGAGATTGTTTAAAAAAGTGCCTCAGTGGGAGGGGGGATTTCCAGGGAGGGGTAGAGGCACAGTAGAGAACAATAAAGGAGAGCATAATTAATGCATCTAGCCTCTGCATGAAGGATGTGAGTAAAAAAAGAGACTTATGGTTCTGTAGGGAAGTGGCCAAAGTGGTGAAAAAAAAAGGATGGCATTCAGGAGGTATATGGAAACACAGAGGAAGGAGGAAAGGGAGGTATACCAAGTAAAACAGAGGAGAGCAGGTACAGTGGTGAAGAGAGCAAAGGTGCAGCAAAGGAAAAGATATACAAAGGGTAGCTAAAGGGGGTAAGACTTTCTTCAGATACATAAGTGAGAGAAGGAAAACAAGGGATGGGACAGTAAGGATAAGGAGGCAGTAGGGGGAGACTGTGCAGAAGGAGACAAAGAGACAGATGCTATCATGAACAGATATTTCTGCTCAGACTTCACAGTAGAGGAATTGGGGAACAGACCACAAGGGAGTAGCAGGAACAAAAAGAGGGGGGTGAGGTGTTCAGAAGTCCATTTTCAGAGGAAAGAGTTCTGAAGGAACCTCAGCTGTAAATGTGGACAAGGCTTTGGGACCAGATGGGATACACCCATTGGTGCCAGTGGAACTCAGAGGTGCTAGCTGCCCCACTTTTGGCCAATTTCAACAGTTCATTGAAATCAGGTATTGTTGCAGAAGACTGGAAAGGAGCAGAGGTGGTACCTCGACATTAGAGTGACAGCAGGGAGAAGGCTAGCAGCTATAGGCCAGTCAGTCTCACCTCAGTGGTGGGGCAAGTAATGGAAACCCTGCTTAAGGAAAGGCTAGGATGTCATCTTGAATACAGTGGGCTGCAAGACCATAGGCAGCATGGATTCATAGGAGGAGGGGGGCATGCCATCCAAATCTGATGGATTTCTTTGTCTGGGTAAGCAGGTAAATAGATTAAGGGAGGGTTGTGGATGTGGCCTGTCTGGACTTACGCAAGGCCTCTGACACTGTGCCTCACAGGAAACTGATTAAGAAATTGAGCAGCTTAGGGGTAGGATGCAAAATGACTAATTGGGTTAGAAACTGGTTAATGGATAGGTGACAGAGGGTGGTGGTTAATGGCAAGCACTCTAGTGATAGGATAGTGACCATCAGGTTGCCACAGGGCTCAGTACTGTGACTGGTCCTCATCAATGCCTTCATTAATGACATTGCAGATGAACAGGTAGGGAAGGCACTGTATGACTTTTTACAGAAGATACCAACATCTGTAATAGGGTGGACACTCAGAAGGATAGATAGAATATGCAGGGATGTTGGGAAACTTGAAGAGTTGTCAAAAGCATTGCAACTGAGGTTCAGTACTAGAAAGAGCACAATCAAGCACATGGGCATAGGAACACAGGACCAGAGTATAGGATAGGGGAGATACTGACAGTCACTAAGAAGGAAAGGAATCTTGTGGTTATCATAACTGATGACTTCATAGTCACATGGCAGTGTGACAAAGCAGTTGGTAAGTCTAGTAAGATACTGGGATGCACAGGTAGGGGTATCTCCAGCAGGAGGATGGAGCTGGTGTTGTTATTGTATCTCTCACTAGTGAGACTCCACCTGGAGTACTGTATCCAGTTTTAGGTGCCGTAGCTCAGAAAGGAAATAGGCAGGGTGGAGGCACTTCAGAGGAGGGCAACTGAAATGGTGCAGGGATTGCATGAGAAGCCCTACAAAGAGAGACTGAGGGATCTTAACATGTACACCCTGGAAGAGAGGAGAATGAGGGGGACATGATAAGGACATACAAGTACCTCAGAGAGGTGAATTGGGTGCAGCAGGAAAGTCTCTTTCAAATGAGAAAGAGCATCAGGACCAGTAGCATGTAATGAAGCTGGAAGGGGGGGGTGGAGTTCAGAGCAATGTGACAAAGAACTTCTTCACTGAAAGGATGGTGGACACTTAGAATAGACTGCCAGCAGCAGTGGTGGAGGCAAAAACAGTGCGGGGCTTAATGCATGCATGGGACAGACATAGGAGAATATTAGTAAATAGGCAGGGTGGATTGCTGGTGTCACACTTGGACCACTGATTCTGATCCCTGTATAATTTTTTGTTGTAAATATAAGAAATTAATGTATGATGACTGTGTCAGAGGAAAATGCTGTCTTACTGGAACTGACACCTCAAGACCTTCAGGGATAAGTTCAAAGGACAGGACATACCTAAACTGCAGATATCTGGGATGCAATTACCTTGTCAATTTGCTTTCATCCCAGGAAATAAGATTAGCCATTCATAATTCCCTCAGGGAAGTCCTTTGACTTGCAATAGTTGTCAGGAAGAACCTGTGTTGGGAGGGGTGTCGGAGGGAAACCAGAAGGGACATTGAAGAGAGATTGACGTCTGGGCCAGGGAGGACCCAGACAAATTTGGAAGGCCCAATATATATTCCTGGGGAACCCTTGAATTACATCAGAGAGACCTTTGATGTGTAGATTACAAGGCCTGACGAAATTAAAGAGTCAAATACACTTTTGCTTTGAATACAGTGACTTAGATCAAAGAAACTTTTGAGATGTATGTGTAGCAGAGCAGAAACCAGTTTTATCTGGTTAACCTGTGGAGGAGAAAGTCAGTGAAGTCACCTATTATTTTTTTTTATCTATATCTTAATTGGACATCCTGTGATATAAGATATAGATTTTATTACTCCAATGCAGAATTAGGTGACCTCTGAAAGAAGGCAGGCTCAAGACTCTTCTTAAGCCTACTGCAAACCTTGAAACACACACAAGACAATTTTTTTTGTTATCTGACTGAGGAAGAAACATCACAGCACTGCAAGAAAGTAAGATTAGACCAGTCTGAATGTATGTATTTGTAGGAATCTGCACTTTAACCTGTTTGTTTTAAGGCTGTATGTGGGGATAATTTGTTCTGTAATGTTTTCTGTTTTCCTATTTTAAAGTAAAGATATATATATTTTAAAACAGAAACTGCCTGGAGTGCCTTGACATTTCTTTTTATTTAAGTAGAGCTTAGAGTGGTTATAGTTTACACTGTGTTTGAGCTTATTGTATACCAAACTGGGAAATGGATAGAGTTCTCTAAAGTCTTGCATAGAGTTCTAAGGTTTCATTTGAAAGACCTAGTTGGGTGCCCATAGGCAAAGATATCTGGCCCCCCGAAGGCAGAATTATCTGATCCTTATAATTGGGTATGCTAACAAGAGGTTATCAGTTTGAATCCCTCCAGAACTTGAGACTGAGGTGACTTGAACCCACAAAACAGGCAAGAGGGTTACCTTGTTCTGTTCATGTCCACAAATCATAGGCTCAGAGGCTGGCACTTTGGGAGTAGAGGGCTGACCGGCTGAGCGAGTTTGTGACAGCTGGAAGCTAACTACGATCTGCAGAGTCAGATTAGGCAGCAGGCCAAGTGGTCATTTTCTGCCAAAAAATTATATATTTTTATGTGACAACCCAAAATATGCCACTGTGCCATGCAAATGAAGGATTCACCCATGTTTAATGGGTGCAACAGTATAGTCATTGTTTTTGGCAGCACTAAACAGCCTCCTTCACAGCGCCATTTAACATTGCTGAAAGTCTGCCCTTAACCCCACCCACTGGTGTGCTGCCCTTGAGCTCCCACTGCATGAATAGAGAACCCTTATTTGGGTGGTTTAGTGGTATCCCTTCCTCCATATCACCCGGCTGAGCAGTTCAGGCAGGAATATATTGTCGACTGCTGACGGTCCAATGGCCCCCTGCCCCCAAAAGTCATCAGCTCCAGAAGATCTATCCACTCTGGACCCACCTCCCTGTACCCCTTGGCCAATTACCAATACCTTTGTATGGCAGTCAAGATGACAACTGGCACAGTCCCCCACCCACCACCTCTGCTGGCCACCATTGGACCATCATTTGTGATCACAGATGTTCTTGAATGGCTGATTTTACAGTGCATGAGATCATAAATGCCTGTCAGATGGCAGCCAGTTGAGGTGGTAAGCAGAGGGCTGTACTGGTAGCAATCTTGACAGCTGTACAGCAGCACCAGTGACCATGCAGAGGGGTGCAGGGAGGAGATCCTTAAGTGGGTGGGTCAGGTTGGGGCTGTTAAACTTTGAGTGGTGGGGCCACAGAACTACCAGGATTCAGATATGTATTGCTGACTACACTGCATTGTTGGGCAATGGGGAATGGGGGACCACTGGACCACGAGAGTGGGGATCAATGTATATACAGAGGGTGATTTTGGGTGGGGGTACTACTAGACCACCAGGATGGGAGATGTGTGTGTTTTCCTGGCTAGGATGTGCACTAGGGGCTATGCTTACTTATCTGGGTGGTTTAGTGGCAGCTGTGCCCCCTGCTCACCTGACAGTGCAGTTTAGGCAGGAATATATTGTTGACCTCTGATGGTCCAGTGGCCACCTGCCCGGAAAAGTCAACAGCTCCACCTGATCTATCCCTGATCCCCTTTGCCAGTTATCAATGCCATTGTATGGCAGTCAAGATGGCAACTGGCACAGCCCCCCACCCACCACCTCTGCTGGCCACCATTGGACCATCATTTGCGATCACAGTTGTTGTTGAGCAACTGATTTTACAGTGCATGTGATCACAAATGCCAGTCACATAGCAACTGGTTGAGGTGATAAGCAGAGGGCTTTGCTGGTAGCCATCTTGACTGCTGTACAACAGCACCAATAATCATGCAGTGGGGGGCAGGGAGGAGAGCCTTGAGTGGGTGAGTCAGGTAGGGCTGTTAAACTTTGAGTGGTGTGACCACAGGACTACCAGGATTCAACTATATATTGCTGACTACACTGCACTGTTGGGCAATGGGGAATGGGGGACCACAAGACCATGAGTGGGACTGGGACTGGGAGTTAGCCATACCTGGCTACAACATATTCAGAAGAGACAGGGCAGGCAGGAAGGGAGGAGGAGGAGTGGCACTGTATGTGAAAAATAACATAAGGGCCACAGAGATCCAGGAGGAACAAAATGGGGGAGAGATACTGTGGGTTAAGCTGGGAAGGGAAATGGGGCCAGCCATCCGCACAGGTGTGGTCTATAGACCACCAGCTCAGGAGGAAGAAACAGATAGGGAGTTGATGCTAGCCATCCAGAGGATGGCAGACAAGTGAGGTAGTACTGGTTGGAGACTTCAATATTCCAGACGTGGACTGGAGCATCCCAGCAGCAGCATCAACTAGAGCAGATTTATCCTGGACTCCTTCAGGGTGCCTTCCTCAAGCAACTGGTCATGGAACCAACTCGGCAGAAGGCAATACTGGACCTTGTGCTCACAAACAGGGACAGTGTGATGGGGGTAAGAGTGGGGGAGCACCTGGGGAACAGTGACCATCAGTCACTGTGGTTTGAAATCACAAAAAGAGCAGAACCAAACCACACAAAAACACGTATCCTGGATTTTAGGGGGGCAAACTTTGAGAAAATGGGGAGATACTTGAAAGAGGCATTAAGGGGAATGGGGCAGGAATCAGGGGCTGAGGAACAGTGGGAAGTATTTAAAATGGGGATTACAAAAGCAACAGAATTATGTATTAAGCAGGTTAGCAAGAGGAAAAGGAAGAGGAGACCATTATGGTTTTTCAAAGAGGTAGCAAAGAAAGTGAAAGCAAAAAGACTGCATTCAGGCAATACAAAAAGACACAGGCAGAAGGGATAGGGAGAAGTACCAGGAGAAGCAAAGGGAGGCAGGAAGTCAGTAAGGAAGCCAAAGCTCAGACAGAAGAACACATTGCAAAATCAGTGGGTGAGGGGACAAAACCTTTACAGGTACATCAGTGAAAAAGAAAGGCAAAGGAGGATAGTGAGACTGAAGGGGAGGATGGGGCTGTGTGGAGGATGACAACAGTAAAGCTGACATATTGAACAGGTATTTCTGCTCAGTCTTTACTGAGGAAGAGGAGGGTAATGGGTCTGAATGGAGTACAAGGGTGAGAATGGTGCAGAAATGGACACAAGTCCCTTTACATGAGAAAGGGTCCTGAAGGAACTGGAAGTAATAAGAGTTGATAAAGCAATGGGGCCAGATGGGGTGCACCCAGGGTCCTAAGAACTAAGAGAGGTGGTGGCTGAACCTCTTGCTATCCTGTTTAGCCGATCACTAGAAACAGGGAGGTACCCAAAGACTGGAGGATAGCAGATGTAGTCCCCTTATACAAAAGTGGGAACAAAGAGAGCGGGAACTACAGACCAGTCAGCCTCACCTCGGTAGTGGGGAAGGTCATGGAAGCACTACTGAAGGAGAGATTGGTGGAACATCTGGTTGTCAATGGACTACAGGACCCAAGGCAGCATGGTTTCACCAGGGGAAGGTCATGTCAGACCAACCTCATTGAATTTTTTGACTGGGTGACTAGGGAGGTGGATCAGGGGAGGGCAGTAGACATGGCCTATCTGGACTTCAGCAAGGCCTTTGACACTATGCCACATAGAAGACTATTGCACAAACTGGGGAATATGGGTGTGGGCAGGACAGTAGTGCGGTGAGTAGGTAACTGGCTGGGCAGCAGGACACAGAGGGTGGTGGTAAATGGCTGTCACTCCACAGAGGGAAGAGTGACCAGTGGGTACAACAGAGATCAGTGCTGGGACCGGTACTATTCAATATCTTCATCAGTGACATTGGCAGGACCTAGAAGGCAGAATTTCACTGTTCGCTGATGACACAAAGCTCTGTAACAGAGTAGACACACCAGAGGTGTAGACAGAATGAGAAGGACCTGCAGAAACTTGAAGAATGGTCAGGGTTTGGCAGTTGAAATTCAATGCAAGGAAGTGCAAGATAATGCATATGGGGCACAAAAACCCTGACACAATATATCAGTTGGGGTGAGGATATAGCATGCACCAAGCAGGAAAGAGATCTTGGAGTTATTACCTCTGATGACCTCAAGGCAGGGAAACAGTGTGACAAGGCAGCAGGTAAACAAATAGGATGCTGGGATGCATAGGCAGGGGCATCACCAGCAGGAAAAGGAGGTCATAATTCCACTATACAAGACACTAGTGAGGCCACACCTGGAGTACACTGTGCAGTTCTGGAGACCTTACTCACGAAGACACAGACAGGGTAGAGAAGGTTCAGAGGAGGGCAACAAAGATGGTGCATGGATTGCATCACAAGTCCTATGAGGACAGGTTGAAGGCACTGAACATGTACTCCTGGAGGAGAGGAGGAGAGAGGGATATGATAAGAGACATACAAGTATCTTACAGGGAGGAACAGGGTGCAGGAATGCACTATTTTTAAGCGAAAAGATGTTCCAGGACTAGAGGGCATGGGATGAAGTTGGAGGAGGACGATTCAGAGGAAACATGAGGAAGAATTTCTTCACAGAACGGGTGGTGGACAAGTGGAACACCCTGCCAGAGGAAGTGGTGGGGGCTGAAACAATCACGGGATTTAAGAATGCATGGGATAGACATAAAGGAATTCTGGAGGTCAGGGGTAAGGGGCAACAGACTTCCTGGAAAACATAAACTGAACTTACAAACTTAAATGGGCAGACTGGGTGGGCCATAGGCCCTTATCTGCTGACACTGTCTATGTATCTATGTATCTATGAGGGTGGGGATCTTGGATGGGGTACTACTAGACCACCAGGATAGGGGCATGTGTGTGTTTACCTGGCCTGGATGGGCACTCGGGTCTGTGGTCACATACCAATGAGACCATAATTGGCATGCTAATGATTGACTGACACCTTGCATTCACAACTGGTTCCTTATTACACTTGGGCTGAATATGGATCACAGGAGCCCTGGTGCTCTCTTGTGGGATACGCTGTCTCCATTTGATTTTATGTAGTTCATATTCAGTTAGGCTGTGCCAGCACAGTGCAAAGTCACTCTATGCGCTGCACTGGCACAATACCATAGTCAGACAGCACACTCTGGTCAGAGCATTCTAATTGTCTGAATATTGTCCCGTGCCAGCCATGCACTTACTGACGTGTAGCACTCCTGTCTAAATGGTGCATATGGAAGGCTCTTAATATGGGAACCAAAGTGTGGTACAACAATAACTAATGAATGAAAACAAGTTAAATTTAATACAAACAACAAAATTGAAGACCACTTAATATAAAGAATACAAACAATAAATTAACTTCAAAAAGAATTAAAAGAACATCTTAAATAACACAGATACAAGTGGGGGGTGCAGTCACATCTGAATAAAGGGCATCCTACATTTAAGGCACCAGGTAATAATGATCAAAATAAATTCCCCCACTCTCTGTGTGCCAGTGCAGTCAAATGGCTGGCAAGCAACAGCAAAAGCAACATTTGACACAAAGGGTGCACTGAAGACCTTGTTGAAAAGTAGCACTCTTATAAGTGGGAAAGTAACTTGTATTCACTTGGACACATGAACCTTTAAAACATCATGACAACAGCTTGATAACCTTTATTAGAAAAGACATACCATAACAATTATTTTACTGTATATCTTGGGCAATTTAATGAAGATTCATAAAGACTGTTGTTAATATACCCTTTCATAGTGACCACCTTAATTTAAGCAATTCTAATACTGCCTCATGTCAAGTCATATTAAACAAGACTAGCAAGGTAAATTGGTAATATTGTTATACACCTCAAAAATAAAAAATAAATCAGTATAAGTAATACAGTTTTACTGCTGCAAGATCTAATTCAACAGCCCACATGGATTTATGAAGCCAGTTGTAGAAAGGAAAATAGAACAAAAAAGGTCTAAGGTAGACCAAGTGGATGCAAATTAAATATTAAAGTACCTGTGGTGCTGATCAGTGGCAAGCTGTCTCCGGCAGGGACAGTACACAACAGGAAATGACGTGATATTTCAGCTCGGCTATGCAGTGTAAATACATTGCTTGTAAATCACTTTGGGATTCAATATATAAAAACACTATATACTCGAACTATAAATTCTATACTATTCTGCAGGTCAAACACTTCAAGTATTGGATTAATGTACCAATACTGCTGGGAAATGTTAAACTAGCCATCTCACTGTGCCCTAAAGTATTCAATCTCTTAGATGCATTTTTTTTTAAACTTATCCTCTTTTACATCTTCTGGATTGTGGGCAACGCTAAGTGTTGATCAGCAGCAGGGGACAACAATGAGCAATCTTCCTGTGTAATCACTGCAAAGACAGTATTTTTAAAATGTATCCTCTTAGTATAAACCCTCTATACCTTTCTATTACAGACTCAGTAAATTGGCATGACATGTATCAAAAGTAAAGGCAATTTGCCAAAAGAACAGTACTCAAAATGTATCAACAATTCAACAAGACAGATAATTTCCAAGTTGTTTCTCTCCAATGCATACTCATATATTGTAAAGTATAACACCCAGTGCAAAGCATCCTGGGTATGATGGGTATGTCCTTGTCGGGGAGGGGAGTAGGCTGAATTAAAAGTGTCAGACATGCATGTAAATTGTATGCTATTTATTCTAGAGTCCATGCACTACCAATAATCAGAATACAAACAATGCCAAGAGATGCTAAATAATCTTTCTCATTTTGCCTTACATTCTTCAATTTGATTTCAATTGTAGGTATATGGCAGTTTGCTTGATCACCATCTGAAGACAACAGTGAGCAGTCGACTCATATAATCACTGCCAGCCACAGAACTTCAAGATGGCATTTGACAATGAACTATTTTTTTATATAAACCCTCCATAGCTTGATATTACAGATTCATTATAGTCAGCATAACAAGCATGAGATGCAAAGGAAGTCTGCAAAAAATGGCAGTATATAGAATGCATAAACAGTTCAAGAAGACAGATCATTGCCAATTTGTGTGATTTCTGTAAACACAGATTCAATTAAAAGTCGCAGACACATAATGGGTTTGCAGATCTGAGTATCTGTGTGTGTGTGTGGGGGTGCAAGCTAAGTAGATAAAATGTCCAAACCATTTTTCTACTAAAATCCACAGAAAAACTATGTAGTGTGCCTGATTGAGGAGTCAAGTTGCAGTATTCAACACTGCCTGTGTGTGTTTGAGCTGGCTGAGTGCACTGCATAATTTGTAAAAGCATAGAGCCGCACCACTGTTTTCATATCATTTATTTATTTTGTTTTTGTTTACCGGGTAAGTGCACTAGCCAACATAATGACTATTTTCAGGCACAACACGGGAGAGTACAACATAATGAAGAAGTACAAGTGCATTTCAACAAGGTAGAAGCAAACAAATATACTTTTCAAGGAAGAGAGCAATGTACATAGTTGCAAAAACCATAAAGGAAATACAACATAACAGAAGGAGTTGGCAGCATTACAGTTCTACAGCAGTGAAAACAATTTACAAATGGTAAAAATATAGGGAACTAAAACATAACAGTAAACAGTAGTAGGCAAGAAACAAAACAAGTAGCAAATGTTATGGGGATAAAACATAAGATACTACAAGCAAAATACAGCAATAGGAGAAAAAACAGCTGTCAGATCTAACTCTGCAATAAAATCTAAAAGATAAAAAGAGAAGGAGGAGGGCAGGAAGGAGACAATATGATAGCATAGGGAGAAGAAGGTAAGACAAGGAAGGTAGAGTAGTAATATAGTGATTGGGAGTAGGGGAGGATATATACAGGAGGAAAGGTGAGAAGATGAAAGGCCAGACAAGAGAAAGGCAGGACAGAGGGAGAGTGGCTGAAAGGAGCTAGAGTCGCGATACAGGATGTGGGAGAGGGTTAGGGGGAGAAGGAAAGGTCTTACCTGGCAGGCAAGCCTACAAGACCTAGGAAAAGTGGTCAAGACACATGCAGAGATAGGAAAAGGATAAGAGGGCATTGGGGCAGACAAGTATACCAAACTATTAGGTAGGGTTAAAACAAGTGCAGGGGTCAGCACGCCATAGATAATGACGAAGTTCATTTTTAAAACACTGATGGGACCAAGCAAATCTGAGTTCTAGGGGAAGTGTATTCCAAAACTGAGGAGCCACATACTTGAAAGCCCCAATGCCTTTTGTGGCATAGCATCTGGGAACATAGAATAGAGATTTGTCAGCAGACCTCAGTCGGTAAAAGGTTGTATGAGGAATTGGCAGCTCTGCCTGAGATTTTGGGGTCTTGAACCTAGCAACAGAGTCAGTAAGGGAGCCAAGATAATATTGCCTTGATGCAGAAGGGGAGAGCCATCCCAGGTCATCATAAAGCTGACAGCGGTGCTTTAGTCATGAGGAGGAGGACGCATATCAACATCTGTTATTGTATGAGACATCCCATTTCTGGAGGGTGGTTTTCTGAGCACCAGCAAGGATGGGGGCAAAAAAGGTTAGGGAAGGTAGCAGTATTCCTCTGGCAATGGCCTTTTTAGCAGATAGCATGTAACCAGACTTGTACATAGCACCCAGTTTGCAGTTTCCTGTCTATCAGGTGAATTGAATGTGCAGGTTAAGATCAAAGGATTGATTGAGCAAGACCCAGAGATAATTTAAAGATGTGACAGTTTCGAGTTTAGTACCTTCTAGGTCATATACCGTAAGGGAGGAAGGACAGTTTCGAAGTTTAGGGGCCAAGCCTAGGAGCATAACCTTCATTTTCTTAGCATTTAGAACCAGTTTATGCTCATAGAGCCAGTTCTGGACATTTTTGAAATCAGATGAGAGGACAGAGTTTGAATTCTCCACTTTGTTATCACTGGTATAATAACAAGATCATCTACATACAGGATAAATGAGCAGCTGTGCAGTGCACTAGGGACATTATTTACAAAGAGAGAGAAGAGGAAAGGCCCCAGGATGCAACCCCTAACCATAGCAAATGTGTGGACTTCCAGAGTCAAATTAAGTTAAATCCCACAAAAATGAACAGCTACAGTTGCTTATATAAAGAAGTTTTGTTATTGTTGTAGTAAATGGAAAAATGTAAAAAGCTGAAATGCTGATCAGGAAGTAGAGGGACAACATGTAATTTACAAAAATGATACAAGTGAGCAGATACTTTTCAGGCTGTGCAGGTTTGAAAAACACACATGCAAGCATTCGTGTCAGACTCTGTACAAAGCATCATAAATATACACATTTCGTGTGTGTGTGGAGGGGGGGAGTACGCTGAGTAAGGAAACTTTGGTACTACATTCTAATTGCCATTTCACTACCCTGACATCACCACAACTGAGTCTCACACTAAATATACAATTATCTTTATGCAGGACATGAGACAATGCAATCATATCTTGCCACCTAAACTCTGCACAAAAAAGAAGGCAGAAAATTTCCAGTTTGTGCGGTTTAGAAAATGGTCAAACAAAATGCCGGGCTCTGATTGGCTGATAGCCCTGGCAAAGTGGGCATCTATCAGACAACAGAGCCCAGCTTTTAAAAGTGCCAGAAACAAGGACCGAAGTAAGCCATAATACCTGAAAGGGTGGGCAGTATTGCGAAATACCGGACTGCCCAGGGGCGTAATGAGGCCCGACGCCGCAAGCGGACAGCATTATAGCCCCCTGGAAGGTCCAGTATTTCCCAATACCGCCCACCCTGGAGGGTATTATTGTGCTTAGAAAATGGCTCATTTGTAACATTTTAAATAGTAAAAAAAAGGTTTGAAAAGATGTATTTTAAATGAAAAAAAAAACAGAAACATTTTTTTTTCTTGCTAAGTAGTCCCTGTACTGTGGTATTCTTGGCAGTAGAGGGCACTGCTGTTTAATACAATCTGTGTTGCTGGGGTGTATGGCTGTCCTATTGTTTCCTGGGAGTTATAGTTGGATTGGAGGAAGGTGGCTGAATCAGTAGCTGTACAGAGTAGCTCTACTTGTTTCGGTTTTTTATTTATTTTTTTTTTTTTTGATAAAGGCAACAGGAGGAATTGGGGAGTAAGAAGTGAATGCAGATGACTGGCTTCAGATAGACTACTTTTGTTGAGGTATTTCAATTTTAGTTTGGGGAGGAGCGGGAGTTGTGTGTACAGGGCCCCGGAGGCTTTTGAGTACCAGGAGCCATGCGTGCTTTTGTTTTTTTTTTTTCCTTTTCAATCAAAAACTTTCAATTGCCAGCACAGGGAGTGGGGAGGTGAATTCTTTCTGCTACCACCACCCGCTGTGTATGTGGGAGCTGAATTTGGTAGGGGGATCCTCGCTCAGAGCGAAAAGAGGAACAGGCGGGTAGCCGTGGGATGCAGTTGCTGACTGTATTGAGGCATTTTTAACCAAGGTGAGAATCAAATCCCTCAAAGATTTGGTACAGGATGTGTTTTTTCTGTTTGTGTTGTTTGTTACAAGAATTTCATTACTCCTGGTATTTGGAAATTGCGAGCGGGTAGGGGACTGATGGCTAGTGATAGTGGGAACCGCAGCACTGCCGGGATCAGTTAATTATTTCAGAGTGGCTTCTCTGTCAAGCTAAACAGCTTTTACACTATTTGGTACTTACAGTAAGACAACAGACTGGGGAAATGGGGCCTTGCCGGATGCCAGCTCGCCCGCTAAGGGAGTGGAAAAAATGGCAGCAGATTGATTTCAAAATTAAGTGGCACAATGATTCCAGTGAGCAGGTTGGTTGGAACTGGCACGTATTCTAACCCAGGCTCTGTTGTCTGATAGATGCCCACCTGGCCAGGGCTATCAGCTAATCGGAGCCCAGGATTTTTCAAGCCCATTTTCTAATGAAATTTCTTAACCTGCAATTTGTGACTATAGGTGTTTACAATGTAAGCAATAATACCCGACAGGGTGGGTGGTATTGGGCTATACCGGACTGCCCAGGGGCGTACTGAGGCCTGACGCTGCAGGCAGAGGGCCTTATAGCCCCTGGAAGGTCCACTATAGCCCAATACTGCCCACCCTGGAGGGTATTATTGCGCTTAGAAAATGGTCACTGTAAAAAAAAGATTTGTTTAATTCAAAAAATAATAAATACTTAGTTTACAGTAAGTTTTGTAATAAAATAATTCCTCTGCCTGTATGAGTGTTCTTCCTTGAAGCTGGTTGTCATGGTTACACACACACACACACGCACACGCACACACACACACACCTATGATCCGTTTTATTGCTGCATCTATCTGTCTGTCCCCCCCTCCCCCCACCGTTGAATCACCATCAAGCAAACACCATGTCTGGATCTCCAGCTTGTTGTTACCAGTGCACCCAGAACAAAACAGCAGGAAAGAGCAAGCTGGTAGCGGCAACACATTTGCCAGGATGTGTAAATGCAGAATTACAAGGCAAAACATGAGTGCTCTAAATTATTTATTTTTTATGTTTAAATTGCCAGGGGATGGGTAGGAGGTGCTCACCAAGAAACAAAATGGACGAGTGCCTGGAGAAGCGGGCATGAGATCATGATTGGCAGACAGCAGAGCGTGGCTGGGATAAATTATTATTTGTGTCTCTCCCTGACTGAAGAAATAAAAACTGCAGTGTATGAAATGAGAGGTGATGATTTAACAAGACTTGTTAAATGTTGTGTCCTCAACTGCCTACCCTTCCCCCCCACAGTTCCGCTGTCTCCTTTGCTTGGGATGGTAACCTCCATGACCTTTCTCCCCGAGAATATCTGTTGTGTTTAATTTTGAATTTTTTTTCTTTGCCTGGTCATACCTGAAGAAGGATCATTACTTCACACTGAATTGGGAATGCAGCCAGCAATCGTGTGTACCAAGTGCTGTTCATTGCTCTATTGAACAAGGCAGTGTGAGAGTGGGTGAACAGAAAGAGGTTTCATTATTTGTTCTTTTTCTTTTTTGTTAAACATGCCTGCTAGCACTCAGAAGAGATGCGAGTGCACTAACAGTAGAGAGGGAGCGGGACTTCAGAAATATACCAGCGATCACCTGACACCCTGCTACATTACAGAACTGAGGTGCAAGTTGTGTCTTTATATTCATTTATTTAATGTGAACATTGGGTTGTTGTTGGTATTTAAAACTAAAAAGACTGACAGGACAAGGGGAAGTGGCAAATTTGAGAAAGAGCATTGGGGGGCTGTAAAGCTATAGCTGATTTAACTTTTTTTTACTTTCCGACTCTGATGTGGTGAATGTTTGTTCTTGTGACAGTTTAAGTCAGATGGGGGGAGGGCTCTCGCTCACTAAGTGACAAATAAATATGGCGGTATTTGACTTTTCAAACTTCTAATGGCCCAGTACTATTTAAAACAATATGGGGCAACAGAGACTGGGACTAGTTATTTCCTGGTCTGTGTTGTCTCATACCGGACTGACTGATTTGTGCTTTTAGCCAATCAGGAACAAGATTACACTTCGCCCATTTTCTAATCACCAATATTGATGGGCACAAGCAGTTTTCAAATGCCACAGCCACCATGTTTTTCCCCAGTAATGTGATTAACACATTTGGTCTCATTAAAAGTTTGCCCCCTCCCAACCCCCACCCCCAATACCCAAAATAAAACATTCAAAAGCAAAAGAGGTATGTCATAAAAAAAAGCCCATAAACTGGTACCAGCCACAGAAACTTCTGTGACAGCCCAGTTTGTCTCACACTACATAAAGCCGGCCACTAAATTGTTAACCGTAAGCCAGCAGCATTCATCCATCAATGGGCAAGAGAACCAAGAGAGTCACGTAGGGTGCCATGCAGCCGATTCACAGTAAACAACAACCCATACATTTCTGCACAAATCATCCTGCACCATACCCTACAAACAAATGTAAAAGTCACAGATGAACAACCAATAACAAACAGGAGGCTACTTTTTATCATAAAACTTTTCTTGGTGCCATGTATCAGTAGGACCATCCCGTACCTCCTCGGCAGTTCAACAGTGCAACTGCCTGCATGTCACCAGTACTCATCTTCCTGCTGTTAATCACAAAACCAGTGCAAGAGGAAGCAACTAAATACAGCACCTAACGCATAGATAGGTCAACAAATTTATGTGATTACTGGTGCAAACAAATGAAAAAATAAGTGCGTCACTGAGCTGCCACCAGTTACACTGCTCGCCCGCCTACTAAAAGCGATCCTCTTTTACTTGGTATTGATACGCAAGCAATGCAAATGTACCTTTTTGCAGCTAGAGCATTTCCTTTTGACCTCTATATTCTCTGCCGATCTGCACAAACCTTTCATCCATCACCGACAACTACTTGTTAAATAGTGTCAGTGGCTCAGCAGGTAGCACACTCGCCTTTGAGGCCGGGAGATCAGGAGGCTGTGGGTTCTATCACCACACCAGGCACTTGGGTTAATATCCCAATACTGACACTGCAGTGCAGCATGAGGAGGTGCTGCAATCCTGAGGTGCCATCTTCCGGATGAGACATTAAACCGAGGTCCCATCTGCCTGTTCTGGTAGCAGTTCAGGTGGATGTTAAAGATCCCATGGCACTTTTCGAAAAGAGTAGAGGAATTTTGTGGGGGAAAAAGAGAAATAATTCATAATCATATCAAAACTGTACAGTGCATATGTATACTGCCCATAACCCAAATACCAAACATAGACACTTAGAAAATCATTCCAAGTACATAAACAGTGTTACACAAGTTCCTTGCCATGAAGGAACAGAATTAATCAGTCTGATGCCATATTTACACAATCCATAACAGTTGCCCACATCCTTTCCATAACCATTGCATCTTACTTCTGGAGCATTGTCCCAATTCCTTTTCATAAACTTTACTAATTTCTTCTTGTATTGTCTTTAACAAAACTTTGTGTGGAACAAAGTGTTGCTGCAGGACCCACTTGCATCTGGGCTACCATAAATAATACTTCAAAACTGCAAATAATACCTGTAAAGTATTTCTAGAAAATGTCTTCCAGACAGGAGACCAAATAACATAAACTAAATCCTGATAGGTAATGGATCCAAACTGCTGGATCCCCCAACAAGTAGCAATAAAGTCCCAAAATTAAGTAGCATATTCACAATCTAGGAACAGATGTTCTTGCATTTCTAAAATCGGATTACAAGTTTGTCTCGAGCAATATCTCTCCTGTAATGCCTTGTGTTTATTATTATCCTTCACATTTAGTCTCCCATGTGTGGTTAACCATAAGACATCCCAAACAAATACTGGTATCCTCTTATTCAATAACTGTTTAAGTAGTCCTAGACTATTTTGAATAGTACAATAAGGCAAAACTATTTCCTCTGAACACTGTGATTGTACTACCATGTCATAAATATCGGTTCTCTTTTTCATCTTCTCTATAGCATAATCAACTTTCCACATAATCACCTGTTGAAACATTTCCCTTACTTCCTTCGGAACTACCTGAATTTTAGTTAACAATCTGCCTTCCTTCTGTTACCAAGCTCTTACACAAGGTCCAATCCAATCCAAAAATAACATATACTAGTTTCTATTCTGTTTAAACTCAGGTTCAATAACATTATAATAGAGGAAGATACTATATTAGAAGGCTACAGGGTGAATCATTCCCATACCTTCTTCTCTTATTCCTCGGTATGACACATGCCATTTAACTGGGTTCAATCTGCTACCCCACAAGGCTCTAAAAAAACTAAGGCCCACATATTCAAAAGGGTTGTGCCATGCGCAACAGGGATGCGCCAGCGCAAGTCCAAAAACGCGCCATTGTGCGATATTCAGCAGGAGGCAGCTGCACTTTAAATCCATGATACAGGAAGCGCAATGGTAATGAATGCATGCACAACTGAAGGGAAGGAACCATGAATAAATGGTGCAGTGCGATATTCAACAGCATGCACTATGCAAAATAGGGGAGCAAATGGAAGTTGCGCGATGACGGAAATGATCAAAAAAAAAAAAAGGAACAAGTGAGAGGCGCAAGAACGCCACAGGGAAGCCAAATCTGGGAGCAAGGTGACAGCAACCAGGCAGACAGTGGCAGTGAGCAGGACAGGGCAGGAGCAGGCCAGAGCACACCTGGAAAGTACCAGGAACAGGAAAGGAGTGGGGAGCCTGTGCCACCATGCAGGAGGAAAAGGGAAGTGCCACAGTGGACAGAGGGCACTGACAGTGGGCAGGACATCCAAATCTGGGAGGTGTTCCTGGTGCAGGGGAAGTAGCAGAAAGGACAGCAGGGGGAACAGGAATACAGCTGCCGGGGGGGGTAATACAAGCCTGGGACTTGGCCAGTGCCACCATTCAGATGGAGGTAGTAATGAGGGGTGTGAGAAGGCAGGCAGCAGGGGGGCGCGGCCGTGGAAGGGCCCATTGGCAGTATGCCCCCAACAGGCAGTACCGAGACTGCACCAGCTTCGAGCTGTACAGTGACACTGAGATAGTGGGCCGGTACCGCCTGAACCGGGCAATCCTGAGGCAGCTCTGTGAGCTGTGCAGTGATGAGATGCAGGCACCCACACAATGGAGCCATGCTCTGTCAGTGGAGACAAAGGTGACAGCTGTCATGTGCCTGCTCACCACGGGCACCTTCCAGAGACCAGCAGGGGACACAACAGGCATAACCCAGTCGGCCACGTCACACCTACTCACACAATTCCTCAGCACACTGCTGCCACATGCTGCAGAGTACATCCATTTTCCCAGCACACAGGCAGAGCGCACAGCACACATACAAGAGTTCCACAGGGTAGCATGTATGCCTGGCATGCTCAGGGCCATTGACTGCACTCATGTGGCCATCCGTGCGCCACCTGGCCGGAAGGTGCAGCATACATAGATCGGAAGGGCTATGCAAGCATCAACTGCCAGGTGGTGTGCGATGCTAGGGAGTGCATAACCAATGTCTGTGCCATGCACCCTGGGGGAGCACATGATGCCTTCATCTGGCACCAGTCAGCACTGTGCCACAGGTTCAAGAGTGGGGACATCCCCACTGGCCACCTATTGGGTGAGTATGCAAATCACGTAGAAAGACATGGATCTTGGGAGGGGCATAGTCAGAGGTGACATGGGTACTGGCCTAGATGGCCCATGGCAGGGCGACGCTGATCACCAAACTAATGTTCACCCTCTACACACAGGTAACAGTGGATGCCCACTCCGTCCCTGGCTACTCACACCATACAGGTGCCCCACGACCCTATCACAACAACACTACAATGAGGCACATGCCACCACACGCAATGTCATAGAGCGGGTGTTCGGGATGCTGAAGGCACATTTCTGTTGCCTGGACACATCTGGCGGTGCCCTACAGTACAGCCCCTCAAAGGCCTGCGGGCTATTCCTGGCCTGTTGCATCCTGCACAACTTGGCCAACAACTGTGGGATAGTTGTACTGGTTGAAGAGGGGGACAGTGATGGGGATGATGAGGATGCTGGTGCAGATGGTGATGGCCAGCTCCCCCCCTTAGTCGAAGGAACCCCCGACTGATACGCATGACACAGCTGCACCGGGACACCATCACAGAGGAGCACTTCAACCAACCCAGGTAAGTCATGGGGCCATGTGCAACCACCAGTGGCAACCGCACAACCCACAAACACACATGAACAAACCCCAGGGGTGCATGTCGTAAAGAGAATTGGCTGAGCATGGAACCGCACATGCCATCAGGGATGGGAAAGGCCTAACATGGCACGTGGTCACACACACACACACACACACACACACACACACACACCCCACAAGACATGCACAAAGGGTAGGAGGCACGCTGACCCCAAACGCCACCCCTAGCCACACACACGTCCACAGACCACCACGCCCAGTGCCTGTCATTGTGCATGTCTCAGACTCTGGGCACTATTGCACAGTGGCAGACAGTGCATTGCAGGCATCATCATGCACACGCCACAGTGGCCAGCAGCCGGGAGAGTGTGCACGTGGAACGTGTGTGTGTGTGTGTGTGCAGGGCCAGGTACCCCACCCATGCATTGCACAATGAACAGCACACTGCACACAGGGCAGCGTCAGACAGTAGCCATTGTGGGAGACAGGTCAGTCACGTGGCACAGTGCTACATCCACCAAGGATGCGTGGGTGGCCCCACCGAGACCTGCCAGCATTGACAGGCCGACCAATGGCCTCATGGGGTGGCACCGACGGTCCCCCAGTGGTTCTGCTGCAGGAATGTGACCATTCCCGAGCAGGGGTCTGCAGCACACCAAACATGCCTGCGCCAAGTGTGCTCGGGATGCCCACAGCTGAACCCGGTGTCGACAAGGATGGTGTCGCATGACGCCAGGAATGGGGGGTGGACATTGCACTGTGTGGTGTCTGCGACGCATGGGCAAATAACTGTGTGCCCATTGTGGCCATGACAGCAGAGAATGCCTGTGTCTGCCTGTCAATGGCGGCGGTCACATCCTCCTGCAGCCGTTCCATCCCTGCCAGGAGCAGACTGGTGTCCCTGCTGCACCGCTCCTCTGCCTGGTGCAAGACTGCGCTGAGTGCATCCACTGCCGTCACAAGCCACAACAGCTGATCCACTGAATCATGGAATATGTGGGTGTGCTCATCTAAGAGGTCATCCGCCTGATCGGCATGCTGTCCCTCATGGTGTTCGCGGCCATGATGGGCAGCACCTCTTGAGGTTGGGCGCTGCACACCATGGCCATGCCTGGGCATGTCCACAGGCGGTAAACTGACACTGCCCCCCCCGACACTGTCCCCTCATTGCCATTGGCCGACTGCTGACACTGCCCCTCTGGCTGCCACTCTCCAGGGCTCAATGGTGCCACCGCAGTGGCTGCAACAGCTCCACTGTCCTGGACACACACCAGTGCTGCCCGACTGGTGCAGACAGGCACAGGCTGGGACTGTGATGACACGCAGGCCTCTACGGAGGACCACCCATGGCTATGCCCCTGCTGTAACCTGCTGTGTGCCCATCCTGTAGCCCACACACGTATCACTGTCCATGATGTGAGCTCCATCATCATCAGTGATGGATCCAGCACCAGTCTGAGTCTCAGCATGCTGGCATCCATGGACGCTGGCATGCTGGGACAGGGGCAGGGCCTCCTCCGCACCTGCTCCACCAACATCAGTACAGACAGCCAGGCGGGCCCACTGTTGTCATGTCCCTCGGACACCTGTGGAGGTGGATGGGCCCTCCTCTGTGTCCAGGGTGTCACCCTCAGTGGACGAGCCCACTACCGCTGACCCATGTAGACGCTCAGGAGCTGTAAGGGAACACAGTAGCATTAATGTATCTGCCCTATCCTGTGGCATCCCCCCCCCACAGTGACAGATCAGGACCTACCATGCAGTGACGGGCTACCACCCATCTGGAAGCCACCACCTGGAACACCCTCGATGGCAGAACGCCGTATGCTGCCAGCAACCCACTCTTCCTGTGGGGTCAGGCATTGCACGGCCGACTGTCCCCCACCGGCTGCTGCCCGTGCTGCCCTAATGGCAGCCACCTCATCCTTAATCCTCCTCCGGTCCATGCCCACCTTCTTCTTGCACTTCTGCATGGACTGTTGGTGGCTGCCATGCTGGTTGACAGCATGTGCCTCCTCTCCCCATGCAGCAGCATGGGCTTGTGGTATTCCCCACTGTCCGCTGAGCAGCGGTTCCTGGTCAAGGTAGGCCTCAAACAGGGCATTTGTTTCTGCTTTGGTAAAATTTGGCCTCCTCTTTCTCCCACATCTCTGTTCCTCCTCCTCCACCTCACGGTCGCTCATCATTGATACTGTGGGAATGACAGGTGTTACCTCTGTGCAGTCCCATGCATCTCCCACACACCACAGTCCACACTTCCAAACAGCATGCAACTCACCGCAATAGACTGCAATACCAGACTATGGCCTCTGCAGCCCAATGTCACATTTATATAGTGCAACGCATGCAAATGAGGCAAGGCGCAATTTTAAGTGGATGCTAATGCAGTATCTGCGCCTTTAAATCGTTGATGAGCCAATTTGCATATTCTGGCTGAATATCGCGCAGTTGCACCTTGCGCAATTGTGTTGAATATGCTCAGGCAAGGGCGCAGTTCTGTGACGTGCACACTGGACACCGAACGGCGCATGCCCGGGGTGCTGATGCTGGCGTCTACCGCGCTGCTGATGTGCTGTGCGCGGGAGGCAGTGCAGGGCACAGCTACCATTGTGCCAGTGGTGCTACGGCACTGTTCACATGTATGGCGCTCTTGAACTGGGGTGCCATAGGTGCCGTGGAGCCACAGTGCGGTAGGCCACTACAGGGCATCTCACACAGGCACCCAATTGCGCTACACGCAGGGAGTACCAATCGCACTGTGGCGGTCCATGTGTGAGAGACCCTTGACCCTGTGCCCGACCTTTGCCACCTAGGTGCCATGCATCCACATGGGTGCACCACTATCACGCTGTTCGGTGACAACGTGATAGTGAATGGCAGTGCTGTACTGCGCAGCATCTGCACATGGCAGACCGCGCTACCGAGCGCCATTTTGATTCCAGCCAGCTTCACTGATGGCAAGACAGAGGGCTGCTGTTTGGAGCCAGGTGGAGCTGGCTCAATTTGGTGGCCATAGTGGAACCCCATGCTGAGGCACATTTTGGAGATGCACCCCGGACAGGGCCAGGAGTGCTGTATGGGAGGAGGTGGTGGTGGTGCTGGAGGAGGCCACAGGAATGGAGCGCACACCTGAGCAGTGTCCCACAGATACGGGGACCTACAGTGCAGGGACCCGGACAGGCTTGCCCGCCTGCAGGCACGCACCAGGAAAGGCACAGTGCCATGACCAGGTAGGTGCCCCATCCATACACTTGTGTCAGTACAGGTATCGCGGTGGGCATGTGTCCACCACACGGGGGGGTGGGCTGTCCACTGTGGGCAGTGGTGTTGGTGGTGTTGGTGGTGGAGGTGGTGTTGGTGGGGTTGTGACATGGCTGGGCTGTGTGGGATCGCACACACCTGGGGGTGGGGGGCCTTTGATACTGGATTGTACTGATATTCCCCTCTCCATGTTTGCACCCTAGGCCCTGAAGAGTGGCATCGAGCCCGATAGGACCGACACCAAGGCATGGTGAGGGGAGCTGGTCCACAGCCACAGGCAGCTGGTTGCAGCGGAGTCCAGCACCCAGATCAGGCCGATGATGATGAGTGCCTTTCTTCCAGGATATTCTGTGCATGCTGTGTTGCAGGGCAGGCGGCGGGGCATGGCCACCATTCATTGACAAAACTGACGTGCACGACACACAGTACAGTCAGCACTGTCCAGTGGCACTGCATGTGTGGGTGTGCATCGCTGGCGGTCCATGCGTGCACCGGGTACATGGCTATGCCACTACCTTCGCACCGCATAGCCATGTCACTGTACAGCCACGGTGGTGCTGTGCAGGACTTGGGCGGTGGGTGTGTGCAGCAGTCTGCATGGCTGTGTGTGCCTGGGTGGGCAGGTCTTGTGGACACGATCACTGTGGGTGGTCGCACACCATCACAGAGGCATGTCCCATGGCCGTATGCCATGCACAGTGGGTGGGCTGCAGGGGGCTGTGCATTTGCACCTATTGACTCTGCTCCCTTGTCCTAGGTGGATGGCTGATGCTGCACATTGAGAGGGCACTGCAGGAGATACTGCAGGTGGCCAGGGCCTCCCCTGGAAATTTTACAGAGGATCGAGCAGCTAGGAGTCTGCAGAAGGCATGGTGGGAGGCGCCTTCAGAGTGGGGAGTGGGGCTCCCGCTGAACTTCATGCACCCCAGCATTTCACCTACCCCCCCTGGACCCATCCTCACACCCCTCCTTCCCTCTACCATTTGTTCACCCCTGCCCCTTACCCACCCCCCACCTGGTTTGTGGCCCTCACCCCCAACTTTTTGTACATATTTGTAAATAGTTGTTTTCTATCTTTTAATATACATTTGTTTTGTTATGCAAACTGTGGTGGTCTCTGATTTGCAGTGGGCTGCAGGTGCTCAGCTGCAGTGGTGTGCATGGTGTCAGGGGTGGTGCAGTCATGGGCATGTGTTTGTGTCCATAGAAGAAGTGACTATGGTGTGGACGTAGCTATCAGTCACTGTCTGTGGTTTGTGTGTTGTTCCCTGTGCACTGGATGACTGTGTGCAGTGGTCCATGGTGCATGCACTGTGTCCATGGCGCACCTGTCAGACCATCCATGGCCTATGCAGCTGACACCCTTGCATGTCTGTGACCTGCATGGTCTGCTGGCATGTCAGTGGTGACTGTCCATGCTGGACAGCCACTGTACCCAGCACAATGCCGGGTTGTCTCCTGTCACTGGTGTGGTGCATGTCTGCCTCGGGTGGCACTGTGGCCTCCACTGTTGTTGTCCCACCTCCATGCTGTCACTTGTGTCTGTTGCAGGGGATGTGCTCCACTGTCTGTCACTTGTGCTCCGGGTGCATGCTGGTGGCGTACAGCTTCATGGTGCCTGCGCAGGGTGGCTGGCACTCCTGTGCCATGGAGGGGTGCTGGCAGTGTGTACACAGTTTCCGTGACCACATGCCAGGGGCTTGGTTGACCCGCTACTGTGTCCCTGTGTTGGTGTGCCCTTGGGTATGGGTGGGTGTTTGTCTATGCACTGTGTTGCATCCTGTGTGGAGCATGCTTCCATGCACCACTGTCGGTGTCTGCACTGGCTGTTGTGACCAGTGCTGGGGTGGGGTGTGTCCTTGGGAGGGTGTGCAGGGTGCTGTACCACTGGAGGTGGGGTCCGGAGCATGCCCTGTCACATGTGGGGTACCTCGTGTGCCGACACATGGTTGGTCTCTCAGCTGTACCTCAGAGGGGACGTGCGTGGTGGCACTGTGTATGCAGTTGTTGCATCGCTGTCTGCTGCCATCTGCTGAAGGGTGCTCATGGTGGGGCTGCCTTGCATGGTTCTGTGGTGCACAGGGTTGCATTGTCACAGTGGGGGTGGTGGCATGCATGGGGTGTCCTGCACTGGTTGGCGCTGCTCCTGGGCAGGGTGTCTGGGGAACATGGTGCAGGGTGTTCTCTGCACTGGTGGGATGGTGTGGCATGGGGTGGTCGGACCTCCTTATGTGCCGGTCATAGCTTGCCAGGGGGTGTGCTGGGGCACTATGCCCCAGCTGTGGGTTTGTTGCTGGTATCCATGGGCCGGTGGTTATTCCAGCTCTCCCCCGGTTGTGCAGTGCATGGGGTGTGGGGGGCAATGTCTGTTCTGCTGTGTGCTTCACTGCCCATCTCTAGCATGGGTGGTGGGCCCCTGCATCCTGTCCCTGTGCATTCCTGGTTGTGCTGTTGCGCTGCTTCCCTGCTCCACTGAGCATCCCTGGTTGTGCTGTTGTGCTGCTGCCCTGCTCCACTGAGCATCCCTGGTTGTGCTATTGCGCATCTGACCTGCGCCACTACACATCCCTGGTTGTGCTATGGCACAATTGGCGTGATATTCAGTCGTGTGCCGCAGGTACATCTTGACCTGCGCAGTGTTTGAATATCATGCATATTGCGCATGGGTGCAGTGGACTTGCTCTTGCTCCTGCTGTTGCGCACTTTTATGGCATAGTTTGAATATCTGGGCCTAAATAAATAACCTAGTATGGAGTTGCCTTGGAGAGGGGTAGATATGACTGACATACAATAGTATTGGTATAAGTAACATTTTAATCAAAAAGATCATCTTTCGTTTAGAAAGTGAGCCATGAGCCCATCGCACTAAATAACCTTCTGCCTTCTGTAATTTCACTTCCCAGTTCATCAGGGCCGCATTTTCAGTCCCAAACTGAATGGCCAAAATTTTTATGGGTTCACAGGTCAGGGTTATTCCCACAATCTGTGGGACAGTCAAATGATCCCCACCCAACTGATAACATATACTTTTGTCAGCATTAATACAAGAGCCAGAGGCCTCTGAAAAAGCCTGAATTAATGCCTGTACCAGTCCTTCATAAGTGGATTTTTGTACTATTAAAATCACATCATCCGCATTGGCTAGCACTTTTAAAGGAGGAAAAGATTCTGACAGATACACCCCTCGTATCCCAGGATCAGTCTGTATAGTTTGTAACAACGGGTCAATGCCAAACACATATAGCAAAGGACTCATGGGACATCCTGCTTCACTCCTCTACAAACTTTCACTCTTGTTCCCTGCCACCCATTTACCTTTGGAATCACTGAAGTCACCTTATACAACTTTTGAATCCAAGAAATATAACCTGAGGGATTCCATATTGTTTCAAAACCAAAAATAATTATTCTTGACAGAAGGACTCAAAAGCTTTCCATTGGTCAAGAGTCAAAACCAAACTGATGCCCCCATATTGTCTACAAAACAAATCCGTAATAAGATCAGATTACCCTGTATACCTCTCTGGGGTATCACACATCCCTGTACTTTGCTGATCAAACCATCTGCATAACTTTCCAGATGATTAGACAAGATCTTACTGAAACATTTTAGATCTGAATTCATCAAGCAAATAGGCCTCCATTTTGTAACTGTGACCTATCTCCTTTTTAAAGAGAAGTATTAGATCAGCCTCTACCAATGAACCAGAGATATCGGGAAAGTGTAACAATTCATTAAATAGTTTCACCAGCTCTGTACATAAAGAGTCACAAAATAACTTATAAAATTCAGCTGGAATCCCATCCGGACCAGGAGTAGAATTATTCTTTGCTGTATGGATGACAGCTCTAACTTCCTTCACTGTTATTAAAGCAAACATCTGCGACTCCTGATCCTTAGAGATGTGTTTCTTCTCCAAAGCCTGTATGAAATTATCCATATTACAAACCATAAGCTCTTTACCAAAATTATCTGTTACATAATCATTTATAATGCGTAATATTAAAAGTTTATCTTTGTGCAGCGTGCCATTCCTATCCACCAGCTCTTCAATTGATTTAGTCTTAGTAATATTGTGACTATCCTTAAATGGATCAAAAGTTTGCTTTTTGCTGACAGTGCCAAACCACAATTCTTGATTTAAAGTTTTGGCCCTGTCATATTGAAACTGATACATATCATTCTTTACTTTCAGTATTTGTGAGCTAAAGTCATGCCCAGTTGTATCAGCCAAAGAAATGAATATATGCAGTTGCTTTCCATGCTGTAAATAAAAAAATATGTATCCCTA
This sequence comes from Neoceratodus forsteri, assembly GCA_016271365.2. Classification (NCBI taxonomy): domain Eukaryota; kingdom Metazoa; phylum Chordata; order Ceratodontiformes; family Ceratodontidae; genus Neoceratodus; species Neoceratodus forsteri. The sequence continues at coordinate 1,495,032,879 of CM057449.1, read as the reverse complement.
TTTTGTCTCCCCGCCAGTTTCTGAAAAAAAGATTTCACATCCCTTTTTGTATCCAGCCACCAGTCCTGCAAATTGTCATACAGGCATTGCAGAGAGAGCCTGACATCCCATAAATTCTGAAACTCAGCAACCACTTTGTCCTGATTTAATAAAGAAACATTCAATTTCCATGGAGGCTTCCCATGACAGAGCTCCATATGCCAGTGACAGTCAATATACACTGCTGAGTGATCCGAAAAAGCCAAGTCTGTAACATCTGACCTTTTGACCTCTACAGATTGAGATGCCCAAAGATAATCAATTTTTGTTTTTAACATGCCTTTTTGAAATTTAAGTCCCCCAGAACTATGCAGAGAGCAGTACGAGTCTTTCAATTTAGCAGTAGCAGTAATATCTTTTAGAGCATTAGAATCGCAAAACATTTTGGTTTGTAAACCTCTATCCTCCTTTTGAATACTACAATTAAAATCACTCCCCCCTCCATATTATCATTCTAGCCATACACAAAAAAGGTTGAATTCTTTTAACGAGATCTACTCTCAATGCCTTCCCCTGGTGGGCATACATATTAAATCTCTGCCTCCTGTAGGACACATCTAGAATCAGCGCCCTACCCGGCTCCAGATCTACCAGTCTGGAAACTTTTAATTCAGTATTAGAAAACAAAATTCCCAACCCATTACATCAGTCTTGATGCTGAGAGCAGAATGTGACTCCCTGATGCCATTTAGTATTACACTGCACAATCTCTTTGGAAGATTTGATCCTGGTACCCTGTAAAAAAATAATGTCAGAGTGTAATTGTTGTAGTTCCTGAAAAACCACATCCCTCCGTATTCCATTCTTTATACTGTTGACACTAAGAGTTAAAATACAGAAGTCACACATGTGTTCTGAAGGATCAGCAGCAGCCATTTAGCATTGAGATCTGGTAGCCCATCTCTTTCTCCTACAGCAACTTTCATCCATTTCTGAAGAAGTCCCTTTTGAAGAAACAACCAAGGAAGTATCTGACCCAGAATCCCTGTCCTCTGACATATCTGTTGGTTTATCTATAAGTAGAGGGGCATATTTATTAGATCGCAACTGCAACGTTTTTTTCTTCATTTTTTTCCGTTCTTTTTCTTTGGTTCAGGAAGCACCCCAACTTTCTCTCTTGTCCATTTTTTGTAAGCTACTGTTGTGAAAGGTGTCTCAGAATGTAATACAGGTGGGGGGGGGGGGAGAGGCATAGACGACTGGCCCACAGCAATCGGTTCTTCAATGAAGTCCTGATCCACATCTTGAGACTTTTCCTTGACCCTTCCATAACCAGTTCCACATCTAGTTTGGGTGAAGGGGCGTGACGCTGTTGATGTACCCCTTCTGCCATATCAATTGCAAGAGACTGACCTGCCCCTGCCTTCTGGTTTTCCCCTTGTGGTGCCAAATCCGGGTGCATGACTTGTTCTCTCATAGTATTCTCATTCTTCCTTAAAAGTTCTTCCATCCATTTTTCTGAGGCCTGAGCATAGCCTCATTTCTGTTCCTGGGTTATTAAGGCTTCCTGGGAGGGACCATCACCAGAATTGTGAGAGGCCCAGGGACACTTAATATAAGAGTGGCCTCTTTCCTCACAGAGGTTACATTGAAATTAATTTTTACAACTGGCAGAAAAAATTACCAGTTTCCAAACACTGAGTACACTTAGGAGTATCACAAGCATTACTAAGATGCAGTCAGGAGAGACATTTATGGCAAGGCTTAGGTTGCCCAGGATAAAATAAGGAGCCCCTGTCTTTCCCTAAGAAAAAAACAAAACCAGGTAGATGTGCAATCTCACTGTTGGTGGTAAACAGTTTACATTTGATCTTCCAACCACCAGTCCAAAACTGTTCAGAGTCAATAACTGGTACTGGATGTTCTAGCACATCACATCTTTGTTTGAGCCAGTACAGGCTGTCAGCGATGTCTACCCCTTCATTTTTGAACAGTACAGTAATCATTCTCACTGCTGGCTTTGTAATGGGGATGGCCAAAAACAGGGCCCATAATGGAGAATCTTTTAGTGTGTTATATTTGATCCAAAATCTAGCCAATGCTTCTACTGTTTTGAAGCTGATATCGTAATTGAAGTCATCCGTATGTATTAAGGCAAAAATCTCAGAAGCATAGAATTTCAAGGAATCTTTAAGTAACCTTCTGCCGATGTACACTCTATCTGGGGTGTCCTCCAAATCCCATTTGTACATCAATTTAATGGCATTCTGTCTTGGTTCTGGTTCTCTGGTAGAAGATTTAAACAAATCTGACATGCGTAATAGGGGTTTAAACATTTTTTGTTTATTAGGATCCTGTAAAATATCTTTCCCCAGGCCTACAGATAAAGATTAAGCTCCGACCTGCTATGCAGGCATGTCAGGTACCAATGTACCACCATTGTCTACTGCAGCTATTGGCTTTTGCTTGCTAAGGCCAGAAACAGGAGCACTCCCCATACCAGAATCTAACACACCAACATCCTTAGGTAGTCGTTTAGCAGTTTCCCTCACCCCCATATGATCCACAACAAGATCGGTATTGCAGGTACCCGATGAATGGACAAACTCCTTCTGTATCACTACCCCCATCTCAGTTATTGTCATACCATTATACTCACAGACTTTCTGGTCCTTGGGATCTCGCGACCAACCGTTCTGAGTATGCACCCAGCCCGCGGCCTGTAGCGCAGCCTCCGGTTGTCTGTCCTGCTCCCTTAAGTATGGTACCAGTTCCATCATCGCACTGGATTGTCTGGCCATCCTCAATGTTTTACCTGTCATCCCCCTCAATGATTTAGGCAATAAGTCCTCAAGTCCCAAATCCTCGTCTTCATCCTTAGGCAGATTTGCCGATGCAGCGGCCTCAACAGCATTCAAGCATCCGAGCATTTGGACATCCGTGATTTCTCCAGAGCTTTTTCTGGTAACAAGTCGTACTGGTACAATGTGCGGTACCTGCCTGTTCTGGGTTTCCACTTCTCCCGATTCTGGACTGAGCAATACAACATCCTCACCAACCTGATCGCAAGGGTCTTCGTAAGCCATAGTCAAACTAACTGGAACATCGATATCATGCAAAATACAGGCAGAGCCGTCAGGTCCAGACATAATCGGAGAAAAGTTCATTTCTTTAGCTTGGGTCTCTAAAGTAATTGAGGATGGGGAAGATACCCACTCCCCTACCTCACTTGCATCCTCTCCTGTCGACATCTTGGACATAGTGGCCATCCTCACTAGGACAGCAACTCCCCCTACTGACTTAGTAGGGGAAATTTTTATTTAGGTTCAGAAACAAGGTACGCATAGTAGCAACATAAAGAACATAATACAGATACAGTGCAACATAAGTGACCCACCTCACAATTCTAATCTATATCATCAAAACCCTCCAAAGATAGTGCTCATACAATTATAACCCCATACCAAATAAAAGCATGACATAGACCCCAGAAAATGAAACTCTTCACCCAACTTCATAACTAAATTCCTAATAACTAAAACATACTACATCCAATGTCCTACTAACAAAAGAAGAGAAAGTACACCAGATATGAACCCACCCAGCCAACATGTTCCCATAATTTGGAACCCACTGCTTGTCCCAAAGTACGAAATTCATACTCATATATCTTATCCAGCTGTCCCTGTACATTAAACAATACTTCCTGCTATGAGACCACTTTTCCTTGCAAAGATTGTTGGCATCATGCCTGCCATAATGACCATTTTAAGCAAGCCAGAATCACATAAATAGAGCTTTTTTCCCCCCATTTCTTCCATTGAGAGGGAAGCTGCCCTAAAATCAAAATATCATAAGACATATGACTAAAACAGACCCTCCCCCCACCAACCAGCCAAGTCATCCCAAATCCTTTGGACATACACACAATCAAAAAACAGATGCTGCATAATTTTTATTTGAACATGACAAAGCAGTTCCCCACAGCCCATCATCTATTTGTTTGTGTTTCTGATTGCCCTTCACATTCAGTTTCTGGTGACCACATAACCATACCAAATCTTGCATTTTAAGGGGAATCCGTGGCTCCACTATACTATCTAGCAACACCTCTATACTAGTTGTAGCAGGCACTTGAAACAAGGGTTCCTCCAAGTACCATTTCTCCATAACTACCTTATAAAAATATTTCTTCTCATGACTTATAAACCAACTAAGCTCAATCTTCCAAGTCCTAATATATCATAGAGTGGCCTGCAAAAAACCCGGAAGAGCTTTTTCTGAGGGATGCCATTTTCCCCTACCCCATGCCTTTAAAATGGGGCCCCACACAGCTGCATGCATTACAACCCCATGCCCTCTGATTCTAAAACTAAGGGATGTATTGAGCTAAAAAAGTAATTCCCAAAGAGATAAAATAAGGGCTGAATCATATTTAACCCCCCCACCTTCTAAGTCTGATATGTATGCACCCTCTTCAAAGGGTTCAGTCTACTACCCCATAAGAAAAGAAAAAAAGAGAACCATCACTTTCGTGTGCATAGCAAAAGACAATGGAAAGATGTGAGAAACATATACTGTACAAAGATGGGCACAATATACGCTCTAAGCAAATAAACCCTCTTTTTCCTAGTCATTTTCCAGGAAAGCCATGTCACAACCTTCTGATTAGCCATATCATATACATTTTTCTAATTCAACCCTTCTGACTCCTTTGTCCCAAAGTATAACCCCAAAATCTTAACATCCTTCTTGGGCGCAGATACTGGAAAATCCCCCATGTCCTGTGCAGCACCTAGAACCAAAACTTTACTGTTTCCAACATTAACCCTAATTCCTGTAGTATTATATACTTCTACTTTTTTAAAACTGCTTTACCAGATTCTAAGTCAGCTACAGTGAAAACACAATCATCTGCACAAGCAGTAACCTTCTGTAGAATAACCCCATCCTTATTTGTGATAGATCTAATGTCTTCTGCAATTTCTATCACCCTTAATACAGGATCCAGCCCAAACACATAAAGCAAAGGGCTCATCGGACATCGCTGCCGAACACCATTTTTCAGATACACTGGAATACCCAGATACCCATTCACCAAAGGTGTGACCTGTACTTCGGTATATAAAGTCCACAATAATGCTAAGAGCTGCTCTGGAATACCATTATGCTGTAATACTGTCCAAATATGCTCCTGTCACACTGCATCAAAAGCAGTCTCTTGATCAATTGATAACAGATAACCATCTAAGTTCGTACTTAAACATTGTTCCACCACTTCCCTAATAAAGATCAAATTCTGAATAATGTTCTTACCTGGAATCGCACAGGTCTGTACAGAACTCACTACTTTCTGAGTAATTTTAGCCAACCTGATGGTTAAAATTTTGGTTAAAATTCTATAATCTGAAGTTAAGAGACTCAAAGGCCTCCAATTCCTAACCTCCTGAGGATCCCCCTTTTTATATAAGAAAGTCATAACTCCCTCCTTCATACTTGATACCAGTCTATTTTCCTCCCAAATCGCCTCATAAATGACTTGCAACCAAGGAGCCAAGATGCCACAAAAACATTTATAAAAGTCATTAGGTATGCTGTCTATACCAGGAGTTGTTTGAGGACTAAGCTTAGCAATAGCTTCCCTAATCTCTGTCTCTGAGATAGGAGCTACTAAATTCCACTCATCCTCTTCTACCAACTGTGGTATTTCCAGCTGTTGAAAAAAAAAATTTTCCTGCCCTACCCTTTCTTTCTGAAATGTAGCCTTGACATGTTGTTGAATTACCAGCATAAGTACACTACCGTCTTCTACTAAACCTCCTGATTCATCCTTCAAAGCAGTCATCACCAGTCGCTGTGCCCCATGCAATCCTAAATCATAAGGGTTCACTTGTTCTTTGGTTCCTTTTGTCTGATATTTCTGTTGCATGGCCAACCTATCCTCTAAGTCTTTCAAATATATATATATACATTTTATCCTTTAGTGCTTGCAACTGTTGCCTCACATCACTCCTCCTATTAGCCGCCTAAGTTAATAACCGCGTATACCGAGCTCTGAGTCCGAAATACTTAATGTATTTACCTTTAGCCCTATCACTAGTAATATGTATATATAACCCCTTCAGATCTCTCTTGGTGTCTTCCCACTACTCAATAGGGCTATCAAATAAAGAAACATATATCAGCTCTCAACATTAAATATTCTATCATGGAATTTTGTATGAAAGCCTCCTGTAAAACAGCAACATTCATCTTCCACTACCCTCTCCCCATAGGAACCTTCTGCACCAGCCCTATCCGAATATTAACAGCCACATGATCCGATGTTTCCAAAGGCACTACCACTACATCCTGACATGTAACCTGATCTGATACAAACCAGAAGTCTATCCTGGTAGATAACCTGCTTTTGTAGAAAGTATGTGTAGGAGTCAGTTTCATAATATCATACACATCTCTTAAATTAAATTATTTAGCTTCAAGATCCGTAGCAAGGCATTAGAGTCACTGTATATCTTTTGTGTAGCCCTCCCCCAATCTCTGTGTGACAGACCACAATTAAAATCACCTCCCCTTAACACCAATTTTGAAGTATGCAGGTAGGGTTCTAATCTCTTAAAAAGAGAAACTCTATCTGTCTTCCCTATAAGGGCATGGATGTTCATAATCCTATATGCTATTTTATTTAAAACAACATCCATTATTATAGCTCTCCCAGGCAGAACATCAAAAATGTGTAAAACCCTTACATTAAGGCTGGAAAATAAAAAACCTAACCCTGAACAAGATTCTTCTCCTAAGGACCAAAAACAGACACCTCATCTCCAATCCCTCTGTACCTTCCTAACCTCTGTCAAAGACTGCAACCTCGTATTCTGTAAAAAAACGACTTGTCCAGACCCCTCTCTAAGACTAAAAAATGTAACCCGTCCCCTCTCAATAGCCTTAATGCTATTCACATTAATTGTGAAAAGAGAAATGCCTGCATCCATAGGAAGAAGAACAAGCAATTGTCAATGCCGAATGTTTGCCTGCTGGCATTGGCATTGGTAGTGCAGGAGTTAGCGAGATGCATGTAGTTGTAGATAGCTAGACAAATGAGCAGACGAGGTGGGCCTGTTGGTTCTTTTCTGCCGTCACACTGCTATGTTTCTATGACACCCTTGAACCCTAACCTTTCCCAATCAAGAGTTCCCATGGAGCAACCTAAAAGATGTTCAAGCCCTACACACAATTAAGCTAAGACTTCTCAGAATGCAGTCAAAACAAATTCACCCTCCCCTCTACATAATTAAGCTATAGAATGCAAATCTCTAAAATAAATGGATTTTTGTAAGGATGACAACTGCACAAAGTCAGTGGCTTGGCTTTGCACTTTGGGAGGTGACCACTGCTCCATCACCTCCTTCCTCCATGTACACTGCAATGGTCTTTCTGCGTTACCCTGCAGAATTCAGTTGTCATCACTCCTGACAAAAAATAGAGGAAATTATAAGAACTACAAGCTCAAAAGAGCCCAGCTTGAAATCTAATACATCTTTTCAAATGGCAGCTGTGTCTTTATATTTGGCATATATTTATTTACTTATTTCAGTCTAGGATTATAAATTGCCTTTGAGCCCAAGTCTCTTTTACAAAGGTTCCACGTCATAGGTTACAAGGATAGCACAGGTTACAATAAAAGAAGTAACATTTGGTAGAGATAGGTTGAGTGTGGCAGGAGAAGAAAAGCAAGGGGGCAGTAGCAGGTGGTCAGAGAAGGAGAAGAGAGAAAAGAAGGGTGGGGAGGGTATAGGGTGGGACAGGGAACGGTGTGAGGCAGCCAGGAGGTGTTGTCATAGTCATAAGTGCAGGAGAGAAAGCTGGCCCTGGGAGGGCAAGTGCAGTGGGCAAGGGGCCAGGCATAGATGGGCACAGGAGGATGGGTGCAGAATATTAGCCATGGCAGTCGCAGGTGCTGGAGGTGATAAGGGTGTGGCAGAGCCTGGATTTAAAAGCACCTAGACCAGTGGTGGTGATAGAATCATTGGCAAGAACATTAAACCAGGTGGGAGCGTAGTAGGTGAATGATCATTGGCCTTGGGTTGTGCAGCAGTGAGGAATCTGAAACAGCTGTGGCTTTGATCCCCTGGTGGGTCTAGTGCTGGCTTTTGTTTGAAGAAGGGTACTGACTCCTGGAGGGGTGTGATCACCAACTGGATTTTCTTAGTGACCACACAGGTATGGTACTTAATTCTATTTTCAAGTTGCAGCCAATTTGCTTGTGTGTAGAGGTTACAGGTGTGCGTGAGACGCTTAGCACCAGTGATGAGTCGGCAGGCCTTGTTTAGGGTGATGGTTACCCTTCTGAGTGCCATTGCAGTGGTAGCGCCATAGATGACGAGGCCATAGTCGATCTGGGAGATGATAGAGCTTTGAACAGTGGCAGTGAGGGCCTCTTTATTCAGGTGTCACCATAGGCGATAGAGTAGGCCCAGTCTGGAGTTTGCAGTTTTGGCAACATTGGTTATGTGGGTAGCGTAGGACAGGTGGGAGTCCAAGGTGATCCCTAGATATTTGAAGGATTCAACCTGCTCCAGCGGGCTGCCTAAGCAGGTGTTTAGGAAGAGTTGGAGATGTTTGTGCTTGTTTTGGTGGCTGGTGAAAATCATGGTCTTGGTTTTATATATTTTATTTGAGCATGCAGTTTTGTCAGCATTAATTATCTTGCAGAAATGTTCAAGATTCCCAAATCGGACTACTGTCCAGTACTTTAATTTATTTCACCTTTTAAGCCAACCACCAGTAACACTTTGTGCATATAATTCTCTGGAACATGATAATCTCACTGTTTAGTTTAGGCTTTGGGTTTTGTTTTGTAGCAGATTTAATGCCGCCGTTTTGTAGTGTTAGGAAACCGGTAGTACTTTTCCTGTGTTTTGGGAACAGGTTCTTGTTATTTATTACAAAGACCATCCCTGTCTAATCAGTCATTTAAATAGTTTTCAACATGGGAAGAAAAAATTTATGGCATTAGTTTTAACTTGTCTTCGGGATCCATAGTAGACGAGGTTCTGTTTTATGTCCAGGGGCTTATCTAAACACGTTTGTGCAAGTTTGCCTCTGGAGCTGGCCTTAATGAGTTGGAAAACCCAGACATGGTGGCTAGGAGCTCAGTAGGACACTAGCAGTGCTAAATTTACAGAATGGGCCACGAGCGCCACCTTGTGCATTGTCTTCGAGGCCATCTCATTGGAAAACACAACAGCACAACATAAATAACTGTTTTTAGAGAATAACAAACCATACACACTGCTTGTATATTTTAATTGAAAGTAAAAGGCAGATCTTGAAAAGAATTGTATGCAATCAGCAAATAAAAAGTGTACAGTCTTGATTTAAAAACAATATGTATGCTCCAGAGAGTCTAGTTTTACTTGGACAATCACATTTTCCCTATGTTTCTTAACTCTTTCTTAACTGCAGTAGAAACTGTGTTCTGACAACGACTATACAAACCAGCATGGCATGGTCATTTTAGGATCAGAGTCCAGGGCTAAAATAGGAGGAAACAGTGTGTCTCAGTTTTATTCTTTTATTTTAATTTAAGAATGTTTGGCAGAGAAAGAGAAACTGAACTGAAGTTCATTTCCTGGTGGGGGGCACTGGGATGCCATTGACTTGCTCTGAGTCACAAAGTATGCAGAGATGGCAGTGTGCTCCAAACTGAGGTCTGCTTGGTCTCTAGGTTCGCTGCCTGGTGCTCTAACTAGGTTACTTTGCCTCCCAAGCTTCATGGTAGTTATTAAAACAAGTTTTCCACAGAAACCCCTCTGCAGTTTGAACTTATGGTAATTCAAGTATTTCATGCATTTTAGTTTATTACCAAACACACATCAGCATTTAAAACCCTATGTGTTTCAGACACTATCCTTTATTCATCTATCAGGCTGCCTCCAATGCTGGCCAGAGTACTAGGGGAGTGCTGTACTGTCAGGCTGTGCCATTCTTGGGATCAAACATTAAACTGAGGTCCCTTCTACCCATCTCTGGTACTGTTCTAATGGGTGTCACGGTGCAAGTAAGATAACCCAAGGTACTTTACAGAAAGAGTAGGGAACTTTCTCTGGTGTCCTGACCAACATTCCACTTCCCTTCCCTTCAAACTGGTTCATCCAATTGTACAAGGCTGTGTGTGGGTGTTGATGTGTAAAATGGCTGCCACTATACATTCATTCAGACACTTCAATTTAGTCTAGCAGTGCTTGTAAAGTGCTTTGGGATACAATGTGTATGAAAAGTGCTATATACATTCTGATCCTTCTCTATCTCCTATTCTGTAACCTGTTTGATACCCACCATATTGTCTTATCCTCAAACCCAGGTTGCTAAGTTTCTTTTTAGCCTCCAGTGTGGCACAGTGGCAAAGGCAGTACTGAAGTCCAAATAGGCATTACTGAAGTCCAGATAGGCAACATCCAGTACCTTCACCTAATACACCTTCTTGTCACCCAGTCAAAGAAATCTGTGAGATCTGTTTCACGTGAGCTCCCATCAGTTAAACCATGATGTTAGTCATGCAGCCCATTTGCCTCCACATACCCCATCAGCCTCTCCTTCAGTACAGTCACTATTAATTTCCCCACCAGTAATATGAGAGTGACTGGCATGTAATTTCTAGCCTCCATAAGCATCAAGGGAGGCAACAGACAGCACTATATTAAACTGAACAGAGGAAGAGAGGTAGATGGTGATAACGTCATCTTTCATGGTGTGGTCTTGGCAGGTGAGGGTGTAACCAGGGATGTAAATAGTGCAATTGGGAATATTGGGGGAAAGGCAAGATTCTAAAACTATGAGGACATCAAGGAGGAGGGAAACCATCAGGGTTACAGCTTATCAGTTTTGTGCAGAAAACTATGGATGTTGTTGTGGGTCACCTGAAGTCCTTTGGGGAGATCGGAGGGAAGGGAATGGGCAGCACCAGGGTTAGGCACAACATCACCGACTATGAGGAGTAGTAGAGGCAGGATAAGTTTAATGGGGACTGGGTGGCAATGGCCATGCAGTGGAGATGAAGTGGGGATCAGGAGGGTGGAGGGAGATAGTGGTTCTTATAGAGCACCAGATGAAGCCAGAAGGAGACTGATGGGAGGAGGGAATAGCCTGGGAGTGGGAAAGGGGAGGAGGCAGGAGGAGGGAAGGGGAGAGGAGGAGTGGGGGCTAGGAGAGGGGGCATATGAGAAGGGGGGATCAGGGAAGCTTGCAGAAGGGAGAGAGGTTGTAGGCAACAGAAACGGTAGAAAGGAAAGGGCAATGGGAAGTATACTGAGAGCTGCATGGTCAAGAGAGAAGGGCTGTTACTATGAGGAGGCATGGGAGGGGTACACAGCTATGAGAAGCCACGTGAGTGAGTAAGAACCTGGAGGGACTAGAATGGCAAAAGGAGAAGGATCTCGTTGTATCTCTGTGTCCTTTATGCCTTCTGTAACATATAAACACTCCCTCCTTGTCCTGTCATAACATGGTGTATCCTGAATTGGCCAAGTTTGAACTATTGTTATCGGTGTACCATGAGATTCTGCTATGGTCACCAAATCCAGGCCTGCCACACACATGCATACATACACACAGACACAGACACCACAGCCAAATTTTGACATTCTCACATACACCCTCACCACTCAATCACTCTCCACCCTCAAACTGTCAGCTATCAACAAACTGCTGTGTAGGAGTGTGAGAGGGATTAATTGTATTTACCAAATATTACAAATAATGGAAAATGCACTATTCATTATTGAGATATGAATAAAGAACAGTGGCATTACTATTCATAGTCATGAAATACTTAAAAATAAAGCTAAAAGTGGAACCCACAGCCAAACTGTTTAAACATCTACAACCCCCACCCACCCACCCTTTCACCCTGGCAACACCCAAAATTTATTGTTTTAATAATTATCCCATGATGGATGACTGGCACAACCTTCCAGCCTCCATAGCTGTCCGATTTCTCTTGTAGCATGCATTTTTTCTTACTGTGAAGAAGATACCCACAGGCATAGAGAGACAATTGCCTCAACCTGCTCTCCTGCATGGTTGGTCACCTTCTTGTGAACGAAAGTGCTACCATGCATGCTCATATAGTAAAAAATTGGATCACATGATCAGCTGGTTTACTATGCCAACAAGCATGGAAGTGCTTTCATTCACAAGAAGGCAACCAGCTATGGAGGTGGGCAGGTTGAGTCACATACCTTTCCATGCCTGGAAGCTTCCATACAGTAAGAAAATGCTGGTGTTGGTGAGGTTAGGAATTGGGTGCTGCTGCTGGGGTGGAAGGCTAGGGTATTATTTAGCTCGCTACAAGAGACAGCATTTATCCATGGAGGTGGGCAGGTTGTGCTGTCACCAACTGTGGGACGGTTGAATAAACTGTAGGTTCTGGTGATAGGGAGGGGAGGGTTAGGGGACTGAGGTTGTAATCCTTAGACAGTTTTGCTGTAGAGGAGGGTGGGAGCCTGTTTTTATCTGTTTTCCCCCACAGGAACATGAACAACAAATATTGAATGCTAAACATTTTGGCACCTAAATGCAAATACTCAGCCAAATATTCCAAATAAGCTATTCACCCACCTGTACTACTATGAAAACACACACACACACACACACACACACACACACACAAACACACACTACCTTCCATGGCTGGTACTGACAACAGTACTCCCTTCCCACCCTCATAGTTACAGTTAGTGGTGGGCAAATTTGGCTAAATTCGCTCTGCGAAGTGATTCACAGAGTAACGCGGAATCTGCGAAGTGCTCCGCAACACAAAGTGGAGTACTTCGTGTTATAATGGGGAACTCAAAGTCCATTGAAAACAATGACTTTACATTACTCCAGCTTCCCAAACCACTTCTCCACCAATTTTAAGGCAAAGTAACATTGAAATCAATGTACTTTGCATCACTTTGCCTTGTTATTGAGTTCCAAATCGAATTTGCAGTGCTTCATGGGATTGCAGGTCACATGGGCTCTAGATTGTTCTGCACAGCCTCAGCTCTGTGTAGTGTGTATGTAGTGGAAGATGGAGACAGTTTCCTCTCAGAGCTGTGCCATTCAAATCCTCTAAAAGCTGTTAAAAAACCCTTTTTACTCCATTTGTTTTGCTCAAAATTTAGTACATCAATTGTAGGAAACCCTCCTGTGCTAATATCATCGAGTGTTTATTGTTTGTGTGTGGATTTTAAATGTTAATTTAGAACAGTCAGTCTGTGTACTGTGAAGTGTGCTTTGGGGGAAGGGCATATCTGTGGTGTAGGTAGATTAATTGGGAGAAAAAGGCAATCTTTCTCTTTTGGTTATATTTTTCTTGTATAACAGTGTTAATGTACACACAGTAATATTTTCAGTAATTCTTGAAATTTTTTTGCTGATTGTTGTGGTGCAGCAGTGTGTAATTTCATTTTGTTTAAAACATTTGGTTACATTACTAAAGGTTTTCAATTTGCTACGCATTACTTGTAGTGTGTGTGTGTGTGTGTGTGTGCGCTCGATGCATGCGTGCCATTAAATCAGATACCATTCATTGTGCCACAGAGTAATTGCAGCAGTGTGAACCTGCTATCCACTGCACCTGCATGAATTTTTTGTACTGCTTGTGGTATCTTTACTGGTAGTAGTGGACTGTTACTGCCGTGCACTACCACCACCCCCCCCAACTATCAAAATAGTATTCTTTTCCAAATTTGGATTTCTGATGGTGAGCACTGGTTAGGTGGTGTCGTTGTGCCTTTGCGTCTGTATCTTTTTAGTGCACAGTGCAAACTTACTCTGTCTGTGCATTTGCATCTTTTTAGGGCCCAGTCTCCATCTGTTACTTAAGTCACAGTTGTTTCTTTGGCTTCCCTTCTGAGTACTGGTGTGGTGCACACGATTCACGATCATGTCACAAATCACAAAATTAATGTTTTGTAGTAGTATCTCTCCAGGCTTCACCACTGTACCCATTGATATGAGTGTTCAAGCTGGTGAGTTTTGTGAACAGCCAGGTCATCTGTGACGTACAGCCATAGGCATTCGCGTTCCCAATACACTCGTCAGCTCCAAGTCCGAGAAAAATAAATTCATGTTTCACGGTCACGAATGCAGTCACGATTCACAATCACATCACAAATCACAAAATACATTTTTTTTTACTAGTTACTTGCATCATGTAAGCCTGTTTTGTAGGGTCTTTCAGACTTCACCACTGTACTCATTGATATGAGTTTCCAAATTGGGGAGTTTTGTGACACCGGTCGTTGTCATCAGGGAACTACAGCCGTAGGCATTCACATTCCTGTACAGCATGTGAGTGACAGTACTGTAAGCCATGTGATGTGCAGGGGCCTGATGCTTCCAATATTGTTGTCACTCCTCCTTACTTCAGTTTAAGGTGGTATGACAGCAAGAAGTCACAATCGCAATAACAAGGCAAAGTGAGCATTTCATGCTGGCCGCTCTGCGTAGCGGAGTGACAATGCAAAGTGCCCACTTCACCAGTGGAATTTAAATTCACTGCATCTCTAAGATGGGATACTTTGCATGTCTTGTTACACATTCATTTCACTTTGTCAGCACTGGGGAATTTTCTGGACAGAAGACAGTAGCATTTTGGGGATGAACATTAATTCTGGTGACTTTGTCTAACCACTGCCCAGATGACTGAGTGTGCCATTAATTCTGGGAGACTTTGCATTTCTTGTTACTCTCTCATTTCACTTCACCAGCACTGGGGAATTTTCTGGAGACAAGACGACAGTAGCATTTTGAAGATGCACATTAATTCTGGTGACTGTGTGTGTGGGGGGCCGCCAGTATTGTTGTCACTCCGCCTTACTTCACGTTAAGGTGGAATGACAACGCAAAGTAATAATACAGGCAAGTGGCACTTTATGCTGGCCACTCTGCAAAACAGAGTGACAACGTGAAGTGCCCACTCTGCATTCACTTCGCCGGCAAAATTTAAATTCACTGCATCTCTAGTTACAATACTATTGGCTAGTTACAAAGCATTGCAGAATGTGCATGTGCATCCTGCACATATACATGCAGACCACACCATCTGTGGAAACACGTACAGGTAATATGTTGATGATCTCTTACTTGTGTACTGGGGGGGGGAGGGGGAAGAGTCTTGTAGAACCAGCTTCCATCAGACCTGTAAAACACAATATGGGAAAGGGGTCACAAAGGATGCTTAGTTCTTAGGAAGTAAACGGGAAGGATAAAATCAGTTAGATGTAGAGTAATACTTATCTGATGGGGAAAGAATCAACGTCCTTTCAGACCTATTAAAATGAACAAGAAAAATAGGTAAATATGGAGAAAATACTGTACCGAGAGGTGAGCAGGGACAAAGACTGGAGTGATATGAATGCATATATGACAGCATAGGAATAAAGATAAAAGCAGCTTTAGATAAGTTACAGACAGGACGAAGTAGGAAGACAGAAATACTGAGAACAAAAATAATAAATGAAGAGTTAAGAAAGGAAAGAAAAAACATGGTGCTTTTGGGGGGGGTGGGGCTCAACAAAAACACCAGCAGTACTGGAATTACATTTCATGACAGCTTTGGGAGCTAGGGGACCTATAAGGGTGCTCTCTCTACATGTAACCCCCCTGCCTTCCCATTATATGTCCTGCAGTGGTGCATGTACTACCAGGGCTCATTTCAGAGCTAGGTTAGCTAAACCCTGGCACCCCCCCCCCCCGGGTCACCTATGGTTTTTGTCTCAAGTGCCATGATGGAGAGGAAACGGTATGGCCATCAGGAATACTGTTATGGGCGGGAATACCACCAGAGCTGTGTTCCTAAAAGGTAAGGGTGTTAAACT
This sequence comes from Neoceratodus forsteri, assembly GCA_016271365.2. Taxonomy (NCBI): domain Eukaryota; kingdom Metazoa; phylum Chordata; order Ceratodontiformes; family Ceratodontidae; genus Neoceratodus; species Neoceratodus forsteri. Next base: position 1,495,017,034 of record CM057449.1, on the reverse strand, counting down.
ATAAAGGGGACAGGCAGAGTGTGGCTCTGTGCCCCTTCCCATCTAGCATTCGGAGGCAGTGGGTGCTGCCAGATAAAGCCGCAGTGCATTCAACTAGCTATCTACTGATATATACAGTGCACCAACAGCAATGGAGTTTCTTCACACTGTGGATATCCAAGGGAGGACTGGGGCTAGGGACTTAGTTATTTATTTCTTTAATAACTGTGAACAATAAATGTATAAAACAAAGAAAATGCTGCTCTGAATCTATATTAACAACCTCCAAACAAAACTCCCAATGCCACAGATATATTTCAGGGGAGGGAACAGGGTGATTTGTGCTGAGGGATTGAAGGGGTGCGGGTGGTGAGTGCACAATGAGCAGTTGCAGAAGGGTTTACTTACACTCTAAATCTGCTTGCCTGCATGATTTGGGAAGACAGGGCCGGGGTGGTACAGCACACAGTGACTGGCAGCTGTGTGAGTGTTTCTTTAGGAAGGAATGTGGAGTCCCTTTATAAAAACATAGTAGTTGATCAGGGACATTGGGAGGGGGTGGACTGGTGATGGGTGGAGAGAATCTTATTTTTTTTTAATTAGGGAAAAATGCAGAGTCCTCACTGGGAATCTTCTAGATTTTATCCATAAAAATCAAAGTGCTGCTACATAGAACTGAACCAGGCTAATTAACAAGTTTCTGGCAGCACATTTGTAAATAGTCACAAATGTCCCTGAGAGTCCCCATACAATAAGATTGTACATTGAGGCCCCATGGCAGTCTAAAAACAACACATCTTGCCAGTGATACTGTAAAATAAGGAGGACTCTCCCCCCACTTGGAAGATCTATCTCACTCTAATTGGGTCCCGCGCTCAAACTGCTCTAACATGGATTTGGCCCTTACACACTTTTGGAACACCTTCCTCACCGCCTGGGACAAACACACCCCCCCAGCGCCGGGCTAGAGTCCATGGGTCTCACCTTCCCTGGATATCCCCTTAGCTGATAGCTTGCCAACAGGCCTGTGATATGGCCTGGTGAAACTACAAATCCACGCTCCTCCCAGGTGACTATATCACCTACTGCATGCTCCGCAACAAGTGCACAAAGGCCATCCGCTTAGCTAAGGCTGAATATTTTAATTACACACTAAATACAAATCTTCAGAGACCTTCCAAATTCTGGAAAGTCATTAACTCCCTTTTCTCCCCCCAAACAGCAAGCCCCCCCCACCTCTCCTCCTCGCCCAAGGGACTCTCCTCTCCAACCCCCTGAAGGTAGCCTCCGAGTTTAATTCCTATTTCGCTACTTGTACCCTGGCCCTCCTAGACTCCCTACCTTCTGCAACCACACCCTCTCCTCAGACATCTATCCCCTTACCATCTGGTAGGAACCCCTTTTCCTTCAGACACATCTCCCCCACCGAAACCCTAGACGCCCTTCACTCCCTAAACCCCTCCAAAGGCAAATCCCCTGATGATCTCGATAACAAACTCCCCTTCCTGTCTTCCCGCACCATCGCTACTCCCCTCACGGCCCTACTAAATCTTTCTTTCATCACCGAGTCACTCCCCTCTGAATGGAAGCATGTCACTGTCCTACCCCTCCCAAAAGGTGGTGATCCTACCTCCACAACCAACTACCATCCCATCTCCCTCCTCCCCGCCCTCGCCACACTCCAGGAACACCTAGTGTTATCCCAACTCTCCAACTTTCTCTCAGAAACTAACTTCTTCACCTCTTTTCAGTCTGGTTTCAGAAAACACCACTCTATCACCTCCTCCCTACTAAGACTCATGGACTCCATCCTCACTGGGATGGATAAAGGGCTAATCACTGCCACTATTTTCATTGACCTAGCAAAAGCCTTCGACACGTTATCCCATTCTCTCCTACTGTCCTGCCTTTCTGGGGCTGGATTAGCAGGATCCACCACAAACTGGTTCACTGTCTACCTACTAAATAGAACCCAATCCACTAAAATAGCTGACCACACTTCCCCCTCTCTCCCAGTCACCACTGGCATTCCCCAAGGCTCAGTTCTTGGCCCCATCCTCTTCTCCATCCTGCTAAATGATCTGCAAACTCTTGCTCCTCTACCGCAATCCACATGTATGCAGATGACAAGATCCTCTTCTCCTCCGGCCAGACCCACAAAGAAGTCACCTCCAAACATCAAACCAATTTCAACAAAATCCAATACTGGTTCAATATCAACCAACTCTCCCTAAATGCCAAGAAAACCATCTCTAGGTCTTTTGGCACTAGACAGCATCTATCCAAACTCGCCTCCCCTCTGAGCTTCCATACCTTAAATAACACCATCCTTGATGAAGTGCCCTCCTTCAGGTATCTAGTGGTTTGGCTTGCTCACCACCTCTCCTTTTCCACAACATGTGGATGCCATCATTTCAAAACTGCGCCCAAAACTTGGTGCCCTCTATAGAAACCGCACTAGTCTCCCACTACCTGTCACGTGAATTAGTCCAGAAAATGATTCTACGCTCCGATTACTGTGATGTAGTTTACAGCTCCGGTGCTAAGACCACCCTAGCCAGACTTGATCCCCTCTTTAATGCTTTCTGCCGCTTTGCCCTCGATGCACCCCCGCTCACATCACTGCATGCTCTAGCGTTCCCTGGCCCTGCCATCCCTGAGTAACCAGTGCCTAATTCATAGTGTTAAATTTGCTTCCAACTTCTGGCTCGGCTCCCTCCCTCCCTACCTTGTATCCTCCCTATCTTCCCCACCTACCCCCACCCACTCCCTCAGGTCTACTGATGCTAGGCTACTAGTCATCCCTCACCGAAGGACCACTGCCGGCCAATCGGCCTTCTCTTACCTCTTCCCTAAACTCTGGAATGGTCTGCTGGCCCAGATCCACCATTCTTTATCCAAACTCTCCCTATCCTCTGCCCTCTCTAACTTCCTTGCACCAAATTGCAACTGCCCCTGAACTCCCCCCCAATAGCTTCTCTTCCCCCGTTCCCCCTTGTGCCTGACCAGTGGCTCGGCCATCACCTAATTGTCTTGCTTATACACTGCCCTACGCACTTACACTCTCACTCTTACTCACTTTTATTCACTCCTAATATCTCCCTCCCCTTCTCCCTCCTTCCCCCATTAACTACACTCTTCAGCCTTCCTCACAGCTACTAACTCCCATCTCCTCCCCCCACCACACCTAAACCACCCCCCTACTCACCTAGTGTTTACTAGTCCTCTCCTCCTCAACCCCCTATTTTCGCTCTCCACCTCCTACTGTCAACTTGGTGCATCTCACTTCAGCTCATGTTCTGTTACTGGTACTCAAGTTCTGTTTTGACACCTATGTAATCATGTATTGCCCTCAATGTGTACACATGCTATGTATACCCTGTCCTTGTAGATCATGCTCTGTACTGTTCTCCTTATGTAACAAGTTCAAATGTAATCCCACCCAACTATGTACATTATCTGTATTGCTCTACTTCTAATTCAACTTTTGTATGTATACCTGCCTCCACTGTAACCACTCACCCCAGGTCGCACCGTGAGATGAGCATCTTTTTGCTCAGTGTGCCTTTCCTGGTGAAACATTTTCAATAAATAAATAAATAAATTTAACAATAAGCCAGAGACAAACCATAACGTTAAGATAGCCAGCATATTAACCAAAAAGTCTCACAACTGGTAGCAATAGTATTCAAAACTCATTGCAGCAGGTTGAGTTACTTACTGTAGATAGATTTTAAACACATCTGGCTTCTTGCTGCTCCCAAGGAAATCAACTTGTTTTGCTCTTAAAGAGGTATGGGAAAAAGTTTAATATAAAGTCACTACTGGCTATACACTGAATGGCAATGCAGCACACCCGTATCTTTAGTTTAGGGTCAGGCTTTGAAGAGTGAAGACGTGTCAGTGGTCCAACACCTGATGTGTAAGTAAGGGCTGCGGGGGAGTGCTCAGAGGGAGGGTCTGGTGGCCCAAAAGACATCAATGGAAAGTTTTTTTGTTACAGTTTTAAAATAAATAATGATAATAATAAAAAAGGATGCCGATCATGAACCGGGTGATTTTTGAAGGGTTGCAGGGGTGCTCAGAGGCAGGGTTTGGTAGCACAAAAGACATCAATGGAAAGTTTTCTTGTTACAATTTTAAAATAAATAATAAAAAATTATGCCGATCGTGAACCGGGTGATTTGTGAAGGGCTGCGGGGGAGCCCTGGAAGTCTCTTTTTGTTGGGGGGGAATTCAGTGAAGCCGATGGGAGATTGGGCACCCCGTCACCATTCTGACTTTTGCCACGCTGGGGTGGGCTCCCAGCATGGCACCTGGAAATGTGTTTGGGGGGGGCGGAACCAACAGGGGATTGGGCACCACCGTCGGCCATGTGGTATAGAGGGGGAGTGCATGAGCACACTGGGGTGGGCTCCCAGCTTACCGTAGTGTGTTCACAGGGGGACGAACTATCTATGACAGTTCAGATGCAGTGCTGATGTAGTCAATTTGCATACTGCCTAGGGCAGTATGCAAATTGTCTGCGGCAGTGTTTTCCTTAGAACTGTATGCCACTCCATATGAATGGCTGTCATAGATAGTTCAGACATTCATTGGAGTGGTGCAGCCACGCCTGCAAAAGGGAGCAGGACATTGGAAGTGGGGGAGGCACACCTATGAAAACTTGTATGGTGGCACTATGTTTCTGGCATATGCATGCAAGCAAACTTAAAAATGGTGACAAGAATAACATTTTATGAAAATAGTCTACCATAATCACTTTTTCTTTTTACGTTTCTTAGGCTTAGGCTTATCACCAACCCCCACATCTGTTGTTACTTCAGCCTGTGAAGAGGTAATAGAGGACCTGTTCGAATCTAGACTATCTTCTTCCCTTCCCTGTTCAAACAGTAAGGCATAGGAATTTTGTATGGGAAGGCTATCCGATTCCTTGAGCACAGACTGAGCATCTATCAAGGGTCTCCCAGCTTTAGATCTAGTAACCCTTTAAAAAACACACTCCTTCTGAATATTTGGGGAGGCATAGAATTTACCCCCACCAATACCTCCATACCCTGTTCAGATTCTGTACCCAAACCCACTTGTTCACATAAATCCATTAAGGGCTGAGCTGAGGGATCACAAAGTTTTCCTCAGCCACAGCGTCTGAATCATGCCTGATGCCTACCACTGTAGTCTCCCCCTCTAGATCAGCAGCCTGCTGCTCAGGGAGTAACTCCTGCCCCTGTCCTACCACCTCTGTAGAGGCCTCCTTCTGTGGTTCAGACACCCTTTGAGGTTTTAGATCCACAATAGGTACAGACATTAATAACTCATGCATTTGCATTTTCTCTTTTTGAGCTGTGGCTACATACGCATCTTGCTCAGCTCGAATGGCCAGATCTCTACTGTTGTGGGATGCCCAAGAACAGGTACAAAAAGTGTGTCCTTACTCATCACACAGATAGCACCTCATGGGCTGTTGACACTGAGCCCCAAAATGACCCACCTCCCCACAGAAGCCACATTTCTGCTTATCACAGATATTACTTAAATGTGCAACATCCCCACATTTGAAACATGCCCCGGGTTGTCCTCCACGATCGCATCCTAGAAAAAAAACAGTTTGGCAAGTGTTTAGTCAAGCCTTGCTCCAAAGTTAGAACAATCTGATATTTCCAACCAGCAATCCACAGATGCTCATCATCTAGTATAGGCTGTGGGTATCCTTTAACAGTACAACGCTGCTGCAACCAACAGGTAATATCAGCAACATTCACCCCCTCATTCCAAAATAGAACTGTAATTTTTTTTGTCAGGGGCTTCATCAAGGAAATAGCCAGAAATAGTTTCCATAAAGTAGAGTGCTTCAACATTTAATAGTGCTTCCAAAATCTCTCAAGGCCTCTAGGGTGTTTAAAGCTGATATCAAAAATAGAGTCCCCAGGCACATGTATCAGGGCATACAACTCATAGGCATAATGCTTCATACCTTCTTTCAATAATGCCCGACCTACAAAGTGTCTACCTGGAACATCAGAGATATTGCCTCAAAACTATAAGCTTATGGCATTTCTTCCCATGGCAGTCTCAGATAAAAGCTGGGAATCATTCGGAAACAGCTGATCCCAAACTCTATTATGCCACACATTAACAGGAGCCTGCAATGGTTGTTCAGGTCCTGCTCGTGGCATAGGACTAGCAATCTGCTGCAAAGGAACCTCTCCAGCCAAATCCACCAAAGGATATAACAGGGTGGAAGGGAAACCAGCAATTCAGGCACCAAACCATCACCTTCTAATCTTTTGATGTCATCCAGTAAATTAGTAGCAGCATCAGGCTGTGTGACTGGGGATTTTACTAAGGGAGATAGTTGCCCTGGAATTAATACAGAAACAGATCCATCACTTAACTCAGAGGACTAAGCAGAATCTAAAAGGGACACTTAGGGACCAAACCATGAGCCTGTGCTGTCGGAAAGTTAGCATCCCACCTAGTGCCAGCAAGATCCCTTACCCACCCAGCAGCTTCTAAAGCAGATGTAACCCAGCCCGCAGAAGCAGTGGAAGGCCCAGCTAGAGGCATCACTACAGAGCTCTGGGTTGAAACAGGGGATCTGCAGGCGACATCGGGGACCTAAGGACGAGTTTTATGTCCCTTACCAGCGCCATATTTAGTCCCGGTTTTCTTTCCCCCTCCCAACGAGACCCTAATGGAAAAAACAATTGGGGATAAAGACCTCACTTCTCCACCATCTATCTAGCTAGAAAAATCATCAGGCACAACTTCCTGCTGGACCAAAGTCCCTATAGGCCACAAAATCATTCTTTCACTGTCAGTCTGCTATACCCTTCCATTGCTCCCATCCGATGTGGAAGCCACCATAACAAAAGTTACCTGCTTTATCAGAGAGCTGGGAGGAGCAAAATCAGGTCCTGAAACAGTCCGTTTTACATCATTGCTCAAATTCTCCATACTCCAACCATTCTCCACACCTCTTGGTGCCACATCCATTTCCTGAGTAGCAGGCTGCACTTCCTGCAGCTGCAATTCCTCCTCTAATTTGGACTGGGTACCCACAAATAGTTTTTCAGCCAGCAGCATCTGTTTTCGGATATTTGCAGCCTTATCCTCCAAGACAGCTGTCTGAACAGAATCCTGAGCCCCGATTTCAGGCCCATCCCTGAGACGTAAGTCATCTTGTTTTCCATCCATATCCTCCGTGGCTAAAACAAACAGTTCCTCTGGTACAGGAGCCACTTCCATGGTGCTCTCCAAATCAGGGAAAGCTGAGGAGGAGACCTGCACCTCAGCCACCCACAAGTCTTACTTCTCCAACACCACCAGAACTCTGTTCACTCTCTCGCAGCAACGCAGTGCCCCCTAGCGAAAAAAGTAGGGAATTTCCCTGGTATCCTGGCCAAATTCCCCTTATTCACTTAAAATGCCACCAACAGCTTAATCTGGTTCAAGGTCAGTTGACATTCATCTTTATCCCCCTCCTCCTGGGTCGTGCCTGAAAATAGGCAGAATTTGTCTAATGCACTTACCCGGTCAACAAAAACTAAATAAATAAAAAGAATACAACCCAATTAATTCTGAGATAAAAAAAAAATGTCACCGTAATAACCATCCCGTTTGATTTTCACTCTCTTCTGTCATTCATTACCCAGTGTCAGTTGCTAAATAGAATACAACCCAAGTAATTCTGAGATTAAAAAAAAATTCACCAGAATAAAAACATCCCGTTTGAACTTTTATTCTCTCCTGCCATTCATTACCCAATGTCAGCTACACAGCCTCTCCCAAACAAACTACAACTTCCATGAAACCACGGGGCAGCTAAAATAAAACACAGCAGTCGGAGGGACAATTTTATTAGAACATGAATGAGACAGCTAAGAATTTTATCATTTAAACTTTAAAATTATTATTTTTTTAAAAAACAAAAGTAATACAGTGACCCATTTTTTAAGCTCAGTAATACCCTCTAGGGTGGGTGGTATGGACAATAAGAGAGCTTCCAGTGGCTAGAATGCCCTCTGCCTCTGGTGTCGGGGCCTCATTACACCCCTGGGCAGTCCGGTATTGCCCAATACCGCCCATCCTGTTGGGTATTATTGCTTACTCTGGAAACATATGTAGAATCAAAAGCCTCATAACATGCCAGCCCGGTAGCACTGAGGGTTGAGGTGCTGGATGCCACACCTCACGGCACACCGATGACCCGGGTTCGGGAACGAACTTGAGTTGACGGGGGCTGGCAGGGGAGAGGAAGGACTGAGCATCCTATGACTACTCTCCTTCCCCTGGGGTGGGTGGGTGCACCGCATCGTGCTGCAGTGGCAGCTGGGGGAGGCCAGCTGCACTACAGTTGCGTGCCTAGCAAGGGGGGAGCACAGTGGGCATCAGCCCAGCTGTTCATCTGACTCCATTACACATCCAGCTCCCAGGAGAACAAAGGTGGCAGAAAATAGTGGGGCAATCTTGGCAGCTGATGGCCACGCCTTGCATCACCGGACAAGAGATGTGCCTTCACCAGGGATGCGGTTGGCCCCTCTGTGTATGGGGAATATAAATTCATGCACCAGACTAGGTCCAGGGGTGCGGGTACTGTGGCCAGAGGTCATGGGGGACCACTCCGCAGGAGGAGGAAAAAATAAGAGTAAGATAAAAAAAAAAGCCTCATAACATGCTGGGTATGCAAATGGAGGTATGCTTACTAGAAAAATGTCTAAACTTTTGTTCTACCAAAATCCACAAAAATAAGTTATGGTGCCTGTGTGAAGAGATCAGTTGCAGTATTCTACACAAATTGGAAGGATCTGAAGTAGCTAAGTACTCTACATAGTTGGAACGTCATCACCACTATTTCCCTATCATCAGCTGCAGGAAAGGGGTAAAACTGGGCAATGATAAAAGCAACCCCTAACTACACTATAGCCCACAAATGGTGTTTCTGGATTAGCTGACGCTACATCTTGTACTGTACGGTGAGGCGGCAACAATTGCTTCTTTGTTATTCCTACCTTTTTTTTCTGTTGTAGAGTGTGGTGGAATGAGGTAAAATAAAATAAAATAAATGTGATACAAGAAGGCAGATACATTCCCATGTATGTGGTTTCTGTAAACACACATGTAATTAAAGCCTCAAACCCAGCACAAGGCATCATAGGTATGCAAATCCATATATGTGTGTGTGTGTTGGCAGGTAGTAAACTGACTAAAGAAAGCTTGCTACTACATTATGATTGCCGCTTAACTACTCAGACCTCAGCACAGCTGACTCCCACAAAAAAAAATAATTATAATCTCTAAGGCCTGCACAAGAGTATGCTTCACAGCAGTGGGTTGAAGCTATCACTTACCGCCTAAAAATCAAGTCCTTTGAGGGTGGGAGAAGTATTTAAGAAATTTCTTCAACAGGTACTACATCCTGCTAGCCATGTCACTACTCAGGCCTCACAGCCAACTCATACACACTAAACACAACAGCAGTTTTTAAAATATCCACAGCAGAGTTTATTTACCTACTTACTTACTTACTAATTGAAAGCAGAAACAGGCCACATGGTCTATCAAGTCTGCTCGAGTGTGCAGCTAGCACCTCACTTGCAGCTGCCCCTTCCCACCTTGACCCCCCCCCACACAGAGGAGTGCCAACTGACCTTGAACCAGATTAAGTTGTTGGTGGTATTTCCAGTGAATGGGGGAATTGCTGGCCATTTCCAAGATGGCTACTTGAAGCACGGAGCTGAATGACATGGTGGTGTCAGAGGCAGAGGAGCTTGCCTCCTCCTCTGTCCTCTTATCGCAAGAGGCAAATGTTCCACAAGATAATCTGACGGAAATACATGATGAAGAAAAGATGATATCTTTGTATCCACAGATGTTTTGAGTTTGCATATGGACCCTTCGGTACAGTTCTCTATAAATATCCATGAAATCCCTGAACAAAACACAGGAAAACAGCAAGATCTCTTGCAAGGAAAGGCTATCTAAACTCACAGAAGAGGAATGCCGACATGCACGATACACCATGAAACTGAAATCAGCCCTGGCTAAATGGAAATCTGAACGGGAGTTTGACAATGAGCATGGCCCACCTAACAGTGCATTAAATGGTGCAGGAGCATCAAAAGGCCCGACAACTTGCAGGACTGACTTAATATGGGATCCACAGGTAAATGCACTCTCAATTTCTGTTTGCCTATATAAAATGGTTGGCAGTGAAAATATTAAAGCTAATGTGTGCCAAGACCCGAGTGAGGGAGCAAGCCAAAATGCCAGAGTGAATTCTGGACGTAGTGGGCAAGGCAGACCGATGAAAATTCCCTCAGATTCTGAAAGAAATACAGATTGTAAGCAAAAGGAAGTAAACACAGTTGAAAAATATAGCTCCTGAGACAATTAATGACAGTTCTGCTGAAGGGAACACCACAAATTCAAACAATTGTGTCATGGAACCTACACTAATGTTTCAGACAGACCCAAATCAACAGGCTGGTCTAACTATTTTTTCTTTCACCGCTTGTCCTCAGCCTGCTAAATTTTGGCCAGTAGAAGGAACAAGATTAAAACAATATGCATTAACATCAGCTGAAAGGAACATTTCCAGAAATTCCTCAGAATGCAGTGAAGACTCAGTAGAAGAACCTACTGGGGGTTCTTCAGGAACTTCTAAAGAAAAAACAACAGCCCCAGCTCACCAGAATGTGTTCACCCCAAAACCTCTCAGAACTAACCCCTTTTCTCAACAGTCACCGGAGAAAGCATCATTAGAGGCTGGGTGGAAGAGACTATCAAATGGACAGTGGCTCCCAGACCCTGAATGAGATAAGGGTAATTTCAACCTAAATATCCCAGAATGGCACCCATCAGTCCAACTACAGGTACCTGCAATGGAACCCCTCTTGGAAATCCTCCTGGACAAAACTATGTCTGCTTCTAATCTGGACCCAAGTGATTTTGTTAACAGTAATGTGTTAAAAACTGTGATACAAGTACAGGAGGTAATATTAGACGCAGGCACCCCCCCCCCTCAAAGTGGGGACCCAAACTGAATGTAATGAGCCTCAACCCCTATCAAACCAAGCAGACAGCAAGGACTCTGGGAGGTGTGAGGAAACTCACTCTCAGAGACCTCTACTGTCAGAACTATTTACCAGAACAAAAAAAGAAGCTGCCTTCAGGAGAAATGCAGTAAGAATAAGGTACAAAGGGGGGCTAGAAACAAAACCAGACAGACAAAGAGGTGTTTGCATTTATTAATATATGTGGAAAGGTTAATTTTGACATCAGTTTCAGATCCTCATATGTGCTGAAGTTATTCTGGCAGCAATATAATTTGGTGAAATGTTCCCCTCTTTGGTCCCCCTTTCTAGTTATACCACTTACTAAACCACTGATAAAGTTTGCCATAGTAATGTTCAGAAATGAGGGTGTTCATGTTGATGACATTTCCTACAGGTTGTCACAAAAATGTGACATTTTAAGTGCACCTAAGGCTATGTTGGTTTACAAGCTCTTTTGGACGAGGGTGGGCAGGAAGTACAAAGTCAAACTACATCAGAATGAAAATGAAATTGAACACATTCCTAACTCATTTTTATTAGGCAGGGATAGGAGTGTGCGTGTTTTTATGCAGGGTAACCGAGGGCATGTTACAAATGCAGGTCCCGTACTCACCTCTCCAGCATCTGTGACAAACTAAGGTGTGATAACTGCGGAGAGGTGGGCCACATCAGTGTCCAATGTGCTAATCTTACCATGTGTGACCTATGTGAAGAAACTAGGCATATTATTTTCAGAATGTCCTTGGGCAGCTAAGAAAAAAGCCATGGTCATCAGCCCTGACCTGCTAATTCAAAAAGCATAGGAAGCCACCACAGCCCCATCTGTTTCAAACAAGGAAAAATCTGCACCCCCACCACCACCTACACCCAATACCAGGACCACAAATACTGAGAAAAGAACAGACCCCAAAAGAAGAGAAGATGATGCAGGGGACCCACATAGTAACAATAGTCTTAGCCAGGACCAGCTAACCCCAGTCTGTTACCAGGATCCTCAGGGAAAACCACAAGGCAGCCCAAAGGACACCCTTCTCAAACAAAACCAGCCCCTGCCCCTAGGAAATGGATGACCAGGAACACAAAACCCCCCTCCCCATCTCCCGAACCTTTAGATATAATGTCAGAAAACCCCCATGCCTCTTTAGCTACCACTTGGGGGAATCTGACATGGACACTGGGGACTTAGAAAATCAAACTCAGAACTTGAAAAACCTAGCTGACCCCCTTGGCTACAAAGGGAAGAAAAAGAAAAGGAAAAAAAAAGAGCTTCTAATCCTAAAGGCATATGAACAACCTTAGTATAGGTTCCTTGAACTTCTGTAGTCTATGCAACCCAGTAAAAAAGACAGACCATATTCCAATATATTTCCAATATTCAACTGGACATTTGTTATCTACAAAAAACATGGATGTATTCGATCAATCAGGTGAAAGCCTTTCAGGCAGAATGGACTGGGGGTCCATCATTTTGGTCCTTTGGCCCTGACAAAGCAGATGGGGTGGAGCTCATGTTTAGTTCATTCTCTTTTACCCTGTCCAAGTTCATTGATCTCTGCCACCCCCGTACACCTGACCCTACCCATTCCTTGTGGGCACATGCATCCTAGCTGTGTTCACCATTTTACTATAGCTGCCTCTGTTAACTACCTACACTTCTCCTCCTCCTCTACACCCTACTCTTCCTATAATGACCCCTTTCAATAGCACTGTTGTACATGAATTGTTTACTGTTATTTCACTGTGGCTTCCTTGTTGTTTGTTATTTCTGACATGGAACCTTTGTAAAAGAGCCTTGGCTCAAAGGTACTTGTAATCCTACAATAAATAAATAAAATAAATTGATCTAATCCCTGGGAGACTTTTTATTATTGATGGTAAATGGAATCATTACACAGTTAGACTCATAAACATTTCTGGGCCTCAGACCAAGGCAGACAGAGTGGATCTCTTAACACAAGTGCAACCTTACCTTCACACCACCTCCCATATCATTTTAGGGGAGATTTCAACCGTGACCTCACATAAAAGGGCAAAACACAGGACTGGAAAAAAAAAACTATTGCGATGCAAATGCTCTTCAAAAATGTATAGAAAAGCAGATTCAGTGCCCTGCTTGAACTTCCTGGAAAGGGGACCCACTTATCCCTATAAAAAAGGTAGACTCACTTCAACAATAGGCCACTTTTTTATTTCAAAAATCTTACCAGATCCCCAAATAAACATCTTCCCTACAGAATTCTCAGACCATTTATTATTGCAGATTTGGTTTAAATCTACTCCATCCCACAATAAAAAAAAACATTAGATGGAGGCTTAATACTACTTGTCTGTCAGACCCCCTATTGCAGGAAAAAATCCTAACTATCCTATGGGCAAGAGCATCTGTAAGTGTCCTATATGAAGATTTATGAGAATGATGGGCAGATTCAAAGGTAGACATAGCAACTTGTTTACAGTATTATGGTAAAACCAAGTCCAGAAATCAAGTTTTTCAGTATTTAAAACTAAGGAACCACCTACAGTATCTTTATACCCTGGATGCTACCACTAGACAAAATTATGATACCCAAATTGATGAAGTAAAACAAGAAATGAAGGAATTTCAATACGACAGCGCCTACAATATGAGGGCAGAATTACAGTATGGGACCCAGAAAACCCCTCTAGGAGACCCATATGAGGCTTTTAAAGCTAGGAAAGAGGCAGTGGCCATACAGAGTTTAAAAAAATGAGAAAGGTGAAATTGTAACTTTAGGTGAGGATCTTCACATAGAGATTTCCAAATTAATGCACTCCCATATTATGCCTGACCCCCCCTACCCCTCACAGACGGACATAATAAAAGAATATTTGAAAAATATTAAGACACAAGTCCCTACAAATGATTTAATGATTGTAAAAATGATAAATACCAATAAATTGTGGCTGTTTATATCTAACTCTCTCTTCACCCTAGTAGGGTTACAAAGATAATGAAAATACTTTCTTTAAGTTGGATCACTGTATGCATAGTATAGCTGCTTATAACAACCTAATTATTCTCATTGAGGCATCAGAAATAGAAGCAGTTATTAAGAATCTAAAACTAGGAACATGCCTGGGCCCAGATGGGTTACCTTATGAATTCTATAAAACCTTTGCAGCTGAACTTGCACAATGTTTACAGGGAGTATATTCATATTTTAAGGAGCTCAGCACATCCCCCCCTTTTTCACATCTGGTTTCCTCCTTTTTTTGTTCAAAGCAGGAGACAGGAATAACATATCTAACTGGAGACCCATAATCATTCTAAATTCAGACTTCAAAATCCTATCACAAATATTGAACAATGGACTTAGAGGCATAGCTAAACAACTAATACACCCCTCTCAACTCTGTGGTTTACCCGATAAAAAAAATACAGCATGCCATAATGGTAATCAGGGATGTTATAGAACTATATTCAGCTTGTACAAAAAAAGGCCTGATTATTTCACTTGATCAAAGTAAAGATTTCAACTGGGTTCACCATGCGTTTCTTTTTGTAACTCTACAGCAGTATGGCATCCCTGAGATCTTCATTGAATGGATAAGGACGCTATATTCATCAGCAACAGTACACCCAATTATAAAAGGAGTTATTTCAAAAGGCATCAATACACAGACAAGGTTCATCAGGGGTGCCCATTAAGTCCCCTATACAACTTCTCCCTGGACCCACTATTAAGGAAACTAGAAGCCTAGGAACACTGGCAAGGATTATCTGGACCCTCCAGGCAAGACAAGATAAAAGTACAGGCATATGCTGATGATGTCTATATTTTTATGGCAGATGGTACACATATTCCACTCATGCTTAGACAGATTAAGGAATATTCCAGGATTTCAAATTCAGTTTTAAATGTGGAAAAATGCAAAGGACTGTCCATTGGCTCCCCAGCCCAGGTTAGGGAGAAAATTAATAGCATAAAAGTATCTCCAGACTCCTTGAAATCCCTTGGGATACTGTTTGGATCCCAAACCTCCCAACTGAAAACTGGGAAATGGTTATTCAAAATGTAGTGAAAAAAGTCATATGGTGGAAAAATTGAAAACTCTCCAAAACTAAAAGAGTACACATCATAAAGAGATTGTTAGTCCCATGTATTCTGTATATAGCCATGATATCCCTGCCCCCCCTAAAAAAAATTGGAGTCTAGAATATATCCTTGTTTTTCCAGATCCTGTGGGGGAGCAGGCTAAATCCCAAGAAGAGATACAGTATTATACTTATCTCACAAAATCACAAGGTGGTTTGGGGATGATTGATCCCATCACCTTCTTTTATAGCCTCTTTATCTCCCAATCCATGAAGAGAGCTTGTATTCCTGTCAACACTCTTTATTGCTTATGGAGTGTTAATAACCTTCAGGCTTATTTACAGATTTGGACTGGACTAGAGGCCCAAAAGCTCCTCCCTCGCCAAAAGATTCTAGGTTTTATTAAACCTGCTTTGCAAAAGATGCACAAATGGAAACTGACAAAATGTCATATAGGCCAGCTCCCTGGGCCTAAACTTTACAACCATGTCATGTCCCACATTTATCCCACCAAACCAGAATTTTAAGAAGTGCCCTCAGACTCTGATCCCTGGGGTACTACAGCAGCTAAACAATGACACAATTCCAGTTCACATGTGGGAAATCCTATGGTTTTCAGTTTATAGGAGACTCAACATCAGAGGAAACCTAAAACACAAGGCCCAAGAGGAAAGATTATACCCATACAACTCATGTCAAGCTATGGAAGAATCTATGGAGCACTTTCTTTTTCCTTGCTCATATGTAAAGCCATTATGGGCATTTGTGGGGCAGAGATGGAAGCTTGACTGGTTAACATCACTAAATTATAATATGCTAATACTCTGGCACTATTCCCAGCTATTAAGTAAATTCAATAAAGGTACCCTAACCATATTTTGCTTTTGTTGTCTAAAGTTCTATCTATCGCAAGCAAGATGCCAATAGGTCCTGTATCAGAAACTGATGTCATATGAAACCTTTAGTGTGATGGTAGAAAAAGCAGTGATTTCAATTTACGAAAAAAATGTGGCAAGTTTCCCCCCTTATGAGGTACAGAAGTGGTGGAAGGGGCTGTTTAAGTTCATCAAGTTTAAGTAAACTGAGGATTCTGGGCTGAAGTATCAGAAAGGTACCTATAGCATAGCTGATTGTAAAAATCATAAATACCAATAAATTGTGGCTGTTTATATCTAACTCTCTCTTCAGCCTAGTAGGGTTACAAAGATAATGAAAATAATTTCTATAAGTTGGATTACTGTATGTATACTATAGCTGCTTATAATGAAATGGATTATATACTTGATGAAATGTTAAGTATGTTTGTATATTCTTTTTGATGTGATTTAAATAAAAAATTCTCCTACTCTTTTCAATAAGTGCCATGGGATCTTTAATATCCACCAGAACTACCACCAGAACAGGCAGATGGGACCTCGGTTTAATGTCTCATCGGAAAGATGGCACCTCAGAAGTGCAGCACCCCTGTCATGCTGCACTACAGCGTCAGTATCGGGATATGAACCCATGTGCCAGGTGTGGGAACAGAACCCACAGCCCTCTAACACCTCTCTGCCAAGTGCAGGAATTGAACCCACAGCCATTCCTGACAGCCCTCTGATCTCCCGGCCTCAGAGGTGAGTGTGCTACCTACTGAGCCACTGAGACTGACAGTTTGCAGGAAAACAAGAGGTGGAAGCGAGTAGAAAAGTGAAATGGAGGTGGGCCGATATAGTAATAAGAGAGGATAGAGGAAAGGGTTATGGCGGAAGGAAGGGAAAGAGTGAAATAAGGAGAGAATGGGAGGAAAACAGAGTGGGTTGGGGAGGAAAATAGACAAAAACACCAATCACACGCTACATGAGCACGATAGCTGATAGTGTGCATCTGTGATTAAAGGCTAAAGTCACAACAAAATACAAAAAAAAACAGCACCTAACATGGCAAATAGATTCTACAATATTTTTTTAATGTGCCATACACCACGATGAAGTCTCCCCAGTGCTTCGAGGACACACTGCCTCTTCATCAGGGGGCTGAGTCATACAATTACTACTTGCATATTTATAGTGAGATCTCTTTTAAAGCTGACAGACATCAAACATATTCATACAGTAATATATAGATATATGAATATTACATAAAACATTCAATCGATACATTAATCTGAGAAAATCAGTCTGCATATTATAATAACAAAGATAGACATTTCATTACTATAAAAATATTAAATCTGTAAGAAAAAGCGCAGCATTTTCCATAATGTAACATAATTGCAAGGAGGTCCCTGGATGTGTACGTGTAAAACAAGGCTAACTAGTGCAACATAGCATAATATTGTCTCACAGAAACTTCTGATCTATGGTTATTTAAGCCCAAAGATTGCCAGTAATGAAACGTTTGTCTTTGTTATTACAATATGCAAAATGCCTGTTTCAGACTAATACTGTATCAATTGAACGTTTTTTGTAGTATTTATGTACAGTATTTATACCACTGTTTGAATATGTTTGATGTCTATCACTTTGAGAGCTCACACTATAAATATGCAAGTAGTAATCGTATGACTCCACCACCTGATGAAGAGGTAGAGTCCTTAAAGCACTGGGGAGACTTCTTTCTGGTGCATGACACATTAAATAAATATTGTAGCAACAATTTGCCATGGTGAGTGCTGTTTTTTCTTGTATTTTGCAGGGGAGGAAAATAGAGTTTGGTCTGGACACTACCAATGATATAAACCCATATTGCAAATTACCGTATCGCAAGAAGAATTATTTAAAAAAAAAATGCTTGGTATCCACACATATTCCATATATATGAACAAGGAGAAAAAAGGGGCTCAAATAGAACATCAACACAGAGTGAAGAGTGACAAGCATGATGAATAACAAATAGAAAGACCACAGGGCTCACAAAATGTTTCTGCAATCAGAGTAGATTGCTAGAGAGTTCCCTTCCTCAAGAGTTATTTCTGAACTCACAGGTGAGTGACCAAGGAGTTCTGTTCTGTCCCCATTACACAATGAAATAAGTGCAAGCTTTTTTTTTTATCTTGTCATGTTTTATCTTGCCAAGTGTGGTAGATGCAGTGGCATGCCCCTTATCAGGTTGGATATTTTCATTCACCAGAGTAAGCTGTCTAGGATTGTTGAGGTGGGCAGAATCCTTGCACTGAGTCCTGTGTTGACTGTTCCCAGGTGTCCAGGATGTATCTCTGCAGTGGAAGCATGTAAAGTCTTGCCCAGGGCACCGTGTCTATCAGTGCTTCTATTAGTCCTAATATTTGTAAGTAATTTCACACTGCTTTGTTCGGCTGGGACCTGATTGTGTTTATGTGTTGAAATATGTTTTGTACCTTCTCCTCCAACTGTGTCACTATACTGAGTCTTGTGTTGATTATTGCTCCAAGGTGTGTAATCTGTTGAGATAGAATCATTTGATTTTTTTTTTCCAGTTTATTATCCAGCCATGCTGTTGAGGCATTGACTATCAGCTCCATGTTTTTCTGGGTTTAAGCCTGAGATCTCACTTGCATGAGCCAATCATCCAAATATGGTATGATGTGAACTCCCCTCTTGCTCAGGTCGCTGCCAACACTACCACTGTCATTGTGAATACTTGTGATGTGGAAGCAAGGCTGAAAGGCAGACAGTTGTATTGGTAGTGCTGTCCATTTACCTTGAACCTGATGTATTTGTGATGATTCTGGCAGATACTGATGGAAGGTACAGTATGCATCTTGCAGACCGATGGATGTCATAAAATCACTTGGTTGCACTGCCAGGATGGTAGATTTCAGTGTCATCATTTTGAATCTTTTGTAAATTTTATGCTGATTGAGAAATTTCAGGTCCAGTACAGGGTGTCATATACCTGTCATTTTGGGGACCATGAAGAATGCAGAGTATACTCCCATGTACTGTTCATCTGAGGGCACTTGCTGAAATTCCTTGTTGTAGATGAGATTAAGGATGGCCTGGTGAATTATGGCCACTTACTCCTGGAAAACTGGTGTTGGTGAATTCACTGGTCTGTATGGAATTATCCCTTGTTGTAGGTTGAATGCACATCCCTGTGTGACCAGCTCTATAACCCTTCTGTCCATTGTGGTTTGGGCCCTTTGACCAGCAAATAGCTGAAGCCATTCCCCCACAGGTGGGCTGCTCACTAGTGCTAGCCTTTTCTCATTGTTTCTTGTTGCTGTTGTGTCAAATGTTTGGTTTGCTTCCAGGCAAACTGATCTTGCTGTTGGAGCTACATCTTGATTTATTCTGTGATGTGCAGTCCTGGAACCATGGTCTTGACACCCATCCTTCTAAGTACTGGTTGGTATGTGGTCTTGCCTGATTGCAAAAGCTCTTGAACGTTCGTCAAAAGGAATACCCTGATGCCAGATACAAGTTCTTGTCTCTGGCTCCTTGTTTTACAACTGACCTGTCCTTTAAAAAAGGTGTTAGGGCCACTCTGAGTAGGTGACCACCCTTGAATGACAATTTCATGAGGGTTTTCTTGCACTCACTGTTGGCCTGCCACAGCTTCAGTCAGAGTATTCTCCATGCTCTGTTGGCAAGCACTGTGTTCCTTGTATTCAATTTGCATATATCCAAAGTGACGTTAGTGATATAACATGCTGCCTGGATGTTGCAATCTGCATTACTCAACAAGGGGGAGGTCTCGGGCATGGTTTTAATGGACACAATCCACCTGAGGAGTGCTCTACTGGTGATCCACACCACTGTGTCTGCTGCTAGAAGCATATCAGACATCTCATGGACCTTCTTTAGATATTCTTCAGTCTTTTTGTTTATGGACTCCTTTAGAGCTGCTTTGCATTCATAGGTATCATTGTCCTTTTAGACAGGGCTGATAATGGGGAGTCGACCTAGGGAGCCTTTAACCATGTTGCCTTTCTGTCCTTGTTGAGGGAATATATTCCATGGATTGCATGCCTCTCTAGAAGCCTGGCAGGCTCCACAGCCTCATGCTCTATTTGGAAAATGACCTTAAGAGCTTGACATGGTGGAAATTGGGTCCTAGGCACACTCTGACTTACAAGGAGCAGGGAATTTGCAGAAATTGAGAGCTGTCTGGGCATGTCCACTTCTTGAAGACATCTCTGACCGCACGGACTAGTTCATCTACATCCTGTCTGGGGTACAGTCTGCCTGTATTCCTTTTCTGCTCCTCTACTTGTACCACCACCTACGGTCACCTAGATGGTGGTAGTGCACCAGAGCACACATTCCTACCTCCTGGAAGAGGACAGGAGAGCATCCGACAGGAAAGTGTCCTCTGGGTTGCTCAATCCTCCTCACCAGCTGACCCCCGATGACCCAAGATCACTCTCAATCTAGATTCGCTGATGTCATGAGCAGTATTGCTACCACTGCACTGACAAGCCAGCAACTTTGATTATTTTTTTATTTATTCACATTAATGTCATCCAGTGGCTTGAATTACAGTTTCCAGTAGCTGGAAGAGGAATTCAGCCTGTGAGGAATTTAGTGCCAGAGGAACTATGGGTGGTGGCCTGTCATTGTTTTGGGTGGGGGGGGTTCTTGTTAACTGATTTGAGGTGGGCTCAACTCAAACTGTGCAGACTGAAAAAACTGGCTCTCCGATGTGGCACTCCAACAAATTGGTACCACATTCTCCATACACAGGCATGTTAATTATTCATTCCAAAAGTGGTGGAATCCTATGGGAGACAGGAAGAAAGAACAGGATAAAATATGGGCCCCCCCGAAGGTCACATGTGCACTTGCATAAGATGGCCACCTAGTTCTTTCACTCTGGGCTGCCCCCTGATAGATCTATTGCCATCAATTGCTTCTTTTTGTAGCAGAGGAGTTTTAAACTTATTCACAGTGGAGGGGAAAAGTATGCCAACTGATCCATCCCTTTTTGAACCACCATTGGCTTACACCAAGTGAAAGAAAACTTTTGACAGCTCTCCCCTGATAAGCGATCTGCCCTCATCAAAGATGGAGATGCTGGCTCCAGAAAGTGTACTATCCCAGCGAGAACAACAGGGTTTCCTCACAGCAAATCTCCTCTAGTAAATAACGATGAGTGTAGAATCGATCAAGCAAACAGTGATGGACACTAATTTAAAAAAAAAAAAAATGTTTAACTATCTGGGTTACCTGCACTGAAACTCAGCTTACAACCCTCACAGTAGTTCATGGGGAACACACCATGTGCCTTCAGACTGCAGAATCTCAAATAGCCTGGATAATGGCTAAGCAAAAAGACTTGGAGAGTCGCGGGCACCGCAACAACCTCTGCATCTTGGGGTTGAAGGAAGGTACAGAAGGTGCTGACCCCGATGCAGTTCCTGAGGCAAAACCTACCTCTGTGCCTCAAACTGGATCCCAAAGTCTACGATTTTGAAACTTTGAGGGCTCACCGAATTCAGCGCCTTGCTAAGGCTGTGAATTTCTCTTGACCCTCTCCACTGATATTTAAGCTCCTTAAATTTCAGGACAAAGATTTAATCTTAAAGGCTGCCAGGGAGCTCAAGGATATTTATGTCACGCGGGATCATCTTTCGTTTTACCCAGTCTATGCCCCCCAACTGTGCTGCAACAACACCAGGCTTTTGATAAGATAAAAACAATACCTTCACAATCATGGTCTGACATACTCCCTACTATATCCTGCAGTCCTAGCAGTAAACTTCCAGGGCCAGACATTTACCTTCCAAACCCCCAAAGAGGCTGATTTATTCTTTGAGCAGCATCTTAGCCCTCAGCGCTCATCACCTCTCCTCCAGCTCCAGTGCTGGTACCAATAGAAGTCACCACCACTCCTTCTCCATCTAATGAGTTATAGGGAGAACAGTGAGTAAAGATACCACTGACATGAGGGGGATGGGGTAAAGGGTGGTAGGGACACCATCCTCCTGCAGACGTTTGGTCAGTTTGGCCTAGGGGGGCCTGCCACACATGTGAGGCTTTCTTTCCTTGTTTTTGGAAAGAGAGCCCCCTTTTGCTGTACTGCACACCTCCATCTTGACTGGTGATCATCTGCTATGCACTTGGTGTGCTGTTTCTGCACTGGGCTGATGCATGGCCATTCCTAGTTACTGTGGCCATGCCTACTAACAGCCGACGTTAACACTCCTTGTTTGCCTTTACCCCCCTCCCCCTTTCTGGCCCTGACTCCATGAGGGACACAGACGCAGGAACCTGTTAATTTTGCCAGGTTACCTCAGGCTGAGCTGAACTGTGCCCTTATTCTGTGTGTCCTACCTCCCAGCCCTAGCTCTCCTTGTGGCTTTACCCCCTTCCCCTTTAATCCTGAACCAACGAGGGATACAGATGCGGGAACCTGTTACTCAGCGAGGTTACCTCAGGCTGAGCAGAACTATGCCCTTGCTCTCTGCTTACTAACTGCCAGCGCAAACTCTTCTTGTGGCTTTAGCACCCCCTTTAACTCTGAATCAACGAGGGACACAGAAGCGGGAACCTGTTTACTCAGCCAGGTTACCTCAGGCTAAACCACACAGACGCCCTCGAACTCTGTTTGCCAACTTGTTCTTTGGCTGTATGTTTTCATTATGCAGATGTTTACCGTTAAGTTTCTCCTATGCATCCTGTGAAAGGCTGTGGGTGGAATAATGGACCACAAAGCAATGATGGCTTGAACAAAAATAAGTTTTCAATTTATTGCCAACAGAACAAAATAAATAGCGGTCTGGATTCAGACAAAATAAAATAAAATCAAAGAGAAGCATACATTAAACATTGATTAATAAACATCTCCATGTACATAGCTAGAAGAGGCTAGCTAGTTCTAGGTGTTTCACCAGCAACATCTTTCCACCATCTGTCCACTGCATATACTAGCAAGGAATATATACCTAAATGTCATCATGTGACTAGATAACTCCTCCCCTTATCTCATAATACTAACAATTAAAGTCTCTTTTCATGTCTTTTAACTGTAAAACAAAGGTAACATTCTTTATTTAATGATTCTTCAATAAATACAGTACTGAAACACAAAAATAACTTGTTTTTTTCAACAAAAATTGACATGTCAGTCTCCCTAAGCACCGCCTCCCCAAACTGAGACATAAATATGCCGAAGAAACGTCTGGCCAGCCCTTAGTATCACAGAGTGAAGAGCTGGAGCTGGAGTACTGAAATACGACATCAAACTTTCAGGGTCTAACTGTTACCTAAACTGTCCTGCTAAAACTACAGGTGGGTGTTCAGGTAAGCTTGAGTTTCTGACTAACCCCCCTCCCTGAGGTCTTTATTAAAAATGAGAAAAACAGGAACTATTTACAGAACCAACCATGCAAGCATTTTCTTTACAAGCAAGTGAAGGCTGCTCTCCAGCACGAAAGAGCTCACACTTGAGAGGAAAAGAAAACAGCCCCAATTCAGCGGCTGCATCGCTGAGGAGAAAAGAATACATTTTTTCCGAATGGTGGCTTTTAGTCATTGAACCAGGGACCTCTGTTCACCAACAAAGAAAAGAATCAAAAAGGCAAACCGCTCCAAGTTGCATGGTATACCCCTTTCTACATAATTCTTGTTCAGGGGCTCATTTAAGCATTTCTTTTCTTTACTCTTTCAAATCGAAGTTATTATGCTTCAAAACACAATGGCTAACACTTGCTTCTCAGTGCAAGTGAAGGGGTTTCTACGGGAACTAGTGCTTTGCCTCTAAACAGTGCAGAAAACAGCTCTGAAAATCACCATGAAGTCATGCTCCTGAAAACAGAAACAGCCTGCAAACCACACAAATAAGACAGACAAACAATACATATGACAGAACAAATATATAGAGGACATTACTACAAAGTGGGTGGTCAGCCCAATGAACAAAATGGACATATGAATTTTGTACCAAATGTGCAGAATTGTTTTGTCTTCCAGAAACACAACTTCAAATCAATACCTCCTAGGACTGGTATATAGTTTAAATGAAAAGGGGGGCCCTCTCACACATCCATTCTCTAGTTATTATGCTCACTATTTGGCACTGATTTTCACACCTGGCATATAAAATGTGTGTATGTTGCTGTTTGGTTTACCAGACCGCAGCATGTTTCCTGGTTGCCCCCCCCCCCCCTTTTTCTCCCATCCTCCTCATTGGTCCCAAGTGCATGATACCCTTAACTAAGGTAGTGGCCAGCTTTCTTGATGCCTTACCTAAGAGAGACCCCTACCATGATCATCTGGCCTCTGCAATTCTCTGGCTTTCTCTCTTTTTCCCACCTCCCTCCCCTCCTCCACATACTGGATCTTCATGACACCCTGCTATATTCCCCTCCTAGCTGTCTTATTGCTTTATGACCAGCATTGATTCCCACTCCTTATGTTTCACTCCCCAGGGCCTGATCTGGGGTAGTCCAGGTAATCTCCATTGGTCCCAGTCAGGTTTCATTGTGAGCAAGAGCATAACTGTGTTCCAAGTCACTTAACAGAAGTGACAGCTGGTGTGCTTCCCCCAGTTTGGACTCACTTGAACCTTTTGTATTTTCATTAGATTTTTCTTTTATTGCAGCAATTTGACAACCTGAATATTTTTTCATGGAACACCAGAGGCCTTTACTGGCCTGAAAAAAAGACATCAGGTTTTGCTGAAATTATGAGATGTGCAGTGTGACATTGATCTCCTTTAGAAGACCCACCTTACTGCGGAGGATGTCCCCCATTTGTGTAGCTCCTGGGTGGATGCAGTTTATGATAGCTCCCACTCCTTCAGATGCTGTGGGGTGCTAACCTCTGCAGAAAAGAACTCCACTTGGGCATACACTAGTGAATCTACAATACAGAGGGCTAAATTATTGTGGCACAGGGCACATACCAGGGAGAATCTGTCATTTTAGGAAGTGTTTATAGCCCAACTCTCCTGACCCTGCTTTTTTTTCTATTTACAGTTTCTGGGATTTTTTTTTATGGGTTTTCTCCTAGCCCCTGAACTCAAGCTTCCCCGATGTAGCACGCATATGTGGAGGCATGCACACCATACAGGATGCCCTTCCCTTCCAGTCATGCCGTTAACTGCCTGTGCTGGCACCTAACCTCCATTCAGTGACGACGGGACTATGGGTGGGCAGCCCCAGCCCTTATATGGGAGAGGAGAGCCAATGCTTGATCTTGCTCCCTCCTCCTCCCCTGTGCCAGCAACCCAGTGACATGAGGTCATTCCCAAACCCGAGTTGTCGATGTAGTGCAAGGTGTGGTGTCCAGTGCCTCAACCCTCAGTGCCACTGGACCATGACCGTGACCCTGCTTTTTTTGACATGGTCATTAGGACCCTTTCTGATGGCTGCTCCAGCACTATTTTGGGTGGAGACCTCAATATAGTCCTTGACCCCAACCTTGATAGGACCAGCCCTAAGACTAGAACTGAAATCCAGGATGCCTCCCAAGTCAGCTCTCGTTTTCGGTCAGCTGGCCTGCATGATATTTGGAGAACCACTCATCCTGTAGACCAGGATTTCACATTTCTCTCTCTGATCCACAACACCTACAATCACCTGGATGTGATTTTGTCTCTGCTGACCTCCTTCCACGTACTTGGCACACCTTCCTGGACAAGATCCTCATCTCTGATCATGCCCCAGTGACCCTATCTATTGTTTGGGGTTGCCAGGCTTCCCCTAGAAACAAATGGCATTTCAGCTCCACTCTGCTCTAGCTCACTGGTTTTCAAGAGTGGGTAGGACAAGAACTCCAAGATTGTTTTCATTTTTATGAGTTCCCTGACACCTCCATTGCTGTACAATGGGAAGCTATGAAGGCCACCCTTAGGGCTAAATTTATAGCTTAGTCTTCTAAACTCCATAAAGAGAGAGAGAGACCAACTGACAAGAAGACAAGAAGCCACCGTAAAAAGACTAGAGCATGATTTCTCTCTCTAGCCAGAGAAATTAGAAATTTTGCAACCCCAGACAGCTGAAGCCAAAGTAACTTTGGAGGAATCCTTTCAACACAGAACTGAATATGCCCTGTTTAAGTTAAACCAGTCTTTCTGGGAAGCTAAGAAACAACTCAGCTGACTTTTGGCCCACCACCTATGCACTCGAGAAACTGAGAAGTATGTTCCTGTCATACAACATTTAGACAATACCCCGGTATCCTTCCCTTCCCTTATCAATGAGGAGTTTCAACTTTTGTACAGTGCAATATACTGCTCAGAAACAACTCCCTCCTTAGATAGACTCTACACTGATCTTTCATTTCCTCAAGTTTCCCTGGATGCCTCCCAAGGCCTAGCAGCTCCTATTTCCCCTCAAGAAGTCCTAAGAGCCATTCACTCTGTCTCCTTGGGAAAATCACCAGGAAGAGATAGCTTCACCATGGACTTCTACCATGCCTTTGCTGAGTCAGGTTTTTAATGAAGTTCACCACCAAGGATCACTACCTCCCTTTTTTATGCAGCACCTCATTATCTTGATACCCAAGAAGGTGAAGAAAAGTGCTCTGTACTCCCAGTTTTGCTCCATCTCATTGATCAATGTAGATGCCAAGGTCTTTGCTGAGATACTTGCCCACCATTTGGAACCCAGAATAGGCTCTCTAATCCACCTCCACCAAATGGCCTTTGTCCCAGGCTACTTGGGGTTTGATCACATCAGACATACCATTGACCTCTGATGGCAAGTACATGACTCTCCTGAACCTACCACTACCCTGTCATTGGATACTGAAAAGGCCTTTGTGATGGTGAAATGGCCATACCTGTTTGGTGTACTTCTTTGTTTTGGACTCCCTTTAGCTTATGTAGATATAGAAACATAGAAGTTGATGGCAGATAAGAACCACTAAGCCCATCCAATCAGCCCTTATACCCTACCTGTATCAGTGGCTGCAGATCCTACTTGGTCATTGGCCATAGCTTTCCTCCCCTCCTCTAGGGTTCCCTAATGCCTATCCCATATATGTTTGAATCCTGCCACTGTGCTTGCTCCTGCTACCTCCTGTTATTCTATGCATCCACCACCCTTTCTGTGAAAAATAATTTCCTCACATTACCCCTTATCCTGCCCCTCCAATCTCATATTGTGCCCCCTTGTTCATGTTCCTCTCCTGTACCAAAATATGTCTTCCATGTGCACCTTGTTTAAGCCCTTAAGAAACTTGAAGGCTTCTACCATATACTAGGAGTCCTACTAGGAGGATTAGATGTACAGAAGGCTGTTAGCCCATTTATGCACATCTCCTACAATGCATGCATAAGTTCCCCTCAACCCAAGTTCATTAGATAACTATCAAGTTTAGTCTTAAAGCAGTCAAAAGAATCAACTTCTACGACATCCCTAGGAAGGGTATTCCACATAGGAATAATACGCTGTGTAAAAAAAATCCTTCTTAGTTGGCTTTTTGGGTTGGTAAGTCTAAGTTGATATTTACGGCTTCTTAATAGAAAGTCCATTTGAATGTGAATCAAATCCAATTCAGAAAATAAGGTTGGGTCCCTTACAATATTAAAAATTAATAACAGATCTCCTCTATATCTCCTCATCTCCAATGAATAAAGATTTAATGAATTTAATCTAGAGCTATAATCAGTCCCTTGAAATCCCTGAACCATATTTGTAATTCTCCTCTGAACTCCCTCAACTTTTTTTAACATCCTTACATAAGAAAGGGCTCCATAATGGAGAACAATAGTCAAGAATAGGACATACATAGGCCTTATTTATTGGAATTAAACAAGCCCTGTTCTTAGAGCTCACAGGGATGACAACTGCCCATCTCCAATCATCCGGCAATTCACCAGTTGTCAAGGATTTGTTAAAAAGCAAATGTAATGGCTCAACCAACCATGATTCAATAACTCTTAGAACCCTTGGATGGAGTTGATCAGGACCAGGAGCAGTATTTATTTTTATATGTTTTAATTTGTGAAGTATTTCTTCCTTAGTTATATTTAGAACCTCAGTGGAGCTTATACCAAAAACAGATGTAATTGTATTATTATTGTGTGAAAACACAGAGCAAAAGTAGTCATTAAATACATTAACCATATCAGATGGTTCTTTGATGATAGTATTAGAAACTTTAATAGGTCCAATTGTATTGGAAGTAGATTTGTTTATTATTAATATAGGAGTAAAAAGATTTCCCCCCATCTTTCATGTGTGCCAATCTAAATTCTATTTTCTGTTTTTCATTTTTTTATGATAGATTTGCAGACTCTTAAAGCTTCCTTGTATTTATTTTTTATTATAGTCATTATTATCATGTTTAACTACCTTATAAGCCCTTTTCTTTGCTGAAATTGCTTTACGAACTTTATTTGTATACCACATTGGAAGTTTTCCTCTTTTGTTATACAATGTATGGTTGGGACTATGTTTATCACACAACTCAATGATTTTGTTCTTTAAATTATTCCATAAGCTATTAACTGATTCACCTTTAGCATTCCATGTCCAGTTATAAAGTTCATTAATAATTGCTCCTAAATGTGCCCTTCTAAAATCCTTGACAATAGTGATACCAGTTTGTTTAATAAATTTGTTATTGATTGAGAAAGTAATAGTACTATGGTCACTATTAAACAAGGGATCAGAAATATTCAAGTCTAGAATTTTATCTTGAATGTTAGTTAAGACAAGATCCAGTATAATTTTGCCTTTTGTAGGAAGATCCACAGCTTGTTGCAAACCATTATCGATACAAAAATCTAATAAAGCTTGTTCCTGAATGGTAAGAGCAGAATAATTATTCCAGTTTACACCAGGAGAATTAAAGTCACCTAGTAACAATATATCCTTATGCTTACATTTACTTGACAGATCATCGAGTAACAGCTGATGATCAGCTAATTTAATGTCAGGAGGCCTATAGCACATACCCACCAATACATTTTTATTATTTTTTATAACTAATTCAACCCATAAAGTTTCATAGGAGTCATTTAAAGTACTATCTAATTGTCTAAAGCTAATATTATTTTTTATGTAAAATGCCACCCCACCTCCCCTTCCATTATTTATATCCTTGTGAACAAGGTTGTATCCAGGGATTGATTTATTCCAGGTAGAGGACTCATCCAACCAGGTTTCTGAGACAGCTGCAATATCAATATTTTTATTTACTAACAAGAGATCAAATTTGTCTTTTTTTATATAATGGAGACTTCTTGCATTAGTAAGTAACACATTTAGATTTGGTTTAATAAGACTGGTGATCTTATCACCAATTTTCTCAGCAGAAACAGTACCAGTCCCTTTTTGCCCCTTGTCCATCAGTGTTTTGGTGGTCCATTTGCACAATTGATAGCTTGACGGAAAATATTACCCAGAAATTTAGCACCAAATTTTTTCAAATCGAGACCATCTGGACAGTACAAATGATTATTAGTACAAAAAATTTCCCAAGTCATTAAACATCTTATCTTGTTTTCCAAACACCACATATGGAGCCAGTTATTAAAGGTTTTTTTTTTTATTTCTACTTTTGGATGCTCTGGGTACTGGTAAGATCTCAGCAATAAAAAAGTCTGACTCCAAGCTCTTTAAAGTTGCTACTCCTTCCATCATCTCACTAATTATTTCCTCTATTTTGGAATTATTTATATTATTTGTTCCCACATGTAGGATCACAGTTTTATGTTCTTTGACTGTACTCAGGATGCCTGGCAACAAATCTTATCTATTTTTTTTATTGTTGCTCCCCTATAGCTACAGCTGGTCACATTCTGTTTATTACCTCTTGTTGAAAAACTATCGGTGTAGTTTATAATTGAGTCCCCCAGAATATAAAATTGGTTGTTCAAA
Source organism: Neoceratodus forsteri (assembly GCA_016271365.2). Lineage (NCBI taxonomy): Eukaryota > Metazoa > Chordata > Ceratodontiformes > Ceratodontidae > Neoceratodus > Neoceratodus forsteri. The sequence goes on along the minus strand of CM057449.1, from coordinate 1,494,987,206 downwards.
ACACTGCCAATGTTATTCAAATCTTCTGTAAACTCAGGTAAGACGGTATCCTGAGTAAGACTAGGGTACGAAGGATTAATTGACCCATTTTCATTATTTAATTGGTCATCAATGGGACAGGAAATTGTTTCAACCCTATTACTTGATTTAGAGCGGTCACCTTCAAGTATAGTCAATGCAGGATCAATAATCAGATTTGGTGGGTTTAATATGACTGTATTACTCTCCATATCTAAATCATGTGAAATAAGTGGATCAAAACTATTTAAAAGTGGTAAAACAAAATGTTCTGCTTTATGTCCTTTTTTTGTCACTCTTTAACTCTGAATTTTGTACCATCCCTCATCATTAAGATAACAGGCATCATCATCATTTACTCTTTTTCTCTTGCTACCTTCACCTGTTTGTGTGTTAAAACTACAGGGTTTAGGGAACTTGACATTGCAAGGACTTACTTCAGGAATATTATCTTTTAATTGGCAAGATTCTAAGGGAGAATTGGTACTATTTTGATCTAAAAGTAAAACATTTGTATCTGCAGTTTTGTCTGTTAATCCTTTAACCATAGGAGAACATTTATTAGCTAATTTAGCAGTCATTATTTGCTGTTCAAATTAAAGACACTCAAGTCTTTATGAAAGTTTGCTAATTCGTTCAGTGTGATTTCATGTTCTGAACACTTTGCACATTTGTAAGGCAACTGAGGTAGTGGCACCGACATTAAACTATACATCTGACAACTAGAACATTTAAGCTCCATATCCCCATCCACAGTGGTAATAATGTCTGCCATTTATCTAGTATATAGCCTACAGTTTAGGCAACAGTCAACAATCTTCTATAGTATGATGTATATTACCTATGACAATACCTTAATAGTAGCAAACCAACTTCAAAGGTTCTAACCCTGCTTATCATGGCTTAACATGCCTAACACATACGGGGATGCATGTATCTTAGTGCGCATCTTCGTGCGTGGCAGACATGAGCTCGTGCGCACCGTGCTCGCTCCGCTCTCATGGAGCTCATTTAAATCCCCAGGGACATGGAATTCAGAAACAGGTCACAAGATCATCATCAAGACTACTAGGTTGCCTCAATAAAATACACTATTACTAGTAGATAAATTGCAAGTTTGCTTAGTGCCTCGCTGAACAAATCAGCAAAATTACTAGCACTATATCTCCCAGAGCAGAAAATCAACATTCCATGGCTCTGAGCAATATGCCAATAGCAATACAGGATGTTTGGTTATTTAAAAAGTGAGGAAAAACCCCAGATTCTTGACAACTGATATTGTATACTTTCATTCAGCAATGCAGGTTCACCTCTGCCATGTCTGTCCCACACTGAGGTGTCTCACAGCAGGTGGTCAGAGGGAATGAAACCAGCACTGTGAACGGAGCTCGTTTAAAACCCCAGGGATCCAGAAGTCAGAAACAGGTCACAAGACCGTCATCAAAACTACTAGGTTGCATCAATAAAATACACTATTACTAGTAGATAAGCTGCAAGTTTGCTTAGTGCATCACTGGAGAAATCGGCAAAATTACCAGCACTATATCTCCCAGAACAGGAATCAACACTCCATGGCTCTCAGCAATATGCCAATAGCAATACAAGATGTTTGGTTATTTAAAAGTGAGGAAAAACCTCAGATTCTTGACAACTAATATTGTATACTTTCATTCAACTATGCAAGTTCACCTCTGCCACATCTGTCTCACACCAAGATGTCTCACAGCAGGCGGTCAGAGGAAAAGAAACCAGCACTGTGAATGGAGCTCGTTTAAATCCCCAGGGACCTGGAAGTCAGAAACAGGTCACAAGACCATTGTCAGAACTACTAGGGTGCCTCAATAAAATACACTATTACTAGTAGATAAGCTGCAAGTTTGCTTAGTGCCTCACTGGAGAAGTCAGCAAAATGACCAGCACTATATCTCCCAGAACAAAAATCAACACTCCATGGCTCTCGGCAATATGCCAATAGCAATACATGATGTTTGGTTATTTAAAAAGCGAGGAAAACTCCAGATTCTTGACAACTGATATTGTATACTTTCATTCAGCAATGCAGGTTTACCTCTGCCACATCTGTCTCACACTGAGGTGTCTCACAGCAGGTGGTCACAGGGAATGAAACCAGCACTGTGAACAGAGCTCCTTTAAGTCCCCAGGGACCCAGAAGTCAGAAACAGGTCACAAGACCGTCATCAAAACTATTAGGTAGCCTCAATGAAATACACTATTACTAGTAGATAAGCTGCAAGTTTACTTGGTGTCTCGCTGAACAAATCAGCAAAATTACCAGCACTATATCTCCCAGAGCAGAAAATCAATGATCCATGGCTTTTGGCAATATACAAGATGTTTGGTTATTTAAAAAGCAAGAAAAAAACCCAGATTCTTGACAACTGATATTGTATACTTTCGTTCAGCAATGCAGGTTCACCTCTGCCACATCTGTCTCACACCGAGGTGTCTCACAGCAGGTGGTCAGAGGGAATCTCCCTGTTCCCACCTCTCTTCCAGTGTATACATATTGAGGTCTTTTAATCTCTCCTCATAAGTCTTCTGTTCCAAGCCCTTCATCAATTTAGTCGCCTCTGTCTGAACTACCTCCACCCTGTCTACATCCTTAATAAGATGCGGCCTCCAGAACTGCACACAGTACTCCAGATGAGGCCTCACCAGTGTTTTGTACAGTGGTATCACTGTATGGTGATATGGTCCACTTCATTTACATTCACCCCACTGCCACTGTCCTTACCAACAACATAGTTTCCCAACCATGCCCCTTACAAAGTGGAACTCATCACAGATGTCCCTTGTCCCCCTTCCTGTTAGCAGTGGATACGGTCTTCCCCTCAATTCCCCAGCATCCCAAAGACAGGCATCCACTACAAAATTGCCTTATTTGTGGATGATATCACACTTTTTCTTACAGACATGCCTTCCTCTCTCCAGTCCCTACAGGAAATTAGTGGAGAATATTCCAAACTGGCAGATTTCAAACTAAACAAAGCCAAATCCCAGATTGTCCCACTTAATTCCTCATGCACACTGGCCCCCTTCACTCCTTACCCCTACAAGTGGTCATCACAAGGTGTTATTTGCCTGGGGGGCCAACTCAAGTCCACTGTTGCTAAGACAATCATAGCCAACACCAGCAATGTTTTTAATAAGCTGCTCACTGATGTAAATACCTGGAAAAAACATCCTTCCCTACACCTGGGGTAGAGTCAATGCTCTTAAATTTAAAAATTTTCCTAAGATCCAATATATTTTAGGCAATCTCCAATTGTCACTTCTGTTTACTTTTTTTTTAAAACCATAATGTTCTAAATGTCAAAATTCATTTGGAACTGGAAGACCCCCCAAAATAAAACTACAAACAATAATGGGACCCTGGAGATAAGGTAGTTTTGGTTTGCCAAATGTTAAGAAGCAACATGAACTCATGGTGTTCCTCGAGCCCTTGTCTGCATGAACCCAGAACTCATTCCTCTACCACCACATGGACTTACAATACAGTTGACATGATCTGGCCATCCTATCCCTACCACCCTTTGATTCCCTGATTGGAAATTGCCTCATACAATGCCACCCAGTATAGAATTCACTTTGCTTATCTGGACTTGACTCTTCTCTACCTTAGATTGGTCCCACCACACAGCCTGCAGCCTTCCCTTTTGGCACAATCTGGCATTGTGTATAGATGGTAAACCCATAGCATGGAACCACCTTATTCATCAGGGCATTGCCTCCCTGGGAGATCTATACCATCCCCATAAAGGTGTGCTGCACTCCTTCACTGAATAGTCTGAAAATATGCTCTTCCCCAAGCTCAGTTCTGGCAATATTTACAACTTAGAGATCTCTTGAAAACCAAAATCTCCAGGGACCTCATCTTACCAGATGCTACCCCTCTGGATAAGTGTCTGTTCACCCTCTTTTCTCTGAAATGCATGTCATATAAGTTCATGTCCTTCCAGGCCTCTCTTAATGGAACACACCCCTCCACTGGTCATCGTGAAGCCTGGGAGTGTCAGCTGGATATCATCATCTCTCAGGCTGAATGGGGCCAACTTTGGACATGTATATACAAAGCTTTAAGAGATGTATGGAAACTGTGTTAACTTTAACATCAGTTCATTATACAAAGAATTGCAGCAGCTATAAAACCAGACAATATTTTCAGGCAGGTGTGATAAAGTAACATCAGAATTTTCCAACAACTGTTTTATGAAGAAGCTTTTCCCACTATTAAGAAGGACCTGCCAATAGACAAGAAAAGGGATGTTGCAACCTTTCATCCATTTTCAGTCTTTGGAAACCATTATGGATTTATTTACCATTTTATTTTAAAACTCTTTCGTCAAAGATTACCCTTAGTTTCTTTGATAAAGGCTCAGTGTGAATAGACCAATTGTTTCTGTTTCTCATGATTCATGCTGTGTAACAGTGATTTCTTTAGATACCCATGTCTCTGAATAATCAAATACAAGATCTTTCAGGCTGCCAAAATTCATCTGGTTATTTTGGAAAGCTAATAAAGTTATGCCTTTAATTTTAATGAATACTAACCCTCCAGAGAGCCTGTACACATATGTTTTGGACCTGCAGACAAATGCTCTGCTACGTATTCATTTGGAGGCTGTTCTCTGTTCTGTTCCTTTAAATAATCCCCTAGAAGAGGGTTCCAATCACCCGACCTCATCACAAAAATGACAGAAGCTGTGCCATGGTATAGACAGTGATTCTGTAGTCTATCTAATAAGTGATAGAGTTCTAGTCAGGCATAAGCAGTGGTGAAATCAACTATGAACACCTTAATGATATGAGGTTTTGTGTAGTGATTTTCCAAAAATTTCCACAATATACATGCTGTGCATTCATCAATGAACCAGGAGGAGGAGGACACTTCATGATAAGGATCAAACACATGCTGAAACAGCTCATCTGGGTCTGTAAATATACTTGTGTTTGGGAGTTTATGTCTCTGATCAAACTTGCCCTATAGTGAATTTAAAAATAGCTAAGCTATCAGTCTCTTTGCCAGGTTAGTTACTATTTCTCTTGGGTTCAGATGAACCCCTTCCCTATGATAATAATCTTGAATGCATTTGGTTTTATCTTTTTCATTTTTTACTCATGTAGGGAAAACAGATGCCACCTGTTTTGTTCTTAGGTGCTATTTGATGTAGTCTATAAAAAGCTGTTGAAGTTTCCCTGAAATGCCTCGATTTACAAATTTTAATAACCTTGTACACCTAAGGGCAGATTTAGTTCCACAGTACAGTAAGTACCAACCAGTGCTCTCTGCTCATCACTGAGAGCACATTCCACTATTTGAATTTTGATGTGCATTTTTTTCATTTACTAACTGGCTAACGATAAAATAGCCATCATAGCCTTTTGCATTATGTGTAATAAATGTGAAATGTTTGAAAGGTTTATCAACCGACTCTCTGACAAAATCTTTAATGCAGCTCCCCTTCCCCCACAACTCCCACAACCTTCTGCAATCCAGCTGCTTGAGAAAAATGTAATTCAAGCCAAGTAGCCCCCCTCCTCTTGTCTGCATTCAAAATCATACACAATATATTTTTCTGATGCTTTCACATCTGTAGGCTGTGACATGTAGCACAGGTTCATGCCTGCCGACTCTTCCTATATACCACATCAGTGGCATTCTGTGGATCTGCATTCATGCTTTCCTTTGTAAAGGATGCCACATTTCTCAGACAAAAGCTTTGACTCATTTAATGCTTTCCCTGAGGCAGCTTTTGCTATGTCTCTCCAGACACGATGCAGCCTTACAAATCTTTTTACACCTGTTGTTTCACTACTGTACATGGCTATCTGTTCTTCACAGCTTGGATAATGGCACACATTACTAAAAAGAGCACAGGAATTATTATTTTTGTGACTAAAGGGAATGTGCAGTATTCACAAAGGTATCTGGCCACTATAAATGTTTTGACATTTTTAACACTGTAGAAGTGATTGTCCGGCAATATTACAGAGTTTTAGGAAGTCTTTCTGACCGTGTAGTAAATACTAGTCATTCTATCTGGCTGTGATACAGAACCCTAATTCTGACTCCTAAAACTGTACAAACTATGGCACATCACTGAAACTGACAGACATTTGCTTTGACAAACCCAGTTCAGCATGCAGAATTTTAGCCTTCATAATCAGCTTGGTCATTGGGTTCAACAAGTTTGCAATGCTACTTGCAAAACACGATGCATTATCTCTGTTATTCAAGTTACTCAGATAACATCCTTTCTTTTCTGAAATCTTATTGTACAGAACAAATTTCAGTGACCTCCTTCCACCCACCCCCTCCCCTCTCCTTCCTATTTCTAATAGTTCTTAATGTGAACTGTAAAGAGCTGACTGCTAAGACATCTGCACTATTTTGTAACATATCTGCTATGCGATTTAAGAAATCTTTAGTGCTGAACTCTTGGGGCTGCCACTTTCTGGAAATTAAGGGATGATGTAATGAACCAGCATTTATTCTGAGATGAACAAAATAATTTGCTCCCAATTGCAGTAAACAGCTTCTAATGAATTCTGTATGACATCATTCACAGAGTCAACAGAATTGTGTGAAGAATTCTAGCTGGTCCAAATTCACAAATTTGTATATTTCATAATATTGCATAGTGCTAAAATTACCTAAGTGTCTTTCATAACTGTCAAATTGTTCTAAGAACTCCTCTGGAGGATTTTTTGGTTGTTCTGCCTCTACATTTTCCCTGTCTACATGGAGACCTGCTTGTCTCGAGTGAGGCAATGCCCCTTGGTGTGATCATTGTAATACTTTTTTGGCATAGTCTGTTTTATTTTAAAAGCACATTTGATGCATTTTTCTTTTCCTAGTTTTTAACATTGTTCCATCTTTTGGTTTTTGACCTGATCTTTTCTTTCTGCAAACTTGTCTCCTGTTTTGTCACTCAGAGCTTTGCAAAAGATGTGCTAGCTTTAATTGTTTCTCTGCTATCTCCTAGGCCTGCCTCAGTTCCACATCAGTATATTTCTTCATGATATGTATCATGGTACAGGCATCATTCACTGCTCACTCTCCTGATAACATTGTTGGAAGTGCAAAATCATTCATTAGTTCCTTGTTCCTATAATGTAATTTTATAGCAACATCAATATATTTTTCAAAAACCTCAACTAGTGAGAGAAACATGTCATTAGTCCGTATCATGTAGCTGAGTGTTTGAAGTCTAGGGTTGAACCCTAGAAGGCATTGTGTTATCTTGCACTGCTCTGACTCTTTTAGGATTGTCTTTTGTAACTGTAGTAGGAGGAGGTTGTGAACTCTGAGCAACTATGTTACAGCTATCTCCTGCCCTTAAACCAATATGTGAAAAGTTTGTAGGAGGGTGTGATGCCTGACTCAATGTATAATATTACCATTCAGTGTTTACATACAATAAGCAGGATTTAAAGAGGGCTATGTCAGGGTTGGCACAACACTGCCTACTGAAAGCATGCTACTCACTTGTGGGGGTACCAGATGTTAAACAGTTAGAGTATACCAAAGTGCTACCTGCTAAAAACACTGTTTGTGATTGTACCAACAGGTAAACCATTAGATGACAAGTTGACGTTGGTATGCATCACTGCTGTTAGTGTCTGATTAATGTCACCAGATGCACAAATTAAATATATAGATCCTCATTGTTCTTCACCCAAGCTTTTTTACTGTTGTACTTTGTTTTGAGTACCTTCAGGATGATTTGTAACTGTTATAGTTCGGTTTGTGCTTCTACTGGCTTCTAAGTCCTCAAATGTTCTGAAGTGTATTGGCCTATAAATAAAGACATAAAACAACCATGTCTAAGGCATGCATCTAAAAATCATTATATACTTTAAAACCAATGCTCAATGTTGGTGCTGTTGGCATATGTCTGTTGTGGTTACTGTTTGTGGTGCTGTTACAAAAGTATGCAATACCAGCTAAGACTGTTATGGTCCAGTGTGAGCTATAGTAATAGTTACTATTTATTGCTGACCGCAAGGCATATACCCCACTGTAATAACTAGTGACTCCTAATATCAATCCATTTTTGAGACTTGTAAAAAGTCATATCAACCTGCAAGTTGATACGGCAAAGTTGTATCAACTTGTGAGTTGATACAGCTTTTACTGTCTCACACAGGGTTGTGTGTGCCACGCTAAGGTACTTACTTACTCAGAAAATTGAACCATTCACAGTTTTTAAAAAAAACTTTAAACAATGGAGAAGCTGTTGAACCTTCACCTTGTCATCATAACAACCATCATGCCATGGAGCCCATACAGAGGTCAAATCAGCAACGTAGGAAGCATGTAATGCTATGACTCTGAGCATTGTTTACATTGCACCAGTTATTATAAAAAATAACACATATGAAGGTGGGTGATCTGCTGATTTTTTACACACCCTCGGTGTGTGACAATATATAAACCTCTTGAGCTTTGCTCTCAATGTTTATATATTATCACACACCTTGAGTGTGTGTAAAAAACCTGTATATCACACACCTACGTAAGCATTATTCTCTATATTGTCTCGGACTCTCCATTTTCCCTCATGATAATTACTATATTCTCCCTGGCAGCACCAGAGATGTTGCAATGTTTTTTTTGTATAATGGCTATTTCACATTAACACTTCAATTATTTTTATTTTTGTGTATGTGATTCATGTTGAAGGGAGAAGGAGAACGATGACAAGGAAATATTATTTGTGAATAAACATGAGGGTAGTTGTAAAGATGATTGCAAAAAGCACTAGATTTAGTACCTCAAGCAAGACAGTCAACTGTCAATACCCACAGCACACAGGTGGCTATGATGGCTCCAACCAATCATATTGTATCCTTTGCTGTACAGTGTGCAGGGGTAGAAGAAGATGATGCCACACACATGCCATAGCGATGAATTAAAAGGAAAATGAGTTTTATGATTGTGGGAGTAGGAGGAAGATATATGCAAAGTCAAGAAATTTCACTTCTTGACATTCTTCATGAAGTTTTCTGGCTTTGGGAAGTGCAACTTCACATAGTTCTTTGCAAGGTGAAGTGCCACTCTGCATCATGATTGCTTGGTAAAGTAACACTCTGCCTGTGAAGAACTACTGGAGGTGCCTTTTAAAAAATACTGTTAATAAACACTGCCATCCCCCATCCTCTCTGCCTTCAACAACCACCCTCTCACATCACACAGATTTCTAATATTATTTACCCCTCCCTGCCACCTTCTGCAGTGAAAAGAAACTCCTCAACCCCACCTGGTGAAGTTAATCAGCATGTAACGTGATTTTTACAGTCAATCCCTTCTCCCTACCCACGTGCCCAAAAGGACTTCCTCCCCATCTCTACCTATGTGACTCAACCCCAATAATAATTAGGAATCTCCAACCCAACACTCTTTGGACCCCACCTCCTTCTTACCTCCCCTGAACATCCACCCAAAAATAATTTTCTAGGTTTACCTGAAATGAAGAAAACTGTCCCCTGGGGTACAGACTGCTGCTCTGTTGTTGTTTTTTGTGAAAATATAGCAAATACAATGAATCCTGAACAAGTTGTATTATACTGTAAGGAAATACATCAGTCTTCTTTCATTGCATTTGCAATACATAAACTCTAGTCAGAGCCGATAAGGCTGTAGGTGAGGAATTTGGGGTAAATATAGTGAAAATTACCAAAGTTATGAGCCTGCATTCCCAAAATGTAACATAGGGTCATAAAGTTGTTGTTTTGTAATATTTTACACCAAATTTTCGACATAGCCTTGTTATAACTCTGCCTCATCAAGAAGGGCAGAGAAAATGTTAAAATACTGTCCAAAAGGTGATTTTTTTACAAGGACCACAAAAATCACCTTTCAGGATGTAAAAAACATTTTGACCAGGATTTGAAAAGTGATAGCTATCACATTCGTGAGGTGCTGGAAAGATATGGCTATGTTGTGAAATTGTGGAAAAAATATTGAAAATTACAAAAGTTATCAACCTGCATTTGCAAAATTCAACATACAGTAGATCCTTTGTTGTTTTTTAAATATTTTTACAACAAATGTTAAACATAGCCTACTCATGACCCCACCTCATGAACAAGGGCAGAGCAAATTTTCAACTCCTGCCCTAAAGGTGATTTTGCACAGGGACCACAAAAATCACCTTTTGGGACAGATCTGCCTAATGACAGTGCCATTGTTCATGAAACAGAGTCCTAAAGATGGCATGTTGAAAATATGGGGCAAAACATGCAAAAATTACCAAGTTATGGCACTACTGTAATTTCAAAACCCCACTGAAATACATTGAACCACACACCTGTTTCCTTAGTTCAGGGTCCGGCTTCGAAGAGTGAAGATGTGTTTGTGGTCCAGAGAGGATTACGGCATTGGATCCCTGATCAGTAAGTAAGGGCTTGGGGCAGGGGTGCTGAGTGGGAGGGTAGGGTGGGAGGAGTCCAACGCCACAAAACACATCGATGGAGAGGGAGGGTCATTATTCTCTATATGTGCCTGCAGCCTAACCACCTTGGAGCCTTCTATCAAATCTCATAAGTAAACAAGGTTGGAACTAGTCAATGGAGACCAACAAACACCTGGTGAGGATGAGGCTGAAAACAGCTTTCAGGTCCAGGCCACAAAACTAAATAAATAACTCAAGTTGCTACACATTACAGTGATGTAGGCAGCATGTTATTTGCTAGTTACCCTATGGGGTAGTTAGGTATTAGGACTTACCTGCTCTATCACAGTTATGGAGTCCAGATTTGCAGTGTGCTGGATTGGGGGTATTTTGGTAAGACCTGAAAGGGAAGAACAGAGAAGATTGAGGAGATACAAAGGGTCAGAGGTCCTAGAGGAGAGATTGGAGGTTAGAATTAAACAAAGATACTTATCTGATTGGTATACAGTCTGGCCAGACCTGTAGAAATAAAGGGAAAAATTGATTAGTTAGATTAATATGGGGATCTTATAGTAGCAAGAGCAGAGAGCAGAGATATAGAAAAAGGGTACAGGACAGCACAGGCGCAAAGGAAGGGAAGTTTTACAGGAAAAGATAAACTTAAGTTCAAAGTATGGAAAATAGAGATATAGAGACAGACAACAGAAATACAGACAACTAAAAAGAGAATAAAGTGTTACTGGGGGCTCAGCAAAACCCCCTTGGCACCCCTGGTGACTAGCAGATTTAAGTAGTAGCCCTCATGGGCTAGTGGGAATGCTTTTGGGCTAGTGGTCCCAGCATAATTTAACAAAATCTGGTCAGAGCCAATAGGGCTGCAAAATGATATTTTATAGGAATTAGGAGCCATATACAGGGAAATTCTTCCTAAAGACTTGCATTGGTTTCCTCTCAGGGTTGGGTTCCACTAGAAAACATGGAATAAGAAAATTTATATGGGGATTAGGATCACAGGGCATGGGGTGCCACTGGACACCAGGGAATGCTTAAACTTTTACAGGGATGGGGATGGTAGGGTGGGTAGTGCCACTAGACACCCGGTAATTCTAAACATTTATAGGGATGGGGATTGGAGGGTGGGGGGTGCCAGTAGGTATCAGGGAATGCTGAAACATTTACAGGGACAGGAACTGGAGGGTGGGTTGCCACTACACACCACGGGATAGTGAAACTTTTACAGCGATGGGGTTTTGGAGGGTGGGGGTGGTACTAGACACTAGGGAATAATGAAACATTTATGGGGACAGGATCAGAGGGCAGGTGGTGCCATTGGACACTAGAGGATGCTTAATCTCTTACTGGAATGGTGACTGGACGATAGAGATGCCACTGAACACGAGGGTTGTCATTGCTTCAGTGGATTAGGGCAGACAGCTACAGTCTCTTTGCCCACCTCCAGGGATGTGCACCCTGTTAAGTCAGAGTTTGCAAAGGTGGTAACTTGCACCCATTCAGGTGGCAGTTACCACCTGTGCAAACCTCCGAATATGCTGCTGTGCCCATATGCAGGTGACTACCTCCTCATTTGCATGGGGACAGCAATAAATTAGCACTCAGGCACTAACCCATTTTTCCATTTAGTCAGCCTTTTTATATCCTATCATACCCTGTGACCTGTTGCTTAGATAGGGTTTTTGCTCCCTCCACCTTGCCCCATGATTTTCTGCCCCCCCATAACTACTAAGCCTTCAACTTTGTGCCAACTGTGCATGAAACCATCAACAGTTTTTGTCCCCACCACACCTGCAGGCAGGCTGTTCTATGGCTCAATCACTCCCTGTTTTAAATATAGTTTCCGTATGTGTCTCCTGAATCCCCTATCAGCTTCCATTCATTCCCTTGGGCTTTTGACTCACTGTTACTGCTGAATAGTTCCCCACAGTTTACCCTGTTCATTCATTTTAGGAACTAGAAGGTATCTGTCAAATATACCCTCTCTCCCTTCTGTCCTCCAGCAACTACGTATTCAGTGCCTTATGTCAATCCTCATAGGATCTACCCTCTTGGCCCTGAATCATTTTGTTTTTCTTACACAGAAGATTCTCCAGCCTATCTATGTCTTTCCTTAGAGAGGGATTCAAGAACTGGCATAGCATTCTAGATGAGTCCTTACCGGTGCTCTATAGAAATGTAGTATTGACTCCTTCCTCCGGCTATCAAAACTTTCCCCAGTACACCTCAATACTTTGCTTTAGGTCTTGTTGCACTGGCTACACTGTTTTGGGGAGTTGCTTTAGGTGTATCCTAAGTCCCTCTTTGTGAGCAGGTCCAGCTTAACCCCTCCCAATTCAACATTCTGTCCTGGGGTTCTAGATCCATATGTGTATCACCTTATAATTTTTGGTATTGAATTTTAACTATCAAACCTTAGACCACTTCTTCAACTATGCAGGTTCCCTTATCTCCCTCCTCACTGTCCACCCTGACTGGGGATCCCTCCATCTGGTTGTGCGATGCTGCCTGCCTGGCCGGTTGGTGCAGAGCTCCACTGTCCATGCAATCCTCCATTAATGACCCCTCCATGCTGTGTGTGTAGTCTGGATCATTACATGGTAGAAACTTGATTTTCAGGTAATCCACAGAGAAGTGACCCATCTCCAATCTGCCACCTTGCCAACTTGCATCATCCTCAAACCCCAGTTGTTGCCACTTTCCAGTTCTCCTCAGTATCTCCTAGTTCAGTCACAGCAAATACAAAAGGGAAGAAAACCAAAGACTTGTCCTGCATCATGGTGGTCCTTCTAGACACATGACAAAGTATTTAAAAAAGTACACTGGGCAGAAGCTCAAAATGCAATCTAGGTGCACTATGCCCAGGGCTTTTATATAGCAAAACAGTCTGACTACTACACAACAGTCACTTTGAGGTCAGCACAAAGTAACACTAAAAGTCAAACAGCTCAGTGTAATAGTAGTTAATGCTGTTTGCAAATTTATTGAAGTTTAAAAAGCTGGCATACCACATCCTGGTCCTTGAACCTGTGCTGCATGCAATAAAGCTCTGAAGGCATGGCATTCACTTGCTTTCAGTAGCCAAGGTCTCAAATCAGCATATTTTCAAGGAAACTCACACATTGTGCCATCTATAGTATTAATTAGTACTTACTTTGTGGCCTGAAACTGCGAGAAACCAAACATAGACGTTTAGCATGGACCTTCCATGCCTCATGCAGCACCACCCAGCCAAGGCACTACTGTGTCGACATCATAGTGATGTCTTCATCAAGGACCAAGATGTGGTATTCCAGCTTTTTAAACTTCAGAAAATTTACACAAGCATTGCTACAATTATACTAAACTGTCTGATTCTTATTGTTACTTGGTGCTGACCTCAAAGTGACTACCGCTGAGCAGTCAGATTGTGTTTTAGTACATCACAGGGTATGTTTGATGAGTTGACAGTAATGTTAGTGGCCTACCACTACAAAACTCTGAGGTTTTTCAGCCATTCCACGTTCACTTAGAGAGGCATAAGGTCTTTTTAACCCTGGCGGTGTTGTGATGGTAGGCTAGCTTCCCTCCCAGTTTCCCAGGACATTCAGAGAGCATCATATAGGTCTCAGTTGGAGGACTGTGATGACATGGCAGGGTTTTGGTTTTCTTTGTGTGTGTTTATTCATTTTTGCTGTGGCTGGAGAAGTCATACAGGAGAACTGGATAGTGGCAACTAGTGGGGTTTGGGGCTGGGGCAGGTAAGTGTGGTGGCAGGCTGGGGGGACTAGTTCTCCATGGATTACCTAAAGATGAAGTAAGCATTCACATACCCTGACCCTAAACACACAGCATGGAGGGACCTAAAAGGAAGGATTGGAAAGGACAGGGCTGGAACTGCTGTCCAGGTGGCACAACACACAGTCAGAGGGAGAGATGACCTGGGATTGTCCACTGTGTCCACAGCAGCAGCAGCAGCTGACTAAGACAGGACATGGACAGCTCTGTGAAACACAAAGGTGGGTAAAGGGGGTGGCCTGCAGGGTCCTAGTTAGTTTTTCTTTTTGTGGGGTGGATGGGGGTGGTTTTACAATTAGATAACATCAGATGTGGAATCAGATTCCGATTAAGCATCCCATTTTAACCTTTTTTTGAAACAGGATTTTATGGCTTCAATGAAGACATTCTGACTTCTAAAAAAATGCCTGGAATCTGATTCTGTGTACCAGATTCTGAGCAACCCTTGTGAAAATTAATAACCAGTCACAAGAGGGTGGCTCCAAAAGGCATGGTCCAGTGCCAAAGCAATACAGTAACCCACTGTCTCAGGAACCAGGCTCCTCGGTCTCCACTTCAGTAACAAAACACACTGAGTTGTGTTCAGGGTAAGTTAGTTTATTCCTTAAAGTTACTGATTAAAATAAAGACAGCAGCAAGATAACGAACTGCACCTCCTGCAGGTTTAAACCAGCCGAAATAGTAAGTGGGGGGGGGCGGAATGTCAGCAATATGGATGCAGTCATTTATTAATTCTGAGAAATAGATAAAGATCAGTTAGACTTGATCTTAATGTTCTGCTGTAATTAATATCATATTGGTAAAAACAAAAAGAAATTTCAGTTTTTCCTTTCTATACCTAGAGTAGTCATAGGGTGATAATATGGACATGTGCTATGTCATGATCATGCATGTAACTGCTGATGTTTCAGCATGAAACTGTCACATTTAACCATTAGATCACTGATTTCATGCCGAATCATCAGCAGATACATGCATGCGCATAAAAAAGGGAGGGTTTATTTAGTTTGTGCAATACAGCAGTACAATACAACATTTATTGCAGTGGAGTATTCAGTTCAATTAGCCTCTGACAAAGCCATCACTGATGAAGTGCTGGGGTACTGGGTCTTCTGTACTGTGACTCTGTGTCTGCACCACACTTCTTTGTTGTTTCAAGCGTTTATGGCAGTAAAGCAGGCTAACTTTAGCAGGAATCTCCTGGGATGACTGTTTTTAGGGCTATAGGCAGAACCTACAGACATTTTGGGATCACTCAGTAGCTGTAAAAATGGCCAATCATGGAATCTTCCATTGGACTTTTGGCAGTATCCTTCCAAAAGCCCAATGGAGCTTGAAACCCTCTGCCACAATCAGCCGCTACAGAATAACAGCCATACTATTTTGGCTGTTACTTCCAGAGCATGAACTGCACATGTGCGAGTAGTGCACATGTGCAGTTCTGCTGGCACCATTATGTTGTGAATGGCAAAATGCCATTCACTGCAACTGCACATGCACGAGTGCCGCACATGTGCAGTTGCATCACCGCCACCAGAACCAGTAACAAAGGAAACCCACGCCGACATCGGGTTTTCCAATCCCTATGTGATGATGATGATGATAAAACTTTATTTTTATACAGGAAATTCTAATCATTAGGATTATACAATCCTGTTCACAAGATAGTCCTGTTTATATTTCACTTAGTTACTTCTAAACATAAAATATATAACAATACTCACATAAAGACAGAACATAAACAATAAACAACTTTTCAGTTATCCAACAATACCTTAAGACACAAATTCAAATAAAAAGAAAATACGAAATATAAACATATATCCCAAACATATTCATGTACAACAACATTCTATTCTATAAAATTTTAGAATTTCATTTTTAAAAATCATGTGGTCTTCTAGAGATCTTATTGGAGGGGGTAGAATATTCCATACTTTAGCTAATGTCGTTATTATGTCGTTATTATGTGGCCCAGCCTCCCACACATGTAGCACACTGGGAGCCCACCCCAGTGTGCCCAAATGTATTTTTATCACCCTGCCAACATCGGGGTCCCCAATCCCATGCCAGCATTATGTAGCCCCCCCACCCTCATGTGGCACACTGGGAGCCCACCCCAGTGTGCCTAAATGTATTTTTGATCCCTTGTCTCATCACCATGGCACACAGAGCCCACCCAGTGCCCAAATGTCTGTTCTTTTTCCCCTGTAAATCAAGAAAACAGTCCCCTGACATGTTTTTTTTTTGTAAAAAGAAAACGGTCCCTCAACGCTCGACCCAGTCCTTCCTCCCCATCCCCACCCTCCCACTGAGCACCCACTTCCCTCACTCCCCACTTACCCCATACTTACCTCTGGAGGTCGGCACAGTCATCTTCTCTGGACCGGGACATGTCTGCACTCTTCAAAGCCGAACCGCAAACTGAAGAATCAAAGGTAAGCATGCTATAATGGGGTTTTCAACTTATGTTGATAAATTAGCCATTGGTTGAAATTTTGGCACCAAATTTTCAACATGGGGTTCCTGGGACCCTACCCCATGAAAACTTTCACTGTCATTTTGTTACTCAGTCCTAAAAGGTGATTTCATGGTCGCTGCAAGGAATCTACTTTTGGGACCAATTCATGAAATGACAGTGACACTGTTCATGAGGTGGGGTCCAAAAAGCCCATGTTGCAAATTTGGTGAAAAAATTCCACAAAATGACTGTGTTACGAGTGTGAGTTGCACAGTTTCTGTGCATGCTCCTAACTTTGCCAATTTGTAGTATTTTTACTCCACATTTTCAATATTGCCATTTTTGCACACCTCCTTTTTAACAGTACAGCTGTCATTTATCACATCCTGCTCAAAACATGTTTGCACACCTGTGGCACAGAATTGCATGGTCGATCTACGAAATCACCTTTTCAGAACAAGTGAAGAAAATGGTACTAGCACTCTTCAGGAGGAGGGTCCCAAAAAGGCCATATTGAAAATTTGGTGCAGCACCTCCAAAAATGGCCAAGTTACACCCAGACATTCAATAATTTCTACACACACGTGTAACTTTGCTCACTTGGCAGCTTATCACAGCCCTATTGGGTCTGGCCAGAGTTTGTTTAGACTGCTTCCACTGAGTGCAGCTGTACTGTAACCCTCTATGTGAAGAAGAAGCTTTACCAGACTACAGTAGTTGCGTACAGCAGTTACTCCCTCTCACTCTGAAGCCCTCCAGTGTGAGCGGGAAAATCACTTGTCAAAAGGACTGCTGATTTCATGGAGCAATGCTGCATTTCGATTTGTGATCAGGCAGCTTGGTTAAAAAACAAAACAAAAAAAAGAGTTCCACTGGCTGGCTATAGTTGCTAAAACTTAGTTTATTTCCCAAAATTACATATACATATATCTATAGAAACCTTGCCAGGCTGTAACATGTGCTGTAGCTGAAGTGTGTCAGTGGTGTTAGAGAGGTGATTCTCTTTACATCTCAACTTCTGCCTGATTGTCTGTAATGTCCAAGCATTTACTCTGCGTTATCACAAAATCTTTTGACAATGCATATTTTGAGGCTTTTTTTATCCTGTATCCCCTAATTCCATATTTCTTTTGTGGTTTAAACTCTGTTTTAGCAAGTGTAGTTAATGGAACTTTTTTAATCAGACAACCTGATCACAAACTGAAAAGCAGCATTGCTCCATGAAATCAGCAGTCCTTTTGACAGATGATCTTCCCATTCACAACTGAAGGGCTTCAGGGCTGGGCTGAGAGGGAGTAACTACTGTAAGCACATATTACAGCCTGGTAAAATTTATTTTTTCTTTTGGGAAATAAAGAAACACTGTTTTAAAAAGTGTAGCCAGTCAGAGGAACCAAAACAAATTTACTCAGCAAGAATCTCTGGCTTTACCTCAATGCCTAATCATGTAACTGAAACACAGCATCACTTAATGAAATCAACTGCCCTTTTGACAACTTTGTCTGCTCATACTGGAGTGCTTTGGACTGAGAAAGAGTTAACTACTGTAAGCTCACATGGATCTGCCTCTGTAGATCTTCATACTGTAGTTTCTTACTGACGTAATAAAGAGTTCCCTCGTGAAGCTCTAGTCAGTTTTCTATAACTGACATCACTCTGACTCTGGCTTCACAGCATTGATTTTCCAAGACTGCAGTAGGAGTGAACTTAGGGCTGCTGGATTTGTGAAGTCATTGTAAATTAGCATTCAAGCATTAAAAAACACACCATCTTTACATGCCCACTTCCTTAAAAATAATAGGGAAGAAGTGTAAAGTACAGCCCATTGTTAAGGAACAGCATGTTCCACTGGGACCTCCTTCGAAAAGGAACATGTTAGTGCAATGTGCTTTGGTAGTTAGAGTGCAGCAATCCCTTCTGTAGCAGTATCCAAAGGCCAGACAAAGCCACAACTCCCAGTTTGCACTGTGTCATGGATCAACTCGGAAAGCTTTTTGTTGCTATGGGTAGCTGGAGCTCGTGTGTTCAGAATTGTTACATTTATTTTTTTAATTAATTCAAGCTTTTATTTACTTTGGGGGATTGATGGAAAGAAAGGAAGGGGTGAGTTCAATATATACTGTAGTAGTTTGGAGATTTAAATCTTGATGTGAGGCAGAGTTTCATTGCACTATTTAGTCCTTAGTATTCCTTGCTCTCCAGTTGATGTTAGAAAGAGACATCTGGCACTGTGAAATAATGCAGTGCTGCGGTTGGTAGAGACAACATTGGCGGACTGTTTCACAGTTGTGGAAGCATCTGTGATGCAATCCAACATGCTGTTCATTCAAGGGTCCTTGTTACTAAGTGATCATAAAAGGACTGCAGGGCTGCACCCACTGCAGCCCTAAAAAGGGGATACTGGTAGTTCAGGGGTCTTGAGTTGTCCCAGATTGCCAGTGGATTAAAGGTATAGCCTTGGTGGTGTAGTGGGCTTACTCCATCATGTCCAGAGGCAAACAGTGGTGTTTTTTTTTAATTATATTTACTTTTCCCTAGCATCAAGGTGGTGGTGGGGGGAGTCCTTGGGCCCTGACTGTATGTAGCAGGCAGGTAGGCTGGTCAGAAAACCGCCAATCAGAAATGCCATGGCTATGCACTACTGTGCTACAGTGACAATGCTGGTGGGTGCTTTCAACTCCCAGCCCACAAAGAATTCAGGCTGTGGACTGCTCTGTGTGGGCAGGAAAAAGATGGAGATGTTCAGGAGGTGGAGGAGACTAGGGAAAATATGTCTCCCTCTACTAATCTTCTGCATAGCAACAATGTGAAGAGACCCCAAGGGGCTTGTAAAGAGGGTCCAGAGTGTGGCCAGACAGCAGGAGGTGGCAGAAACTGCTAGCTAATCCATATGCTGGCTGAGTGTAAATGACGGAGGTGTTTGGTAGGAAGGGACAGGGAGAGTAAATGCACAGGATGGGGGCCACAAAGGAAAAGCCACACTGTGGCTGAAGACCAATGCCTGAAATGGGCTAAAAGGTAGCTGTGGAAGGAAGGCAGGGGGAATCAGTGGGCTCCCTAAGAGAAGCATTAAAGCAGCAAGCACCACATATAACAGAGCTGCACAGTGGCTGATGTCAGAGCACCAGGGGTTAACAAGGGATTGGGGAGAGGAAAAGAGTGGCATAATAGCCAGGAGAGCCCATAATCAAAAATCAAATTGCAGCAAACAGAAGGAGCCCTGATGGGCTATAAATATAAAGAAACGTATTTCCTTCCAAGGGTGCTCTGAAGCTCTGTAGGATAATTTGAATAATTTTGCTGAAGGAAAAAATTATATAAAAGCCAAGGGTTTGGGGGCCACATAGCTTGAATTAGCATTAGTTAAGTGGGAATCAGGTTGACTCTCTACTTGAAATGTTGGGGGTCAGACCAGAGAATTCTGGGGTCAGAAATTTGCTGTAGCGGCTTTGTAAAGCATTACCCAATACTTTTTCTGCTAACAAAATCCATGAAAATCTTTCCATGTTCAGGGTCAATGCTGAAGCACTGCTTTTATTATTGTTCTTCAAAATCCTCAGAATTACCATTTGGGAATTTCTGTAGGAGGTTAACGCAAGCCCTGGGCCACCAAACCCCCCCAGAAGTTCTGGGGTTTTACATGTTGTGTGGTACATTTGGAGCACATTTTGGACATACATCACACTTCTGCTAAAGTAAAGGTGTGAGATTTTTACTTTCAGTTTTGGGCTTCATAGCCCATTAGCATGTTCCAGGGATAGTCCCTCCTTGTTAAAATTGTACATTTTAATGCTGTCCTGTAAGGGAAGGAAGCAAACTCTGGCTGAACTGACGGCCAGCCAGTCCCTTCCACTTCCTGGTCCACTGACAATGTCACCACGCTTGGGACATTTTGTGACATCCTACCAGGGAGAGCACAGGGACACACAACATTGAATCCTATGGGGGAGACTTTCAAAACATTACTAAGCATTTTTAAGCTACTTTTGACACAGAAATGAAAGCCACAGCTCAACTAATAGGGGTCCTGTTAGTTGAGCGTTGGCATTCATTTGCGTCAAAGGTAGCTTAAAGTTGCATAGTAATGTTCTGAATATCTCCCCAATAGGAAGTGCCCTGCCCTCTCCCTGGAAGGATGCCACAAAATGTCCAAGTGTGGGGGCATGGTCTGCAAACTGGGCATTGGCTGATTGGCAGTTCAGCCAGAGTTATGATCCCTTCCCTCACTTACAGGGCAGCAGTAAAATTTATAATTTTGATAAGAAGGGACTATCACCATGGCAGGGTAATGGGCTGTGAAGCCCAGTAAATAATTTCACACATTTACTTTAAGTACCCCCACCACACCTGGCTCCATGATAATTTGTTCTTTATGTACCTCACCTTTTCAGCTCTATTCCCAAAATGAATCATCTACGCAGAACACTATAGAGTTCCTGCCAGACCAGATGGAGTTAGGCATCTGAGTCTCCTTTGGAGCAATAGTCCAATTAAGATGCACACATTTTCAACAGAGGTCAGGTTCTTTCTATTTGGGACTTCTGAAGGATAACAACTAAATGCAAGCTTCCCCTCCCAAGGGGACAGTCTCTAAATTTGATGTTTTGGTGACACTTTTGGTAGCTTAGGTGAGTAAGGTATCCCCCAATTTTCAATAGAAAACACCTGTAAAGCAGAATTTGGCATTTCTAGACCAGAACATTGGAGCTAATTTTTCATAAAAAATAAATCTTTTTTCAACAATTTACTGTGCTAACAATCCCACTTTGCAACGTCTGAGCCACATTTTTGTCCAAAACAGCTGATATACCCTCAGTTCTGGAAAACAGATTACGATTTTGTCAAATGGAATTGGTCAGTTTTGAAACACAAAAATCATAGGCCCAAGTAAGCGTCAGTCGCTGACAGCAGTGTGGTTCAGCAGTGACTGGCATGACTTGTTTTTCCTGTGCAGTGTCAAACATTAGTATAGTGGAATCCTGTGTTTGAGCTATCAAATAGCATTTTCCTAAGCATTTGGCTTTAGTTTACTTCATAATTTTAGCAAGCTGATCTAGGAAAGTGTGCTTCCAGCTGAAATTGGGCGGAGGGGAGATAGAGAGAAATCTGCAGGAATAAAACAGGTCAAAAACAAAATAACAAGCTTACAACAGTTACAGCAATAACAGTGAGCTGACCAAATACAACAAGAAAAATATGAAAGCTTGTGGGCAGTGGTACAGCTACCCCCCCACAAAAAAAAAAAGAATTTGGCCAAAAGAAAAGACACACAACTGCAACTAGTATTAGACTTTTCAATCTACAAAATTTGCAAGCATAATAAATGTATAATTATTCATCAGTGTTGTTTTTTTGCAAATACTTTGCTAATTGATGAATGTCAAGACTATGTATTTATTTATTTATTTAAAAGTTGATGACTGGGAAAGACACACTGAGCCTAGGCTTGACTCCAGGTGTGACCTGAGGTAGGGGGCAAGGATACATTTTACAATTGAAGCAAGAGTAAGTAATACTAGTTAAAAATTGGTACAGGTATAAATTGTAGCGAGGCAAACACAATACAGACAGGCATAACATAGGAATGATATTCCATGAGTAAGCACAGTAATACAGAGGACTTTGGAAACATTATGTAAACCATACAACAGTGAATTAAGTGCTTTGGGAGACCAATTGGTTTTGAGATACACAGCTTTATTTCCTGAACAAAAGCACTAGAGTTGGCGCGAGGTCAATAATGAATGAGGAGGAGAAAGAGGAAGAGGAGTGGACAACTGGGCAGGAGGGGAATAGAGAAGGGGGTATATGATTGGTGGTAGCAGAGATGAGGGGAGGCAGAAATGCCTGAAGTATTTTTTTAATATAGACACTGCAGTTGGCAAACTGCATACAGCAAGGGGTAGTGAGTTATATAGGGTAGGGAGCCAGTGGACAAAATCTTGTTTCCCAGCAGAGTGGCTAAATCAAAGGAACGTAAGTCATGGGAACACAGGCCATAGCCAGTGCATGGGGCTGGAGCTATAAGGGAGGAGAGGTAGGAGGGAAGAGTATTGAACCAGAACTTGGTGACAAAGGATGTGCAGTGTACAAACCAATGAGTAGCAAGAAGAAGAAGGGAAACAGAATGGTACAGGAGGCAATGATGTGTATGGTAAGGGAGTTTGGTGGTGAAGGGGTAGAAAGTGTGGAACAGTGGGTCAAGCTTGGCAAGGGAGGATTGTGGAGCTGAACTATAAACCACATCAGCATAGTCAAAGGTGGGAAGAATGAGCTTGGTGATGATGTCCTTCCTGATGGGGAAGGAGAGACTGTTCTTGTGCCTGTATAACATACAGTACCTAGTTTTCACTAACTATTTGTAGTTAAATAACTACAGCTAACAAATAACTATATTTGTAGTTAGTTAAACTTAGTAACTAAGTAGTATAACTTGTGGAATCTTATAAGCAGATGTCATTTTTAAGTTGTTAATGAATTCTTAAAGCACAACAACCCACATAAGTCAAGCTTACAACAATTACAGTAATAACAGTGAGCTGACCAAATGCAACAAGAAAAATATGAAAACTTATGGGTACTGGTGCAGACCCCCACCTCCTGGCCAAAAGAAAAAGACACACTACTGCAACTGCAAATAGTATTAGACCTTTCAATCTACAAAATTTGCATGCATAATAAATGCATAATTATTCATCAGCATCATTTTTTGGCAAATACTTTGCAAATTGATGAATGTCAAGCTATGTATAACTTGAAGGATCTACAGGCAGATGTCTTTATCAAGTTGTCAATGAATCCTTAAAAGCACAAAAACCCACATACGTTTTATAGCACTTTTCTTTTCACACATTTAATAGGTCTAATAGCACTGAACATTCTTTTCAAAGGTAATGAATACAGAATTTAATGATTTATGTACAAGTGATTTATTGTTTTGCAAACTACCGTGTTTAGTTCTCTATCACTTGCACTGAATTGCCAAACCTTTTCCTACAAGAGGGCTACTAGAAGTTGCATTTGTACTCACTTTCTGCATCAAACTATGGAACCTGCTGCTAGCACAGGTCTGATAAACAAGTGTCTCAGCGCAATGTTCCTACCTGTCAGCATGACTCTTTGGATTGTGGGAAAGTGTGCAGATTTACATCTTTCTGGCTTCATAAAAACTGCTTCATCAAATTTTCAAACTCTGAATGTTCCACCTTCACTCATTCAACATACGCCGACAAGCACTGTCACCTCACTAGCCCCTCCGTACACATAACTCAAGAGCATACATGTTGCTATGCTGTCTTTACCAAACAATAACAAAAAAGTTTCATGCCAGCCTGACTATGTGGAATGTGACTATTAAACAATTATATGCGTACTGCTCACTGAGTAGCTTTTCTGATAGCTGAGGACACACTGGGGTATGCAATGTTCAAGCTCCCTCATCGTATGCCCTCTCTCTCTCTCTCTTCGCTTCATCTAAAATTGTTGCCAACTTCAGGATCACCTGCTTGCTTGATACATCCCAATTACATCAAATATTCACAGTTCACTCACTTTGAAATCTGTGCTGGGCCTCTATCCTTTGAATATAAAGAAAAACACTATCATTACCCCCATGTGTGCACAGAGTTCACCTTCAACCATGCCATACAATTTGGAAGTTTCACAAAACCACTCTGTGTCATGAGTATTGTATATTTTATTACCCAATCTGTTGAACACAATTTTCTGAAAATCATGTTAGCCACAAGCCATATAACGTTTGATTGTTTTGTCTTCACTATTTAATAAATGACTTGGAAAGTGTTTCTCTCAGTTGCAGGGATGGCGGGAAGGCTGATTGGGTTGCCAAGGTATTGCTGGTTACCCTCTGACCCGGCATGGTGGGTGGGTGGTGATGCAATCAGGAGGTGCTGAGTTGCTGGGGGCTGCTCGGGGGAGGAATGATAACTGGGAAAAAGAACCCTGTCTTCATTGGCTGTGTACATAGAGGACTCAGAGCCAGAGTCAGACAGTGAAGTTACAGGTAAAGGGACCTGGGCAGCAGGGTCGAGCGGGGGGGGTATGCATTTTTGGGTCAGGGGTTATATTTTTTAGTGGTCAAGAACTGCTGGAAAGAAAAGTGCATGCACAGAGTGTTGCACAAGGAGACAATGTTTTTGTCACTTCAGCATGTTGTTCATTCACAAGGGATGTGGGAGTCCTTTTTCTGACAGTGATAATGAAAGGTCTGCAGGGCTATGTCCACTGCAGCCTTAAAAATAGCATACGTCTCTGCACTGGGGATGGTTTTCTTCATTACAGATATATCTAGAAAATTACTATTTTGGGGTGCTCAAGAGGGAGTTGTGGGCCAGAAGAGTATTTCAGTTTCAGTTTCTTATTATCTTCATAAACTGAAACAGAAGGGGATTGGAAGGAGATTCTTATTGATGGCCAGGGTCAGGTCATTTAGGGGAAAGTGGGAGAGTCATTTTTCATGTGTGGGTAGGGGGAAGGGATGGACTTTAATACAAAATCATCTTATTTGGTGGAGAGATTTTCCTGGGGAAGAGGTTTTATTTTTCACTGAAGAGCATGGCAGAGTGGGGCGAATAATGTTAGAAGAGACTGTGTGGTGGGAGATTGTGGTTATTGATTGCACAGTGGGTGGCGGTGGCTGGCAATGGTTATTCACACAGTTTAAGTAAAAAGAAACTTTGGGCAACATTGGTAGGCATGAAATTGAGAAATTTGTAAAGCTTCACAAAGTGAAATGTTACACGACTTTGCACCAGCTTTGCCAACAGTTTAAATTCACTGCATTTTTGGTAGGAGAATGATGACAAGAAAACATGATTTCTGAATGAACACATGATAAGTCATAAAGATAATAATACATTTCATATAGTGCTCTAAGGCAAACATAAAATCATCAAAGTCCATGGTGCATAGTTGACTGTGGTGGCAGTGGCTAGTGGTATTGTAGCATTTTCTTTGTAGTGTGCAGGAGGTAATGTCACCAACTTGCTTCAGTGATGCATGACGAGGAAAACCTGATTCATGATGGAGTGAGAAGGAGGAGGAGGATGATTATGATAAGGATCTGTTACTTTCTGAAGCCAGATTCTTTCTATGTTTTTGTTTTACTGTAATTATCATTATTAATTAAATTTGGCTTTATTTATATACCACAAAAACAGGATTTGGGAGGATTTGTGACGTCATCTGTGAAATACTCTCACCAAAGGATCTATCTGTTTTTTAGGTGCAGTGAACTTGTGGTGGTAGGGACAGGTATGTACTTCCAGAATGGAATTGGGTGCCAGGGAAGCAACTGCAAATGACTTTTTTCCCCACTGTGGAATGATTAGAGATCTATGAAATTCTAAAGATTTCACAACAATTTCGCAGGCAAAATTTAATTTTGCAACATCTCTAAGAATGACTTACCATCGCATAACATTGGGCAGAGCAGTAGCTATGATATGATATGATAATGAACAGATAATATAATCTAATATAGTATGATACATGATAATTTAATGTATTTGATACAATGTAACATGATATAAAATGATAATATATAATTTAATATATGTCTGTTTTTAATATTTATGTGCCAAGAAAACATGAATCATGGAAATGCACTTGTGATTTGGGTTTACTATTTTACTCACTTTCCTCATGTTTATTTTTCTTCCAGAAGCCCCTAGTGACAGTAAGGAAGAGGGATTATGAGGAATTAGGTAGTGAATGCAAGTTATTTAGTGAAAGAAGAATCATCATTTATATAGCACTTTTCATACACATTATATCCCAAAGCACTTTAAAAAGGAATAAGAGACTGGTAGTGAAGTAACTGAATGTGTAGTGGCAGCGATTTCACACATCAACACCCACACACAGCCTTATGCAATTGTATGAACTGTTTTTTGGGGAAGGAGGATGTTGGCCAGGACAATGGAGAAATTTCACTACTCTTGCAAAAAGTGCCTTGAGTTCTTTTACTTCCACCTAGACACCCACCAGGACAGTACCAGAGATGGGTAGAATGGACCTCTGTTTTATGTCACATCCAAAGGATGGCACACCCTGACAATAAGGCACCACCTAATATTGAACCCAGGTGCCAGCATTAATAGTATGAACCCAGTCCTGGAGTGGGACAATAACCCATGATCTTCAGGCCCAGAGGAGGCTGTGCTACTGAGCCATGATGACAAATTAGTAGAATTTATATATCTGGATGGATCACTTCTGTACTGAGTAGGGGAACCAGAATCATTTGAAGAAGGACGATGAGAAAAGTGGTGTGCTTCTGGATTGCTTAGGATGCTTTCCTTACCAGACACACTGGATGGTGAGCAGAAAAGTCTGCTTTCACTACAGTGGGAGTGGAACCAGTGTATTTCTGGTGACTAATGAACCATGGGTTCTTTGGTTATATTGCCAGCTGCACTTGTCCTAATAGAATCATATCCATAACTCCAAGTCCCTATTCCTCCATGACCAGCTCCAGTCTCCACCACTGCAGCTTGCAGAACTTGTACTTGGTGGAACTGGCATGGTAGAATGTTTACCTGCCCCTGTCCTCCCCTGAATCCCTTTCTATTCCTGTTCTTGTCTTTACATTTTCTGTACACATCAACAACACACAAAAGACTGACAATGACATGATGCATCTGCCACTAAATGTTGACAACGATGAGTCTCAGATGCGCACAGATAGGCATATTGCTTGCCCAGTGCATGAACAAGCCATAATGCCACATGACTCGCAAGATGATATGACATTGAAGGGTGACACAGCCAAGCCACTCCTCATTGACAGACCATATCCCTGAGAGACATTCTGACTATATGTCTCACACAGCAGTAAACTTTACTTTTCCTCACTAAATGACTGGTGAGCAGTCTCACACAGGCAAAAATTAAAACAATGGATTTTTGTACCCCACTGCACCACCTGCATTCATTAAAAAAATTTGTTAAATAAATACTTTAAAATCCCCATGTACCGTCCCAGTTTATTATGTTCAATCTGTCCTGACCTGATGTAGGAGTCAAAATAAAGTAAATAAAATAAAGTAAAAAAATATATATAGGTTTCTGTGCACTTGACTATACGACCAGCTCTCAGTGAAAAAAAAAATCATCACCTTTCCCTTGTCTGTTTAATTCACTATGTTTGCTCCTACTGCACAGCCTGCAGCTGCTGATGTAGACTTACAGTGTGCCTCTCTCCTCTTTTAACTCTGCCAAACAATTTCATTAGCCTGCCTGCCTGAAAGTATAGTTAAATGTAAGGAAAATTCAGTAATTGTAAGGCTTGCCTGTACTTCAGAGTGGTAGCAGAGAACCATGGCACACCTGCTGCACAGTTAAAACAGTGCATGTCCTCGGTTTGGAATTTTGTTGCTGGGATATGTTACTTTTTCTTCCTACAGCCCCATTCTGGTGTATTTGCCACCACATGGCTTGCCTCCAGGCCTTCCTTCCTCTGCGGCTTGTCTCCGGGTGTCCAGTTCTCCTTCTGGCTGCTCCTGTTCTTTGGGCCATGCATAGCTTCTGTTAATTATGTCTGCTGTCCCATTGTGGTTTTAGGCTCTGGTTTTTGCAACAGTTTCCTGGTGGTCAATGCTCCCTTCATATAGCCAGTCCTCGCTGTCATCCCCCTTCCTGGCAGTGTATCCACCTTCGGCTGAGCACTTTCTTTTCCTATGTGCTCCTAACTCTAAATGGCAGCAATTTACCTCTACCTTTTGAGGCCAACCTTTCAGGGAATTCTTCTCATCAGTGGCTGTTCCCCTCAGCTGCCGTTCTAGGGTCCTAGTGCCATTGTTGTCAGAGGACCTTTGCTCAGCTGCTTAGCTTCCTTAAACCATGCATGTTTGTTCCCTCAACTGCAGCATTCAGCTGCAAGCTGCTCACAAGGTTTCAGTGTTCCCTTATCGAAATTGGTTGGTGTATGTCTGCCATTCGGTCACAGGCACATACAGTATCATGCAGTCTCAACCCACATATCAGTTGGCATGCCATGCCTTCAGTCAAACAGCCTTGCCTATGTTTCATTCGAACTCGTACTCATGGTCATCATGCTTTGCCATCTGCCCCTCAACTTCTGCACTTACAGGCATGCCAGCTACAACCATAGCATGGCTTCCACAGTCTTCTTGCCTTCTAAGCTGATGGTCTCGCACTAGTCCCATGTAGTCTGCAACTTAGGGTGGGTCACTCAGCTTGTGCAGAGTCCTTATCTTTCTACCCTTTAGGCAAGAATGTCCTACACTCTGGGGGAAACCTTGGCTGTGCAGCACCTCATAATGTAGCTTCAACTACTGGAGGGTGGGACCTTTAAGCCTCAGGGCTGCTTTGGCTGTGCAGACCCAGTCAGCAGGACCTTTGAAAGCTGTTTCTCCCTATAGTCACCTAAGGTTCACCAGATCTCCACATTTTCCCTTCCTCTAACACCTTCCTCTGCCACTCAAGGCTGTAGATCATAAAACTGCACAACTCTCTGCCCCTCAAGGGCTCATCTTCATGCCTTGCCCTTCAGAATTTAGCATCTTCCCTAGGCTTCCCTTGGTTGGAGGCCATGTGAGTGCCTTTCAGCAGTTGTTGCTGTCCTCTTTCCTGCCTGAAGGGTGGGCTTCCTTCATGGGGAACATTCTCAAGCTTTAGAGATCGGCTCATGGCACCCTCACTGTGTTACCATTAGAGGATTACAGCGAGAGCCATTCCTTCAAAATTTCCCCCAGAACTGGGTTTCTAAATTGCAGGAGCTGAGCCATCACTAATTATGTCCCTAGCCTGGAGAGAAGATGAACAAGGCCTTGGATCCCCATAGGTTTTCTCCTTAATAGTTTTTTTTCCCCTCTGTTCTATGCCAAAGATCATAAAAGTTAGGTAGTCTCCACAAGACTTGGAGCAGGTTGATTGCTGTCCTGGATCCACGTCTCTGTTTGGCTACATCTCTTTGCCTTGGAGAAAACTGTACTTGTCTGTCTTCTTTTATGCTTTTGGGCCTTCTTCCCTAAGATGCCTTTGGTCCTAGGACCCTGTGCCTACACAACTCAAGAGGTTGGAATACTTCATCAGGGTTCTGCATCCTTGTGAAATCCTGACAGGGTGTTAGTCCCCATAGCAGGGACAGAGATAGCATAAGCCGAAGCTTGCAGTTGCACAAGCACTACATCCTACTCATTTTCACTCAGTCCTAACCTAGTCAGACTAATGACCCTTTGAATTGTAAGGCTTGCCTGCAGTTGGAGGGGCAGCAGACGACCATGCCATGCCCCCTCCATGTGATTAAAACTATGTATGTGCAAGCCTGCTTTGGATGTTCTGAATTTTTTATTGCCATCTTACTGCCCTCATCATCCTGTGGCACCACTGTCTCCTTGGGTTGGGCCTTCTTCTACAGTTACACAAGCACTACCTATTATTCAGTCTCAGTCAATCCTAACCTACTCAGAGCCTGATGACCCTTTGAACTAGAATGATAATGCATGATTCTGATAGTTTGGAAAATTTTCTGATCAAAAGTCACCATTTTTCCTATAAAAGGAGCTTTCATCTTTCCTCA
Source organism: Neoceratodus forsteri (assembly GCA_016271365.2). NCBI lineage: Eukaryota > Metazoa > Chordata > Ceratodontiformes > Ceratodontidae > Neoceratodus > Neoceratodus forsteri. The sequence goes on along the minus strand of CM057449.1, from coordinate 1,494,956,956 downwards.
TGCCCTTCACTGACAGAGAAACCTGGAAATGGCACTGAGTTGCATGCAGCACGAAGAGTTATTTATTTCCAATTTTACTGACTGTCGCAGGTCATGTGGCTTGCCAGCAAATGTACATGCTTTGTGGCTTCTCCCTGCAAAAGGGCTGCATCATGACACTGAGGTGCTGAAATACCAAAAGGAAAATGAGATCCTTCTGACCTGCTTTGCCAGTATTCAAACCTTTAGTATGAGTCCGTGTTCTGGTGCAAAACTAGATACATGGCTTTCTGACCAAGAGACAGATAAACTACACAACCAACATGTTTAACAACTGATGCAGGAAACAAATAAAAAGACAAGACGCTGGGATAAAAAGAAAAAGTAAAGAGAAAAAACAAAAGAAGAAAGGGTCCATCTCACTCTGAGTTCTGGTATGCCTACACCTACAGTATTTATCTAGGGCTCAGTCTAAACGTCTCACAAGCAGAATCATATATGTTTTTGGTTAATACAGATTACATACAGTATTGTATAAGGTGTAAGAAAACATTACAATTTTATTAAAATGGAAATGTTTTGCATCATTTAATTGCGCTCCATTCTCATTTACTGATAAACATTATAATGTTCCAAAAAAGTATTTTTCAAAAAGGAGACATAGCCTAGCCCTGGTGACTCATTGTTTGCTGCAAACTGTCAAGTGCTATGATATATCATCCTGCTGCAAAAGAGCTGGGTGCCAAATTAGGGTCCATTATGATGTAGCTGATACTATCTCTTTGTCTCAAAGAATCAATTCTGTTGGTTCTCTGCAATTTATCTGATCTGCTACACATTATTGAATGCACTGGGATTCCTAATATGGAACAGGAAGACAAAATAAAGCATTTTCTTCTAAAAAAATGGATGCAGAGTCCTATAAACACATATAGATTATGGGCTCTGTATTGAAAAACCATGAAGCCATTTTGTGTAGCACAATGGAGTTGTACTCATACAATAAAGGCCAAGACAGAGGACAAGGGGATAAACAGGGAAAAACTTAGCTATTAAAAGAACTGGGTTGGTCTGGCTTCCCCTGCATGATCAACGTGGGTAGTTCGTTCTAGGGGATTATATGATTGGGCCATGATTTGTTTGCTTGTGCAAGTGCAGTTGCTTGTTACAGTTGTAGAAATGGGCATGTCCAGGTGCATATCAGCACCCCAACAACTACTGTACCCCTGAATCAACAAGACAGCTCAGGAATTCATGTAGAACATAATCAAATCAAGCATTATATAATGGGCAAAGGATTTCAAGCAATCTGACTGGCTGTGAGCTTGCATTAGAAGTGACTAACATGACTAAAAACTAGTCCCACTAAACGGGGTGCTGTACATCTTTGAAATCCTTGTACCAATTTTTGAAGTTGATCAGCTGCCATTTTCCCCGGTAGATAAACAAAATTAAAAAAACTGTTAACAACATTTGCTGTTTGAAATGTTCCTCCCAAACCCCAAAGGGTTCCATACCTTAATTTTCTGCCACCATGGTTTCTACCTATATTGTATATTCTTGAAATAATAATCATCATCTACTTCATCCTGCAACCCTCCTACTCACCTGCTTCATTCCCTGGTGGCTGGCACTGCTGCCTGTTTGCCCACTTGTTTGGTCACCCACTTAATATCTCTGTGTGACTGAGAAACAAATAACAAGCAACATAAGTTTTAAAAATGCTGCAGCTATTATTCCAAAACTACTGCTGAATACATGTCTGTTGATCCTTTGGATTCCACTCTTAGATTGCTCAGTTTGTTTATCAGTCTGTTGTGCAGCACAGTGCTGAAAGCCTTGCTAATGTCCAGATAGGCCACGTCCACTGCCCTCTCCCGATTGATTTCATATCAACAAAGAAACATAGACAATGACAGCAGAAAATGACCAAAGGTACATCTAATCTGCGTGGAGTTCCCGATCTTCACTGGGACCTATTGTCAATATGGGGTTTTAACCCTCTCAGTCCCTTCCCCACTGCTACTTACCTGAGCAACCAACCCTTCACTCTGTTTCAGCCATGTTTGAAACCATTTATGATCTTGACGCACATCACCTCCACTGGAAGACTGTTCCATGGCTCCACTACCCTTTCTGTAAAATAGAACTTTCTTACATACCTCTTAAACCTTTCTGTGGCAGGATGTTGTTTTGAGAAGCACATTCATGTAAGTACTGCATTCATGTATTGTTGTTCATTTGCCAACCCCTCCCCGTCCCGGTCCTCTGCACAGCTAGGAAGCTGGTTCTCCTTGGGGGGCCCAATTCCAACAATTTTCTGTACCTTATATGTACTGTAAGACTGTTATACTCTAGATAGCAAACTCTGTGTTAGAGCCTACACTCTGCCCTGTCACATTGGCCTCCTTTGTAAATGAAACAGTGGGGTAAAACTGTGTTGTGCTGCATGACACAGCCACATAAAACCATGAGCACAGGCTGTGTTTTCTTTTTTCATTTAATCAGAAATTGATGATAAGAATTTTACTAAAACAATGGTACTTACCAAGAAGATGGTAATCCCTCACTCTCTGTTTTGGGGAGCATTTCCTGATCTGGAAAGGAGTAAGGTGATTTGGAATGGACCCTGGAGTTGCAATAAAATGATTCCCTGTAGAAACAGACTGCTGGTTGAAGTATGTATCTGTACGATGTAAGTGGCTAAACAATGTCAGGAACCAATCAGATTCCAAATTCAAATTGAGTTATTTACATATGCACCACCCACCCCATCAGATGACTAAGTGAGGCAAGTCAGGTGACTATGTCGGCAGGGTATGTAAAGGGAGCCAGGGCCAGTCCTGCTCCTGTGAGACAAGCAGCCCTTATTGAGCTGAATGTTTTGATTCTAGCCATTGGATCTTGGAACTCATAGGCCATTAGGAATTGTACTAATCCTTATATTGTCCAACCACTTCATTACACATTGCTGGATGCTGTTCAATCTGCACTTCAAGAAAAACATTTTGGAGATTTTTTAAAATAAAAGAGCTGTTGTCACTGAAATTCTGGTCTCCTGTGTCTTCCATACAACCCATTTGCCACACTTTCTCACTCCAGTTCCCACTCATGACCTCAGCTTCTTGACTCTGTACTTATGATACTTCCCCACAGTTCACTTTTTTTAATCCCTTTGGAGACTTGAAGGTCTCTATCATATTCCCCCCCTCACCTGGTTTCCAGTAAGGTTTCTCACTGGGGCTTGAGATTGAGAATCTCAGGACTGATCGGGTTTTTTGGTCTGATCATTGCACGGTGGAGTTCCTGCTCAGGGCACCCTCCAAGGTCCCTCCCCCTGCAGAGATGGTGAGCTACTGTCCATTAAGGGGTTTGACCCCGGAGGGTTTTTTGGCAGTGGCTAACCTATCTAGTGTGGACAGTGCATGCAGGGGAGGTGTGGGTGCGGCAGTTGATGCCTATAATAGGGCAGTGACTGAGGCACTCGACTCCCTTGCACCGGTCCGTGTATGACTCAGATCTTCTCACTTGAGTTCCCCATGGTTTGATGAGGAGCTCAAGGCATTGAAGATCAAGGGTTGGAGGCTGGGGCACTGCTGGCGGGGGTCCAGCTTGGAGGCAGACAAACTTGCCCTGCATGCACACTATGGTGTGTACCAGTGGGCAATCAACCGTAAGAAGGCAGTGCTCCTGTCTAGGGAGATTGCTGCTGGGAGAAACTGACCAGCAATGCTTTTTCAGACTGTGGACACATTAATACATCCTGCCTGTCTTCAGGCAAAAATAGCAGTTTCTGAAGCCTTGTGCAATGAGTTTGCTAGGTTTTTCTCAGACAGGGTGTCCGCCATCAGGCAGGGAGTTCCGTCAGTGTCCCGTACTTTGGCCGACAGTGATTGCCTGGATTGTTGACAAAGTACTCTGCCTGGTTGGGGGGGAGTTTAAACCAGTGGAGGTGGCTGATGTCATTGAAGTGATCTCAAAACTGAATCACACTTATTGTGAACTGGACCCAATGCAGACATGTTTCTTAGTGGGATGTGTCGACGCTGTTGGTCCAGTGTTCATTTTGATTGTCCAGTGTTCCTTCCCAGAGGGGGTTATCCCAGATGCGTTGAAGAAGGTGCTGGTGAGACCACTCCTGAAGAAGTCATCTCTGGACCCTGACATCAAGGTGAATTATTGAACAGTCTCCAACCTTCCATTTTTAGGAAAAGTTGCGTAGAAGATTGTGGCGTGTCAATTGGGTGATCGTCTCATGGCATTTGATATCTATGAGCCATTCCAGTCAGGTTTTCATGCAGGACATTCAACAGAAGCCGCATTACTTCAGGTGCACAATGATCTCCTCAGGGTGAGAGATCGAGGGAAGGGGACAATTCTCATCCTGCTTGATCTCTCCTCAGCTTTTGACATGGTGGACCATCGGTTGTTACTTGATCATGTGAGGGACTTCTGTGGACTCACCGGCGCTGTCATTCACTGGTTTGAGTCCTTTTTGACAAACAGAAGACAGAGGGTGGTGATGGGGAATTTTTCCTCATCTTTTAGCCTTCTGTCTTGTGGGGTACCTCAGGGTTTGGTGCTGCCACTGATGTTGTTTGCCATGTATATGCTACCCCTGGGAGAGATCATTAGGAAGTACAGTTTTGGGTTTCATTATTATGCCAATGATACCCAGCTGTACTTGTCCTTTGCCCCTGGAACATCTGATGCGGTGGTTGTATTAAACAACTGTCTGGCAGAGATCAATGCTTGGATGGCCTCCAGCTGGTTGCGACTGAACCCCGATAAGACAGAGGTACTGGTGGTGGAGTCAAACAGGAGGTGTGTGGGGTTGCCTCCTGGGAGAGACTCTGGACTTGTTCTAGGGTCTGTCCCATTGATGGCTTCCTCCAAGGTGCATAATTTTGGCATGATATTTGACAGCAGTTTGACAGTGGAATATCAGGTGTCTGCCATTATCAAGGGAAATTTCTTTCATCTGAGAAACATTGCCAGGATTAGGCACCTGATTCTGCCCTTGGACCTCCCCACCTTGGTACATGTATTTGTCACATCCAGGTTGGACTACTGTAATGTGCTCTACCTTGGGGTCTCTGGTGGCACCCTCTGTCAACTGCAGCTAGTGCAGAATGCAGCTGCCAGGTTGTTGACAGGTCAGTCGAAATACTGCCATGTCACCCTGGTGCTGCGGGAACTGCACTGGCTTCCAGTTTGATGGAGGGTGCTTTTCAAGGTGGGCTTGCTCACCTACAAGGCGCTACATGGACTGGGCCCTTGTTACCTGGCTGAACTTCTTACACCTGCTGCCTCAGTTCGTCCCCTCCTGTCCTCATTGAAGGGCCTCCTGACAATTCCAAGGACAAGACTGAAAACTGCCGGTGATCGAGTTTCAATATCGCCAGTCCAGACTTGTGGAATTTGCTCCCACCTTTGGGGCGGGAGGCCCCATCAGTGGAGGCTTTTAAGACCTGCCTGAAGTTGTATTTGTTTAATCAGGCCTTCTCAGAATCTGTTTGATACTAATGGTATCAGTCCTTTTTAAAATTAAGAGGGTTTTATATAGTTATGGGGTTTGTATGAGGATATATTTTGTAATTTTGTATATGTAAATTAACTCCTATGTTTTTTGTACGGTGCCCAGAGCCTCTGGGATTGGGTGCCAGAAAAATAAAATTTGCCTTCCCTTGTCTTGCCTTGCCTTACCTGTTCAGTGCCTTGAGATGATCATTTTAAGACCTGCACTGTTAGCTGTGAATCATCTTTGTCACCCTGTGCTGCACCGTCTCCATCCTGTGCCTGTCCTTCCTTAGGTGAGGACTCCAGAACTGAGCATAGTAATCTTGGTGCAGCCTAGTCACCAGTGACCTATATAGAGGTAGTAGTAGTTCCTTTTTCCTGCTGTCAATATCCCTTCTGATATACCCTGACATCCTATTAGCGTTACTATAGGCCTTGCTACACTGGTTTGATTGTTTGAGGGAGTCTCTAATGTTTGATTGGTTGAGGGAGTCTCTAATGATGACTCCCAGGTCCCGTCTCTCTGTGGTATTGCTCACTTTAACCCCTCATATCCAGTACTCCTTCCTCCCCACCCCCTTGGTGCATAACCTTGCATTTTTGGGCACTGAATTTCAACTGGCAAACCTTAGACCATTTCTCTAGACATTGTAGATCATTCTGCATCACTCAGATCCCTTTTTTTTCACCATTTACCCTACCTCAAAGCTTTGTGTCATCTGTGAAGAGACATAACTTGCCTTGGATGCCCTCTCCAATATCACTGCTGAACATATTGAAATGGGCAGGACATAGGAAAGATCCCTGTAGCACTCCACATGTGACATCCCTCTCTTCTGATTTGACCCTGTCTACCACCACCCACTGCTGTCTCTCCTTCAACCAGTTTCCTACCCATCTAACTATGTCCCTAGCTGCACCCAGGTACTCCATCTTCTTCAGAAATCATTTAAGTGGCACAGAGTTGAAAACCTTGCTGAAATCAAAGTAAATTCACAGCGTGGCCATTATCTACCACCTTTGTTACCCAGTCACAGAAAACTACTGTATCAGGTTTGCCTGACAAGATCTGACAAGATCTCACTGCCACAAACCCATGTTGTTTATTATCATATAGACCATTGCTTACTACATAGTCCACAAGATCCTTTTTGATCAAGGAGTTTGTCAGTTTACCCACTACAGAGGTAAGGCTGACAGTTCTGTAATTCCATGGTTCCTCCTTGTTCCTTGTTCCACCTTGTGTAGTGGGACTATGTCCATTAAAATCCAGTCTTTCAGAACTGCCTTTGACTGAACTGGGCTATTGAATAGCCCTGCTAGGGGTTAAGGTGGTTCTGTAGCCAGTTACTTGAGCACCCTTGAGTGCATCCCATCTGACCATGGGGCTTTCTCTATCTTTAGGGCTTGAAGTACCTTCCAGACCCTTTCTCTGGTAAATACTGTACTAGCTGCCTCATTTCTGGAATGCTCCTGACAGTTGCCTCAATGCCATTTTCAGGCAGAGATTCACTGTCTTGCCTTATAAAGACAGAGCAGAACTAATTGTTGAGGATGGCTGCTTTTTTGTTCATGTTCCTCTAGCAACCTTGCCCCTCTTGTAGCCTGACAAGTCCCTCCCACTTCCTTTTTTCCTTAATATATCTGAAGAATTGCTTTTCCTCACACTTGACCCCCTCCACGATACACAAGCTCTGTTTCTGCCACTGTCTCCCTGGCTGTCCTCTTTGCTCCCCTAGTTTTTATTTGGTGCTGCCCCATTCCTCAATCTACTGCTTTTCCTTGTACAGGGTAAAAGCCCTTTTGTTGTCATTGACTGCCTCTCTGTCCCTTTTCAAGAACCATATTGTTGCCTTGTACTAGTATCATTTTGCAATAACCCTTGTGCATGACTTTGTTTCCTTGAGGATGGTCCTCCAGATCCCATTTTTCCTCTACACCTCTGAAAAACTGTCTACCCTGGTCAGTTTGTCTTGGACCAACTCTCTCATGTGGTTGAAGTCTGCTATGCTGAAATCTAGGACTTCAGCTTTTGATAGGAACATTATGGTCCTGAGGGCCAACCTGAACCAAATGGAGTAATGGTCATTGGACCACAGTGGCTCCCCTACCATCACTCGACCCACCATCTCCAAGTTGGTGAACACCAAATTGAGAATTGCCACCTGTCCCATAGGTTCCTTAATGAGCTTCTCCAGCAGACAGTCCAACAATGTATCCAACAGGGACTGACTTTGGGTGCACCTGGCCACCAGAATGTCCCAGTAGATGTCCAGAAAGTTCAGATCACCCACTGCAACTTCCCCTTCTTTAACCCCCTTGCCAGCTCTTCCCCAAGCTCCCTATCTCTCTCTCTCTCTCTCTCTCTCTATCTTTCTTTCCCTTGCCTGGTGATCTGTAGATAAACCCCCAGCCATATTTTTATTTTGCATGAGGGTGTTAGGAGGTGAAGACACAGCGCCTGTGTTTCACCTTTGCTTCCCCTGATGTGTGCATCCTATGCAGCCTCTTTACCCTCACTGACATATACAGTAGGGATATGCCCCCCTTTGCCTTTCCCTCTATCCTATCTAAACATTATGAAGCCTGTGCCTGACAAGTCATAGTCTTTATTCTCTATGGCCCTAGTTTCTGTGATAGATACATGGTCCACTTCAGTGTCTTCCACCAGTGTCTGGAGCTCACAGATTTTATTATCCAGCCTCCTGGCATTAGAGCAGACCCCTTCCAACTAGCTCCAGAACCTCTTTTGCTGTTTTATGATCCTACACCTGCATTCCTTCCCATTCTCTTTACCTTCTTATTTTCCTGTTGCTTTCCAACCCTGAGATTTCTAACCCTCAGACTCACATAAAACAGTATTTGTGAAAACTGGGAAATTGTCAGCATTCATTTTGAGAAATGTAAGCCACTTCACATTTCCAGGACTTAGCAGTGTTCTGTGGTCAGTGACTATTCCTCCAGCTGCACTAAATATGCGTTTTGGATATACGCTTGAAGGTGGACAACTGAGGTACATTATTGCAAGATTTGCTAGATCCTGCCATATTGTTCTCTTTTGTTTCCAACATAGTAATGGATCTTCCTTGAGACCAATCACAGTATGGTCTACAAAGTACTTCAGGATCATTGTGCTGCATGAGACAGTTACCAGTCTAGCAGATGAACCTGCTGCATTTTCCTTACAGGATACAAGTCCATATTGTTGCAGGCAACTCAGAAATGATTTGCCTTTCTGACCCTGAGCATGTGATGCCTGAGAAGTAGCTGTACATGTCTTTCCCTCACTGATGACACTGATGAATTTGAAGAATTGATAGATGTGCTGTTTTCTGTGCCAGAGGTGCACTGTGATGGATCGGCAGGCTTTAACTGCTGTACATCAGTAGATGGTATTTGTAGGGCAATGTCATATTTGGTTTGCAGAATATCTCTCCAATGCTCAATGTGTTCCCCTGCAGCAAGGATTGCTTCAATGTTCCATTTGAAGCAGGGATCTAGCAACATAGCCAACACATAGGTGTCATTCTTAAACATGGCATTTATTCTCTTATCAGTCAACAGTCTGAGACTCAAGTCATCTGCCAGATAACAGCAGTGATGTCGTCTTTTGACTAAAAGTCTTTTTTTATGTTGTCAAGGAAAATGTGAAGAAATCTGATTTGAGGAAGAATTTGACTCAGAGTTGTACTGTCTGTACTGACGTCATGTGTGGCAGCCTCAAATGGCTCCAGTAAGGTGATCAAAGATTCCAGTAGAGTCCAGCTGCTGAAACTGAACATGATGTCTACTTTCCCTATTTGATTCTGCATGGTGTAGTTATGTGCAGCTTTTTGTGTTCAAGAAGCCTTTCCAGCATGTAGAATGTTGAATTCCTGTGGGTTGCAACTTCCTGCTTTAATGTATGAAAAGGTGAGTTGTTTTGACCTCTGCAGCCCCTCCAAGATTTTAGGAGCTTTCAAAGAGTGGCTGGAATGCTTGCATATTTTCCTAGCAAGGCTTAACAGGTTTTCAACATTTCTGTTTCCATTTAAGAAACCGTAGATGAGAAGATTTAAACAACGTGCAAAACAAGGTATGTGTTGGTAGTTTCCAAGTCTAACAGCATTGACTATATTGACACCATTATCTGATACTATGAACCCTGGAGATAAGAAATACAGAGTAAGAGATTTCTGGAATTGATTTTGCAGATCCTGCAAAATATTCACAGCAGTGTGGTTTTCTTTAAATGTGGTGACATAATATAGCCTGCTTCCTACTACTTATGGTAGAGCATGAATTATTACTTTCTAACTGAATACTTTTCCAATAAGCTGTAACAGTCATGTAGTCAATTGTTCGGTTTCTGGTCCATACACTATATCAGTGGTTATGTGAACCTGCTTCACCTCAGAGAGTTTCAACTGTTTAGTGACCACACTACACACCAAGTCATACAACTGTGGAAGAGCCTTTCTTGAGAAATACGTTCAAGATGGAACAGTGTACCATGGTTCAATCTGGTTCATGAACTTGAGGAAACCTTTCTGGGCAACAAAAGCAAAAGAGAGCGGACAATCGGTCAGCAGCTCTGCAATGGCTCTATTTGACAGCTGGCATATTGAATGTTGCGGGTAAATTTTTAGGTCTTCACAACACTTTCTTTTAATGTTAGTTGATGAGAGTGATGAGACATTCTTAATTTGGGGAGCACTGTATTTTTTACACCTTTTTCACATGGAGTACTACTGTGGGGTTTTGCAGTACTCAGTGGTGTAAGAAGAAAACAATCAATGTTTGTCTGGGAAGACTGCAAGGATACATCAAGTAATTCAATGTCAGTTCTTGTTTCTAGTTCATTGTCACTATGGTCACCATCACCACCACCTCTACTACCACCCACACCAACCACACTGTCCCTTGCCCTGTCCCACTCAATAGGGTGTTTTGCCTTTGCATGTCATATCATTACTGATGTTCCAAAATGTCCTGCTTTGCCAACACGACTGACACTCTTTTTGCATAGACTGTATACAGCTCAAGAGTTGTCTGCAGGGTCAATATAAAATAAATTCTACACTAAAGATTTACCCTTTATGCTTTGTACTATGGTGCCTGGCATTACTTCTTGTACAGTCAAGGAACCTGGAGAAAACCCTATACTGCCATTTCCTTGTTCACATGATTATTTTCATTCATGATCATCTTCATATTCTTACCTTCAGCTGATGATTTTTTTTTTCTGCACTTGTCTCTCATGCCCTACTGTAACATCTCATCCAACCCCCTCATCACAACTAGTACCGACCTCATTGCCCCATGATTTAGAAGCACTGGAAGTACCATCATCATCATGTGGGACATAGCCTGGGCTATCTCATTCCCAGTCCCCACTATCACCACCATCTTTATCAGCATACACTGCCTCAGCATCTGAGGTTATATTTGAGGAGGATGCCTCCCCCTCCTTGCAGGCTGCTTCCGCAGCTGGAAGTCTCCTGGCACATGTGGCAAAATATTCAGTACATCTATGAGTAACTCCTGTCATTTCTTTATGAAACTCTACTATCATTTCATTGGCAACATGCTTTTTTGGTTCAGAAGGACATTTAGTGCCAGTCCTGGTGATGTTATTGATATTATTGTCACTATGTTCTTCATTAGTGCTAGTATTTATATTGTTCACATCATTTTCAGTTGCATGTGCATCAGCACATTGCTTCCTTATAGTACAGTTAGTCTGGGAAATACTAGATACAGTAGACACAGCCATGGATTTTGCTATGCCACAGAGAGACATCAGACGCAGTGTAGCTATGACAGGGCTCAGGGCACCTAACAGGCTAACAGACAGTGTAATACTGCTTAAATGGCTTTTGCTATACTGCAGAGAGACACTCAGAGTAGCTATGTAACAGATAGGACTCAGGGCACCTAACAGACAGTATGTGATACAGCCTAAATGGCTTTCACTATACTGCAGAGAGACACAGTGTAGCTTAATCACAGACAGGGCTTGGGGCATCAACAGACAGTGTGTAATTCAGCCTAAATGGATTTCACTGTACTGTAGAGAGACACAGAGTATATGTCACAGACAGAGCTCATGGCACCTACAGACAGTATGTGTGTATACAGACTAAATGGCTTTCACTATACTGCAGAGACACACAGAGTAGTTATATCACAAGCAGGTCTCAGGGCACCAACAACAGACAGCGCGTAATGTAGCCTAAATTGCTTCACTACACTGCAGAAACAGAGTATATATATATATCACAGAGAGGTTGGGGCACCCAACAATAGACAGCATGTAGACAGCCTAAATGGCTTTCACAGCTACTGCCAGCAGCAATGGGAACCCCCCCTTCTCCTTCTCTCCTGAGTGCTGCCACATTTGATGACCCCCACCCTGATTATTCCCCCTTTCTTCGGTCCCCATCCCTCGCTCCCCTTCCTTCCTGGACAAAAGTTGTGCTCTAAGTTTTTTTTTTCAGTTTTTGCAGCTTTTCACCTTGGTTGCAGTGAGCGCCAAATCTTGCTCCTTTTCCCACTAAATTCTAGAGCAAGTCTGCACACTCACAAAGCAGTTAGGGAGCTCAGACACCAGCACTGACAAATCAGATTATCACTTTATCAGGCTGGTGTCATGTGCCCCTCTCTGCTGTGAGGGCCACACAGGCTGCCTGTAATGACCAATTAGAGACTGGTAAGAGTCCCAAGACCCAACAGGCTGTCTGAAAAATGCCTTTTTTTAATTACCCATTACTCACCCCATAAACCGTGTCCACAATACCCAATCTGCGAAGTACACTGTTAGGTCAGGTAGGGTAGTAAAGTACCCAAACTACCCTATCTGACTAAAAAACATTGATACCCAACCTACCTGCTCCAGCTACCTGATGGATAGCCCATCCCTAATGAGGGGTACCATAAGCAGCATCTCTTGATGTGATAGACTTTGGCACCATGGAATATTCCTGGAGAAGTTCCCAGTCTGTGGAGGACAGAATGGCATTGAGAACTCATTATGTTGATTATGCTGAGTATCAGTGGGAATTCAACCTGAAGACGACAGACTTCTGGTCAATGTCAATTGCTGCAGGGAAGAATCATCCAGCACAGCTCCTTCATACTATTGGCAGGTTGTTAAACCCTCCCTGCCTGTGGTCAGTTACAGCCTTTTCCACAGAAGAGTGCAAGGAGTTTGGATGATTTTTCTCTGACAAGATGTCAGCCATTAGACTAGGTATTTCTTTGAGTGGCCTGTCATGGGCTGGTAGTGGTCACTCCTTTGGTGATTTAGGTCTGCCTGTCTAGGATGTGTTTCAACCTGTTTTTGAGGCTAGAATTCTCCAGATAGATTCTAGTTTGTGTCCCACCAACTGTATGCTGGACCCAGGATCAATATGGCTGATTCTCAGCTATGGCGAGTTCCTGGGCCCAGTGTTCATTGATTTCATCAATGGTTCCTTAAGGGAGGTTTTTTTACATCTGCCTTGAAAAAGGCCATGGTTAGCCCACTCCTAAAAAAGCCTTCCTAAAACCCTGATGTTCTAGTGATCTATAAGCCTCTCTCTAACCTTCTTTTTCTGAGTATGGTTATTGAGAAAGTGGTGGTGGGGGGCAGCTGGTAGATGACATAGAGATTGTTTCATCTGCGAAACTCTCCAGTTGCAATTATGGCCTGGTTACAACACTGAGACTGCTCTCATCAGGGTGACTCATGATCTCCTCCTAGAGATAGACCAAAGCTTTCATTCCATTTTGATCCACTTGGATCTCTCATCAGTGTTTGATACAGTTGACCATGGGGTACTTCTGGATCACTTGAGGAACTACGTGGTCTCACTGGCAAAGTTCTTTGTTGATTCATGTCTTACATAACCAGGAGAATGCAGCAAATAGCCTGGGCAATTTTATGTCTAGGGCATCTGCATTATCATGTCGAGTTCCTCAAAGATTGATACTTGCCCCATGTTTTCTGTGTACATACTGCTTTGGGGGAGATCATTAGATAGTAGAATGTCAAGTTTCACTGTTCTGAGGATGATATTCCGCTGTACCAGTCTTGTGCCCCTGGTGAAAATCCTGTGCCTTCAGTGCTGGGATGATGTTATGCTGAGATAAGGAATTGGATGGCCTTGAATTAGTTATGTTTCAACCCAGGAAAGACAGAGGTTATGGTGTTCAAACAGGGGCACTGGGAATTGGCTGCTGTGGAAGATTTGGCTCTCCTTCAGTCAGTGGCCATTCTCTCATGGCCATTGAAGCAGTGAAGGACCATGGGGTCATTTTGGACTGCAGACTGACACTAGAACGATAGATGTCAGCTGTGGTTCAATCTGGCTTTTACCATCTCTGAAACATCACCAGGATTAAACAGCATCTAGCACACATGGACCTGGTGATGATCGCCCATGCTTTTGTCACCTCTAGGCTGGACTGTTGCAACATTCTCTACCTAGGGTTATCTGAAGGTTTGATGTGCCCCCTGCAAGTGTTCCAGAATGCTGCAGCCAGCTGATTATGAGCTCCTCACAGAGTGACCATATCATGCCAGTTTTGTGGGTGCTGCACCGGCAGCCTCTGCAGTGGTGCATCACCTTCATGACATGCTTATTAACTGACAAGGCCCTACGCAGTTTGGGACCAGACTGCTTGAAAGATCTCCTTGTTCCTTACCACGCAGTGTGCCCCTCCAATCCACTGATGCAGGCCTGCTAGTTGCCCCCCCCCATTCCAGTTAAGATTTTAGGATGACAGAGCTCTTGGGGTTGTTGCTAAAGTACTTTGCAACTCATTACTTGCTTATATACGTATGGAGGTATTAGGATATGGCAAGGTGGAGGCCTTTAAAGCATCTCTTAAGACCTTTAAATTTGAACAAACATTTCCAGTTCAGTTAATTTTATAATTTACCTGCCATTCTTAGTTATCTGATTGTATTTTAAAGTTGAGTTTTGAATTTTCTATGTTATGTGCAAACTTTCAGAGCTCTTGGGATTGTGAGCTTTATAAATAAAGATTGCCTTGTGCTGCCTAAAGTGATGGCAAAGGAATTAAACACCCAAAGTCAAGGCCAGTTAATAGCAGCCAAGACCCATTATGTGATGATAAGATTTAATGCAAACATATTAGTGCTGTAGATAAAGAAAATGTTCTTTCTACTTACCATTTATATTGGCACATTTATCCCATCCAGTATCAATACTTGGGATATGTAAACAAGTTTAGAGTCATAGCTGGTGACCTCTTCCACCAGGAACTTCAGATCATTTCAGTTAATCTCAGCCAAATGTTTGGAAATTCACTTAAAGAGCAACTCTAAACTTCAGCATGTACTTTCGTAAATAAGATGTTTCAGCTATTACAATTTACTAGAAAATGCATAAGAGAATACATAGACAAAATGTCATCTTCTCTTCAATGCAGTTCCCAAGGTTTTCGTGACATCTTGGTAGTCTATCTAAAAAGCCTATGTAAAAAAGTCCTCTCCCCTGTTAACTTCACATTGCCTTTGTGTATGACATCATAGTGCTCACCAGGACAAAAGACTGTGATGTCAGAAATGGCAATTATGAGGTGATCAGGGGAGAGTCACATATATTTGAAAGACTCAATGAAATAAGTACTGGTTTATCTGCAATATTTAGTGGACCAACAACAAGGAAACATAAACAGATTATATATATATGTGTACTGTATAAAACAAAGTGTGTAAATCTAGTGGTTTAAATCTTTTAATTGTAGTAGAAAGTTGCTCTTTAAATCTGAAGCAGAGCAGGGACACTAAAGGGATGCCTTTGCCCTAATGTACCCTAACGTAATCCAGTTCCGAATAACACCTGGACCCTCTCCAAATCAAGTCATATCAGACTGGCTAAAGTCACTTACCTCATATTTCCTGCGTTCTGTATCAGAATCCAAATTGGGTAACAGTTGCCTTCTCATTCCTAGCTACTAAGTTCCCTTCAATAACAGGCCTGCTTTTGGGAAGTCAAACACTGCACTCATTTTTATTTTTTAAAACTGTTTGCATATGCACACAGGTGCAGCTTTGATTAGAAAAAAAGTGTTAGAATTTTGTGATCACTAACTTAAATTGTATTTAATAAACACAGTCACCACTTGCATTGTGCCTCCTTTATATCTAAATTCTGGTTTTGGTCGTTCCCTCCTACCTTTCTTCTCTCCTGTTCATTGTTCCCTCTGCTTCCTGCTCCCTCCATTCTAGGGACCATCATACCTATGCTCTTCCATGTCCTAATACTGCACCTTAGCAGGTCAATCAGCATTTGTCTATTGCTACCTCTCACTTTGGAATCATCTCCCCTCTTCTCCCTGCTTCACATCATTCCTTGCCTCCCTCAAATATCAGCAGGGATTCCTTCCCTTCCTTTTTGCTCCTGCCCCCCCCCCCCAACAGTCCCTGATGTACTTGATGTATTTGATCAACTACATGCTTATGACTTGTTTGTTCATTGTGAACTGTCTATGGTCTTTGTGTGCTCTGACTCTGTACTTTTGTAACACTGAATTTGTCTATGCTTTGTACTGTTTTTTATCCTTTGCACTCCTCTCCCTGGTCGCAGCTGCAAACCTGTCTCAGCTCAGTGTGCCTTTCCCAGTCACCAATTTTCAAAATAAATAAATAACACAATAAACAACCTATTGCCAATTAAAATGATGTTAATAGAGCTTAATAATCTGTAATTATAGTGCCATTGCAGTGCCATCATATTTAGGGTAGTTGCAGAGTTCTGTGTTAAATTCTGATTTTTTTTGCAGTAACAGTGGCTATTTAGAAACAGTTCGTTAGATTGCGCTGACATTTTCAATTTTATGTGTCATTATCTACACATAGAGATGTTATGAAGTTTTAATTTTCCTATGAAGTTCAGATGAAGTAGCCAATTTAATTCTCATGAATCACTAAAGGAATAATGCAAGACAGAGTGGGTGTTATGCTGGGATAACATCCCACCTCGGGTGGTTGGGCCCGAGTCCGCAGGCTGGATAATCTTTAAATACAAGAAAAAAAAATGAAAAGAAGTATTTTTTAAAACACTTTTAAACTTGATTTTTTTTTGAGTGGTAGTATATTTATATAAAAAGAAGTTCCTTTCTTGTGTTTATCCTCTAGGTGGAGCTGTCTGGGCAGTAGGTGAATTTTTGTTTTGTATCTCTTGTCTCTCCCATATGTGTTTTTCTTTCTTTGGCTCTGGTGCTGGTGTGCACTCCCCCCCCCCCACCATCTGCACTGTGTCCTGGTTGTGGTTCTCCCGGTACAGTTAGATGCTGTATTTGTACCGGGAGATTATCTTAGTGGGAGGACTGTATTAACAGTGCCCATTGTTTGAAACTTGCATGTCATCACCTTTGCTGTTGCTGGCCAGCTGCCACCCACCGCTTTTGCCCTCAGGATGTCACACAAACAAAAGGAGGTAGGGTGGTGGAAGGGAGAATGTTTTTTTAGCACTGTTGGGATGCTGAAATACAAAAAAATAAAAGAAAGTGTGCTGATCACCGAGCAAGCATTTGTGATGGCTACCGGGCACTGACTCACTTTCCTGCTCACTCGCTCTATCCTGAATCATGGCATTTTGTTTGCAGTTCTCCTGGTACAGTTTTGTGTTTTACATGTTACCAGGAGACAAATGTAATACACATGCTTAGTGTGTTTATGGTGGGTGGTGAGTGCCGACTGTGAGTGTGGTGGGAAGTGTCGATTTCAAGCATGGCAGGGACCAGCAAAGCTGCTTGCAGGGACAGGTGAGGGGAGTGATTTTTTTTATAAATGTTCTATGTGGTCGTAAGTGTGCTGGGACTAGACACGGGATGTTATGCTAGGATAACATCCTGGGTCTAGCCCCAGACTGACCAATCAGAGGCCGGCATTCTTTCTTGTCATTGTATAATTCGCAAAGCAGATTGGAAAAATGGGTCTGCTCACCAAATGAGTTCAAAAAATGTATCTTTTATTTTATAATGTTCCTTCCAGCCCACAATGTCCTACGTTTCAGGGATTAATATTTCCCCTTCCTCAGGGAGTCTGGTTATGCATTCTAAACATAAATATATAATAAATAACCATTTCATCCATCGGTTCTCAGATACCAAAATACGTTTTTCCTTTACAATTCAGTAACAATGATGGCCACTCGGGGTGCAGTTGTAGATAGTAGCTTAAGGACTGTGCTCCACCTCCATGAGGGCTAAATCCTGCAAAATCCCAAAAAATACTTTATTTCTGTGCAGCAAATAGCAACAGAGTTGGGCATCAAACCACCCGGAGCAAGGTGATATAAAAATCTTACCCAAAAATGGTAGCTTCATCGAGTTACACTCCATACTTCCTCATCTTCGCAGGTGGGCCTACACCGCAAGGGGATATGGAGCAGCCTAAGTCTCCGGCAACATGGGATGCTGCTTCCATTGAGCAGATGTTCCGCCAACTATTAGCACAAATGGGACAAGTTACTTTGGCCACCAATCATTCTGCCGAAGTCCTCCAGAGAATGGAAGCAATATTCTTTCACAATGAAGCCCAAATCACAGCCACCAATTCCATGCTGCAGGACCACATGGCAATGCTTCATGATCAGCAGGCTACGATCTACAGGCTGTCACAGAAATTAGATGATCTGGAAAACTGGGGGAGATGGAACAACCTCTGGTTTCTAGGCTTCCCGGAGAAAGTGGAAGATCGCTCCACAGAGGAATTTTTACAAAGGGCCCTAACAGAAATCCTACAGCTGGAACCGGATCAGCCAGTATAGGTGGAAAGGATCCACTGCACGTTAGCTCCAATTCCCCATGAAACTGAAAGGCCGAGGCCCATCATCACTCGCCTCCTTGACTTTAGAGACAAATAACGTATCCAGGTGAAATCCAGAGCTCTGACAGACCTCTGGTGGAGAGCATGCCAAATAAATATATATCCAGATTCTTCCAAAGAAGTGTCTGGTCAAAGATGGGCCTACAGGGATGCCAGGTACATCATGCACTGTATAGGCCTCCCCTTTTCTCTGAGGTACCCCGTGACGATGCGGGTGGAACATAATGGGGTCCCCTGCTCCTTTGCTACATTGGAGGCTCTGATGAACTTCTTAGCTCATAATTGGCCAGAGACATTTCAAGATCTTATGCCTCATCTATGTGCGCCTCCTCAGATGTCCCCAGCCTTGGAAAGGAGATCCCTGCTAAAGTCAGTGGACAATGCGGCCTGGGCGTCCATGCCAGATAATGATTGGGAGAGGCTGAATAAAGACAATTGGAAGTGCCAAACCTGCCGGTGGCATGGGCTGTGCAACCATCCACCCATAAGACCCCGCAGCTCTAGCCCAGTACTCTGTCTAATGGACATCGAAGACTCACCCTCCCTGCAGGACTTTGCTATGTGGAACTGCTTCAGCCCCCTTTGACCGCTGACTCCAGACCAGCAACAACCATCAGAAGAAGCTCAAGAAGCTGTGGCCACCCGAGAGCTCTCCCCTCCAAACTCTTCCACCTGTTCCTGGGCCAAGTGGGTAGGATCTCCCAGTAAACAGCAATCCTCCGGGCAGGGTCAGCGATCCTCACAGAAGGACACTAGGCTAACAGAACTGGAAGAGACCGCACAGCAGAGCCCAATGTCAAGGGCTGGTAGCATTCAATCTGGTGGACCAGCTGCAGACAGGAACTGGCGTTGAGATTCAGATAAGTTATTGGGCATTAGCACCCACTGGACTTTTATTTATGCTGAACTTATTGTATTTGGCTTTGTACTTGGGTAACTGTTTCGGGGTGTTTGTCGATGGGTGGGGATATGCAAGATTGCTGTGTAGGGAAGCTATGGTGCACTTAGTAGGCCTTAGGATGGCACTTTTGTCAGCGTGGTTTTGCACGTCACTACAGGTTGCCTTCCCTCACTAGGCCACTTAAGGATGCAAGGCACTCTAATTGATTACAAGATGGAGCAGAGAGAGCCGAATCCCACACTATGATCTGAAGGAAATGTATTCCTCTCTCTGCTGGCCTGGCTACGTCATCGGTCAATACTACATCCCCCTTGAAGGCCACCATTGAAACATAGTCCCGCTGCAGCACAGGTGCCCCCCCATAATCCCTCTGGTGGTACAGTGTGTAATCCTTGCCACGGGGCCCTGTTTAATGGCCCCTTACCCCCCTCAAACACCTTCCCAGCAGTTTCCCAGTGCTAGTATAATTCATCTAAGCCACAAGGAATTCTGTAATTGCCCTCATGCAGAGGGGCATGAATGCCTCCTTCTCGGCTACTCTCCCTCCCCCTCTGCCCCCTGGTCTCTGTGGTAGGTTTCCAGCTTCAGCTAAGACTGACATATGCCAGCAGCAAACAATCTTAGTAGCCGCAAGGCTAATGTAAATACTTTTAGTTCTGTAGTTCTCATGTTCATGCTGGTAACCTGTTATTGCAATCTTGTCTATAGGATGTTGATCATCTGCTTTATTTTTTGTGGGCTTAGTCTCATTTCATTATAGGAAAAGGGTAGCCAGCCAACTCCATACCCCCCACTTGCTCAGGATGTCCTGGACCTGCTATGGACCTCAGGTCCCCCCCACGGTCTCTGGATGGGGCAGCACCATTTAGCCTAGCACTTGTTGTGCCCTCTAGCCCAGATGGGTGATGTTAATGCTTTTACTTGGAATGTCCAGGGGCTGAACACACTTATGAAAAGAAGGCAGGTGCTCACACATTTAAGGAGACTGGGGGAAGACCTGGCATTCCTACAGGAGACAAAGTTTGCTAAGTTTGACTCTGACAGGCTGAAAATGGCTTAGGTGGGGCAAGTAATACATGCTTCAGCTAGCTCGAAGAAACAGGGATTAGCTATTTTAATCCACAAGAAACTGCAGTGGGTAGTGCAGCAAATCACAAGAGACAAGGAGAATAGGTGGGTGCTAGCTCAGGTAGATATTCCAGAGGGCCCCTTGTTGCTGGGCAGTGTTTATGGCTCGAATCAAGACTCTCCGGAGATGTTTCTTGCACTGGCTCACAAAATAGGGGATCTGGCTTCCAACACCATCCCAGTGAGAATAGGAGGGGATTTTAACCTTACACTGTATCCCCTTGTGGACAGAAGTCCACAGCATTTGGAACCTCACTCTAGAAGGGCTTCGGCCCTGGCACTCCTCATGCAGGATATGGCCCTCTCAGATGTTTGGAAGACCTTTCACCCCAGATATTGGGACTACTCTTACCACTCCCCTGTCCACAAGTCCTTCAGTTGTATAGACATTTGGCTAACCTCGCCTGATATTATGAAGGAAGTGGTGGACACAAGCATCCATCCGATTATTATATCAGATCATGCCCTGGTTCAGATTATTCACCTTTCTCAGGTCAGCTTTGTTAAGGGTAGATACAGCTCAGACCACCTACGCTCCTTTATCAGTCTGATGCACCTGGCTAAATCACTTCCCTCTCCTGCTGTCACAATGGCCATAGACTTAGAAAAAGCCTTTGACTCCCTGGAATGGGATTTTGTCTGCATGGTATTCAACACCATGGGTTTCAGCCTTGGCTCCCAAGCCTGGGTGGAGGCCATCTATTACCTACTGTACCTACTGCCAGGGTCCTCACTAATGCACTACTCTCCTCCCCCTTTCCTCTGGGTAGAGGAACCAGGCAGGGCTGCCCCCTATCTCCCCTGCTATTTGTCCTTGTAGTGGAACCACTGGTTGCAACACTTCGACAGGCTCCCGAGGTCAAGGGGTTGATCATAGGTCAGGTACAGTATAAAACTCTTATGTATGCAGATGACCTTCTAATCACCCTTGCAGACCTTGAAAGCTCAATCTCCCCCTATTTTAATTTATTTATTTATTGAATTTTGATGACCGGGTAGGCCCACTGAGACCCGAAGGTCCCTTTTTCAGGGGCGACCTGGGATACAGAACAGTACAAGACAGTCAGGTAATACAGGGTACAGAGAAAGTAGACATGATTAACAGGTTACAATAAATGCAGTAATTCTGAATATATTGAACATAAGTGCAATGATTGATAGAGTTAAGGCATGAGCTTGAAGTCCATTTGGATGAGAAAAGGAGTGGGTTGGTGTTGGATTTGGGACCAGAGGAGACTATCCTATACCCTGAAAGTGGCACAAGCTAGCCTCAGGCAAGTGGGACTTGAGCCTTATACTAAAGTTTAGCAGTGATGAGGCTTCCTGTGCTGAAGGTGGGTGAATGTTCCACAGATTAGGGGGCTGTGTAAGTGAAGGATTTGCCACCCACGTTAGTCTTGACTCTGTGGAATGCTAGTAGGGTCCGACCTGAGGTCCTGATCATTCGAGGGTTGGACTTCGGAGTGATAGTTCCTGTTAGGCTGGGTGGGGCAGCAGGGCACTGCAATTTGTACACAAGGTAGAGCAGGGTGTACTAAAGACAAGCATCAAAGGAAGGCCAGTGCAGCTGGGCAAGCGAAATGCAGGGGTGGCTTCTTGGGGAACCAAGGGTTGCAAACCATGCAACCTTGTTATACAGGACCTGAAGCCGGTTGCCCTCATGCTTAGACATTCCCTGAATTACAGGGGCAGCATAAGTTATTGTAGGAAGAAGGACACTGGAGGCAATTGCTTGCCTAGCCTCTGGGATAAGCTGGTCAATTACGCGGTACAGGGTGCCAAGTTTACCGTGGATAGTCCTGGTTACTTGGTCTACGTGGGACTTCAAGGTGAGACCTTGGTCAATAGTTAGCCCAAGGTATTTTATGGTGTCTACTACATCTATACTTTTTCCAGCAAGGGTAGTTAGCTGTAAGGATTTGGTCCTGTCCTGGCCGAGGGATCTGGGACCAAACAGCAAGGCTTTTGTTTTTACTGCATTAAGGACCATTCTGTTAGATGTAAGCCAGGCCTCAAGTGTATTTAGGTCCCCTTGGAGGAGAGGACCCAGATCCGGTAAGGTATCCATGGACTGGTAGATGACAGTATCATCAGCATATTGAACCACTAAGCTTTCCCCACAGTGACTGTTGAGGTCATTTGTGAAGAGAGAGAACAGGAGAGGGTCAAGAATTAAGCCCTGAGGTACACACTCCCTGATGGGAAGAGGGTCAGACTGCTCTCCCTTCCTAATGACACTCTGGAAATGGCCTGATAGGTAGCTCTTGAACCAGTTTAGCACCTGGGCATCAAGACCTATACTGTGAAGCTTTGTAAGTAGAAGGTTGTGGTCCACGAGGTCAAACGCCTTGGACAAATCTATAAAGATTGCGTCCGTCGGCTTGCCTACGTCCATTGCCCTAAATACATCTACTGTGAGATTTATGAGTGTCATGTCAGTCCATTGGTTTGTCCGAAAGCCATGCTGAGAGGGAGCTAGGAGTTGATAGAGCTCCAGATAGTTTCTCAGTTGCCAATAAACTAGCCTTTCCTGCAGTTTAGCAAGGGTGCATAGCAGGGAGATGGGCCTATAGTTGCCAATTTGTTCACGCGAGCCACCATTGTGTATGGAGACCACATTGGCCACCTTCCACTGGTGTGGAACGTAACCATCAAGTAGAGAACTGTTGATGATCCAAGTCAGAGGTTTGGCAAGGACTGGGTACCTTCCTTGAGTAACCTAGGGCTGATTCCATCAGTGCCACCAGAGCCTTTGTTTTTGAGGGCTTTTAGTAGCTTAAGGACCTCACTCACCTTGATGAATCTCAAGTGAAACTGGGGTCTTTTAAGGTGGGGTGGATTGTTGGTTATCTGTAATGGCATGGAAGGAGATATCCCTATCTTGCAATCATCGAGGTTTGTGAAGTGGTGGTTGATTGCTGAGGCAATTTGCTGGCAATTGCTGACAAGCTGTCCGTGTACCTCTATTGGACCTTGTGCCTCTTTGGAATTGCCCTTAAGCAGTTCGTTGAGGTGAGACCAGAAAAGCTTGGGGTTCCCCAGGTTGGATCGTTGGAGGTGGGAGACATACTCCTTTTTCACAAGTTTGATGGCTAGCTTACATTTGTTTCTTAAGGTTTCATAAGTAACCAGATCAGCAGGGAGAAGGGAGAGCTGGAACTTCTTCCAGGCCTTGTCCCGACTTTTCATCAGAGATTTCACCGAGAGGGAGATCCACTTGTAGCAACCTCCTTTTGTTCTAAGTTTTTTAAGGGGGGCAAAGAGTGAGGCCGCTTTGAGGAGTGAGTCTTGGAAGTAAACCAAGGCCTCATCCAAAGTCGTGAGAAGCCTGAGTGGGCTCCAGTCCAGGTTACTTAGGTAGTCATTAAATTTTGCGGACGTGAAATTGGAGAAATCACATACGGTGAATATCCTGGGAGGAATCTTTGGTGCTCTGTTCTTCCAAAACCAGAAAATAGGGGAGTGGTCACTAATAGCGTCGGCCAATATACCAGCTGTATGGATGTTGAGGGTATTGAATACCAGAGCCCAGTCAAGAGTAGTGTGGTTTCCTGCTTTATAGTTGAGCCTGGTGGGTAGAGAGATAACCTGTACCAGGTTTGCATCATGGATCATTGCCTTGAGGACTTTGTTGGGCTCAGAGGCCCAGTTCAGATTGAAGTCTCCCATAATTAGGAGTTCCTTGGTTAATTTGCTGCCTACAGATTTGGTGATACTCTCAAGGGCATGTTGGGCAGTCTTAGGGGGGTTATAGACACAGCCGATGTGAGCTTAGCATGACCAAGGGTTAGTAGGATGAATATAGACTCCCCGTCCTGACAATTACCAAGGTTGGGCTTCAGATGTGCCACAGTTTACATATTTTATCCCAATTTGTTAATAATTCGGGTCTCCACTTAAACCAAAGCAAAACAGAAGTCCTTCCCCTAAATGGTCACTGTGTTCCTCGGACAGCCTCTTCCCACAACATAAGATGGGTTCCCGAGGGTATCACATACCTAGGGATCCAAATTACCCCTCAATTATCTAACATATGGGATGCTAATCTTAAATCACTTTTAGTCAACATCTGCCTTGAGTTGGAAAGATGGATACCGCTCAGACTTACCCTTGCAGAGAAGATTGCAGCTATTAAAATAACCACAACTCCTAAAATCTTGTATATTATTTCCCATAGCCCCATACAACTTCCCCCCATGGTATAACAAAATAGATAGTTTACTAGGACACTTTATCTGGGAGGGGAAGAAACTAAGATACACTAGGAATAAACTCAAGGTACATTGGAAGGAGGGGGATGGAACCTCCCATGGTATGAGGGGTACAAATGGGCTGTCTAGGTGACACAAACCTTGAAATGGTTTGACGGTGGGGGTAAAGACATGCTGCAGTGGTGTGATATGGAGTTGGCTACCAGTGGGGTGCACAGTCTAGCTGTTCTTTTGTATAGCCCGACCCTCAAGACTATGACACCTCACCCCACAGTTACTGCATCCATAAAGTTTTGGGAAAAAAACATGGGAAACTAAGGATGAATCCTTCCCCCTTAAGATATATCCCTATTTGGGGAAATCCGAACATCAGGATCAGCTCAGACCCCATAGTCTGGATATCCTGGAATAATTCCGGTATTAAGATAGTATCAGATTTGTGCATCCAGGAAACTCTGACTGTGGATTCCTCTTAAGCCCTATGGGACTTTTTTGGTCTCCTGGCTACAGATCACTGGAGATATCTCCAGATTTATACTGCAGTTAAAACACATATTAATCTGCAAACTCAGGTGTTAAGTATAAAGTCTCCTCTCCTCATCTGGCTTTCTCTGCCCAGGGGCCACTCCAGTGCAATTTACTTTGCCCTTCAGGCTCAAATCCCCTCTCAGTCTAAGGCCTCCAAAAATAGATGGGAAAAGCCCCTTGGCCTCCACATAACAGACAAGATGTGGGCCAGAGGATGGAAAATGGCACATAAAGCCTACCCGGACACCCGTAGTGTACTTATCCAAAATAAAATTATGCACTTTTGGTATAGAACCCCTGCGGTTCTTTATAAGACAGAGCTGCTGCCTGATGACCAATGCTGGAGATGTCTAGTCCAGAAAGGAGACTTATCACATATCCTCTGGGAATGTCCCTTGATTAAGCCCCTCTGACAACAGGTCTCCATCCTGGGCTCCCAGATCCTTCAAAAATCCATTGCATTATCCCCACTGGCTCACTTGCTGGGCATATACGAGGGATCCTCAATCCTCCCTTGAAAGGAACAATACTGGATAGCTATTCTCAGTATGCTAGCCAAATGCCTAATCCTCTGTAAGTGGAGAACGATGGAGATCCCTTCTGCTCAGGAACTCCTCACAGCCTTGTTCTTTCAAGCCTCCATGGCCAGGATGTCTCATATTATTTCCAATACCGCCATGCATTACCTGGACTTCTGGGCCTCCTTTATTACACTTCTGCAACTGATAGCAGGGATTAGTTGAATGTCCAACTCCCCTTAGCATGCCCACCCCAATATATCTACCTTCACAGGTTTACCTATGTGATTAGAATAGATGTAGCACATCATGACTCGTATGACAGGTTGAATTGTTTTTTATCCTGAAGATAACTAAATTATAGGACGTAACGGTACATTACCAGTTTCTCTTTCATGATTGTTTGTGTACTCTTTTGCCTCTCTCCTCCCTCTTGCTTCCCCCTTCCCCCACTTCCCTGCTATCCTAAACATTTGTTTTATAGCGCAGGCACCCCTGAAGGAACCTGTTAAGTGAAGGTTTGCGCATCAGACCATCTAAGGCTCCACATAAACTGTGTTAAATTTTTCAGACATTCCCTCAGGACCAAGGTATGGACTTGTCTTTTCACTTTATATATGAACTGGTTTACCTAGGTGTAATAGAAGTGTACTATTACTAGAGTTCTGGGACATGCTCCTTTACCCTCTCTTGTAACAAGACAGTTGTTGGAAGCCTGAGAGGTTGGGATCACTCCCAGTGTAGAAACCTGTTCCGTATTCTATTTTTCCTGAATATTTGACTTGTTCCTTTCAAATGACTTAAGTAGGCTGACTGCCTTTTGCACAGCCTACCAATATGCATGTACAATTGCTTGTAATTTGTGATAACACTGACAATAAAAAACATTTAACTACAAAACAAAAAACATTCAGTAACAATGGTGCTGCAGCACTTACAGTGGGCATTCTGTGCTGTTTCTCCATTGCTATTCAACTTTACACGTTTTTCACTCAGCTGTAACATAAATACTCAAATATCAATCAAATTCAAACAGCATCAACATCAGCTGCTACTTCCAACTTTACTTCTTTTAACTTAACTGCTGCTTTTTTCAAAGAGTCTAAACCATTAACCCTTTCTACAAAAAAACTCAAAACCACTCATCGTCGTTCTGTAGGGACACTTAATACTCAGCACCATGGCCTTCCATTTGGTTCAATCCAATCTAAAAACATAATTTTTATTTTTATTCAGTTTATAAGGTCAGTGTTACTCTGTCATCTTATTTTAATTCAGCCATATAACAACTCCTTTGCATACCAGATAAATAGCAAGGTTTTAAACCATGTCCTCCAACTCGAACTTGTTACACAGTTTGTAAGGCATCTTCATGCCCGCAAGCAGCTTCTTAAGTAGTGGAGTTGCAATCTGGAATCTGGTAGTGATGCTTGCCCGCAGGAAGCAGAGCATGCCCCCAGTCAGATGCACCTCACACGCACCCACCTGGGTGCTGGACCCGCTTGCAATAGCAGAGCCTAGTGTAGGCATCCAGAACTACATTAAGAAAGTTATTTTTATTATTAAACATATCATAATGCATCCTTTTTCTTTTTAATTATCAAGCACGGAACACACAAGTGGTGCCTCAAAGAACTATTATCTTGGGATCTACATCTATTTAACCATCATTATTACAGTAAATGACCAAAGTCCATTATGGGGAGTATTTTTTGAAAAACAGGAAAATACAACATGATTTATATTACATATTTCCACAGTCTACTCCACTTATCATAAACTCTGTCAGGAGCTCCGGAATCATGGAGGAAACCACAATAAGGGCATCCAATCAATGCCATCATTCAGACCATACTTTGGATCAATAGTTTCAAATGGATCTATAAAAAGGATTCCCTTAACAGCAGTTTTTGTCCGTAATTTCCTCCTCTCAGATCCAGGGTTACTT
The DNA here is from genome assembly GCA_016271365.2 of Neoceratodus forsteri. Taxonomy (NCBI): domain Eukaryota; kingdom Metazoa; phylum Chordata; order Ceratodontiformes; family Ceratodontidae; genus Neoceratodus; species Neoceratodus forsteri. Next base: position 1,494,929,400 of record CM057449.1, on the reverse strand, counting down.
TTTCAATCCCGAAAAACCTAAGGGATGGTAATTGGTGGTGAGTCTCAGCAAAATGTCTTGATATGGAGGAAATCATATCCCCTCTTCTTATGTACCCCTTGTGCTTGCCAATGCAAGTTTTAAGAAGTCTTTGTTTTCCCTATATATAACAGGTCACAGGGGCACTTAATGCTATATACTACTTCTGTTGATTGACATGTGATGAAATCTTTGATTTCTATATCCTGATCTTTGGCTATGTTCCTAATATATTTTAATCTTTGTGAATTGTTACAATGGATGCAGTGCCAACAAGAGAAGTTTCTATTCAAATCAGCACTAGTGAACACATTGACCTTTTGTTGCTTTGGTATTTTATGTTCGGAATGTACTACTCTGTCCTGCAAGGACTTTACTTTTTTTGCCACCACCAGTTGTTCAGTTGCAAACACTTTTCCACCAGTTGCTGTAGCCTGCAAAATGTTCCAATGTTTCTTGACAATTCTTTTTATCCAATAGAATTCATCAATTTATTTCTTCGTTAGTAAAATTCTATTTTCCTCTCTTTTCTCATTGCCCAAATGTGACATAAAAAGTGCTTTTCTATCTTTCTCATCAATTTTAATCATAGCTTTCCTTAACAAATCTTGTTTGGAACCATGATCTAGGAATCTACTTTCTATTTCTTGTGTTGTAACCTGGTAATCCCTATCTTGACTACTATTTCTTTTTGCTCTTAGCATTTGGCTATATGGGACTGAATCAACCAAAGACTTGGGACGGAAACTTGTAGCCTGTAGAACAATATTTCTGTCAGTCTCTTTCCTATGTAACTTACTACAAAATTTTGTTTCTGTCTTATAAATGACTAAACCCAAGAAAAAAATAATTTCCAAATCTTGATTTCTAACAAAATTTAAGCGCTCAGTTCCGGTGTTCAAAAAAATTATGTAAATCATCTAATTCTGTTTCTGTGCCAATCCAAATCCCTATAATTTTGTCTATAAAGCATTTTCACAATAAAATGTTTTCAACAAAAGGGTTATTGCTATAAATGTGTTGTGATTCAAAATCATCCATATGTAAATTTGCATATGATGGGGCCATGCTAGACCCCATTGCTGTCCCCCTTATTTGTGCATAAAATGTTTTTTCAAACATAAAATAATTTTGTGTTAGCACAATCTCTGCAAGTCGGAGCAAGAACTTGTTTGGAGGTTTGTTTTCAGTTCTTTTATCTCTTAATGTTTTAGCAAAACTTTCACATAACAAATTGTGGGATATCGATGCATATAAATCTTTTACATCCCAGGTCACCAACCATGCTCTTGACATTTCTTTTTATGTAACTTCAAAACTCTCCAAAATATTAATCAGATCTATACTGTCCCTTAAATATGATCTGGTTTCTTCCACGAAATCTCTTATGTGGAAGTCCACGAAATTAGAAAGTGGCTTCAACACTGAGCCCAACCCCGAAACAATTGGTCTGCCCAGATGATTCAGAGGGTTTTTATGTAATTTAGGTAGTGGGCTGGATATTCAAAAGTGCACTCAGACAGTGCACAATGGAATGCACAGCACAATGTGGTTGCACCATAGGAAACCGATGCCATATTCAAAATATGCAGCACTGACATGCGCAGGCACAAATCACGCTGAATATTGCAAAGATGTGCCACCGCACAACCAGACATGCACTGGAGCAACCAGGATTGTGCAGAAGCATGCAAGTAGGCAACAACCAGCAGGCTGAGTAAGCACAACAGACAAAGGAGAATACAGGCATGGCAGCACAAGGACAGAGTGCCAAGCCAACAGTGACAGACCCAAACCACAAGGGGAAAGTGCCCAGGATGCACACCAGAGGCACATGGCCATGGGGCAACAGAGTATGCCAGTCGCACAACACCAACACAGGTCACAAAGCATACCAACCCACCCACCTGGAAGGCACAGCTTCTGGCAGACCCATAGCACTGCACCACCACAACCCTGACAGGCAGTACTGTATGGGACAGTGCCACAGCCATGGTGTGAGGGCACCAGGCACACACAGTGGACTGATGTAAAGAAGACACAGACACACAGATGAACAAGGGGCAAAAGGCATGCCATCAGGCAGGGATACAGGGCCCAGCACCTCACAGCACACCAGCACTGGCAAGAGCAGCATGGCAGGTGGAGGTCAGGGCAGCACAGGCAGACAGGGACAGAAGGAGGTGGACCTCACACAGGGCAGGCTTAGACCCCAAGCCCATGGGCACATGAGACAGAGGGAGACTGCACACAGGACCCTGTACACACAGCAGCACAACCCAAAGGGCACAGCACTGGGACTGAAGGTGATACACCCAAGAGCACCACACAGCAATGTCAGCAAAGTGCAGCAGCCCGCATGCAAAGGAGACACAGATGCAGATGTGCAAAAATATAACAGCTTTACTGCAGAAATACAATAAACAACAGAAGGGTGGCAACAGGGCATGCAACAATATTCTGGAAGGGGGAAACACGGGGGGGGCAATGTGGGTAACAAGGGGAATGGGTCTGGGAGGAAACACACAGGTAAGTGATGGGAAACAACCAAAGTGGGGGAGGGCAGGGAAAGTCCAGGGTACAGCAGGGAGGGGAGTCAGGACTAGTGACACTGACACAGCAGAAAGGTTCTCAGCCAGTGCACCTTCCGCACTAGGTACTTTGTGGCCTTTAGATGGTGCTGGATGATGTGTATCAGGACATTTGTACATCTAATGCCCCTCTGGATAAGACGGTGGAGGTGTAGCATGCTGCCACCAATAAGCCACGGCCACTGTCTTTGGGCCCGTGACCCAGCCTGACCTAGGAAAGGGACACAGAACAGGCAATAAGTGTTGGGCAACAAGGAGCCCAAGCCCCCCCCGACATGTGTGCACTGGACAACTGATGCACCCACTGGTGGATGAAACCAGTAACGGCACATGTACAGTGGACAGAAACAGCTGACCCTGACACACCCCACAGCCAGACTGCATGGTCTCCCAGGAGTGACATGCACCCACACCTCTGCTGTGTACCCCATAGTGCTGGTGCAAGGCCCTCCTGGGCAGGACGGTATACTTCCAGCAGCAGTCACACACCATGGGAGACATGCACATGCACCTCCACCCTACCAGGGACAGTGATGAGATGCCACCACACAGAGGCCATGTGCACAGAACTGCCACACACTGTGCAACACAGAACAGGTGGTGGAGGCAGGAAATTCCCCAAGCAGTGACTATGCATGGTGGCAGTACCCTTGGCTACACCACACCACACATCCCAGTCCCACCCACACCCCATACACCATGCAGCACACACTCACCTGCCTGTCTGGGCACCGGTGCAGCTGCAGCACCCCCATCACCCTGCTGCCTGGCCCATCCTGCAGCCACTCTGGCCCTCCTGCATTTCTATGGTCCTGTGGATGGAACGGAGATACAGAAAAGGACATCAGTGACATGCCATGCACAGGCCCCCCAGCATGAACACAGTGCACACCACTGACACAGCATGGGCAGGGACACTAACCCATGTGTGGGGTATGGCTCCTGGGCCACAGCACCATGCACTGCACAGCAGCATGATGCAGCACCACAGGACATGCAGCACCCATCAGTGCTGGGCCCCCCAGGCAGCCACACAGGCAGTGCACATGACAGTACAGGTATTGGACAATGGGTGCATGCACAGTGCAAAGGGAGACCTACCTGGCTGTGGCACAGACCCCCATCATGCCCTGTCCTGCAACCTGAAGAGATGAGCTGGATCCCATCTGCTGAGGTCCCTGTAATGGTGGTGGAACTGCTCCCTGGTCTGTGACACCTCTGTTCGCTGCTCCAGGCCCACTGCCACCGTGTCCCAGACCTGGGACCATGGCACCTGGAGATCTGCCACACCAAACAGCTGACCTGCCACAATCTCCACCAGGGCAACTAGACTGGCCAATTCCATGGTGCTCCAATTCAGAGCATGGTGCATATGGGACCCTGAACCTGCCATTAGTGCTGTCCACCAGACTGTGACAGACCGTGAGTACTTTGACCTGCAACGTGAGCATGTGGAACTATGCAGCCCGTGATGTGCAATAGGGGACAATGGAGCATGGCTGCACAGCATGGAGATGCACAATAGACATGCTCAGCAGAGACCTATCGCGCAGTACCACACATGCACAATGCAGCATGTCAAAGCGGGAGTATGAGGTCATGGCTGTGACCCATGTCTGCATGCTGCATGACCCTGTGCAACTCCATGCATGCGCCGATTGCACATTGCCAAGCACTGCACCATCGTTGGCATGGTGCATCTGGCATGAAATGACAATGGGGCCAGGCAGCGCATTGGGTTTGCATGTGCAATAGGGGAATGATGCGCAGTGCACACAGCTGTGCAATAGGCCATTCAACATGTTGCTACCCATAGCACACATGTGAACTGTGCAGCCAGGCACTGCACATGCACTGGGAATGTGGCAGCTAATTGCTCCAGCACAGTCATATTGCACAAGGTGTAATTCCACAATATTCAGCCAGCATATGAAAAAAGCCTCATGAGCCAATGCCAGGTGCAGTCACCCACATTAGCATCTCATTACAATTGCATTGCTGCCCATTTGTATGCGATGAACCATAAAAGCACCACAATACTGCACAGGACACTGACAGGTATTGCAGCCATTGAGGGAAAGGACCATCACACCTTATGGTATAGCTGTGCATAGTGTCAGTGCTGCACTGTTCCAGGTTGGGCTGCCAAGCCACTAACTGGGCCGATGTCTGACTATCCACAGGTAGCAACATGTCTGAGATGGAGGGAGCTGAGGAGCATGAGCCTGCACGGAAGCGCAGCCCCAACTTCAGTAAGGATGAACAGCAGGCCTTGTTTGTGGCATACCTCAACAGGGTGCCACTGCTGAGTGTTGCCACTGGCACCCCACAGAAACATGCCACCAGGTGGGAGGAAGTGGTAACATACATGAACGCCCATGGCAGACATAACAGGAGTGCACAGGAGTGCAGGAAGAAGATGGGGACGGACCATAGCTGTATTAAGGAGAAAGTGGCCACCATCAGGGCATCTCACAGCAGGACGGCTGGGGACCAGACACCATACCAGTACTCATAGTGGATGAGGAGATGGTGGCAGAAATCATCACCCGTGCCACAATAGAGGGCATCCCAGAAGGTGGATTCCAGATGGGTGGCAGCCCATCACAGCACTGTGAGTCTGTTGTCATTGCATGTGGGTGCAGGGGTATGTGTGTGCTGGCCAGCAGCATGCAAGCATTACTGCAGCAGTACGGCATGCCCGTGGCTTGTGTGGCATGCAGCTTCACATGCCGCCCATAGGGCCAACATGCATGGCCATGGCCATCTGTGTGCAGTCGGACAACAGCATGGGCACTATACTGTGGCCATAGGAAGTGGTCCAGGGTGTGCAGAACTGCATCACTGCTCCCAGCACTGCCTGTGCAGTGTGTGCCATTGGCACGGCATGGTCCACTGGGGTGCAGGCAGCTGTGCGGCACACCTCTGGTGTTGTGGCCTGGGGGGAACATGCACATCAGCTGTGTGTTGGTGCAATACCATGTGCTGCATCCACCCACCATGGCTGGCCTGGCATGTGCACCACCTGTGTCCTGACCGCCCTGACATGTGGTGCTGTATGGGCATCCCCTGTTGCATGCAGGCACAGTGTTGGCACACATGCCCTTCTGCACTGGCCACGGCATTGCATACACATTGCCATTGTCAATTGCTATTCTGTCTTCCAGCACCATTAAACCTCAGAGGTGAGTTGCAGGACCCCAACACTGACACTGGACCCAACGAGGCAGTGCCATCAACATCCACAGGCATCAGGGACACTGACCATCAGTGATGGAGCAGTGTAGAGCTACTGGAATTCCTTGGTCTGGGTGACGACCACCCCCTGACAGACCTCCTTCTAACCAAAGCCCCACTGCTACTTGTACCAGGGACTCAGGAGGGTGCGTCATCAGACACAGATGATAACATTACACTGAGCCTGAGTGGCATGGGCCTGGACTTGCCACCCAGGTCACAGGGCTCTACACAGGCAGCGGGTTGCCATCACTTGCAGTATGGCACCTGTGCAGCCACCACCTGATCATGGCCGCACAGTGGCATGTGGCTCCACCACTGTCACTGGCTGTGGGGGGGGCATTGGCACAGTCACTGGTGCCATGGGCTGGCCCAGCTGGTAGATTGGCTATGGAAGAGGCCTGCTGAGGCCACCATGCAGCACACCACAGGGGCTGCCGACAGGGCACCCACACAGTCCCCACCACCTGCACAGTCCCCTGTGCAGAGTGCCCAGGTGAGGGATGTTGCATGGCATGCCACCACACCTCCAGCAGGTCGGCATCAGTCCCAGGATGCGCAAGGAACTGACAGGCTGGACTAGCACAACAGGCTGCTGCAGCCATCCATGGACATCCAGGTGATGCTCAGGGCTGAGATCCATGCACTGTGGGTGGAGCTGCATCAACTGTCTGAGCGTGGGGACATTTGATGTGCCCAGCTGAGTGGTGAGCTCTGGCAGCTGTGGGAGGCCATGACCACATCGCTGGACAGCACTGCCAGTGCCATTGCCACCGGATTTGCATGGCTGGCATCCACTGGGCATGGCAAGGTGCATAGGACTCCTCGTGGTGCAACTTCAACACCACAGACTCGGCGTCTGGTGACCCCAGCACAGCTGACATCAGATTCTGACATGCCCATCCCTGACACACCTGTCTTTACTCTCTTTGCCGGACTTTTCATGCCTGCAAGAACCTGGTCACATCCTGAGGCCTCTACCCTGTGAGTATGTTGGTTACACCTCCAGTGGCTGTTGAGCAGCCTGTGGCTGCCACACAGCCCGGGCATGGCTGCCCACGTGGCCATTGTGGCTGTGGCACCACATGGTAGACCTGCTGTGTGTGTGCTGTACCATCCTGCTGCCCACTGCTGTTGCCTGGTGCACACTTGGCCAGGTACACCCATGTGCATGTGCTGGCACATATGTGTGGCATGTGGCACGTCCTCCATGTGGGCATGCAGTGTTGCTAGGCCTTGTGGCATGGGTGTGATGAGGGTAGCACTGTTCTGGCCTTGCCCATGTGCCAGTGCATTCACTCTGATCCATGCCACATCCAGCTGCACCAGTGTGTTCAGAACAGGGCCCATGTGTGTCTACATGCACCCATGCCTGTGCACTGTGTTGTGGGCATGTGTTTGTGTGGTCCCTGTACATGCTGTGAGTGTGCCAGTGTCTCTGCATGCATCCCTGTGTGGCCGTGCACCTGTGTGTGTGTGTGTGTGTGTGTGTGTGTGTGTGTGTGCGTGCATGCATGGCTGTTGTCTCTGGTACTCATCTGCAGTTCCTAAAGTGCTCCTATACAATCGTGTCACGGTGCCTCCATGCACGTATGGTGATCCTAGGGTCCCTCCTCTACATGGGTGGCTGCGCACCCCCATCTGGCCCATCATCTCCATACTCATCACTGCTTTTGACCTCATCCACCTGGACAGCTATCCCACGGTCAATGGCCATGTTGTGCAGCATGCAGCAGGCCAGGAATAGGCCACAGGTTTTCACAGGGCTGTGCTGTAGGGCACCAACAGATCTGCGTAGGCAATGGAACTGCATCTTGAGCATGCCAAAGACTCACTCAATGATGTTGCGTGTAGTGATGTGTGCCTTGTTGTATCTCTCTTCTGCAGCATTGGATGGGCGCCAGATGGGGGTGAGCAGCCAGGGCACAGGGGGTAGGCATTGTGACCTGTGGGGACAACACATGCTGGTTAGCACATGGCATTGCATGTTCCCATGCTTTCCCCCTGCTGCCTACAGCTGCCCACATATCACCCTCCATGTGTGGCTTGGGCCTTCACACCTCTTCTCGGCTGCCCTCTCACCCCATCCCATGCCGTGCTCACCTATCAGGTGAGGCGTGGGGATATCCCCATGCTCGAACTTCTGGCACAGGATGGAGCTGTGCCAGATGGATGCATCATGTGCACTCCCAGTGTGGGTGGCACAGACATTGGTGATGCACCCCATGGCATTACAAACCACCTGGCAGTTGACAGATGGGTAGCCCTTTCTGTTCATGTAGGTGGCCCACTCTTGGCCAGGTGGTGTGCGTATGGCCACGTGGGTGCAGTCTATGGCCCCGACCATGTCTGGCAATCATGCCACCCTGTGGAAGTCCTGTATGTTTGCTGTATGCTCTGCCTGTGTGCTTGGGAATCTTATGTACTCCAAAGCATGTGGCAGCAGGGCATTGAGGAACTATGTGAGGAAGTGGGATGTGGCCAACTGGATTATACCAGTGGTTGCCCCCACTAGTTTCTGGAATGTGCCTGTGGTGAGCAGACACATTGCAACTGTCACCTTGGTCTCCAGTGTCATGACATAACTCCTTCTGGTGGGTGCCTGCAACTCATCATGGCGAAGCTCACAGATCTGCCTCAGAATTGCCCTGTTCAGATGGTTCTAGCCCACAATCTCTGCGTCACCATCATCCTCAAAGGTGAGGCAGGCACAGTACCATCTGTGGTGGGCATACTGCCGACGGGCCCATCCTTGACCGTGTTGGTGTTCCTCCCTCCTCCTCACACCTCTCATTACCACCTCCATCAGGAAAAGCCCTGCATCCATTGCTGTCTCTTGCTCTGGCTTGTGCATCTGCTGTGTGTGTGTTTGAGCCTCTCTTTATTTCCTCAAGTTTGCCTGGTGCATTCTGTGACTTGTTCCTACCTTGTGCCATGCTTTTCAACTGAATATGCCATTGTGCAGCATATTCATGGGTATGCCCACATGTACTTGTGCCACATAAATTACTGTTGCGCATCTGCACAATGGATATTGTGCTGTGCATTCACGTTGGTTGAATATGGCTCTGGGGTGCATTTCTATGGTTGCACATGAGCAGCTCCATTATGCATTATGCAACTCCTCTGAATATCTACCTAGTGTATAAAACACAGGAATTCTTGGATATTCCTTTGTTGGGGCACTTCATTCCCAATTTGAAATCCACTCTTCTTCCAGAGCTCATTCTAGAGTATTATCAATCACATTTTTGTATAATTCATAGTGTTTTGCACATTTTTGTTTTAACATCATGCCCACTTTGTGGCAACTTCACCCATGAATGTTGTGGGTAAATTCTGTAGTAGATTTCACCTTCAGGGAAAGTTTGGTGATGTTTGGGGATAGAATTTCAGAAAGAGGCTCTTAGTAAACAAGTTTGGCTATAGATCACCTGGTGCAGCCATCTTTATACAAAGTATGTGGATTCATTGTGGGTTAGCAGTTTTGAGAGTTGAGTGTGGTGGACAGATCTGCTCCTCAGCTAATTTAATTTTAAGTGAATTCATCTGTTTTTTTGTTTGTTGTTTTAGAGTTTTAAGCCAGCAGTATTTCTACATTTGCTTAGTAGTGTTTGTGTGTGTGTCTGTGTCTGTGGTCTTTATTTTCTTTTGAATATATATGTTACATATATATTCTTTTCAAAAAACTGTGTACTTGCACTACTTCGGGTTCATCTTAATTCCACAAAAGAAGTGAAATGTGGTAATAGGGTTTCCAACCCCAACTCCCACCCCTAATGCAGCAAAAGAAAAGAAAATACGATTTTGGGTCTCTAGAGTCTTGGTGAATCAGTGGTGCTCATCCCTCCCCATGTGCCCATAGCTTCCTGTCTGAAGTGCAAGGTACAGCTCCAAGCCAGTGCCCCATAGTGATACAATCCTCAATGGTAGAGAAGTATGTCTTGACACATGTAGCCAACAGAATTCTTTCTTCATGCAGGAGGTGGAGAAAAAGAGATCACATCTGACCTTTTATGCTCATGGGATGGGGTGGGCATTAGGGTTGACAATCCCAAGGAAGACCCCATCACTAATCTGCCAAGGGTTTGGAGACCCCCAAAACCCTAATGCTTTTTCTTTTTTCTGCTTGGGGATGGTGGTGAGGAGTTAGAGTTGAAAACCCTAAAGCCACATTTCCTAACTTTGGTGGCATTAACTGGAACCCTAAATGATGTAGTAACATGATTTTTTTTTAATTTATTATGCTTTATTTTTTTTTAAACTTGTAAACACAAAGAACAACAAAGCATTCAACACTACTACATATAAGATACATATGACACAGGAGTGTACAAGGAAGTACCCTAAACAAGTACTACTCAAGCTAACACATAACAATACAGTACACAATACTAACGACCCCCTCCCTCCCACCCTCCTCACCCCCTCCCTTCCTCCTCCCTCCTCCCACCACCCCCACGTCCAGCTCACCTCTCCCCCACCCTGGAGACATGGTTCAGAGATAATATAAGAAATTTTACCAAAATAATCACATTGCTGGCAGACAGCTAAATGCTCTCTATGCCCATACTTGATGTTGGTGGTACCAAATGACAGTTGGATTAGGTTATCAGACCCATAACTTGCTCCCAATACAGTATTTAACTGTGAGAGACTGAGCAGTGAGAAGAGCCTCCAACTTACTCCATTTTTTGGCATAGGCTGGAATCCGGTTTCAAATACTAGTGACCATTTTTTTTGTACTCTAAAGTTAAACAAAAGTTTGTTCAGCCACTCTGGGAAGGTAACAACCTCTTGGTGAAGCCAGTGGCACAATACCAACTTCTTAACAGATAAAGATATTAGCAGAATATGGAAACTCCTCTTCTTTACTGGAATATTAGCCACGTTACCCAGTATGCAGATTTCAGGCTGGAAATACTCTTGCAATCCTAACAGGGGATCTAGGTCTGTTTTAATCCTTTCCCACATGGGGTGTAACTTTGGGACATTCCCAGAGTATGTGGAGGAGGTTCCCTTCTGCCGAGCCACATCTTGTGCATTGATTAGTGGGGAGTCTACCCATCTTGTTCAAGTGGTGTGGAGTGAAGTATATGTTATGTAAAATATGGAACTGTGTAAGGCGCAGTTTATCATTTGACACTAAGTGATACATGTCTGACCAGAGGTTGTCCCAATTAATGGAGGAGTTAGGAAAGCAGAACACCCAATAGTTAGATTTACATGATACCCCTGGGAATATGTGTTCAAACAATAGGGAGACCTGGTGGGAGACTGCATGCGGCTGAGATGCTAGAGATATGACCTGGGCGATAAACTCACCCCAGTCTGTGGCCCAGTTATTTGTTCCAAACCAGGTAATTAGTAGATGCCTCAGCTGGAATACCTTGAAGCTACATCTCACAGGGAGATGTAGGTGAGTCAGCAGTTCCCTACTATTAGGGATTTGTCCTCCTACCAAGAGGTTTGATACTGTTTTACCAGACAATTCAGGGGAGCTTAGGTGGGACAACATCGAGCCTCCTATTTTAAAGTTGAGGTTCCCACAAAGTGGCTGGGAGACATTCTGTGCATTACTGTACTGCATGACTCTACATAATTGGGCATGCACCCATACAGAGGTGTGTATCACCTTGTTTTTAAGGCACAATAGCAGTTTGCTGGGAAGTGTGAAAAAGAGGCTAATTGAGGAAATGCCTAAAGAATGGAGCTGTTGCATTTCAACTTGAAGCCAGATTGGTGTGTAGGAGGACTCCAAAGTTCCTGCAGCCTGTCTTGCATAATTAGAGAAATGGCTGGCAAAATAATAGCTGTAGAAGTTGGGGAGTTTAAGTCCACCTAGGTGTTTTGGAGCCTCTAGCTTAGTATAAGCCTTGCGAGGGTTTTTACCCTTCCAGATGAACCTTGATATGATTGAGTGAAGGCGCTGGAACCTGCTACAGGGAAGAAAAACATTTAACATGTTCAGGGGGTAAAATATGAGGGGGAAGCACATTTATTTTTACTACACTGATACATGCCTGCATGGAAAGAGACAGGAGATTCCATCTGTCAAGGTCTTGCTTGATAGTTTCTACAATTTTATTAAGGTTAAACTGCTTCAACATTGCTGGTCTCTGAGATAAGAAAATACCAAGGTATTTCATACTAGTCACCCAGGTTAACCCTAAATAGGCATAGTCAGCAGGGATGGTTAAGGAATTCAAGAGCATTGTAGTGGTTTTCTCTACATTAAGTATGTACCCTGAAAACTTCCCAAACTCTGTGATAATGCGGAGCATCTCTGGCATGGAGGAGTACAAATTAGATAGCTGGAGCAGGATGTCATCTGCATGCACAGAGATTCTGAGGTCAAAGGCCCCCACTGGAACACCTGATATTAAGGGTGGTGTTTTTAGGAGATACACCAGTGGTTCCAAGTATCAATTAAATAGCAAGGGGGATACGGGACATCCCTGCTGAGCACCTGAAGAGAGAGAAATACCTTTGGAAAGCACCCCATTGTAATACACTTTTGCTTTCAGAATGGAGAATAATACTTTGATCCATTTAATAAATTGGCTGGGAAAGTTGAATTTTCCCAGTACCAAAAACATGAAGTCCCACCGAACCTGGGAAAATGCCTTTTCTGCATCTAGGGAGACCAAAGCCATAGAAAGTTTGGCATCCCCAGATGCAGAAAAAACATGGGCCAGTTTCCTCAGGTGGTCAGTTGAGGACCTGCCCCTCATGAAACCCACTTGTTCAGGACCAATCAGGCCATCCCATACCATCATAATCCTGGAAGAGAGTATTTTTGCAAAGATCTTCTTATCGTAATTCATGAGGGAGATGGGGTGGTAGCTGGATACCTTATCTGCAGGTTTATGTGGCTTGGGCAGGACAATAATCAGTGCCTCCAGTAGTGAAAAGTCTGTGATACCTTTTTGGCAAAAAAAGGAGAAAACCCACTGAAGAATGGGGGCCAAGTCCTCAGCCAAAGTTTTATAAAAATTTTAGGGGATGCTGTCCGGCCCTGGGGTTTTATCAACAATAAGAGTGCTTATGGCTTCAAGGATCTCCTGGCAAGAAATAGGGCACTCCAAGAGTGCCCACTGGCCCTGGGTCAGGGTAGGCAAGTGAACATAGTTCAGGTAAGTGTGGGCCAGCTCCTGGGCAGGGGGATCAAGCTGAGGGGAATACAGTTCACCATAGAATTTGTTGAATTCCTGGGCTATTTCCATCAGGGGTGTTTTAAGGGACCCATCCACCTGAGATGAAATTGCCTGGATCAGCCTAGAGACTCCCTGTTGACTGAGGTGGAGGGCTAGAAGATGGCCTGCCTTGTCCCCTTGATCTACATATGTGGAGTAGGTTTTAAGGATAACATATTTGGCTTTCTCTCTCAGGAGGTCAGCATATTGATGCCTGAGCTTGGTCAGATTGGCTTGTTTGGCCTCAGATGAATCTAGGAGTGGATCGCGTTCAAGAGCACTTATACAGTCGCATTCAAGAGCACTTATACAGTCTAGCAGGTCTTTTAGTGATGCATCACGCTATTTTTTTTCCTGGTGGACACTATTCGAATAAACTCTTCTCTCAAGGGGCATTTGAGGGAGCACCATATCTTGTCATAGTCAGGGATGGAACCGTCATTCTGACCGATGAACTGACTAATGAAAGCTTTAATACCATTTAATCTCTGGGGGTATTTTAATAGTTCCACATTTAACTTCCATGTATGGTCCCTCTTAATGTTGGGAAGGGAAGGTATATTCAAGCCACTCAGGGGAATGATCAGATAGGACTCGTGCTGAGATCCCACTGTCTAGGACCCCAGGTAGGGAACTAATGCTGAGCAAGAAGAAGTCCATACAGGAGTATGATTTATGTGCTGAGGAGTACAATGTAGCATAACATGATCAAGAACCATAGACCTTGGCATCTGCCTAGTTTTGTACCAGTCAGATACACAGCTGCGGAGTTATTAAGTGTGATTTGTGCACGCGTTTACACTTTTTCTGGAATTCTACGGTCGCACGTACAGGTCGCACGGTTTGCGCGACCGGCCTGAAATCTTCAGGGAACGTGCGGCCGGGGGTCCCCGATGTGCCTTTTGAAGATTTGGTGACAAAATATTAAATGGTTCAAAAGTTATTCAAAATACAATTTCCCATTATATAAGGTCACGTGATGAGCTGAATCGGAAAGACGTACCCCGAGCATCTCCGAGGCCCCACAGCATTAAACTTTTGTTTTTTGACTTCGGGATTAACAGAAAGCAAGTTAAAATAGCCATCAAGAGCTCCGGAGATGGCGTGGCTGCAATTGCGTGTTAGTTATTAGCCAGGCCCACAGAATTCGGAGACCGCGAGTGAGCAACTGTTGGAGGCGATCGGCAAGTTCAAACCGCACCTTGCCAGAAGATGGAAGCTGAATTGGGAGCCCCTGGTGGGGTGAGGCAGCCACTAAAAGACTGAAGTCTCAGTCGCCTACTATTCCTGAGCAGGACATGGAACCAGGAAAGGATGGGGGCTTGGAAACAACACGGAGGACATTCGGAGATTAAAGCGCTGTTATAAGGGCTAGTGACTGACTTTTCTGAGGTTAAACCAGCGTTACATTCTCTGGCTCAAAGGACGGGCGATGCTGAAGCCCGGATTTCTTTGCAGGAGAGGAAGGTCTCTGTGCTCGACCAGGAGGTGGGGACAATTCGGAAAAGGTTGAAAAAGCTGGAGGAGAGGGTGGAAGATCAGGAATCAAGGAATCGCAGGAATAACTTGATCCTGGCAGGGCTACCAGAGAGAGCCGAAGGCTCTGACTGTGTTCCCTTTATGCAGGAGCTCCTGCTAAAGTTGCTAGGCCCTACACAATTCAGGGAGGGCTATAATTTGGAGAGAGCTCACCGGGCACTGCGGGAGATGCCACCCCCGGGGGCGAGGCCCAGAGGCATAATCATGCGATTCCTTAACTACAAAGAAAAGTCTCATGTATTGTTTACTGCTAGACAAAAGAAGTCTCTACAATGGAATGGTGCTTCATTATGGTTTTTCCAAGACCAAACACCAGCGATTCGAGAAAAGCAAAAGGAGTATGCTGACATTAAGAAGAAGCTTTATCTCGCAGGAATAAAATTTCGACTTCAATTTCCTGTTACCTTGGTGGTGCTGCTCCAGGCTGGAGAGAAGAGGTTTCTCACGGTAAGGATGCTGGTGGGGCTGCAGGCTGAGCTTCCAGACTTATTTAAACCCCTACATGAATGAGTGCGGACGAAAGAAGGTTGAGCCTATATGATGGTTGGGATGGAAGAAGACCAAGGAGTATAAACTTTTAAGGCCGGCTGGCTCTATTGTTCTGGTTAAACCTGGATGTTTAAGGGACTATTCAGGACTGACCTTAGGACCCACAAAGGGTCAAGAGATGTTAATTCATAAGACTCTGGTGCATTAGCTTAGGGTCATGGGAGAAAGGGGATTGGTAATTTACTTTTCGTGTTATTAGACCCAGGAATGTCCCCCGGACCCTGAAGTTTGGGAGGGAGTTGTTAGAGGGGGGTGATGGAGGAATTTATTTAGTACAAAAAAGGTTGGATAACCAGCGCTATGCCTGTTAGTGGGCACTGTTAGGTTTAAAGTGGGCTTTGGCCAGCTTTTGGGATAGGTGGAGAAGAGGAGTGGCCTAAAGGATCTGGGCCCAAATAATCCGAGTAATTGGAGGGAGGTCACCCCGGGAGGTAAGGGAATTTAAAGTGGAGCAATGTTAGCTCGAGATATAATTTATTAAGGAGGGTTTGAGAGAGGTTCCCTCAAGCTCCCTTTTGTTTATTTTTTCTTGCACTCATGGAATACATTAGGGGGTGACAGGGTGTAGAGAAGATGGGGCTTTCACACTTAGGATTTGGGGGGACATAGAAGCCAGAGTCCGGGGTTCAATGTCAGAAGACGGGGCTGAGGGGGTGCATGGGAACGGGTTCATCTATGACTCCACATCAGATAGTTGGTCGATCTAAGTATCGGGGGATAAAGGGGAAGGGGGGAACAGGGGTGGAGAGAGAGAGAGACCAAATATGGGAACGACAAGACAGCAGACCTTAAAGAAGCACAGTTTTTGGGCTTACAAGGAAAATTTGATGTTTGATAATGGCATGTTTTAAAATAATTTCGTGGAATGTAAAGGGCTTAGGGGTCGACGTAAAAGGATGGTTATTTTGCGGCACATTGAACAACGAGGGGCACACATTGTTGCATTACAAGAGACACATCTACTGACTGACGAGCTGGTTGGTCTCAGGAAGCGATGGGTGGGACAGGTACTCTGGAGTGGAAAGGACAGGGCCTCTGGAGGGTGGTGATTTTAATAAAGAAATCCTGTCCATATGAAGTGGCGCAAGTGTTAACTAGACAAGATGGTCGGCGGATCTATTTGTCGGGCACTTTGTTGGGTAGGGCAGTCTCAGTCGCATCTCTATATGGGCCAACTCCCCCTGATCCTACTTTTTTCACTTCAATAGAAGGGGACATAGCTACCCTTCCCCCACACTCACTTATCCTGGCTGGTGACTGGAATATCTATTTTGACAACAAGGAGGACAGGATACCCCCACATAGTAGGCTGAAGACTAAGGCCCAATTAGCCCTGGCTAAGTTTTTGGAGACGGCAGCACTGGTTGACCCAACTACAAATTTTTTGAATAGGGGCAGGGACATGACATTTTATTCGGCTGCACACAAGAGTCATACTAGAATTGACTTTTTTTTTGGTCAATAGAGAGGCCCTTGTAGGGATTAGAGAAGTGCTGACTGAGGGTAGGACCCTCTCAGACCATTCTCTCATTCAAATGCAGTGGGAACCAAGAACCGCACCACCTAGACCTTATAGATGGAGGCTTCATGACTCGCTTTTGATAGAGGGTACAAGAAGGGATGAATTAGAAAGGGCCTTACAGGAGATTATTAGATTCCAGCTTCCCACTCTGAACGACAAAAGGTTAGCGTGGCCCACCTGTAAGTTTTTGTATGCCGAGGCAGCTAGGGCCCTAGCGGCAAGGGACAAGTTGCTCAGGAGGGCCAAAGAGGAGTTTTTGATCGGGGCGATAGGCTCATTGTCACAGTTTGAAGGGTCCTCAGGAGAAATAGATGCGGAACTTAAAAGTCTGAGAAGGGAACTATCAGAAATTGTCTATGGGAAAACAGAGTTCTGGCTAGGCAAGATTAATGCCAAATTCTTATTGCAGGGTGACGTCCCAGGGCGCCTCTTGGAGGCCAAAATTAAAGAGCGGGAGGCAACCAGGACAATTTCATCAGTTCAATATGAGGGGAAGTTGGTTACAGATCCGCAAGAAATGGCTGAGGCCTTCGCTTCATTCTTCACAAAAATCTACCAAGCTGAGGACTTGGTAGGGGAGAAGGAGGCAAATGGTTATTTAGACGGAATTCAATTGCCAATCTTGGATTCTGTTCAAGCTAGGGAACTAGAAGCCCCAATAAGAACATCTGAGATTGTTGAAGTGGTGAGGTCTCTTCCTCTAGGTAAATCACCAGGGCCAGATGGTCTCATGGCCAAATTTTATCAGACTCATATTCAGACCATACTCCCTGTACTCCATGAGTTCTTCCGCACTATAATGAGGGAGGGAATTCACCACTCTCTGGTCTACCAGGTTTACGTTACTTTAATACCTAAGCCAGACAAACCCAGAGATGTATTGGGTAGCTATAGGCCTATAGCATTAATAAATCAAGATATTAAGATCCTTACTAAAATTTTGGCAAATAGGATTTTGACTATTGCTCCTAGATTAATTAGTCAGGAACAAGTAGGTTTTATGCCGGGAAGAGGGGCAAAAGACGCTTTCAGGAAAATTCATCATATCCTGAATTTTGCACCAGACTTTCAGTTACCCTTGGCCCTGATTTTTCTAGATGCTGAAAAAGCATTTGATCGGGTCTCACATCCATTTCTTTTTGGTACAATGGAGAAAATGGGGTTCCCCGAAGGTCTCCTTAGAGGTATTAAGAATTTATACGCTGCCCCAACGGCTAGAATATTATGTAATGGTTATATCTCGAGGGAATTTAGACTAAATAACGGAACTCGTCAAGGGTGTCCCCTCTCGCCGATATTGTTTAATATCTATTTAGAACCCCTTTTGAGATCAATAAATAGGGATGTTAAGGTTCAGGGAATCAAGGTTGGGGGGATGGAGCTAAAATTGTCAGTTTTTGCGGATGACATACTTCTTCATTTACAAAATCCAGTATCTAGCTTTGAGAGAGTAAGAGAGTTAATAGATCAATTTTCTAAGGTCTCTCTAACTACAAGTTAAATCTTACTAAAATGCGAATTTTACCCTTGACACCACATGTATTTAGGGCTGATTTTTCATCCCTGGGAGTACAATGGAATGTAGATAAATTGAAGTATCTGGGCATATGGATTACAGCAAATCAGGAGTCCGGGGCTGACGCTAATCTGGGGGGAGATCATATCCGCGGTTGAAGGGGACGTTATAAGATGGAACAAGCTACCTTTGAACTTTACGGCGCGTTTGGGCCTCATTAAGATGAATGTTCTACCGAGGGTTCTATATCCGGTATATTTAGCTCCATATAGTATCTCTACTAATTGGTTTAGTAGAATCAGAAGGCTAATCTCAGGGTTCCTATGGAACAATAAACCAGCCAGGATAAAAATATAATGTCTTGCGACTACCGTATGAGGAGGGGTATTGGGTTACCTGACCTCTACGCTTACTATGTGGCAGGTCAGTTGGGTCTTATGGCTCAATGGGCGGGAGTGATGAGGGGAAGATTATGTACCGCGTGGTTGCAAATTGAGAAACAATCGATGCTGAGTTTCGGTTTACCCTGAGTTGATGCTATGTGCCCAGCCTAAAAAGGTTTATTCAGAAGGGTATGGGAACCCAATGGAAAACCTTAGAGGCCTGGTGGTCCTTTCTTACACCGTACAGAGGTGTTATCAAAGAGATCCAGAGATCAGCCCATATTGGAACCCTAATTTGGTTATCGGAGGTCGGGTACTTGGACATCAGTGGATCAATTATTTGGGTGGTTTAAGACTGAAGGATGTGATGCAGGGAGAGAAAATAGTCCTGCCATTACAATGTGAGGGTCTGGCTTTCTTTCAAAGGTTACAGCTTAAACAAATGGTAGCAGGGTTCTGGAAGGGATGGGGATCCCATAGACAGTCCTTTTCATGGGAGAGTTTAGGAAGCCTCCAGGAAAGCTAACCCATCTCACAAATTTATAAACTTCTGTTGGACTTTATAGGTCCAAACACTCCACTCAAATCCCTTACTGGGACAAGGTGATGGCTCCTGAAATCCTAGGTGGGAAACTATTTGGAAGACCTCTAAATACAATGTGATTCCCAAATATAGAAACATGCAGATTTTTGTGGTTCACAATATATACTATACCCCTGTAAAGCTATATGGCAGAGGGTTGAGACAGACAGACCTGTGTTTCAGATGCGAGAAGGAGGTGGGTGACCTGATACATGTAATGTGGGGTTGTAGCAAAATTTCGTCCTTATGGAGGGAGATTAAATGGGGCATGGATCCAATGCTGGATAATACAGCTTTTATAACTCCAGAAATATGTGTTCGGGGTGACTTCTCTCAGATTATAGAGCACACCCAAATTTCACCTTTCTTTAATGGTGTCAGTAGTCAATGTGTTTTAGTTGCGTATTGGAAGGACAATCAGGTATGTACATATGAACAATGGGTGAGAGAGCTGTTGGGGTATTGCCAAGATTAAAAGACACCTGTTTTCTGAGGGAGGCAGGAGTTATATGTTAAAAGGTGGGCAATGTTAGATGCGATTTATTCCCAGCAAGTTATGAACACTGGAATCCAGGTCTGTCTGTCGGATAATGATTAGTAAAAGAAAATATGCTGGTGTATATATTGCTTATATTGCTTCGTGTCTTTGTACTAGGTTTTGGTTTTTTTTCTTCTTTTTATTATCCCTAAGAGTTTGAGTAATATCTGGGTCTAAGTCTTCTAGATGGTCAAAACTGGGGTCACTTGGGGTCTACTACTAAGATTAAAAGGGTTTGGTGCTGGTCTGCAAGGACTTAAAGGGATGATGGTTCTCTCTTTCTCTCCATGGGACACACTGGGAAGCCATCCGACAGGAGTCAAGCTCCTGGGGGGCTGTGGGATATAACGCCCCTGTAAGTGGATATATAAGGGAGATTGAGTTTATAAGGGAAAGGGTGTATTTTATCGCTGATCAGCTTGTTACACTAAAGCAGTATTGATTCTGGAATTTGACTATAATGCGGGGTGGCTCCCCAGTGTGCATGTATATAGGGGTTGTACATAGTTCGCACAGCCAGTTTTGGGTTGTGTTCTTGGCGTGGCCAGGTATATGTAATATGTGTTTGTCTGTTTGGTATACTTAAAATGAATAAATATGATTTGGGAAAAAAAAAATTTCCATTATAAGTCAATGGGAAAAGTTAACAAAAAGTTCAACACTTTCGCAAATGCATTTTTACTTTTGCAAATGGGCCTGTTACTTTCGCAAATCGGCCATTTTGTTTTCAGTTGGTGATTAGAAAAATGCTTGCCATTTAAATTTGGGACCCTCTAGCAACCTATTTTTTTTGTATTCACCTAGTCAGACCCTGAGGATGCTAGCCATGTCTTTATTTTGGGGTAAACACCCCAGAAATATATTTTCAATTTCTGGAAAAGTACTTTTACAAAGTACTTTCATGCTCGTAAGTGTAGCAAATGTTTGTGAAAGCTTCATAAATTAGATAGTAATTTTCTAGTCTGTGGGAAAATGACAGCAATTCTTTGGCACTACTGCAAAAGAACGGTTGGGAGTTTTGGGCTGAAATTTGAGGAACGAGTCGCATCTCACAGATGTGCCTTTCAGTGTTGTATTGAAAAATATTACATGGCAGCAAAGTTACGGCACTCCAAAGTTGATGGTTTTTCCCATAGGATAACATTACGGTGCCCGATGCATTACAGGAATCCTTTGGCACCCTGCTGCAAAATAACGGTTTGGTCTTTTTTCCTGAAATTTGGAAGGAAGACAGCCAACAGCTGACAGATGTGCCTTTCAGTGGTTTGGTGAAAAAATATTATAGGGAGGCAAAGTTATGGTGCTCCGAACTTCTCTTTTTTTCCCATAGGATAACATTACGGCATTCGCCGTGCCTTTCAGGGCCCGTATCTCGGAAACGGTGCGAGATACGGACTTTTCGTAGCCCCCATTAAGTACAAAACTAGCCAGGACAGTCATAAATCATACGACTTTTAAATTGTTTTTCTACGTCGTACGGTTCCTGAGATATAACCTATTTAGTATTCCAAGTCCTCATTTTCTGCTCCGATACCCATTATTATGCATACATTCTTTGTACTCACTGTCTTTCTCTATTCAGCTTTTGGGGAAAACCAGCCTGTGCGCTTACATTACTGTTACCATTGCCCTTTCCGCTTGGAGTTCCATGCCTGTTTCACTTACCGTTGACGCCTACGCCACCACGCGCGCTCATCCTTTGAGTTTTCATTTGCGCTATGCTTCTGTTATTTTTGCCATTTGTGTCTACCGTTCATTGTTTCTCTTCTGTTTCATTTGCATCACCATGCCCATTGACATTTCCATTTGCAGGCACCATGTTACTATGTGACAAGACATCATGTGGCACACCGCTCCCGCCTATGCCACCGTGTTCGTTACTCTTTCTGTTCTCATTCGCTTGGCTATGCTTGCGCCACTGTTAGTGCTTCTGTTTGCATTGCTGTTCCTGTTACTATGCCACAAGACATCATGTGGTGGGAGTGCCGGGCTCTTTGGGCCGCGCTCCCTCTGCCGCATGCGATGCGGGAGTGCGGGGCCCTATGTGCGTTATCCTTTGCGTTTTCATTTGCGCTTGCGTTTCTGTTATTTTTTGCCATTTGTGTCTACAGTACTGTTTCTCTTTCTGTTTCACTTTGTGTCACCATGCCCATTGACATTTCAGTTTGCAGGCACCATGTTACTATGTAACAACACATCATGTGGCAGACTGTTCCCGTCTATGCCACCGTGTGCATTGCCCTTTCTGTTGTCATTTGCACTTGCGTTACCATGTGAGCCACTGTTAGCGCTTCTGTTTGCATTGCTCTTCCTGTTACTATGCCACAAGACATCATGTGGTGGGGGTCCCGCGCTCCTGCCGCCTCATTACATTCACTATTTCTCGTTATCATTCTCAAAAAGAAGGGAAATTAGAGGCAAAAAACTCCATTTAATGCATTAGTTAGGGTTGTTCCACAGCAACAAAAGTGAGGAAATTCGCTGTTAGGTTGGAAAACCACCGACCACCACCCCCACACCACACACACACAGACACACACACACACACACACACACACACACACACACACATGCAAGTATGGGGAGGACCAAGTCAACACAACCAATGACAGACATCCAGCAGCAGGTGACAGAAATAACAAACAATTGTCTAAATGTACTACGAAACATCCCACCCACCTGACCAGGTACTGCATGCTCAGTGGAGATCAACAGCAAAACTGAGGCCATGTACACCAAACGTACACATCCCTGATTGCAGCTGCACACAACGTACCACACTTAGTAATTGCATGGCCTTACCTACCGATGCCCCACACCAGACCACACCACATGTGGTGGGCCACCTGAGCAATAGAATTCAGCAAAACCAAGGAGTTGTACAGGTATATCTCTGATTATAACAAGGGTTTGAGAAATGCAGCTTTCTAATTGACTGTAAACATTGTAACAGCCTTATGTTTAGTTTTTATTAACATACATGTAGAGCCTAACCATATGATGAACATGGTTTAATGTTGTTTAAAAAACAGTTTTATTATGATAGCAATAAGCCACTCCCAGGTCTTATGTTAATGGTCAGTTTATCACTGTCTAGCGACATGTGGCACTCGGCTATGCCTCATTCATCATTAACTCCTACAGGGTGATTAACAGACCATTTAACATAACTGTTGGTCATGCCTTATTGCTTAATTGTCTTTATGAGTAGATACTCTCCCTCTGCTAGGCACTGCAGCAGCTTTGCAACACAGTGTCCCACCCAGTTACACCATACACTGTCTAGTTACTGGAGAATGGCTGTGAATATGAACTCATGAAGATGAACAGTGTAACTTGATCATTACAGTCATCAAAACCTTAGTGTGATTATAACTGACAGAGTCAGTGATAGAGAATAACCCCTGCTGTCCTAGTACACTTACCCCATTGTAAGTTAAATCAATACTAAAAGACATTCTGTTTATATCTACACCATACCTACTTGATTCCTGTTGTACCACAATTAACATAGTTATCACTTTGATAGCATCAGTGACAGAAGTGTGGCAAACCCAAACACTAGGCATACAGCCTGAGTATGAAACAACTGTTAAAAAAATTACACTGTGTCCATAAGTGGCATAGATCACTCATTGCAACAATAGTAAATGTATTACTATTTGAATAAGTTAGTCATCACAGATGCAATGAGATTGTCTTTATCAGGTACAACATACTCAGTAAGTGCCTACAGGAAAATCTATCCTATATACATCTCGGATACAGGTACGTCATTGTTGACTCAGTAGTACTATGATATTTAAAAGTTGCTTGGCCTGATCCATGCAATTACATTGTTTCTTACAAAGAATACTTACTGCATCTTTAGTATTGAAACACACTGAAGGTCTATGTATGTACATCAGCAGTACACCTTCATCAGTAAGAATGCATCTGATACTGGCAGTACGAATTTCACAGCGTTGAACAGGCAATGCTTTTCTATACATTTACATCAGCCTATCTATCTTGAGTAAACCGTTGCAGTAAATGTACTACTATGTAAATCACATACTAAATGTAACACTACTTTTATCTTGAGCATGCTAGTGTCTTGTAGTTAATTTATGTACTTCTCTTAATTAATGTATACTCACTAGTGTTAAAACCTTTCTACAACTGTCATCATGCACCTTCAGCATTTATATTGACTAACGGCACAGTACCAGTTGTGGTGTGGTGTGGGGTATCGGTAGGTAAGGCCATGCAACTACTAAGTGTGGTACATTGTGTGCAGCTGCAATCAGGGATGTGTACGTTTGGTGTACATGGCCTCAGTTTTGCTGTTGATCTCCACTGAGCATGCAGTACCTGGTCAGGTGGGTGGGGATGTCTCGTAGTACATTTAGACAATGTTTGTTATTTCTGTCACCTGCTGCTGGATGTCTGTCATTGGTTGTGTTGACTTGGTCCTCCCCCATACTTGCATATGTGTGTGTGTGTGTGTGTCTGTGTGTGTGTGGTGCTGGGGGGGTGAATTCGGAGTTAGTTTTTCAACCCTAATGCTTAATTTCCTCACTTTTGTCGCTAGGAACAACCCTAACTAATGCATTAAACAGAGTTTTTGCCTATAATATATATATATATATATATATATGTGTGTGTGTGTATATATATATATATATATATATATATATATATATATATATATATATATATTATATTCTAAGCAAAAACTTTGTTAATGCATCATTTAGGGTTAAAACACAAAAAGTCAGGAAATGAAAAATCTTTAGGGTTTCCCCTCCCCCCCAGACCTGTCATCCCAAGACTGACAGCTGACAGGGTGTGTCATTGGGGTTGTGAGGCCTAAATGTCACCCCATTCCATCTGAAATTACATTCACAAGCCACAGTAAATAAACTGTCTGTATTACGAGTGCTAATGTAAAGAGGCACTCAGAAATATTTTCAGAGTGCCTCTTTGCATTACCGCTCTTAATGCACACAGTCGGTGGCTGGCCATGGAGGTGAGAGGTGGGTTGTGCCAGGCGCTGGCTGGGGAAGGGTGGGGGGTGCTGGGTGGGCTGGCATGGCTGGGTGAAGGGGTGGGGGCCACTACACTACCAGGAATGTGAAATTATTCTTATTTTTATTATAATGGAGGTGGGGCCGCTAGACTACCACGGATATCTACAGGCACAGTGATATTATTTATACAGATTTTTTTATACAACCTCGGGGGGGCACTAGATATAATGAAGGGGGGCTCTAGACTACCACAGATATCTACACTGACAGTGCATATTATTTCACACAGATGGTGGGGCACTAGACTACCAGGGATATCAACAATTATTATTTTTTTATACAACTTGGGGGGGAATAGACTGCCAGGGATTAAAAAAAACACTGGGGGGCCACTAAAGTGCCAGGACATTAGACATTATTACATTATTTACTATGATGGGGGGCACTAGACTACCAGGGATATGTCATTAACTATTATAATTACTCAGATGGGGCAGAACGAAGCCCTCTGAGTAAAATCCAGCCTCATTTGTATTTGTAGGGCACCCCTGGGCTGTGAAAAGT
This sequence comes from Neoceratodus forsteri, assembly GCA_016271365.2. NCBI lineage: Eukaryota > Metazoa > Chordata > Ceratodontiformes > Ceratodontidae > Neoceratodus > Neoceratodus forsteri. The sequence continues at coordinate 1,494,904,152 of CM057449.1, read as the reverse complement.
GATTTTAAATCTGGCCATCTCGTCCTTCACTCTATGTTTGCGAGCGAGCAAATTCTTTGATTGTGAGATTCTTTGATTGTGATAGTGCATCGTGAGGGTAGGATGAGATGGCTGGATTAAACAATCAATTTTCTCAGCCCAGGGGTGCCCCAGGAAGTCAAATGAGGGTAGGTTTTGCTCAGGGGATTTCATTATGTCGAGCCATGGTGGTGGTTTGCCACAATTCTTTCAATTTTTAAAATTGCAACCATTTTTATTCTTTGTTTGTGAACCTGCAAATACTTTGATTGCGATCCTACAAATTCTTTGATCATGAGATTCTTTGATTGTGATCGTGCATTGTGAGGGGAGGACGAGATGGCTAGATTAAAAAATAAATTTTCTCAGCCCAGGAGTGCCCTAGGAAGTCAAATGAGGGTGGGTTTTGCTCAGGGGGCTTCGTTCTGTCGAACTATGGTGGTGGTTTACCGGAATTCTTTAAATTTTTTGATTTATAGCATTTTTTATTCTTGTTCATGAGTTTGCAAATTCTTTGATCACGAGCCTGCAAATTCTTTGATCATGAGATTCTTTGATCACCATCTTTGTGAGGGCAGGACAAGATGGCCAGATTTTTTATAATGGATTAGATAGGGAAATTTTACCAATCTTTAACATTGAATATTTCGGAAATGGTTAGGTCTTTTTACTTGACATTTTGTGGTTGTTTATGGCATGTCCTGTGGATGTAAATGACATTGTTTCCATGTCATAAAAAATTTTATTGCCAGAGGCATGGCGTTGTGCACTTTACGTGTTGCGGACAGTGTTTTGCTTGTGGTAGTGGCTTGAAATTGATAGGATACCTAGCCCTAGTGTCATGGATGTAGTTTACAGTCGTTGTGTGTGTTAAATGTCAACAGGTGCGGAACTGTACCAGTCTGACAAATGAAAATCTCATAAGTTAAAATGTTATATCTGGGACACGGTTTGGTCTTTTCACCTGAAATTTGGAGAGTGTTGACGGTATGTACTGTGGATGTAAATTGCAGTGCTTCTGTTTTGGAAACTATTTTTTTGTCGGCTATATGGCGTGGCACAGTTTACGTTCTGCAGACAGCGTTTTGCTTGTGGTGGTTGCTTGAAATTGATAGGATACCTAGCCTTAGAGTCATGGATGTAGTTTTTCATTGTTGTGCGTGTTAAATGTCAACAGGTGCAGAACTGTGCCACTCTGACGAAAGAAGATTTCAAATTGTGACATGTTATATATTGGACGTGGTTTGGTCTTTTTACTTGAAATTTGGAGGGTGTTGACGGCATGTCCTGTAGATGTTAATAGAGGTGTTTACATGTCAGACAATATATTTTTTGCAGAGATATTGTGTGGCGCAGTTTACATTTTGTGGACAGTGTTTTCTATTGTTCTGCTAGATTAACATTTGTTTGGTGGCTGGCCTTGCTGTTATGACTATACTTTTTAGTCATTGGGTGTGTAATGCAGCTTGGCATTTACAAGTTAGTGGGAGCGTGGGGCCCTTCCCACCAACTTGCGCAGCTTTCTAGTTTTCTATTCTTTCTTAAAAAGTAAGGAAATTCTGTGCAAAAAACTTCATTAATGCATCAGTTAGGGTTCTTCTACAGTGAAAAAAGTGAGGAAATTTGATTTTAGGGTTCCCATCCCTTGTACCCAACCCCCACCCTACCCCCACCAACAGGCATCAGGGTGTGCATTGGGGTCATCGGCCCTTACTCTCACCCCATTCTCCTACACTACACCACCTCAGCTTGTTTACACATGGGATGGGGTGAGAGTTAGGGCTAATGACCCCAATGCACTTGCCGATGCCTGTTGGTGGGGGCAGGGTGGGGGTGGGGTGCAAGGTGTGGGAACCCTAAAATCAAATGTCCTTGCTTTTTTCACAGTAGAAGAACCCAAACTGATGCATTAATGAAGTTTTTTGCACATAATATATGTGTGTGTGTGTGTGTGTGTGTGTGTATGTGTGTGTGTGTGTGTGTGTCTGTGTATTCTTTGCAAAACACTGTTTTAATGGACCAGTTAGGGTTCATGTTAATGCTACAAAAGAAGGGAAACATGACATGAACAGATGCTGACATGAATACTTCAATGTTCAAAAATAAAGTGTCCTTTTACCATATCATTATACCAAATTTACATTATAGCATAGCCTTATTATTAACCCACCTCATGAAGCCTGTAGATGAACATTTTCAAATCTTCACCTAAATAACATTTTGGACAACAGGTACAAAAACACATTTTGGACATGATTTGAAAATTGACAGTTGTTATGTTTATGAGGGGGGTATGAAAAATGACTGTTGAAAATCTGGGATCAAAATATAAAAAAAAAAAACACAGTTATGAGCAAGCATAGTAAATTTCAACAAATGCTGATGGATGTGTTATTTTAATATTTGTACCTCATATTTTCAATGGAGTCCTCATATAGCACCATCTCATGAACCCAGTATGTTCAAATGTTAAAATCCTGCCTAAAGGGTGATTATGTGCCACAAGCATGAAAAGACATTTCAGCCGGCTGTAACACTTATGAGATGGTGTGAAAAATGGCTATGTTGAAACTTTGGGGTAAAAATAATGAAAAGTACCAAATTAAGAGTGAGAATTGAAAAATTTCAATGTACACTCAACTCCCTTTTTTATATTTTTACCCCCATTTTCAACATACCCTTCTCATGACCCCACTTCCTGAGCAAGTATGGTTAAAATTTTCAAACTCATGCTGTACTTCCACATCACTATATATATATAGAGAGAGAGAGAGAGACAGAGAGAGAGAGAGACAGACAGAGAGAGAGAGACTGAGATAGATAGAGCGCGAGCGAGAATGAGACAGAGAGAGAGGCCTGTACTTCTGCAGCTGCAGTTATAGGACATACACACTGACTTCAGGCTACAGAAGCACAGGCCTTACTAAATCCATAATGACCAAACTGTAACATTACTTCTGTCTGCAGACGCACAAGCCCTGTGGTGCCAACACTTCTGTAGCCACAGACATTCATGTACACTGTAAGCCATGCACACACTACTGGCTGCAGAAGTGCAGGCTCCTTTGAGTAATCACAGACAGAAATCCATGATACCCAAATTGCAACAATACTTCTGTCTGCAGAGTGCCTCCTTACAGAGGAACCTGACAAAAAATCTTTTTTAAATGTATTTATTTATTTCAAAATTTGTGACCAGGAAAGTCACACTTAGTGGGGCTAATTACCAGGTGTGACCTGGGTAGGGGAGCAAAGGATAAAAAACAGTGCATAGCTTAGATAAACACAGTGTTACAAGAAGAGGGCACAATCAAAATACAAAATTGAACAAAGAGAAAAGTTGGCAGTTAATTATTGCATCAAGTGTAAAGGGGCTATTAAGAGGAGGGAAAACAGCAGTGGTGAAGGGGGTGGTCTCAGTTAGTGTTTGAGGGAGGCAAGAGAGGCAATGAAATGAAGGGAAGAGGGATGCTGATTCTGAAGTGAGGGGAGATGATAGACAGAGGCTGATTGGTCAGCTGAGGTACAGTATGGGGACATGGTAAAGCAAATGTGCAATGTTTCCTGGAGTGGAGGAGCACAAGGCAGAATGAACAATGGAGAGAAGTGATGAGAAGTTGGAGGGAAGGGACCCAAACCAATATTTAGATATAAATGGGACACAATGTATCTGGCAATGGGATGGAATTGGAAGAATGGATGCAGACAAGTAAAGTGAGCAGTAATGAGTTTGAGAGGGTGAGTTGGTTGCAAAGTGACAGAAGAAATTACAGAGAGAATCCAGTCTGGCCAGGGATGTGGAGTGGAAGACCCATAGATCACGTCAACATAGTCAAAGACAGGGAGCACCATTTTGGTGACAAGCTCACAACGAACCTGTATGGAAAGACTATCTTTATTTCTGTAACAGGCAACACATTTAGGGCAGATCTTTACATGGATTGCATCCACTGTGTGCGGACAGAAAAGTCAAGCTTGCTGTCAAGCCACACCAACGTACTTGAAAGAAGGAACCACTTCAAGTATGGAGCCATCCAAGGTGGAAACAGTGGGCACTGAAGTGAGTTTGGCCAGTTTTAAGCTGGTGCCAAATGTCATAGATACAATATTTTTAGTATTGACCCAAAGCTGGTTAGACAGAAACCATCGTAAGATGTTGTGGAAGTCTAGCTATGCAGACCTTCAGTGTTTTATTTATTTATGACTTTGGTAACTGATTAGGTGCACTGATCCCAGGGACCATTTTCAGTCACAACCCAGGCCACATCTGTGGCACAGGAACTAATGTAACAAATAACAAAGCGTGGAACAGTTAACAAAAAAAAAAAGATAAAGGTTACAATAGTGCATGGGAATAGCAAACAGAAGAGCAACAAAAAATACAGGATTCCATGATCCATACATCAGTTAGGCATTACAATAAGTAAGGGTCAGTGCTGGAGGGGCCAGAAGTGTAGATAACTCTGTCACTTGCATACATGTGAATATGTGAATTGGCACAGGCTGACAGGAGGTCATTGAGAAAAATTTAAAAGAGTATGGGGCCTAGGAAAGAGCCCTGTGGGCCCCCCACTTAGATGGGATGAGGACGTGACAGAGTCCTACCTACCTGTACAGACTGTAGTAGGCCCATGAGATAGGAACGGAACCATTCTACAGCAGGAGTAGTGAGACCACTCATACCCAGCTTATTCAGAAGGAGAGGGTGAGACACTGAGTCAAAGGCCTTGGCCAGATCGATGAAGTTGGCTGCTATGATATGACCTTGATCCATCCCTGAGAGGATATAATCTGTTACACACAACAGGGAGAAAACTGTGGAGAGATCTTTCCTGAAACCAGACTGGTATGGGTAGAGGAAATCAGAGCAGAAGAGGAAATTGGAGAGTCTATGATAGACAAGCTTCTCTTGCAACATGGTTGGGAGGGGGAGTAGGCCTGTGCTTACTGGAAGAGGACAAGGACCCCTTTGTGTATTAGTATTAATTTGGTCAACCTCCAGATCTGTGGGACAACAACAAAGGAGGAGAGGTTGAAAAGATGAGTCAAAGGAGATGCGATGGCAGGAAAAGATATACTGTATGCAAAAATCTAGGATCAAGTCTGTCTGGGCAGGTATTGCTCAAATTAAACGAGTATAGGGCATTCAGGCAGTACTGAGTGGTAACAGTGGGAAGTGGATGCCCTGAAGAACAGTTAAAACTTTAATGCAAAATTCAAATACATCCTTTCCTTTTGGATGTAAGGCACTGATCACCTTTTTGTTAGAGAATATCTTTTCTTTCAACCATCCAGCAGTATGTCTAACATGCAGAGTGATGTAACTGAAAAATTAGCCTGATAAGTAAGTTTGCAGTTTAGAGTAGATAATACTTTGTAAATCTTTAACTGAAATACAGTTAATATTAATCCATTTGAACTTTTTCTCTGCATGTACTAAAAAAAAGGGTAAAGATACTTGAAATCATTTATTGTGAGGCAGGACTTTTAATGAACTATGTTACACATAATGAATAAAAATAAAATAATATAGCAAATGAGTTTGTAATTGTTCAAACAAATAAATCTGGTATTAATTCATGAAACTCTTTCTATGCTTGTTTAATGCTGGAAAAAAATATTTGCAGCTTAGCAAAACTCTTAATTTACCTGGAATCAGTAAGGAGGACTTATATACCCTATTTTCCAAAGTAGTTGCTTTAAGCAATGATATTTCTTATGTTTGGCTTCTGTCTCAAAGGCTAAATCTTTGAAAATAGCAATCGAAGCACCTCTGAGCACAAATCTTTTTTTTTTGTTTGTTTAAAATACACACAGCAAGCATTGTTTATTTTTTTCCTCAGATTTAAATAAATTTGCTTTTATTGGTCTGCGTAGTATGCCATCGTCCTGTTTCACCCTAAGGCCCTGTATATTCTGCCAAAGCCTATGTTAACTTCAGTGACTTGATAGCCAAACAGTGTTAACAAAATGTCATGTATTACGTGTCTTAAGGAAGAGCTTTGTTCCTGTTTTCTGGCACTCCCAGGACACCTATGGTTTTCCTTCTGGCTCCTATTCTGAAGTCAGCAATTTTAATTTGAAAGTCTTGTATTAGATTTTCATGTCTACCAGCTTGCTGATCATTATGTGAAGTTTATCTTTAATTTTGTATAGTCTAAGCCCAGTCCCATCAACTCTTTGTGGCACTGTAGATATCTGAGATTTTAAGTCATTTGTTATAATTTTGATCTCTTGAACTTCTACTGCTAATTTATAGATGATGGCTACTTCCTTATTATTGGAGGAATTGTCCAGCAAAATGAAATGGGCCCAGCGTGGAAGAGATTCTGTTTCGGGAATGTGCTGTGGGAAAAGGTCATTTACTGAATCAGTTATTGAAGATGGACTTGTAGGTAATGTAGCTTTTTAGATACATCTTGAGAGTCAGTGATGCTTATTACATTTTCTAGGGACATAACAGAACAGTGACCATATAAGTGAGCATTAACTTCATGCCTAAGAGCAAAGTCATTTATTTACTGCGAACTAGTCTCTGCTTCCACCAAAAGATTTTACTTGCCTTTCACTGAGATAAGTAATTATTATGACCTGTGGATTTCTGTTCTTGCTGAGCTACCAGGTAGTATCACTTCCTCTTGGTGAAGAATTTGTCGGGAACAATGTTCCATCTAGCCATGGATTGCAGCTTGCTCAGCTTGGCCTAAGATTGCACTGGTATGTTGGCTGAAGTGTTGACTAGAGTGGTGGCTGACACCTTGTCTCCTAACATAAACCTCAGGGGAAAATTATACAAAGTTTATGCAGGTAATGATGTTAAAATCTTTTTCATTATGTTACTCTTCTTCCATTCAGGCATACAATTATCATTATCATCTGCTTGTGTAGTTGAGAACCCCAAGGAAAGTGATGAAATTGAGGCCCCATCAGGGTCTGGAAGAGTGGCCTTGGTGATTGAAGAACATCAATTGATTTTAATGTTGTCAATGACTGAATTGCTTGGGAAGTCTCAGAGTTCCATTTTGGTTTTTTGTTTGTTTTAGGTTATTCTCTCCAACATGTTCTTTTCTGTAAAGTGTATAGATTTTGCATTGTTATAACTGGCTCACTTACTGACTCATGCCATAGAGAAGTTCAGCAAAAGTATGAATGGCACCTCAGAGTTCTTGTAGAGGCTTGTAGCTGCTGTACAAAAGCACACATGTGGAAATATATCTCAAAAACACATTTAGACACAAATATTGTTTTTAGAGAAGTCTTCTCATCTCAGAAGAATGCTTCACTTGCAGAGGATGGTGCTCAAAAGCAAAAACAAGACTGGCTTATTTCCATTTTTATCTATTGGTAGAAGAGGATTCACTCATGAAGGGTATAGAGCTGACTCGGTATCCATCTGCCAGTGTCATCTTTGATCTGGGTCAGGGTGGAGTTGCATGAGTCAAAATTTGGGGCCCCACAGAGGAACAGCTTGTGCTTATCTTCAGTCCAGGTAGCAGAATGAATGCTGATGTCCTCCTATGGTAACACCTGATTGGTCACTGATGACTATAGGTCATAACTGTTTAATCTCCAGGGTATATGGCATTTAAGCCCTATAGTATGTGTAAGACATATGATGTGATGTGGTGTTGGTTATGTGATAACTGCATGCCTCAGTGCATGGCGAGGCATGAGACTGTAGGTTGAGTGCCTTCCATTCCTAGGTGTGCAGTTACAAAAAAACAAACAAAAAAAAAAACAATATACTGGATTGTCTTATTGCACTTATAAACAAGATAAACTATTGAAAAGATAAGAGGAACAAATGATTTGCATTTTAAAATTAAGTACGTTTTATTTAAATTGTGACTTTGTTTACAAAGGAAATAAATAGCCCCTATATAAAATGATGGGCTATGGCAAAACAACAAAATGAACAAAAACATCATGATGCACTGTGAGTTAGTGATAGCCAAAATAACATAAAAAAAAAATCCTAGTGTGGCTCAGGTGATAGCACATGAGCTTCTGTGACAGAGGGTCATGGATTCTAATCCCACTCTGGGATTGGGATCATATTTTAAACATTAGCACTTGACAGCAGTACTGGAGGGGGAATGTACTGTCAGGGTATTCTGTCCTTCAGATAAGATGTTAAACTGAGGTTCCCTCTACCCATCTCTGGCACTTTCCTGGTTGGAGTCCAGGTGGAAGTGAAATAACCCAAAGTACATATTTGCAACAGCAAGTGATTTTTTCCCAGTGTACTGGTCAACATTCCCCTTCCCATACACTTGTCCAGGGCTGTGTGTGGGTGTTGATGTGCGAAATGGCTGCCACTACACATTCAGTCACTTCACTACCAGTCTACTTTTGCTTATAAAGTGCTTTGGGATACAATGCATATAATGAGCGCTATATAAATGCTGATTCTTCTTCTTTTGTTTTATTTGTGCATTTACTTGTGGTAGTTAATGCATTGGATCCTGTCAGGGAAAGTACAATTAAAGATCTGGAAGGGCATATTTTATAGACACATGTTTTCACCACCAGGTGGCATTAATACATTTGCTCTGCCACTTGCTCCAGGCTGAGTTTCTGTACTGCATCCATTTCCAGGCACCAATTCTTTTCTTGCTTTCAGCTCAGGAGTTTAGTTTTCTTTGGCACTATGTGGCAGGATGCCACTCCACTTTCTTCTGTCCTCCATAGAAGCACTCCAATCACTTCTCTCAGGCTAGCCTCCAACTAGTGCCCAGTGACTGTCACAATTTCATATGCTTCCAGTACGAAAGTAGAGACTAAGTACATGAGGGGTGGCTTTTGTGTGGCTTGTATACCTCCCACTGAAGTTACATTCCTTGTTTATTCTGGGTATTATGCTATGGAGTAGTTCACCCACCATCGGTTTATTGGAATACCAGATTAGGGAACTGTTTAAGTAGTCCAAGTTTGCTTTGAGTGTGGGTCAAGGTAAAAGGCAAGAGTTAACAGAGGAAACTGGCAAAGTAACTTATATAAGATTTAACAGAATAGAAGGAATCATCCAGTGCCGCAAATATAAAGTTTCTGTATGGGTTGTGGTTGCAGTCAGTGTTACATTCATGATATTTTTTTTTTTGCCTCGTTGTACCCGAGGCACCCAAATGCAATGCCATTTTCATCTTTGCTAATTATAAAACATTCAGGTTGTAAGCCATTTTCATCTTTGTTAATTTTAAAACAATTAGGTTGCAAGTACATCTTCCCCTCTCTTCCTTAATAAACCATGTGACATTTGAGATTGACCCATACTTTGCGTAGGATCTATGATGGTCGGGCGACTCCTTCATGTCGACCACATTTGCGGTTGGTATAAAGGGAGTCGCATCTAACTTTGTTTTCTTCAGCCCCTGAACCACTCATGTGGGGGACTCTGCCCCCACACTCCCCGCTACTTAGATAATCAACTCTGAGTCAGAGCTGCTTCAGGGAGAGGGTGCACTACTCACAGAAAGCTGTGCCAATGTCCAGCACTGACACTACAGTGACCTGGCGCTGTTGTTGCTGTAGTGTCAGGCAATGTAAAGTTGTCACAGAAGCATCGGTATACACTATGGGTACAAGTTCCATCACTGTCAGTGGTGACATCATGGAAGACATCTTCAACTTTTGTAGGTTGACATCAGTGAGTGAGGGTGGTGGATTGAAAATGTCTTTCTTTTCCTGTCTGTACTGTTTTACCACAGCCCAGAATACACTGTTTGTTGTGATATAACTAACATGTACAATAATGTTTATACAGTGGATTACATCAGTGCCATTAATGAGCCTACTGAGACCTGTACGGAGCCCAAGGTAGTTAGAAATTGACTGTTATTCACCACTACCATTCTGTATCTCAGAGTAAAACTTTTCAGAATTTTGATTAATTCTTCAAATGGAATGGTTTTCAGGTTGATTTTCAGGTCAGATTTCTTTAGCCAGCTTTTGAAAAATTTTTGAGCCCACTTAGTTGTTTTTAATGTGTTATGTCTGGCTTTCATTTCATCTACAGCTTTCAATTGATCATCTCTCAGGTTTAATTGCTGATTCTCTGTTTTATGTTTTTTTCTGTCAGTTTCACAGGAATATCTTATGTAGTGGTAATTTCTTCAGGTTCCTGCAGTACCTCCTGGATATGCTGATAATTGAAAACTGAGAAATGTATCACACGTAAGTATGACATTTTGTGAGGTTCATTTAAATCTGCTTAGTCAGTATGTGAAAATGGCTGTCACTAGAACTCTTATTGTTTTCATAAAAGGTTCTGGTTTGGTGTATTGATTTTAAAAGGTGCTGATAACTGGTTTCCAGAAGAAGTCCAAAGCCAGTATTTGTTGTTCTGTAAACCCATGGCTTTGGAATTCTTACAACCAATCAGGATGCTGGACTGTACCTACCTATTTTATAAGGGGAAATACAGCATGAGGTTGTCTTGGGCAAAGGTCTGATCAGGTATTATGTATACTATGAACAGGAAATTGAAAGAAATCTGACATGATCTGAGCAGAGTTACACACAATTGTGCCAAAGGTATTGATGCTTTTTTTGAAACACAGATACACAGAATATGGGCAAGAAAGATTGAGGTTCAAGAGGAATAAGGACTTATACAAGAGGTATAAAAAACATGGAAGGAGGCTAACCACATGAAGATGAGGGTCCTGGACTTTGGAAGGTGGATTTTAAACAAATGGGAGATTGCCTCAGAGACTGCCCGGGGGGGGGGGATATCCAGAGAGGGGAGGAGGCACAGTGGATAAAGATAATTGTGGGCATCATGTAACTAAAGCAACTAACCTCTACATAAAGGAAGTGACTAAAAGCAGAAGGAAAATGAGACTGTTATGGTTCTCTAAGGAAGTGACAAAGGCAATGAAGGAAAAAAATGGTGGCATTCACGAGGTATAAGGGAACCCAGAGGGAGGAGTACTGGGAGGAATACCTGGTAAAGCAGAGGGAAGCAGGCATAGTGGTGAGGGGAGCAAAGATGCATACAGAGAAAAGATTCACTGCAGGTGTTACTAAGGGAGATAAGACGTTCAGCAGATACATAAGTGAGAAGAGGAAAGCAAGAAGTGTGTAGGGATGATTAGAAAGGCAGATTGGGAAGACTGCAAAGAAGAGGACCAAGAAAAATCAGACATCCTGAATAGGCATTTTTGCTTATTCTTCACATTGGAGGAAGGGAGGATAGACCACCAAGGGATAGCAGAAACAGGGGGAGGTGGATACAGTTCCATTTTCTGAAGAAAGAGTCCAGATGGGACTTGCAGCTCTGAAGGTGGACAAAGCTACAGTACTGGATAGGATACATCCAAGGGTTCTAAAGGAACTCAGTGAGATGCTAGCTGCCTCAGTGACAGCATTGTTCAACAGCTCTCTAAAAACAGATGTGATTTTGGAGGACTGGACAAGAGCTGACATGGTCCACCTACTTTAATGCAATAGGCATGGACCCAGAAGCCATTGAATAAATCCATTTATTTTCACATATGTTGAATAAATTTTAGAATCCTAGATTTATTCAACATATGTTGAATAAATGCAGATTAACTATGTAATCCTGAACTCAGTTTCCCAAACTCTATAAGCCTAAGTCCAGGAGACTGAATTTCAGAAGACTGAAAGAGTTTTGAGTGCAATGCAGGGGTCTTTGCCCCCCAAACTCCCTAAACAAAATAACCAACTCCGAGGGGGGAGTGGACCTCGGAGTAGGTTAAAAAAGTTACAGGGGGCAGAAGGGCGCCTCGCAAAAATGTTCACCCCAAAAACAGAACCTGGATCTGGAACATCATGCTGGCTGAGCTGCTAGTGGCTTAGCCTTCCACACCACAGGAGTAGCTTGGCCAACTTCCACATCCTCCTCTCTCTTGTGGTGTGTGACTAGGGGTAGGGTAGTGGTTCATTATATCTGCTACCTTACACCTGTTGGCACCAGCTTCCTCCTTTTCAGGATTGCACATGTTGGAATGCTGAACTTGGTTCCATGAGTTTTGGGATTCCAAGTTTCAGTATCCTAAATGTACACCATAAATGCCACCTGTCAATCAAAGCATTTTTGTTCACGTACTTGATGAATAAATGCAAATAACTTTAAAATGAAAAATGATAACATGGAACTGTGAGCACAAAATTTGCCCAGCACACAGATATCTACAGGAAGAGTGCTGTTTCATTGAAATACACCTTTTAGTTTTTTTATAATTAGCAAAAAACGGCAGAAAATTAGATTTATTTTTTAATTTTTCGACAAACAAATGTGAATAACTTTAGAATGAAAAATGATAGCATTGTACTGTGAGCACAAAGGTTGTTCTGCACACAAATATCTACAAAATGAGTGGGTTTCATCTATAGATTCCTTTTAGTTTTTTTAACACTTAGCAAAAACAGTAGAAAAATCTTTTCTTTTTTTCTCTTTTTGGACAAACAAATGTAAATAATTATAAAATGAAAAATTACAGCATGGCACTGTGAGCACAAAGGTTGTTCAGCACAAAAATATCTTCAAAATGAGTAGTGTTTCATTTATTATACCCTATATATTTTTATAATTGGCAAAAAAAAAATTCTATTTTCTTTTTTTTCACTTTTTGGACAAACAAATGCAAATAACTTTGAAATGAAAAATGATAGCATGATTCTTTCAGCACAAAGGTTGCTCAGCACAAAAATATATAAAAAAAATAAGAGGTGTTTCATTTATAAATACCTTTTAGATTTTTTGTAATCAGCAAAAAAGGGTAGAAAATTCTATTTTTATTCTCTTTTTTGACAAACAAATGGATCCCAGCTCCAAAAAAAGCAAAAACAAAAGAATTGCACATCAAATGTTTTCATTATGTACTGGCCATAATATAAAGTTGAAGCATCCATAGCAACTGCTTAGCAACCACTATGCTAAGCGGAGCTACACTGGGAAACCCACAAAAAGTCCATGTAAGTTTATATTAAAAATTAATTATACAATGGCAAGAAAATGTCCTGGACTCTGATTGGTCAGTGTGTGCCTGAGACAGTGATGATATTACACAATAACATCACTGTGTTGATTTTATGGAGCCTGAGCCTTTTTTTTTCAGAAACAAAGATATACTGCCTCACTAAAAATCTACTAAAAACATTTTTATTTTTAGTTTTGTTTTGTATAACATCGAGCCATTGTATAATTGCAATAAGGCTCTCCAAGGTGTGTGTTATCATGTAATAACATCACTCCTGGGGTGGTGGAAGCACTCAGCTTCGCCTCGTGCTTCAACCTCTGCCATTTTTTTTTAAACCTAAGCAGTGTGTGGATCTCTCTGCAGGCTCTTTGCTTTAAAACTACAAGCTATTTTAAAAAATACTGTAATTCTGTTCTGTGTTTGTGTTTGTGCATACTACGAGTGTGTGACTGAGCCCTGCTGACATTTGGTCAGGAAGCAGGAAGAGGGACTGTAGTTCTTTTGACCAGACTCGAGAACTACAGTTCAAAAATGGACTTTTCATTTTTAATTTGGGGACTAGCATACACTTATACTCCACCAGCTCCATGCATGAGTGGTTTTCGTGGGGTTTCAAAAGGGCATTAAAAACACTGAATCTCGAGGGGCTCTGTGACCTTGTTTGAGTACATCCGGGTCATGACATCCTATTTAAACCTCCTGGTTTGTTTGTTCTGTTCTGCCATTTTTTTTAAACCTAAGCAGTGTGTGGATCTCTCTGCAGGCTCTTTGCTTTAAAACTACAAGCTACTTAAAAAAATACTGTGATTCTGTTCTGTGTTTGTGCATACTATGAGTGTGTGACTGAGCCCTGCTGACATTTTGTCAGGAAGCAGGAAGAGGGACTGAAGTTCTTTTGACCAGACTCGAGAACTGCAGTTCAAAAAGGGACTTTTCATTTTTAATTTGGGGACTAGCATACACTTATACTCCACCAGCTCCATGCATGAGTGGTTTTCGTGGGGTTTCAAAAGGGCATTAAAAACACTGAATCTCGAGGGGTTCTGTGACCTTGTTTGAGTACTTCCAGGTCACTCCTCTCCATTTATTGCACTTCTTATGTGAGCAGGGCGAGCAAGGGAGCAGGGCATGCATGACTCCGTGCGCGAAGACGTGCGCTAAGACAAGCGCGTTCAGCACATGTTAAGCATGTTAGGCGGTGTTAGGTGGAATAATTACGGCCGTGTTGTCACCTTCACTTATACTTGTAAGTACTATTACATTACGTGGTTCTGTTGTTTAACCTCTAACACATGGTAATGGCATCCTCCTTAAATCTACCAAGCAATATTAATGTGTTTGTAACCACTACTAAAGGGGAAACAGGTATACAATGCACATCTTGCTATATGTTTAGCTTATCAGCCGATATTGCTGATAATCTCCCCTTTCAATGTGCAAAATGTACTGACAACATTGTATTACAATGTGAGAATAGCTTATACTATAAACGGATATTGGCATTCGAATCAGGAAATGATTCCGAACCTATAACAGTTCAAGATGCTTTACATGTAACAAATATCCCTTTACATGAGACTTCCTCTACCTCTACTTACAGCATCCCTTCTGACAAAATAATATCTAGTGAGAATAATCACGCTACTATGAGTAGTTCAGTGATTTATCCATCTGATGTCTCTAAAAGAAGAGCTAGAGAAGATGAGAACAGTTTGGTAAACAGCATAGAAGATACAACTTGGTATAATGTGCAAGGGTCTAAAGCTACTAAAAAAAGGAGAAAGGCTGAGTATTTTAACATTCCGCTACATAATAGCTTTGACCCATTGTCCACTGCCTCTGTCGATTCTAATTGTATTCCTATTGAGTCCCCTAATGAAGGATTAAATTCTAAAAACACTTCCCAAGTCATGGTTGATATGCCAAATTCTTCAACTCCACCACCTAATTCCACGACTGATATTCCTTTGATTGATTTTGCTACTATTCAAACTGGTGAAGAGGCACTCTCTATGTGTGTTCCTAATACTGATGATTCATTTACCAGACAAATATTTGTTCTGGGTGATTCCTTAGTTAAACGTCTGGATAGGGTTTTATGCGAGCCTGACAAACATAATAGAACTTGTTCTAGTTTCAGTGGTGCTAAGATCTCAGATCTAACATATATGGTTAATAATATTATTAGCTCTCAAGACATAAATCCTCTGTGTATTATCCATGTTGGAGCCAACAACATCTACAGGGACTCAGTTCAGAATATCAAATTAGCCTATGTTACTATGACTAATAAAATGATTGATTTCGGGTGTGATATTATTTTTTCAGAGATTCTACCCATACCACGGTACTCCCGGTTTCTTAATCATAAAATTAAAATTATTAACAACTGGCTTAGGCAATGGTGTTTACGACAGAATATTCAGTGCATGACCCATTGAGAAGAGTTCTCTGATAGATCTGAGCTTTACTGCCCTGACGGCTTGCATCTTAACAAACTAGGGAATGCATTGCTGAGTCAACAATTCCTATCTACAATTAACATAAATTTAAACTAAATAGTGGGGGGAAGGGGGAATGCAAATGTACACACCTCTTTGTCTCACTTTTATAAAGTCTCCAGTAAACAATTACAGTTTCTTAGTTTTAATGCGAGAAGTTTGACACAGAAATTTGATGAGTTACAAACTGTGATTTCGAATAAGGATTTTGATATTATTACGGTTTGAGAAACATGGGGTGATTATAACTCCCACTGGATCAAGCAACTCCCTGGATATATCTCTTATTATCTGAATCAAAATGAAAGAAAGGGTGGAGGTGTTGCCTCATTTATTAACAATAAAATCAACTCAGTCAATATTTCTAGTTCTATAAAAATTCATAATCTCCCGACTGAGAGTCTTTGGCTTAAAATTTTCCTATCCAAACAGGATTTTATTATCCTTGGAACATGTTATGTTCCCACAAATTCATCTAGTTTAATTGTGGATGCCATTCTTTCCGAATTTGAAATAGCTACTCAAATGGGTTATGTTATTATTACAGGGGATTTCAATCTTCCAGATATAAATTGGCAGTCATTCACAACATCTAGCAGTATTAGTAATAAATTTTTGTCCACTTGTTCGGAATTGGACTTACAGCAATGGATAACTTCTGCAACCCTAGGTAATAATATATTAGATCTTGTTCTGAGTAGTACCGCCTAAGATATTAGGGATGTGCATATTTCATCACCAATTGGCAGCAGTGATCATAATTCTATTTTATTTAACTTGCAGAGACATATTGTCTTTAATACTAATTCTTCGATTATATACCTGTATGACAAAGCTGATCTTCACAGTATCAATCTATACCTTGATAAAATAAACTGGTTATTTTTTTTTGATAACCAGTCCTTATATCAAAGTTGGGTACTTTTCAAATCACTTATTTCGACTCTTCGTGATACTTATATTCCATCAAAAAATAAGAATTCTAATGGGAAACAGACTCCTAGATGGATGAATAAAAACATAAAATGTTTAATAAATATAAAAATTAAAAAACATTGTAACTACCTAAAGAATAGGACAACTTCTAATTGGGAATCCTATTTAAAATCAAATAGGAAGTGTAAATTAGTCATCCATAGGGCCAAATCTAGATGGGAAATGAAATTGGCAACAACAGCTAGTAAGTTTAATTCCAAACAATTTTACTCTTATATAAACTCCCTCAGTAAATGTCCAAGTGTGGTGGGGCCTCTTACAACAGAAAACATACTTATCCATGAGCCGAAAGCCATGGCTGATGTATTTAATAATGAATTTTGTAAAGTTTTCTCTGCATCAGAAGTTCAATCACCGCTACCTATGATTTCACCATCAGATACTTTTATCACATTCTCAGTTGAGTCTATTCTTAAAAAACTACACTTACTAAAAGGTAAATTTTGTTCAGGCCCTGACAATACAGCAGGGCATTTACTTTACCTATTATCTAAACATATTGCCTTTCCACTCAAACTTTTATTCAACCTTTTTTTACAATATAATTTTATCCCTTGTGAATGGAAAGAGACATTTGTGGTACCAATACATAAGAAGGGATCAAAACATCTATGGGAAAATTATCAGCCGATTAGTTTGACTTCATCCATATGTAAGGTGTTAGAAAGTCTACTAAAGGATATTATTGCCCCTATTATTGATGCATCGGATTTGGAACAACATGGCTTTAAGAAGGGTAGAAGCTGTCTGACAAATTTGCTCTTCTTTTATGAACATTTTAGTTGTTGTTTAGATAACCGGTTAGCCTGTGACATTGTCTTTATTGATTTCAGTAAAGCTTTTGACACCATGCCACACTGGGCTCTAATTCAAAAACTCACAGGTCTTGGTATTAATAGTCATATAATTACATGGATTCATAACTGGCTTTCAAACAGAACTCAAAAGGTGATGATTAATGGGGCATTTTCTAACCCTGGTAAAGTTTTAAGTGGTGTTCCACAAGGCTCGGTTCTCGCCCCTGTCTTTTTCAGGCTTATATCTGATTTAACTAATTCCTGCCTTTCATTTACAATTAAATATGCAGATGATGTGAAGATGGGAGGACCATGTTCTAATTTAGACCAAATATCTTGTATTCAGCATGATCTTGATATTATTAGTACCTGGGTTAATAAATGGGGCATGAAGTTAAACTTTACAAAATGCAAAGTAATGCATTTGGGTTCTAATAATTTAAATTTCCAGTATATTCTGGATGATTTACCATTGTGCGCCACTAATGTTGAGAAGGATTTGGGTATCAACATTTCAGATGACTTAACATATTCCAAGCATATGCATTCGGTTATTAGTACATCTAATAAAATTATTTGGTCTATTTTTCATAATATTAGATCTCGCGATCAGGAGGTGTTGTTACCCCTATTCAGGTCCTATGTCTGTCCCCATCTTGAATATGCTTCACAGTTGTGGTGTCCTTTTAAAAAATCAAATAGTTACTCTCTTGAAAGGGGTCAGCAAAAATACACTAAAAAAATATCTGGTCTCGAATCCTCATCTTAGACTCATTAGAGGTGACCTTCTCCTCCTATATGACATTATTCATGACCCCTGTATCATGTCTGAGTTAGGATTTTCTTTTAAGTCATCAATACATAATACTAGAGGTCATGTCCTCCAGTTAACTGGTAAATCTTTTAAACATAATAATCATAAGTTTTTCTTTTCTGTAAGAACTATTGGGCCTTGGAATAGACTTCCATCTGATGTAGTAACAAGTAGTACTAAAGAGATTTTTAAACATCATCTCGACACGCTAATTATGTCTGGGTATGACTTAACATTCTACTCTATGGCCTAGCATAGGAGCATTATGGGCTTTGGCCTACTAGCTCTTTCTTCTAACCTTAGTATGAACCTTAGGAGTGACATTATTACATGATAACACACACCTTGTCATGCCTTATTGCTTAATTATACAATGGCAAGAGCATTTCCTGAACTCTGATTGGTCAGTGTGTATTTGTCACAGTTAAGTTATCTGAGCACAACCTCAGTGTCAAGTCCAAACATACAGATGAGTGCATACCATGCTAAATAGTAAGACACAGCTTCTCTTACCAAGAGAGTTTGAAGCCGTGCAATTGTAGTACAGAAGCAAAAGCTTACTTTCATATAAAAACTGTACTTACTTATATTGTGGGGGACACAAATTTTTGTCATAGCTAAAACATGTCATAGTTAGGCAGAGAACAGGTGTCAGAACATCTCCTTCATAGTGTGGGAACATCTGTTTTATATTATCATTTTTACAGTTTTATTTTTCATGAGGAAACACACCACATATGAATACACCGCATAATGGGTATGCAAATACCCAATTGCCTGGTATTGCATAACATACTACAGTGATAAAAGACAATTGATTATTTGCATATACATGATGCAGTGCTTTCACATGGGGAGTGTTTCCTGAAAAAAAAAAAAAACATTTATTTAAATTAAAAAATAAAACTGTAAAACTGATACTATGAAATAGATGTCCCTACACATAAAAGGGATGTCCCAACACTTGTTCTCTACCTAATATTTATTTATTTAGCTGTTGTTGACCAGGTAAGTACACTAGACAAGTTATATGCCTATTTTCAGGTATGATCCGGGAGAGTATAATGAGATACAGATACAGTGAGATACAGGTTCATACAGAGGACAACATGACACAAGTTAGGCAGTATACAGAGTCAAAATAGAACCATGTGAACATAACCAGTAGACAGTAAGCACAGTTAAGAGATGTACAGGAATATATATACATAGAGACACCAAGGGTAAGAACAGTACAATTTTACAAGGTATACACTGCTCTGAGCCACAAACAGAGCCACAGTCTGAGTATCTCCTGAAACAGAGAAAAAATACATTATATGCACCTCAGTGTCCAGTTAGACAGGCTTTATGTGCTCATTTGTGTCCCCACAATATTAATAAACAAAAGCCATTGTATAATAGCAATAATGCACCCCAGAGTGTAGGTTGTGCTGGGATAATCTCATGCTTGGGCTGTTGGATGCACTTGGCCTTTGGTCTCGTACCCAACCACCCCAGGCATGTGGTTATTTCAGCATAACCCACATCCTGTCATGCATTATTGCTTAAATAAACAATTTAAAACAAAACTCTGTGCACTGTCCTAAAGGATCCCCATTGTATAAATGGAATATGTGATAGGGATCTTGTGGAATACATGATTGATTTTCACTCGAGCTGTTTGACCATGGGGACATCACTCGTGTCTTATGCCACTCATGAGGTTACCTAGTGTTAAACAACTCTTGTGAAAATAAATCATGCATTCCACAGGTCCCTGTTGCATATCCCTTATAAAAGTGGTGGCAGAGAGAAGGCTAGCAACCACGTCAGTCAGTTTTACTTCAGTGGTGGAAAAATTTATGGAATACCTAATAAAAGAGTGACTGGTAAAGTATCTTGAATCCAGTGGGTTGCAAGACCACAGACAACATAGATTCACTTCACCGGGGTGGGGGGGAAGCATCATGAAAAATTAATCTGATGGATTTCTTTGACTAGATGACATGGACAGGGATCAGAGGAAGGCAGTGGATGTGGCCTATCTGGACTTCAGCAAGGCCTTTGACACTGTGCTGCACAGGAGGCTGATGAAGAAACTGAGCAGTCTGGGGTTTGCATCCAAAATGGCAAATTGGGTTAGAAACTGGTTAACAGATAGGAGAGAAAGGGTAGTGGTAAATGGCACTCACTCAAATGAAGGAGAAGCGACTAGTGGAGTGCTGCAGGGCTCCATACTGGGACTGGTCTTCTTCAATAAATTTGTAAGTGACATTGCTGAGGAAATGGAAGGAAAGATATGCCTTTTTGCAGGTAATGCCAAAATCTGCAATAGGGTGGACACTCAGGAGTAGAAATGCAGCAAAGTATAAATTTGTGAAGTAGACATGAAGTGGCCACTTTGTGTTAGCATTCCACTATGCAAAGTGCCCATTTTAAACCCTCACTTCACCGTTTTGCATTGTAATAACGACTTTGTGTTGTTCACGCCACTTTACTTCGCTTTAAGGTGGAGTGAGAAATCACAGGCAGCCCACACACATTACATGGCTTACACAGTGTAGATCACATTCTTCAGGCAGGCAGGCAGGCAAGAAGTGACTCATGCTTTAAAGAGACTTTCACTTTCACCTTGTAGTAGGAGAAAGCTGTTGTCTTGTTTAGAGTGAGAGAGGAAAATCTGTTGGAGAAACACTTTAAACCTTTTAGTTTTTTTGCTATAGGTGCTTATTTTTGAGTATTTGTTGTCTGGATTTGTGTTTGTGCAGTATTTCAGTTTAGTATTTGTTAATTGTTTTTGTGTGTCTGTGTGTGCATTTTTGTGAGAGAGTGAGAGATCCCAGAATGGAGAGGGAAGAGACTTGGGGGTTTCGCAGACATGTCAGAGATTAAGTGGGCATGCGCACATGTGGTGGTGGTGTGCATCTGGACTGGAGCACCATCTTGAGTGTTCCCCCTCCCAAATCAAGAGGTGTTGGTGCCATGGAAGCACCAACTCCTGTGGCACCTACCAGTGCCCTGCCCAGTGCCAGAAGCACCTGCTATGGCCTGCTGTGGCCCCTGTGCCAGTAGCTCAGCAGCAGCAGTGGGAAGTGAGGGAGAAGGAGGAGCCACATCAACAGGTTTCTGCACCCCAGCTCCAACTGTAGACCCACAGCCCCTGGCTCCAGCAACACCTGGGCCCCCTGCCTGTGTTGGTCCTGCCCATACCTCCTTAGTGTGGGAGTTTTTTACTACACTACCTGGGGACAGTAGTGTAGTAAAGTGCAATTTGTGTGGTGTTGAGGTGCTCCATAGCCCCAGAGGAAGTCACCTTGGCACAGGGGATCAGCGCACCCACATGTATAACCACCACCACCAAAATTGGCAGGCCAAGGTCACCAAACAGGCCAGTAATGCACCTGCAGACCTGCTGGGGAAGAGGGGGCAGAAAGGCAACCACCTGCACGTGGTGTGAAGTGGGGGAGGGCCATGGCAGAACCTACTGCTTCACCACCACAACCTGTAGCAGTTCCTGATGGCAGTGGCAACCCTCTCCAACTGCCTGCAACACAGGCCAATTTGGGCTTACTGTGGAGTGAGATGGATGCTGCAAACCTCTGGTTGGACAATGTTGATCAGTAGTTGGCTCACATTGAGGGGCACCAACTACAGATCGTGGGGATACTTCAACTGCTGCTGTCCCATCACAGCATTGAGTGTTATTTTTTTAATTTGTCCTTGCACCCGCCAACACCACCCTCTGTGTGAATAAATAGTTCCCGAAGTTTCCCCAATCCATCCCCCCCCCATCGTGAAATGCTGGTCCCTTATTCACATCTTTTGTTCTGGATGTGGCTACCCTGTTGTTGAGTCCATTTCTGTACTTGATAGTTTCTATCATGCCTCCCTTTTCCTTGTGTTTGTGTACAATGTCCTTTAGTGTGTCTTTGCCTGGCTTCACTCTGGTGCATATCCTTCAACATTTTAGTTTCCCTCCTTTGTACAGCCATGTTTTGACTTCACTTTGATGTGATGGCTCCCAATACATCCCAGTATACCCTGCCCCCAGCCCTCCTTACTTTCTTCTGGCATTTGTCTTGCATACCTTTAGGTCATCTGACACAGGTCACTATCCATTTCTGTTGTTGTTTGTCTCCCCAACCCCCATTGTGCACCATTATGTGTATAATAATGTTAAGTGTGTGCTCCATTTTTCTTTTGCATAACCTTGTTTAACTCCCACAAATGGTGAGAACCATGCCCAAAAACAGCCGAAATAAAATAAAGTAAAAAAGTGTTGTCCTTGCCCTCATTATATTCCTACTTAACAAAACAAAACCAGAAAGCCATAACTAAACACAACACGAATAAATGCCAATAAAATATGTTCACTGCTAGTACAAATGTTTTTATGGCAAAACAAAGCACAATAATGACCCTTGCACTTTGTTGGTTCGGCCTTCATTAGCGTGCCCCCTAATGAAGGCCTAAGCACAAAAGCGCAGATGGCACTTGTGTGTGATTTGTTTTGCCATCAATAAGGTTGCAGCAGCATTGAACATTTTTTCTTGGCATGTATTCATATAAATGGTGGCTTTGTGGGTGTGTCTTGCACTTTTTGGAACTAGCTATTCTGTATCAGCGCCCGTCCACAGTGTTAGTGCAGCGTGCTTCTGGCAGCCCTGTTATATTCCTACTTAACAATATCTGTTTACCATGAAATATTTTTGGTGCTTCAGTAATGTTTCCTTTCTGTCGTGGTGTTTTTTTTGTTGAAAAGCAGGAGTGAGCAGTGCAATAATCTGCTAAACAGCATGTGTGCAGTGCACTGTCAGGTGCACACACTGACCAGCCCCCTGAAAACATATATGATAGCTGACTTGTTACACTGTTGATGGCATAAAGAATAAAGAATATAATGTATATTTTATTTGTACCATCATCAACAGTGAACCAGCTCATATAATATGTTTTCAGAGGGCTAGTTTGGCAGTGTGCACCTGACAGTGCACACATATGCTATATAGCAGATCATTGCACTGCTCACTCCTGCTTTTCAACAAAAATGAAACATTGCTGAGGCATCAAAAATATTTCATGGTAAACATACATTATTAAGTAGGAATATAACAGGTCCAGTAGCATGCTGCACTAACACTTGGGCTGGGTGCTGGTGAAGAGGATCATCAATTACTGACAGATGCCTGTTTTCAGCCAAATACGAGTCAACCATTCAGTGTGCTGCACAAAGTCCAGTGGTTGACTCATCATCCTGTTCTCCGGATTCATTGATATCAGAAATCCTGACTTGGGACAAAGTACCCCTAATTGGGTTAATGGCAACCGGTTTTAATGACAGACCACCTGGAACTGCAGCTACCTTACAGAATGTACTTGATACCACCCCAAACTGACCTTCAGCCTGGTTATGCTGCTGAGGTTTGTTGACCTTGGCACGTGACTTCTGTGCCCAATGAACCAAGCACACCAGTTGCCCACTGACATTTTTAACTTGTTCAAGCCCTCCCTCCAGTAGTGACGCAATTCCACATTTGTATCATGGGTCCAGCATTGTTGCTATTGCAAAGTTGTTATTGTGCTGAATGCTTAAGATATGCTGATTGTGGTCAACCAGTGTCAGCATGTGTTTCAGCAACACACTGCTAGCACAGTCTCTGGAGCCGTTAAGGCTATGCTGTAGATTCAGCAATGTCTGCTTCAACACCCACAGCAGTGGAACTGATTGGCCGATGGAGGAAGACTCGCCACTCACTGACTGTGAGACATGTTCAAAATGTCTCAAAATTGTTATGACAGAGTCCATGAGGTGCCACTGTTCAGTCGTGAGAGACATGGAGGCCCCGTAAGTGTCATGGCTAGTGTGCATGACGAGATATTCAGAGATTGCTTTGCATTGTTCATACGACCTCTCTGCCATGTATAAAGTGGAGTTCCACTGGGTGACAACCTCCAGCTTGAGGTGGTGCTGTGGGAGGCTGTTTTGGATCTGCAGTTGCCAAAGTTGGTCGCAGGCATTTGCAGAGCATAAAAAGTGTGAACAGCTACGGCATGCAACTGTCAACATTTCCTTTATATTACGGTGATACAGAAACTCCTGAACCACCAGATTTAAACAATGGGCCATGCACGGAAACCAAACAAAGCCACCATTCATGATACATTTAATCACATGTGACCCATTGTCACTTGCTATAAATCCAGCTCTCAGGGACAGGGGGTTCAGTCACACATCAATTTTGGTCAGTAGAAAGTCCAACATGTTCTCACCAGTGTGGGAACAGGCCACACTGTGCATTGCAAGCTTTGCATACTGTTGAATTCTCGGAAGATTGCTACCATGGCAGTCCACCTTACTACACTGATTATTCACACTACCACCAGCACAAACAACCCCTGGCACCTGCCCCCAATGTGCAGTTCTACATAAATATTAAATTCCCACTGTTCTGCCACTTGTCCACATATCTATACTTAAATGGATGAGTGGAGAGGAGGAATGCTGAGGGCATGTCTTACAGAGTTGGCCACAGAGTGGTATAGCTCGGGGACAGCACAGGTGGAAAAATATGTCCTGGATGGGACTTTCTACAGTATTTTGGACAGGTGCATTCCACAAACCACCAGAATCCAGAATTCTCCATGAAGGAGCATGGCAAAAAATCAGTTGCCAGCATTTCAGCTACAGCAGTATTAAGTTCACATGACACACTGCATGATTGGGTGGGTACTTCAGGTTATAGGCAAAAACACTCTCCAACGTGGGCTGGCTTACTTGTATTGCATGGGGTGTGACAAATGACTCTGCTCTGCGAATGGCTAGGGGTGGGGTGTGGACATGTGATAAAGAGGGCTGCACAGGTGACAAGTTCACAAATGAAGCCATTTTCCCCATTTTACCTACAGGGGTTGATGTAGCACTTTTTTGTGTTTGTTTTTTAGTTGTTTAACAAGGAGTAGCACACTAAGCTGAAAGCTTTTTTACAGGAGTGACCTGGGAGCACAGGGAAGTTAAGTGACTTGCTCATGGTCACACAGTATGCAAGTGGAAGCTGTGGGATTCAAGCCCAG
The DNA here is from genome assembly GCA_016271365.2 of Neoceratodus forsteri. Taxonomy (NCBI): domain Eukaryota; kingdom Metazoa; phylum Chordata; order Ceratodontiformes; family Ceratodontidae; genus Neoceratodus; species Neoceratodus forsteri. The sequence goes on along the minus strand of CM057449.1, from coordinate 1,494,879,026 downwards.
CTCTGGTCTGCTGGATGTCACCAGATTTGTAGCTCAGAGCCTTAAACCACTGTGCTATACTGCCTCCCTTATTTGCACTAGACATACTGCATTGACCAACACCACCATCACTGCTACTCCGACCACCACTTGACAAGATTTCTAAATCATAATCCTCCCACTCATCATGCCTATAGTAATCCTCTGGAGTTATTTTATCACTACTGCAGACATTTCTACTTGGTTTTACACTCATGGTATGGGATAACATGCTCAGTAAGGTTGATGATGATGGTGAATGCCCCACTATGGCATTAGCTGTCATCTGGTGCTGAGTCCATGGTGCCATGTGCCTGTTCTTAAGATGTGTATGCTGACCCTCCATGCCCAGATGACTCCCCTTTTTACCTCGACTCACACGTGCATGGCAAAGCTGGCAGACTGCAACTGACTCATCATTTGCATCTTGCATAAAAAAAATCCCAAACAAGGGATTGTGATCCCCTATTTTTAACATGTCCCTGATGCTGCTTATTGGATTTCATTTTTTAACCTCTGAAATGGGGGGTGTGCTACATGATTTTGCAGGCTGGACACACTTGGACTCCAACTGACCACCATGACTACCTATGATTATTACTGGGTCATCATCATCATCATCAACAGGAACCGCTAAATCACCACTTTTTTGAGGAGGGGGGATTTAATGCCAACAGACCCAGACATAGCCACCTTGACTTTGGTTCCCAACAGGGGTCACTGACATCATTATCATATTCACCAACATCATCCACATTCATATTTTCAGCTTGGATGATGTCATTTGGAGAACATGTTGCAACCACTGCATCATCATCATCATCATCCTCATCACCCAATATTTTTGCACCACACTTTGAATCATTGGATGGCAAAGGCATGACCTCTACAGAGCTGGAAGAAATGTGACATTGTGAGTTATCATTGCCAGGATCAGAATCATGTTCAACTACCATGGGGATGTTAATGGGGAGTATACATCATCTACACTGTCAGTCACATCTTTAGACACAACTATATTTTTGAAAATGGTTAACTGGTCAGAAGTGGAACTTGTAGCAGCAATACTCATGCCAGCAGAAACTGCACTAACACCACCAGCTGGGACAACATCATCTCCTCCAACTATGAGTGAAGCTACAGATTGCGCTGTAAAAAACATTGATGGAGAAATCCCTTTACTGACATCAGGTATGCACTTCTGCTTACTACCAAGCCCACAGACAATATTGCCACTGGCAGCAGTGCCATGGCCAGAAACAGCTTTGCTTGCATGTCTCTTTGCAGGCATTTTGGGGGATCACCAAGAAAATTCTAAACAAATTTAGATTTCTGAACATTCCGTCTTGGCCGGTAAATGTGAAACCAAAAAAAAACAATAACTGTGGCTTGCAGATGGAGATTGGGCACTAAACAGATGCAAAAGCACAGACAGATTAAGATTGCACTGTGCAATCAAGAAGAGATGCGGACACAAAATCACAACAACACCTTAACTAGTGCTCACAAGTCACAATCCAATCTTGAAAATAATAACTTTTGCCAGTTTGGGGGGGGTGAGGGGGCAGTGCACTGCAGTAACAGTCCAAAACCAAGATACCACAAAGCAGTACAAAAGCATGCAACTGTGGTAGATAGCAAGTTCACACTGCTGAAATTACTCTGTGGCACAATAAAATGTGTCTGATTTGATGGCACGCATCTCACACACTCTACACACACACACACACACACACACACACACTACAAGTAATGTGTAGCAAATTGAAAACTTCAGAAATATAATCAAATCTTTTAAACAAACTGAAATTATGCACTGCTGCACCACAACAATCAGCAAAAAAATTTCAAGAGTTACTGAAAATGTTACTGTGTGTACATTAACACAGTTATACAAGAAAAATATAACCAAAACAGAAAGACTGCCCTTTTCTCCGAGTTAATCTACCTCCACTAATACTACACCCTTCCCCTGAAGCACACTTCAAGTGTCTGTCAGTATACAGACTGAATGTTCTAAATGAACATTCAAAATCCACACACAAACAATAAACACTCGATGATATGAACACAGGAGGGTTTACTACAATCGATGGACTAAATTTTGAGCAAACAAATTTGCTCAAAAAGGCTTTTTTAACAGCTTTTAGGGGGTTTCAATCTCAGAGCTCTGAGAGCAAACTGTCTCCAGCTACCACTACACACACACTACACAGAACGGAGGTGGTGCAGAACAATCTAGAGCCCATGTGTCCTGCAATCCCATGAATCACTGCAAAATTCACCTTGAAGCTCAATAACAAGGCAAAGTGATGCAAAGTACATTGATTTCAATGTACTTCACATTAAAATTGGTGCAGAAGTGCTTGGGGGAAGGTGGAGTAATGTGAAGTCATTGTTTTCAATGGACTTTGTGTTCCTCATTATGACTCGAAGTACTCCGCTTCATGTTGTGGAGTACTTTGTGAGTTCTGCATTACTCCGTGAATTGCTTTGCGGAGTGAATTTTGGCCACTTCACCCACCTCTACTCAGGAGAGGGTGGAGAGAATGAGCTGCGATCTGGGGAAACTTGGTGAGTGGTTTAAAGCATTGCAGTTGGGGTTTGATGCTAAAAAGTGTAAAATCATGCACCTATGGCACAGGAATGCAGGCATTGAGTATAAGATGGGGGGAGGTATTGACAATCACTAAACCAAAACGGGATCTTGGGATTATCATATCTAATGACCTTGAGGTTTTAGAGTAGTGAGACAAAGCAGTGGGCAGGGCTATTGGGATGCTGCATTGCATAGGGAGGGGTATATTCAGCAGGAAGTGGGAGATGGTGTTGCCACTGTATCACTTGGTGGTGAGACCCCCACCTAGAGAACTATGTTCAGTTTTGGAGGCCACACCTCAGAAAGGACATAGAGTAGAAGCAGTCAAGAGGAGGACAACTAAAATGGTGCTTGTATTGCACAAGAAGTTCTTCAAGGAGAGACTGCAGAATCTCAACATGTACACCTTGGAAGAGTGGACAGCAAGAGGTGACATGATAGAAATCTATAAGTACCTCACAGGGGTAAACAGGGTGCAAGATGGATGTCTCTTTTAAATGAGAAGGGACACCAGAACCAGGGGGCATGTGATGAAGCTGGAGGGGGGAAGTTTAAAAGAGATGTTAGGAAATATTTTTTTCACTGAATGGGTGGTAGATGCCTAAAACAACAGATTGCCAGCAGAAGTGGCAGAGGCTTAAACAGTGGGGGGCTTCAAGCATGCATGAGATAGACCCAGGGGTAAATTAGATAACAGGCAGGAAAGGAGGAGTGTTGCCAGAGATCAGTTAGGGTCTGTGGAGGCAGATTAGGCAGGGAACATCTGAACAGGCTAAGTGGAGCAAGTGGTCCTTTTCTAACGACAACTTTTATGTTTCTGTGTTTCTCTCTTATGACCATGACTATTGCCGGCCTATTCACAATGCTGGCAACCCAGGTTCAGGAATGAGCTCAGGTTGTTGAAGGACTGACTGAGGGAGGATGACTGAACATCTCATGGATGCTTCCCCCCTCGGGGTAGGTGGGTGTCTGGGCTATGCTGCAACACCACCTCCCGGAGAAAAAAGGTGGTACAAGCTTGAGTCAGGGATTGAGGGAGAGGGAATGTCAGCATCATGAGGCAAGCTGCATTGGCCATGGTCTCCTGACATCCAAGGGGAGAGGGCAGAAAATAAAAAAAACCCTGACCATGCAGAATGCTGTCTGTCACCCACTGTAGGCTCATCACCACCGACTGGGGTCCCCACTCCAAGACAGAAGCTCTATCTCTGTTGGGAAGATACAGCTGTTCCCAGGCAGCCACTCCTGGGAGGGGTCATCCATTAGGAAACCTGGAGAGGAGATAAGCCCTGGGGATGGTGATGGATGGGGCTGGGTGAAGCAGGCAGGACTGATGCGAGACAGTCAGGAGACAGGGGCCATAAAGCATACTAAATTGAAAAACAAAATTGACTGCACCAAGTTAGCTCTTATGCTCTATAATGTATTGCAGTGAGTAAACCTTCCCCTTTCTTCATTGTCTCCTACACTCTTATTGTTCCTAATGGCCACCTTAAAGATATCCAATTGTGTTATAAATAGTCCAGGTCTTAAAAACAGTGCACAGCAGAGAAATGCACCTTTCCACCACCAGCTCTGTGGAAAAAACCACAACAACAAAAAAAAAAACTTCCTAATGCCCTCTTTGAATCTTCCTAGTTCCAGCCTGAGACTGTGTCCACTGGTGGGTGAACCGTTCTTAAATTTGAACAACTCTGCTGAGTTCTCCCTATTGTACCTCTACAGTATCTGTATACTTCTGTCATATCCCACTCTCCCCTTGTCCCCCAGAGAATACTTATTGAGACTCTTGAGTCTCTCCTCATATTACTTATCCTAGTTTCCCTGGATCATATCTGTTGTCCTTTGTTGTGCTTTGCTGTATAGTTTCTAATCTATCCCTTTCATTCTTCTGATGTATGCTTCCAAAGTGCACACAATACTCCAGGTGTGGTCAAAACACTGAATTAGAAGGCCTCCCTGATGGCTCAGCAGATGTCCATTGTGCTGCGGCCCGCGCAGACAACCTGGGTTCAGGTATGAACCCGAATCACCACATCAGAAGGCAGGTCAGCCTGAGGTACAGTGGTGATCATATTAAAGTTTGGAATTGCTGAGGTATACCTTGAGGTACTGTGAGGTATCACTGTGGAACTCAAGGTCATGTGATGATTGTATAAAAGTTTGGCTTTGCTGAGGTATACCTCATGTAGCTGCCATGTAGCAGTGTGCTTTAGCTGGGAAGGGTCCAAAGTGAGTGCAGGAGCTGAAGCAACATCTGTGGTTAGGACAGGGAGCTTGCTCCTGCACAAAGAATGGTTTGCATGCATGTGAGAACACTCTGCAGGCTATACTCACATCAGAGAGGTTGAAGGGACAACAAAACACAGAAAAATAAAAACAGCTACAATATCTAAATAGTGGTCTGGGTTCCTGGATTCCCAACGGTCCTAGTGTCTGCTTTCACTGGATCCTAATCCACATAGTGTACTGCTTCAGGAGTGGAAAATGGCCTTCCCCAGAGAGTGTACAATGACAGATGTTACAGCACTTGCAGGTCAGGGGTGGTGCACATTGAGGGTTTGCTGACACCAATTGAATTCCAAGGAACAGAAGAACCAACCACACTCTGGAGAAAAAATAAATTCCAACATAAATCATTGGCAAAAATGCAACTCAAAACAGCAGTCTACCAGGCATCATGGCTCAGAGGGGTGGGAAGGGGATCCTGGAGATCACTATAGCAGCAGGATAGGAGGGAGAGCTGGATGTCATTGCATTCCTAGGGACCAATGGCCAGGTGAGGGATGAGGTTAGGAGAGAGCAGGAGGAGTTCACGGAATGGGGGAAGGGTTTTAGGCAGGTAACACACCCAGTGGCATTTTCTGAGGTGTTGCCTGGCTATGATAGAAGGGAGGATAGGGTACTCTGTATCAAGAGCTTCAACCCAGTTGTTGAAGGATTGGTGCAGAGAGGAGGGTTCTGGCTACATTGGTGACTGGGGTCCCACCTGGAGGGATAAAAGCCTATACAGGGGAGATGGCCTGCATTCATCCAGGGACAGATTAAATATTACATTGGCAAGCATTTAAACTAGTTGAGAGGGTGGCAGAAGGAATCAAAGAGATGAACTCTCCACCCCTGCAAACTGAAGTAGTCAATAGGGAATACCCTAAGCAAGAGAAATCCCCAAGGGTTTCTAATAGCAGGAAAAGCAGAATAGTAGAAATGAAGAGGGATAGGAATGAAGGCAGAGGGGGTGAGTTGAGTAGGAAAAAAGGAAAAAGGGGGAATGATAAGAAGGGTGATAGAAGAATTTGGAAGTCCATGAGCACAAATGCTCAAAGTCTGGGAAATAAAATCCTATATCTTGTGGTCATTATAGCAGAGGCTGACATGGAAATTGTCATGACTGAGTCAGGGTGCAATGAAAACCATGACTGGGCCATAGCCATACCAGGCTATACTCTGTTCAGGAAGGAAGGGGAGAGTAAGAAATGTGGAGGAGGGTCTCTTTATATAAGGAATAGCATAAAAGCTACAGAGACACTGGGAATACAGGGAGGGGCAGAGGCACTGTGGGTTACCCTAGAGACAGGAAACCAAATTACTATTTCCACCAATGAAGTCTACAGACCTCCAGTAAGGGGTGAAGGGGAGATGGATAAGGTTCTGGTGGAAGTCATCCAAAAGATGGTGACCAGGATGGAGGTGCTGCTGGTGAGGGACATCAATATGTCGGATGTGGATTGGAACATCCCAGCTTCAGCTTCATCTAGGAGCAGGGACATCCTGGACACCCTGCAGGGAGCATTCCTTAGGCAACTAGTAAGGGAGCCCATCTGTGAGGGAGAAGTGTTGGACATGGTACTCACCAACGGGGACAGCATTGAAGACTTAGATGTGGGTGACACCCTGGGGTCCAGTGATCACTGTATGGTGTGGTTCAATATAACTACTGAGTCTGAATCAAACCACACTAAGGCAAGGGTCTTGGTCTTCAGGAGGGCCAACTTTACAAAGATGGTGAATGCCTCAGTGAAGGCCTGATTGGGGGGGCATAGGTGGAGTGGAGGAACAGTGGGCAATACTAAAAGGGGACATAGGGAAGGCAACAAAGCACTGCCTCAGGCAAGTAAGCAAAAGCAAGAGGAGAAAGAGGCTGCTATGATTCTCAAAAGAGGTGTCTGGGAAGGTAAGGGCAAAAAAGTTAGCATTCAGGAAGTATAAGAAGACACAGAGGGAGAAGGATAGGGAAGTGTATCATGAGATGCAGAGGGAGGCAGGGAAAGCAGTCAGGAGTACAAAGGTACAAACAGAGGAGAAAACAGCACTGGCAGTAAATATGGGGATAAGACATTTTTTTCAGATATGTAAGCAAAAAGAAGAAAAACCAGGGGAGAGTTTTAAGGCTAAAGAGGGAAAAGGAGAAGTGTGTGGGGGGAGACCAGGAAAAATCAGGCATACTGAATAAATATTTTTGTTCAGTGTACACGGAAAAAGGGGAAGGTGAGGGACCACAGTTGAGTGACAGGAGCATCGAAGGAAGGGAGGTGGAAACTAGTCCATTTACAGAGGACAGAGTCCTGAAGGAACTCGCAAATCTTAAAGTGGTCAAGGCAATTGGTCCAGATGGGATACATCCAAGGATATTGAAGGAGCTCAGAGAGGTGTTGGCTGCACCTCTGACAGTCCTGTTCAACAACTCACTGGAGACAGGAGTGGTCCTGGAGTACTGGAGGAAAGCAAATGCAGTCCCAATTAACAAAAGTGGTAGCAGGGAGGAATCTGGAAATTACAGCTGGTCAGCCTGACCTCAGTGGTAGGGAAATTAATGGAATCACTGCTGAAGGAAAGGAATGTGGAATATCTTGATACCAGCAACTTACAGGATCTGAAGCAGCATGAATTTACCAGGGGGAGGTCATGTCAAACAAATCTGATAGATTTTTTTGACTGGTTGACTGGGGAAGTACAGTAGATCAGGGTGGAGTTGTGGATGTGGCCTACCTAGATTTCAGTAAGACCCTCAAAACTGGTCCACATAGGAGACTAGTAAACAAGCTGGGAAACATGGGAGTGGGGAAAAAAGTATTAAACTGGGTATGGAGTTGGTTGGGGGATAGGTGTCAGAGGGTGGTGATAAACAGAGTTTGCTCTGAGGAAGGGAGCGAGACCAGTGGGGTGCCACAATGATCGGTACTGGGATTGGTCCTCTAATGTATTTATTACTGACATTGCAGAGGGACTAGAAGGGAAGGTGTACCTTTTTGCAGATAACACTAAAATCTGCAATAGGGTATGCACTCCAGGGGTGTGTGTGGAAAACATGAATAGGGATCTAGGAAAGCTTGAGGGGTGGTCAAGAATGTGGCAACTAAGTTTCAATGAGAAGAAGTGCAAAATCCATGCATCTAGGAGATAGAAACTCATGGGTGGTGTACAAGAAGTAATAGTAGTGGTAGTGGACTTTATTTGTTTGTGGCACCCTTCCTCAGAACCTCAGGACACCATTACATGGAATCAACCATAAATAACAATCTATCAAACACAATCTCAAACAACATTCACAGTAACTGATAAGATTCCCTAAAACTAATGAGCAAGCTGATCCAAACAACTCAATCACTGAATGCTTGGGGGATCATTTAAATATGTCTACTGAGGGGCGCCTCTCTCAGGTGCCCAGGCAGAGAATTCCAAAGGACCGGTGCTGCTATAGCAAAGGACCAGTCCCCAAAAGATTTAAGCCTTGCTCTGGGGACCTCCAGGAGGCCCTTCCCTCATGAATGGAGAGAGCGTCTCAAGGCGTAGGGATACAGGATCTCTCACAGTTAACCAGAACCCAGGACATGTAGGGCCTTATAGGTTAATAAACCTATAGTGTATGGTGGAATGCTGTTATGCATGGAATTCCGTACCTGGAATATGCTTGTTCTGCTGCAGCAGTGACATCATTATGTTGTTCTGCTGCAGTAGTGATGTAACTACTGCAGCATAACAACTTGGAATGCTGCCACATACTTGATTTACCTTATCCAATTAAGCTGGAAGTTGTTTTTTAAACGTGAACTTGCAGAAACATCTGCAGCACACTGTGTCAGTAATTTGAGCCTACCACCAACCCTCAAGTGCCCCTCCAACCACCAGTTCACTGAAACAAAGGGCAGTGTCTGAAATAGGGATGGGTGCCCTATACTATATAGAATAGCAGATGGGCAACTCTATGCACAACCAGTGTGTTGTGGCACCTCGGGGATCTGATTGCCATGGACCTCTCGAGCTTCACTCTTGAGATCACAGGGGATCAGAAACCCTCGGTGGCACAATACACTGGTTATGCATAGTTGCCCATCCACTATCCTATATATTTTAAAGGAGATACACCAGTGCATCGCCAGCCAATGCAGTTCACGCTGCACTGGCATAGTATGACATGATCTAGGAAGACCCGTCAATTGCCATGTGGCAGCATTCTGCAGAAGCTGCAGGCACCGCAGCACACACCCTCTGACCACGAGGTAGAGCGCACTACAGTATTCGAGTCTCAAGGTCACCAACGCATGTACCAGTGTATCCAGATCATTGGTTGGGACAAGGGATTTTATGCAGGCAATATTCCATAAATGGTAAAAAACATTTTGGACAACTGCCGAAACCTGAGCCTCCAGTGTCAGCACATTGTCAAGAATAATACCGAGATATTTCACCTTGGTGGAGGTCCCAATATGGATGGGCCAAGACACAGCCCAGAAATCACCCCAGCAGCCTCCACTTCCCCCTTCTGACCCAGCTCTATCACCAGCACTTCAGTCTTCCCAGGATTGAGGCTCAGCCAATTTGACAACATCCAGCTCTGGATCTCAGACAAGCAATCACTCAGCACATTGACTGCATCAGTTCTATCAGGTGCAAAAGACAGTCAGAGCTGGGTGACACCACCATAGCAATGAAACCCAAGCCCAAACTGTCTAATGACCTCACCCAGGGGCAGCATGTACACTGTGAATAACATGGGTGAAAAGACAGGGCCATGGGGTTTGAGGAATAATTCCCAGTACCACTCTCTGGGTCCTGCACTGGAGGAAGGACTTGAACCAGCTGTTGACCTTGCCAGTGAGTCCCACATACTCTCTCAGTCAATCCAGTAACAGCCCATGATCCACAGTGTCAAAAGATGATGAGAGATCAAGGAGGACAATAATTGATCATTCTCCCCAACTCTTGCTCTAAGCAAGTCATTTAGCACCCTAACCAATGCAGTCTCTGTGCTGTGCAACACACTAAATCTGGACTGGGAGGGCTCATAGATCTAATAGGCTGCAAGGCAATCCTCAAGCTGCATTGCAACCACCTTCTCAATAATCTTTCCCAAAAGGAAAGATTCGAGACCAGTCGTTAACTTGCCAAGACATCCGGGCCCAAAAATGATTTCTTCAACATGAGCCTTCATAAATGCCTTCGGAAACCCCCCCATGGATAAAGAACACCAGACAATCTTGGCAAAAAATGGGCCCAGCCCCCCCACACACAATCAACAAGTAATCGCATACAGCCCGGGTCCAGGCTGCAAGAAGCTGGTCTCAGCTTCAAGATCATCCCACAGACCTCTTCTATCATCAAAGGATGAAACTCTTCCCAGTACAACTGAATGCGGATGCCACCACAAGACCTAACCCTGTTGGATTGTACCAGTCCATCTGAAGAAAGCCCATCCTGAATAGAGGATACCCTATCCGAGAAGAACCAAGTAAAGTCCTCGCACTTTCTGCTGAAAATGCTCTCATGGGCTCCATACAAGCCAGATGTAGAAGCCTGACTACAATCTGAAAGAGCTAAGCCAGTTGGTTCTTCCCTGCTGCAATCACCCTAGACATAAATGCTGCTTTATTCTGGGCAACTGCAATCTGATACTCATGATAATGATGAGGGGAGATGGGGGCGTGGTACTGATGACCACCAAACAGAGACTTGGGGAAATCATATCTGATGACTTAAAGGTGGCCAAACAGTGTGACAAGGCTGTGGGAAGAGCCTGTGGAGAGTAGCCAGTATCATCAGCAGAAATAGGAAGGTGGTGATATCACTGTATAAATCACTGAGGAGACCTCACCCGGAGTACTGTGTCCAGTTCTGAAGACCACATCTCCAGAAGGACATAGACAGAGTAGAGGTGGTCCAGAGGAGGGCAACAAAAATGATGAAGAGGTGCACCAGAGACCATATGAGGAGAGTCTAAAGGACCTCAATATGTACACCCTGGAGGAAAGATGAGAAAGAGGGGTTATGATAGAGACTTTCAAATACCTCATGGGTATAAATAAGACACAAGAAGGATGCATTTTTCAGAACAAAAGATGCTCAAGAACAAGGGGACATACTATGAAGCTGGAGTGTGGTAGACTCAGGGGAAACAAAAGGAAGTACTTCTTCACAGAGAGAGAGTAGTGGATGCTTGGAATGACCTTGCAGCAGACGTGGTGGGGGTGAAATCTGTGGTAGGATTCAGGAACGCATGGGATAGGCATAAGGGAACCTTAGTCATTAGGAAAGGTAGGGCTTAGCCAGAGATCAGGTAGGGTCGGCAGTATTACAGTTAGAGATGCAGCAATTTTAAATTCCACTGGCAAAGTGCCCACAAAGTGGGCACTTCACATTGCCACCTCACTACATGGAGTGACCCATATGAAAGGCTCACTTCACCTTGTAATTATTACTTCACATTGTCATTCCACCTTAATGCAAAGTAAGTGAAGTGACAGCAATATTGGCAGCCCCCCCACACACAGTCACCAGAATTGATGTGCATCCCCAAAGTGCTACCGTCATGTGTCCAAAACACTCCCTAGTGCTGATGAAGTGAAATGAGAGCACAACAAGAAATGCAAAGTCTCCCAGAATTAATGAAGCACTCAGTCATGCACACAGTGGTCACACACAGTCACCAGAATTAATGTGCATCCCCAAAATGCTACTGTCTTGTCATGTCCAGAAAATACCCCAGTGCTGATGAAATGCAACTGTCTTGTGTTCAGAAAATTCTCCAGTGCTGACAAACTGAAATGAGAGAGTAACAAGAAATGCAAAGTCTCCCAGAATTAATGGTGCACTCAGTCATATGCGCAGTGGTTACACACAGTCACCAGAATTAATGTGCATCCCCTAAATGCTACTGTCTTGTGTACAGAAAATTCCTCAGTGCTGACGAAGGGAAATGATAGCGTAACAAGAAATGCAGTCTCCCAGAATTAATGGCGCACTCAGTCATACGAGCAGTGGTCACACACTGTCACCAGAATTAATGTGCATCCCCAAAATGCTATAGTCTTGTGTCCAGAAAATTCCCCAGTGCTGATGGAATGCTACTGTCTTGTGTCCAGAAAATTCCCCAGTGCTGACAAAGTGAAATGAGAGCATAACATGAAATGGAAAGTCTCCCTGAATTAATGGTGCACTGCAAACGCACAGACAGATTAAGGTTGTGCTGTGCACTCAAGAGATGCATATGAAAAGGCACAACAACACCTAACCAGTGAGCACAACAAGTCACAAATCCAAATCTGGAAAGGAATACCTTTTGCCGGTTGGGGGATTAGTGCAAGGCAATAACAATCCACTACCAGTAAAGATACCACAAAGTACAACAAATTAATGCAGGTGCAGTGGATAGCAGGTTCACACTGCTGCAATTACTCTGGGGCACAAATAAAGGTGTCTGATTTAATGGCATGCATTGTACACACTCACACACACACACTACAAGTAATGCATAGCAAACTGAAAACCTTTAGTAATATAACCACGTATTTTAAACAAACCAATTATACACTGCTGCACCATAACAATCAGCAAAAAAAATTTCAAGAAATACTGAAAATATTACTGTGTGTACATTAACACAGTTATACAAGAAAAATATAACCAAAATAGAAAGACTGCCTTTTTCTCCCAGTTAATCTACCTACACCACAAATACGCCCCTCCCCCAATGTACACTTCACAGTACATAGAGTGACTGTTCTAAATTAACATTCAAAATCCACACACAAACAATAAGCACTTTTTTTTTATTTTTTATTTATTTATTTAAGTCTCGGATTACATATACCTTTGAGCTAAGAGCTCTTTTACAAAGGTTCCACATCAGTAGAAAGGACAACAGATTAAACAGGACAGTGAAGTACGGTACAATAAAGTGTAAATAGGAGGTACAAAATCACAATGGACAGTCACCATAAAACAACAGACACATTATGGTAATCAGTTTCAGGCACAGGAAAATGCATATAATACATTGATATCAGCCAGAAGGCTTTGTCAAGACAAACAGGACACAGGGTGGAAAGGGATTTAGGAGGGTGGGCTGGGAAGAGTAAGAGAGGGGGTGGGAGTGGAGGACGTGAGGAGAGGTGGGGCAAGGAGAGGGAGGAAGGATGGAAAGGGGTTGGGGGATGCAGGGGGGGTAGGAGGCAAGAGTGCTAAGTAACTCGATGATATGAACACAGAAGGGTTTCGTACAATCGATGTACCAAATTTTGAGCAAAATAAAAAGACTCAAAAAGGCATTTTTAACAGCTTTTAGAGGTTTTAAATCGCAGAGCTCTGAGAACAAACTGTCTCCAGCTACCACTACATACACACTACCCAGGCCAGAACTGAGGCTGTGCAGAACAATCTAGAGCCCATGTGACCTGCAATCCCATGAATCACTGCAGAATTTCATTTGGAGCTCAATTACAAGGAGAAGTGAGGCAAAGTACATTGATTTCAATGTACTTCGCCTTAAAATTGTTGGAGAAGTGGTTTGGGTAAGGCGGAATAACGCAAAGTCATTGATTTCAATGGACCTCGCGCTCCTCATTATGATGCAAAGTACTCCGCTTTACATTGTGGAGTACTCTTCGGATTCCGCATTACTCCACGAATCACTTCATGGAGTGAATTGAGGCCACTTTGCCCACAGCTACTTACAGTACTGTAACTCACATGCTGTACAGGAAGGAATGCGAATGTCTATGGCTATACTTCCCCGATGAGCTGAGCCTGTATCATAAAAATCCCCAATTTAAAAACTCTTATTAATGAGTACAGTGGTGGTGATTGGGTGAAGCCTGGAGAGATACTAAAAAACAGGCTTACAATACATGCAAGTAACTAGTAAAAAAATTTACTTTGTGATTCGTGACGTGATTGTGAATAGTGATTTGTGACTGCATTTGTGACCATGATGATGAAGAATGTGATTTGGTGTGAGATAACCAATATGAAACTGTATGGGAACGCAAATGCCTATGGCTGTACTTCCCCAATGAGCTGTAGCACAAAACTTTCCAATTTAAAAACTCTTATTAATGAGTACAATGGTGGGATGGTGACGCCTGAAGAGATACTACAAAACAGGATTACAATACATCCAAGTAACTAGTAAAAAAATTAATTTTGTGATTTGTGATGTGATCATGAATCGTGACTGCATTTGTGACTGTGATGATGAAGAACGTGATTTATATCATGAGTGACTCATGATGATAGCCCTGACTTAAAAACGCATATTAATGAGTACAATGTTCATGCAGAGATATGCATCACACCGGTCCAGTACTCTGAAGGGAAGCCAAAGAAACAACTGTAATTTAAGTTACAGATGGAGATTGGGCCCTAAAGAGATACAACTGCACAGACAGATTAAGATTGCTCTGCACACTGAAGAGATGCAGACACAAAGGCACAACACCTAACCAGTGCTCACCATCAGAAATTCAAACCTGGAAAAGAATACCTTTGCTGGTTGGGGCGGGCCTCGGGTGGGTCAGTATACTTCAGTAACAGTCAGTCTAGTACTTGTACCAGTAAAGATACCACAAAGATGTACAAAAATCACGGAGCTGCACTGGATAGCAGGTTCACATTGCTGCATTTACTATGTGGCACAATAAAAGGTGTCTGATTTGATGACATGCGGCACATGCACTCACACACACACACACACACACACACACACACTAAGTAAAGGGTAGCAAATTGAAAACTTCAGTAACATAATCACATATTTTAAACAAACTAAAATTATGCACTGCTGCACCACAACAATCAACAAAAAATTTCAAGAATTATTGAAAATAATACTGTGTGTACATTAACAGTTATACAAGAAAACTATCACCAAAACAGAAAGAACTGTCTTTTTCTCCAAGTTAATATACCTACACCACAGATACGCCCTTCCCCAAAGCACACTTCCAGTGTCTGTCAGTACACAGACTGAATGTAGTACATTAACATTCAAAATCCACACACAAACAATAAAGCTCAATGATATGAGCACAGTAGGGTTTCGTACTATGGAAGAACTAAAGTTTGAGCAAAAAAAACTACTCAAAAAGGCTTTTTTAACAGCTTTTAGAATGTTTGAATTACAGAGAGCTCTCACAGCAGACCATCTCCTATAGATTCCTACACACACTACCCCGAACTGAGGCTGTGCAGAGCAATCTAGAGCCCATGTGACCTGAAATCCCATGAATCACTGTAAAATTTTCCTTTGGAGCTTAAAACAAGGTGAAGTGAGGTGAAGTACATTGTTTTCAATGTACTTCGCCTTAAAATTTGTGGAGTAGTGACTTGGGGAAGGTAGAGTAATGCAAAGTCATTGCTGTCAATGGACTTTGGGTTGCCCATCATGAAGTGAGGTACTTCATTTCATGTTGCGGAGCACTTCGCTTATCTGTTTGCAGATGACACCAAGATCTGCAATGGAGTAGATGATCCAGATGGGGTGGGCAGAATGAGAAGAGATCTGGATAAACTAGCAAAATGGTCAGAAGAGTGGCAACTGGGGTTTAATGCAAAGAAGTGCAAGATCATGCACATAGGGAAGAGAAACCCTGAATCCACCTATTGGCTGGGAGCAGAGTTGCTGGCAGTCACAAGGGAAGAAAGAGACTTGGGCATCAACATCACCGATGACTTGAAATCATCCAAGCAGACCATTAAAGCAGTAGGAAAGGCTAGGGGGATGTTAGGGTGTATTAGTAGGGGTATCACAATTCAGAAGAGGGAGGTAATGATCCCTCTTTACAAGACACTGGTTAGGCCCCATCTGGAGTACTGCATGCAGTACTGGAGGACACACCTTCACAAAGACATTAACCAAATTGAGGCAGTATAGAGAAGGGCAACCAAAATGGTGCAGGGACTGCATCAGAAAACATATTAGAACAGATTAATGGACCTCAATATGTACACCCTAGAGCAAAGGAGGGATAGAGCTGATATGCTCAAAACATTCAAACACCTTAAGGGCATTAACAAGGTGAAAGAGTCTAACATTTTTCAATATAAGAAAAATAGCAGGACAAGAGGACACATGATGAGATTAGAGGTAGGCCGATTAAGGGGTAATGTGAGGAAGTTCTTTTTCACAGAAAGGGTGGTGGATGCATGGAACGGCCTACCTCAGGAAGTGGTGGATATGAATACAGTGCAGGGCTTCAAACAGGCATGGAATAGAATAAGGGAGAAACACAGATGAGTATGAATAGATAGGCCATTGACAGAGCAAAGGCCAATGGCACATTTATAAGGTTTTGAAAAGAAATGGGCAGACTGGATGGGCCTTGCTGTCCTTATCTGCTGTCAACTTCTATGTTTCTGTTTCGCAAATTCGCTTTAACTCGTAAAACACTTCGTGGAGCAAATTGAGGCCACTTCGCCCACCACTAATTACAGTAGGTAGGGAAAAATGGGCTGACTGGGTGGGAAAAGTGGTCCTAATCTGCTGTTGAATTCTATGTTTCTATGTGTGGATTTAGTTAACTGTGTATTTTCTCGTATTTTTTGCACTGAATGTTAATTGGCAAATACTGGAGCACTTCTTTTATCTCTTCAGATCCTTTTTCATGCCATTAATTGTGTCCTCACAATCCCCTTTCCCGCAGTCTTGAGTAGTTTACAGATTATTTTCCACTGTAACCCCCACCCCAATGTCACTTATGTACATGTTAAAGAATAGTGGCACCAAGATAGACCCCCTGAAGCTCCCCACTAGTTACCTCTCTGAAATCAGAGAACTTTCCATTCAAGACCACTTTCTGAATCCTAGCCATCAACCAGTTTCCTTGCTACTTACTTGGCCCATTTCCTAGTCCAAGGCTACCTTCCTTTTTTTAGAAACATAGAATTTGATGGCAGTTAAGGAAAGTTTGACTCACACAGCCTGCCCATTTTCCCCTATCTTACCCTGCTACAACAGACTCGACTTAATCACTGGCTCCCTCCTTGCTTTCCAACAAAAATTCCCTTGTGCCCATCCAACGCATGTTTGAAACCCACCACTGTTTTCTCCCCCACCACTTCTGCTGGAAGACTGTTCCAGGCATCCACCACTCTTTCAGTGAAGAAGTACTTTCTCACATCTCTCCTAAATTTCCCCCTTCCAGCTTCATTTTATGTCCCCTTGTTTTTGTGCATTTTCCCCCCTAATAAATACTCCCTTCCCATACTTTATTTAACCCTGTGAGGTATTTATAAGTCTCTATCATGTCCCCCCTCTCCGTTCTTTCTTTCAGGATTTACATATTCAGGTCTTAAGTCTCTCCTCATAGGGCTTCTGATGCAACCCCTGCACCATTTTAGTTGCCCTCCTCTGGACAGCCTCCACTCTGTCTACATCATTTCTGAGATGTGGTCTCCAGAACTGGACGCAATACTCCAGGTGGGGTCTCACCAGTGATCTGTACAGTGGCAATACCACCTCCCTCTTTTTGCTGGTGACACCCTTCCCTATGCATCCCAGCATCCCAGCATCCCACTGGCCCTGCCCAATGCCTTTTCACACTATCTTGCCAGATTGAGGTACTCAGACATGATTACCCCTAGGTCCCTTATCTGTTAGGTGTCATTAATACCGCTTCTCCAATTTTGTACTCCGCTTTTGGGTTTCTGTGCCCTAGGTTTCACTTGCCTCTCATGTAGCACTGAATTAAAGGCATTAGTGAAATCTAGTGATAAGACACTGTCTGCCTGGCCTCTACCAGACATTTGTGCAATCAAATTAACACAATTATCACATTCATTTAATACAAATGTTCTTGTTTGGATCCTTGCTGATTCCTATCTTTAGTCCATTTTCTTCCAGGAATGCAGCTATACATTCTTTTATAATTAACAATAATAGCTTGCCTACTATAGTTGTCAGGCCCACTGGCATGTCATTTCCTAGTGTCTTCCTATTCCACGCTTGTGTGATGGGACCACATTCACCTCCCTTATGCTGGTAGTAACTTGTTAAATTGGACTACCAAGGGTTCTACCAAGGCCAAGTTTACTTTTCTCTGCACCCTTATGTGAATTCCATCTGGCCCAGGGAACTGTTCACCTTTAGGTCCTGCAGAACTTTCAATACACCCCTCAGAGATACATCCCATGTGTAATTTATGATTAGCTGTTCCCTTGAATTTCATCCCACTGTCTGTTATTGGCCCTGTTGCTTTCACTGTATACACAGAACTAAAGTACTCATTCAATATGCTCACTTCCCCTCATCCTCCTCCTCCACACTTGCTCCATCTTCTTTCATCCTTTCTACTCTTTGTCTTGTTGGACTTTTCCCTATATTTTTGATTTCTTTTATTTTAGAATTCTTGTCAAGTAAAGGCACACTGAGCCGAAGCTCATTTCCTGGTGTGACTCAGGAGCATGGGGGATTAAGAGACTTGCTTAGGGTCACATTGTTTGCAAGTGGTGGTTGTTGGTTTCAAACCCAGGTCTGCTGCTAAGTCTCCAGGTTCACTGCTTGGTGCTGTAAACTCTAGACCTAGGTTTCAACATTGCAAAACTGCATGCAAAATAGCAGTACTCTGTGTCAAATAAATGAAGAATATGCAATGTTTGTGACACAAGATGCTGTAAATTTTGAAAATTATCACTAACACTCAAGCACCCTTGAAAATTTGGTATTTGAGTTTAGGCCCAATCAGATAGCTGCTGAAATATTTGGATACCAGAGATCAGTCAGTATCAAAGTCCTTTAACCCTTGCTGTGCTGCTGACTGATACATCCGTCCAGAATTCCTGTAGTGTATGTTCTAATTCTGTCGGCAGTCTAAGAAAGTTCTGCATAAATATTCTGTATACAGTATACCTTACTATTTAGAATACAGTATTTTGTGGACTTCTGGTGATATCTTGTTCCTGTGACCAGCTAGCCAGGAATGCTTCATGGGACACTAGTGTCTTAACCTCTTCCAACTGCTCCAATTTATAACAAAAACCTTCCTACCTTAACAAAAGAGGTTTTCTAGCAAGATGAGATCTCCCAGGGCTCCCTCCTAAGCTGAATCAATTGATGTTGACTGATTTGGCTGAGGTGGCCCTGACACAGAAAGCCCCCTACTGCCATGGGCTGCCAGATACAGAGGCAAGAAGGCCACAGGCTCTTCCAATCACACCTTACAGAAACAAATGGACTTGATGCTGACAGAAATGAGAAGTTTCAGGCATAAAATGAAATCAACAACGAGGGTATTAGACACTGATATTGGGGAACTTGAGAAAAGGCTCACTGTACTGGATGATCATTTAACTCAACAGGACATCAGTCTAACTACAGTGGAATGGGACGTGTTACAGCTCCATGTCTCCATCCAAACTTTACGTGACAGGACAGAAAACACCGAGTGCAGGGCCCACTGCAATAACCTCTGCATTTACAACCTACTGGAGGGAGCTGAGGGCAATGATGTGCTCACTTTTCTCCCCACCATGCTGCGCTCATCCTCACAACTTCCACCGCAGCTGACTTTGGAGTTGGAGCAGGCCCAGTGAGCTGTGGGACCGCAGCCACCACTGCCTATAGAAATGTAGAAACATAGAATTTGACGGCAGATCAATCAATCAATCAATCAATCAAAATCTTTATTTATCTAGGCGAACATCATTGAGCAGAGCTCTTTTACAAGATGGACCTGGTTAGAACAGGGTCGAGTAACATCCATCATAAAAACATATAAACACATGTAAATAAGTATATAAACACAAACACAATGGTGCAGTAATAGGGGAGTCAAATAATAAAAGTAAGACAAGGCAAGTCATAACAGAGGAGGATTCAAATACAAGGGGGCAGGTCCACCATTGAACCATGCAACTGAATATAAACAATGTTCTCTGTATAGAAGTACCAGTTAGTTCATTTACCAGGGGCAGTCACTAGTACTAGCCATGAAAATGGCTTGGAGAACCACCAACTAATGGCAGATGAGGTACCAGGAGGGGTATGTAATATGTAAGCGAAGGATAAACATTGTGAGAAGTGAAGTCCCAAAGATAAGGACCGCTTGGCCCACCTAGTCTGCCCATTTCCCTACCTAATGGATAAGCTGCAGATCCTAGTTAACCAAACGCCTACTTCCTCCTACCCCCCCACTAGAATTGCCTTATGTCTGTCCCATGCATTGTTGAATTCCCCCACTGTTTTTGACTCCACTACCTCCTCAGGAAGGCTGTTCCATGTATCCACAATCCTCACCATGAAAAAATACTTCCTCACATTACCTCTGAGTCATCCCCACTCTATCTTCAAATTGTGCCCCCTTGTTCTTGTACATCTCTTTTTCTGAAAGATGCTACCCTCTTGGACTTGACTTGATGATTCCCTTGAGGTATTTGAAAGTTTCTATCATGTCCCCCTTCTCCCTCCTCTCCTTGAGGGTATAAATATTAAGCTCCTTTAATCTCTCTTTGTATGTCTTCTGGTGTAGACCGTGCTCCATTTTAGTTGCCCTCCTCTGGAAAACCTCCATCCTGTCTATGTCCTTGTGGAGATGGGGTCTCCAGAACTGCACACAGTACTCCAGATGGGGTCTCTCCAACTGTCTGTACAGAGGAGTAACAGATTCCTGTTTTCTACTGGTGATGCTTCTCCCTATGCATCCCAGTATCCCACCAGCCCTCCTTACTGCCTTCTCACATTGCTTGCCCACCTTAAGGTCATCTGATATGATTACCCCCAGGTCCCTTTCCATTTTTGTTGTTGTTAGTATCTCAGTCCCCATTGTGTACTCATCCCCTGGGTTTTTGTTTTCCAGGTGCATTACTTTGTACTTTTTTGCATTGAATCTAAGCTGCCATACATTTGACCATTCCTCCAACCTTGCCAAGTCCCTTTGCATCCTTTCCACCCCACCTTCTGTGTCAACCCTGTTGGAGATCTTTGTGTTGTCTGCAAAAAGACATACTTTTCCTTCCAGTCTTTCTGTAATGTCACTTATAAAGACATTAAAGAGAACCGGTCCCAGTACTGAACCCTGTGGTACCCCGCTAGTAACCCTCCTTTCTTCAGAGTGAACTCTGTTTACTATTACCCTACGCGTCCTGTTATCCAGCCAGTTTTTTACCCAGGCTACCACTTTGGGATCCACTCCCAGGCTGGCTAACTTGTATATTAATCTTTTGTGTGGGACTGTGTCAAATGAGTTGCTAAAGTCTAGGTAGGTCAAGTCCACAGCCTCTCCCTGGTCTACTACTTTAGTCACCCAGTCAAAGAAATTTATTAGATTCATCTGACATGACCTTCCCACTGTGAATCCATGCTGCCTTGGATCCTGTGCCCCACTGGCCTCTAGGAACTCAACAATTCTTTCCTTCAGAAGTGCTTCCATCATTTTCCCTACCACTGAAACCAAACTAACAGGTCTGTAGTTTCCTGCCTCTGTCTTGCTCCCACTTTTGTGAAGGGATAATCACATCCACCCTCCTCCAGTCCTCAGGTACCACACCATCCTCCCATGATTTGTTAAAAAGGGTAGTCAGTGGTGTCACTTGTTCTACCCTTAGTTCTTTTAGAATTATTAGGTGAATCCCATCAGGCCCCATTGCTTTGTCCACCTTCAATTTTAAGAGTTCTTTCAGAACCCTTTCTTCCATGAATGGACTGGTATCAACCTCCCTATCCAGAGTGCTTCTATTCTTTGATTTAGGTAACTCCCCCTACTCTTCTTTTGTGAACACTAAGCAGAAGTATTCGTTCAGTATCCCTGCTTTTTCACTGTCACCCTCTGCCCGCTCTCCCTTCCCTTTATTATGCCTCCCTATCCTTCCCTTCGTCTTTCTTCACCCCCTAATGTACCTATAAAAGGTTTTATCCACCTTCTTAACTGAGTTGGCTATCTTTTCCTCATTTTGGGCCTTTGAATGCTATGTTTTCTGCACTACCAAGAAAACAAAAAAGTCTTACACACAACATGGCAACAGAAAAGTGTCCATTTTCAAAACAAACCCATCTACATAGATAATGATGATGCCATGGCTATTATGGCCAAACAAAGGAAATATATTCCAATCATGAGAGCACCAAAACAGCATGGGGTCAAATTTTGAACCTCATACCCAGTGCGACTGACAGACTTCATGGACTGTGGCACCCACTTATTTCACTGTGTGAAAGCGGCCATAGTGGACTTACCAACAAGGCATCAAGATTGATTTGCCCCAACAGCCAGCTCCTGAATCATCCCTGGCATCCATGTTAGCTCAGAAACCATGGACTACAACTGGCAAAGCAACCTCCAAAACCAAATGTTGCTAGCAGGCTGTGGAGGCCATCCAGAAGATTATTGACCACCTCTGAGGAACCGCACAGAGCCCTGATTCCCTGCCTGCAGCCTCCACAACAAAGAATTGAACCAACAGTGAACTTTAGAGGTGGATGGCATGTGCTTTCTATGTTGTATTTGCCCCTTGCCCTTGGGCTCCCCTTCACAGAATGGCAGGTCAGACACACTTTGTTAATTATTGTTTTCATTTAGTGGTGCAGAGCTCCCTTTGGTGCGAGACTGATGGGTGGCAGCTTCTCCCTCCCACTCCAAAACTGGTAGTCACCTTCTGCTGATGGGTCCATTATGTTTCTGCCCCTTCCCCCCCCTTGCCCTTACCTGTGTCTTAGGGCTGAATGGGTAATCCATTGTTGTGTTAGGTACGCTTTATGCAGCCTCCTGAAGCCCAATTGATGTCTTGCAGTGGCCCTTCAGGGATGTGGAGCAATCTCTGAGATGCCACCATAAGCCAGATTGTTGGCCAGCATGGTCCTTTCACCAATCTTCCTCATACAGCATATTGAGGTACACATGCAGAATGCCTGCTTTGTTGCATGTGCGCTGAAGTTGGTAACATTTCCTTACAAGAGGCACAGAGGGAATGCAGGGCCAATAAATGATTCTGCTTCACCTGGGGGATGTGCTTGTCACCTTATTACATCAGTTATCCATGTAAGCCTGTGCTTATTTGAAGAGGGATTCTCTGGGGGGGAGCTGCATGGACAAGATTTTCTGAAAGCTGGGGGGGAAGTTTGCGGCCTGCACTTCACACAAACAGCTCAGCATGGGCTTTTACCCTGCAGCATAACATTGCACAACAATTCCTTAATTCAGAAGTGTCAGCCTGTTGGTCAGGGACAGGATGGTCCTTTATGTAGCTCGGAAGGCATGTCCATGGGGAGTGTCAGGCCTGACAACAACACTGGATGGTTGTAGTATTGTGGGCTCAGAAGGCCCTTGGTTTTGTCCAGAAAGAACAACTGTGTTTGTTGACTGACTTTATTATTCCTATGGTCAGTGCCCCAGGCAGGACGGTGCAGCTGACCTGGATTGTATCTCCTAGGACCGGAACGCAGGACTCACTTTTACTTCTCTGCAGAGGGTCACTGCATCTGCTTCTCTGTGTACACTTGGTTAGACCACCAGATGAAGTATTCTCAGGTCAGCAGCCTGGTTATGCCACTGGCAGTTCTACTGAACAAACTGGGTCAAAGTGTTTATTTCCAGTTGCATATCCAAACAGGGGATGTTACTTTCTACTGGTACAGCTGCACTGGCCTTGGTTGCAGGGGGGTGGCTCCTCTGTATTTCCAAGGTGATCCCCAGCAGTTCAGTGCTGGACCTTGGGGGGCCTAGTAAAGCCTCCAGATAATAGTTGCCTTGCTTTGCACTGAATTGGGAGTCACTATTTAATTCTCAAAAGACCTTAATTTACACCTTCCTAGCTGGTCTCTCTGCAGAGAACATGTCATCTTTACACTTACATACCCACACTAAGCTGAATACAGTTGGAGGCCCCTCTCAGTGAGCCATCACCTCCTGGCAGGTTACTACCCAGGTCCTATCGAGACACCTACCTTGAAAGCCACCTTATAGTCTGGTCCCGGTTGGACTACTTGACACCTGGTACTGTAGTATGTTGCTTTCCAGAGGGCCAAGGGTCTCTCTTGTTACACTTGATGGAACTTTGTTTACACTTACCTTGGTTTAGTTGCTTATGGGGTTGAGTGGCTATCCCATCAAAAGGGTGACTGAGATTGAGTGACTCAAATATGAGTGACTCAGTCTCAGAGCCTGTGTTGTGGGCTACTCTGAAAGGGTAGTGACAGATGAAGAGGACGTCGATGAGAGTGACCGGATCCACATCATAGGGGATGAAAGAGGAGGGAAGGTATGTGGGAGGCAGTGCAGCAGAAGGCTGCCAAGCTGGTCGTGTAGCGTTGTGGTGAGGGTGGCTGGCTGGCTATAGTTGGGAGGGTGCAGGTTTTGGGTCTGGGAAGGCTCAAGTGTTTTTTGTCGTTGAGGCATTTTTTTGTTTATTTTAGAAGTACCCCCCCTTGACATACACCCCCTGGAGTTGAGATTCTTTAGTTAGGGGGATGTGGGGGGGACCCCTGCATTAATAGAGATCTGTGTCAATGCCATTGTTTTCACTATGAGTGTACATTACAGTTTTTTATTTTAGGTGATGTACACTTGCAGTAATGGTGATCACCGTTATGACATAAAACCGTTGAGTGTTTACTCCCCATGTTTGGTCCAATATAATTACTGTGGAGTTTCAAGTTGAAAAAAGGTCATGTCAGACTGAAATGGCTTTAAATGTGTTGCGGTGGGGAGGTGGGGATGGCTGTCTTGGGATGGGAAAGGAAGCACCATTTCAGCAAGTACCTTACTTTCAATCCAGTGACTAACCTATTCATGCAAGTCTACTCATGGAATGTCAATGGGATCACTAATCCTGTTAAGCAGGCAAAGATACTATTCCACATTCAAAAACTGAAACCTGATTTGGTATTTCTTCAGGAGACACATCTTACCCCCATCCCAAAGGAACTAAACTCACAAAGTTTGGCTATAGCACTGAATACTCCTCATCTTATGAGTGGGGCTGCAGACATGGAGCAGTGATATTGATTCCAAAACATATGCAATTTGAGGAACAGAGGGTTTGGCGCACCCTGGAGAGCCAACTGCTTTTGTTACATGGCACACTACATGGAAAGGAGGTAACACTGGCAAACATCTACTTGTCACTAGCAGCCAGAACCCCAGCTGCCAGTCAGTTAATCAAACAGATAAGTGCAATCACAAGTGGGAGTTTCCTCAAGGCAGGAGATCTCAATATGGCTCTCAGCCCAAACTTGGAATCTTCCAAGCTGCAGGCAAATACTCTTCCGGCCTCTCATAAACACTTTGATTGGCTTACACAAAATATTGGATGGGTGGATATCTGGCATGAATTACAGCTCAGACAGCATAGTTGTTACTCAACTGTTCATAGCATGTACACTAGGACTGATTACTGTTACACACAGATGGAGTATCTCACAGATTACTTAATGTACTATCAGTGATATCTTTATCTCAGACTATGCTCCCTTAAGTTCATACTGGGACTTTGGCCTAAAAAAATGCATCACAAGGTGGTGCCTCAGTGCCTACCTGCTGAAGTCCTCCTCTTTCCATGAATATGTTACAGACAAGTTCAAGGAGATACAGCATGAAAACCCTGCCACTGACAACACATGCATGATTAGGTGAGACACAGTAAAGGCAGTCCTGAGGGGTCTCCTTATCCAACCCTTCCCTAAACTGAAAGGGATAGGGCAGATGTGCAGACTAGCCCTTGAAAACAAGCTGCATTTACTACAGCAAGCACATTAGCAAGGGGACCACTCAATCATCCCACAGCTTGCAACGGTTAAGTTAGGCATTAACAAACTATTGCTTGAATAGACTGAAATAGCACTCGTTTTTCTGTGCCAGTGCTTCTACAAAGGGGGGACTAGATCTTTGTGGCTGCTGGTGTAAAACCTCTGGAAACAATGCAAGACAGCCACCATCACAGCCATACTGCACCCTACTTGCCAGGTACCCACCTAATTCAGTATCAAGAGATAGGACAGGCATTTCAACAACACTATGGATCCCACTACACCGAAGAGTCTCACCTGTGACATAAGCTGCTCAATTCCTCCTTTCACTGATGAAACTTGCCTACAATTTCAGAGGACACAGGTGCCCAACTGATCTCCCTATCACACAGGAAGAGTTAGGTCATGTGATCTGTACCACTAAAACCAGGACGGATCCTGTGCCGGATGGTTATGGTGCTGAGTTCTGCAAAATAACTGAAGATGTTACCATTTCCCCACTTCTAGCTGAATATAAAGAACAGCTGAAGGAAGGAGACTCTCCCCTTTCTGGTCATATGCGGGGATATCTGTAATCCCTAAACCAGGCAAAAAACTGCTTTACTGTCACTCTTATGGTCGCATTTCAGTGCTGAACACTGATTGTAAGCTATTGGTGACAATCATGGCTAAGAGGCTAGATAGACTTCTACTAGCCCTGATACACAGATACCAGATGGGGTTTGTCCACTCCTGCACAGTGACAGAAAACATCTGTCGACCCTGCAAGTGATACATCAGATGCAGCAATCACAGGCCCCATTGCTGTTACTGAGTCTAGATGCTGAAAAAGCCTACAAGTGAGTCTCCTGGCAGTTGCTTATACTCAGTGTTGGAGTGGCTAGGTTTCCTGGTCAACTTTATCCAGCTTTGCAATGGCTATACCACTCACGGATGGTGTGTGTGTGCAGGTGAGTGGGGACCACTCTCCTGAATTCCCCCTCCATGGGGGGGACTGAGAGGGCTGCCCAATGTCCCCTCTCTATTTCTAGATATACACAGAGTGATTGGCTCAGGCTATCTGCACAGCTGACACCTTTCAGTGCATACTTGTTGTGTGGTAGGAACACTGCACAAGCCTCAGTGTGGATGATGTGCTTCTATACTTGTGGAATACAGAAGTAGCCCTTCCAAAGGACTTTGATTTTCTGCACCAATTTGGAGAGGTCTTGGGCTACTGTCTCAACACCTCTAAGACAGACTCTGAGTTTCAGTTATATTCCCCTCACAAAACACCCATGATACTTACCAGTTTTGTTGGGGTCTACCAAAATCAAAATACTTTGGGATATATGTCACCCACAATCCTACTTCTGCTTATCAGGACAACTATATCTCATTTGCCCAGGCCATGATGGATGACCTCCATAGGTGTGAATGTTGCCACTCTCTCTTTCTAGGTGAATAGAGATTATTTGGATGGTCACTCTGCCTAGAGCATTATATCTGTTCTAAAATGTTCCATTATTGCTGCCCACTGGCATCTGGATAACATGAAACAAAGAGAACTCCAGGTTTATTTGGGCGGGCCATGGGCCCCATATTAAGATGTCATAGATTTACTTGGCCAAAGATTTTATTTTTTATTTTTATTTAGCTTTTGTTGACCGGGTAAGTGCTCTAGACAAATCCTGCCTATTTTCAGGCATGACCCGGGGGAGGGAATACAGATGAATGCCAACTGACCTTGAACCAGATTAAGCTGTTGGTGGTATTTTTAGTGAATGAGGATTTGGCCAGGACACTGGGTAAATTCCCCTACTCTTTTCGATAAGTGCCATGGGATCTTTAACATCCACTTGAACTACCATCAATCCAGGCAGATGGGACCTCGGTTTAACGTCTCATCTGAAAGACGGCACCTCAGAAGTGCAGCACCCCTCTCATACTGCACTACAGTGTCAGTACTGGGATATTAACTGAAGTGCCAGATGTGGGAACTGAACCCACAGCCCTCTGATCTCCCAGCCTCAGAGGCGAGTGTGCTACCTACTGAGCCACTGACACTGCCACAGATTGAGGTGGTCTGGCCCTTCCCAACCTTAAAGGTCACTACTGGACTGCATACTTGTGCTTTCTCCTCTCCCCACACCTGGGAGGGTGATATGCTGCTTGGCTAGATATGGAACGGGCCTTGTTTCCCAATGATCAGTTTGTGCAAGTTATGTACCACAGACCTGAGGCTCTTGATATGCTGAAGGAACTGAACCCCTGGTTAGAACAGCAGGTGAAGATCTGGCATTTCCCCAGGATGGTGTTGCACTTCACCCCTTTCCTCTTTCTGCAATACCCTATAGCATACTTGGAAGATTCTACCCCCCCCACCCTGCAAATAAACTATTGCTACACAAACTGGGAGAGATATTATTTGTAATATCATTATCAGTTCTTTCAGGGGACAGCCATTCATGCCTTTCAGGGTCTGCAGACCCAATATCAGCTCTATGGCACAGAGTTCTACTGAAATACAGAAACATAGAAGTTGACGGCAGATAAGGACCGCTAGGCCCATCCAGTTTGCTCATATACACTACCTTAAGTGTATCAGTGGCTGCTTACCCTACTTGGTCATCGGCTTTATCTTCTCCTTCCCACCTCTAAGGTTGCCTTATGCCTATCCAATGCAAGTTTGAATCCCTTCACTGTGCTCGCACCTACCACCTCCTGGGGCAGGCTATTCCATGCATCAACCACCCTTTCTGTGAAAAGAACTTCCTCACATTACTCCTTGTCTTGCCCTCCTCCAATGTCATATTGTGCCCCCTTGTTCTTGTACCTCTCCTGTACTGAAAGATGTCTTCCACTTGTACCATGTTAATGCCCTTAAGATACTTGAACGTTTCTATCATATCTTCCCGTTCCCTCTTTTCTTCTTTTCCAGTGTGTATATTGAGGTATTTTAATCTCTCCTCATAAGTCTTCTGTTGCAAGATCTGCACCATCTTAGTCTCCCTTCTCTGAACTGCCTCCACCCTGTCTAAATCTTTACAAAGATGCGGCCTCCAGAACTGCACACAATACTTTAGATGAGCCCTCACCACTGTTTTGTATAGTGGTATCACCACCTCCATCATTCTGCTGGTGATACTCTTTCTTCTGCACTCCAACACACCCCTGGCCCTCCCTACAACCTTTGTAATCTGCTTGGTCACCTTTAGGTCATCTGAGATGATAATCCCCAAAACCCTTTCCTCCCTGGTGACTGTCAGCAACCCCCCATCCTTGAGCTCTCAGCAGGGTTTCTGCACCACGAGTGAATGATTTTGCACTTTTTCACATTGAACTTCAGATGTCACACTTCAGACCATTTTCCAAGCTTTTCTAGGTCCCACCTCATTCTCTCCACCCCATCCGGAGTCTCTACCCTGTTGCAGAAATTGGTGTCATCTACAAATAGCAAACCTTCCCTTCCAGTCCTTCCACAATGTCACTAATAAAGACATTAAAAAGGCCTAGCCCCATGACTGATCCTTGAGGTACCCCACTGGCCACCCCTCTTTTATCAGATTTGATCCCATTTACCACCACCCTCTGCTTCCTCTCCCCCAACCAGTTTCTAATCCAGTTCACCACCATGTGGTTCATGCCCAGGCTTCCTAACTTATTTGTAACCCGGGCAACACTTCTCAATGGGCTATTACCCCTGCCTGCTTTCCTAACTGCAGGTTGAGGGGCCTGGGTTCTAATAATAATGCTATTTTTTTTTCATATTCTATTTATCGCCATGCTGACAGCATTGGGGTGTATGTGCTCCATTCTACCCTGTACGAAGATGCTCAGCTATCCCCCATGGCCAGCCTCCACCATGACTGCAGAGTCGGGGAGAACCATGGCTTACCACCCATGGATGGCCTCCCCCAGTGAAGAGTGAACCAGTGGGAGAGCTGCATCACCCTTGAGCCCCCGCCCTGGCTTACATCAGGCTTTGTTTGGCTGGGAGGATGGTCATCCATTGGTGGCATCATTCTGCTTGTCGCAAAGGGTGTTTCTGACTTAATTCCTAGGGCGTGGATGTGCACTGATGTCCAGCGCATGGTGAGCAAGCTCCTGTGCTCACCTGTAGGATGTCCACTGCCACCCAATCCCTATTACCAGGTCCCCCTTCAACTGCCACCCCAGTCTCCACTGGGGTCACTAGTATGGTGGGGACACAGCCCAACCTTCCCCAGGAGAGGAGAGCAATCCTCTGGATGCTCGATCCTCCCATCCTACGCCAACCTTGATGACCTGATTCAGTTCCCAAACCCAGTCACCGGCATAAAGCGAGGTGTGGTGTCCAATGCCTCAACCCTCAGTGCCACTGGGCAGGCTAATAATAATGCTATTGACACGGTGCCTCCACCCAGAGATAGTTTTACGTGAGTTTGAAGTTACACTAGTACAACCCTCTGGGAAGTTGTACGTACCCACAGCCCCATCCAGTGGACCCACACATGAAGTTGTACCCAACACTTTACTTGACATTCAAAGAAACAATTATTGGTGAGTGCTAATAATGTTCTCATGATTACCACTCTTACCAACATGGTCTATGCTTTTTGGATGCCCTGTGCACCTGAAAAGGAAGCTTGACACCAACAGCAATGCACCTTTATACCTTTCCCAATCCCCACCACTCAGTAATAATATGCGCAGGAAGCAATTTAACATTCAAGCAATAAACTGATTTATTGTGGGATGGTAACAAGAGATGGGCAGATGAATCAATGGTTACTGCAAGAATGTAATCAGCTTGCATGGTAGATGTGATAAGTCACCAACATACACCCCTGAATTAATATTAGCTAGTTCAATCTGGGTACCCAGGTTTTAAGTTGTTGCTGGCCTGAGCGTTGCCGCAGGGTGGCTGGCAATGCAGCTGGTTGGTTAGTGATAATTTTACTTGAATCTATAGCCACATTCACCATTGCTTTAAACCCGATAGAAATTGTATTCCCCTGGCTTGATGGCCTGCAAATACAGTCACACCACAAGGTGAACTTCTGGACACAAATCAGTTAGGTCTCCCCCTTTTCTCACAAATGTGACAGGAGACACTCGCAAAAGGCACAGGATCCACTTTCCACTGGAGTCCATTAGATTATTCTCACAACAGCTCTCCATCATCTAGGATAGTTCAGCCAGGATTCAATGGTTCAATGAACCATTCTCTCACCCCAACTCAGTGCTGATAAAAATGCCTTTTCTGCTTTTAGACAGTCTGACCCGGCCATGCAAGGTAGGAAAACAGACCTTTCCCCGCGCTTCTTGGCTAAGCTACAGAGGCTCCCTCTTTCTCAAGAGCTTGGTCTGATCTCAGATCCTCCTCACTGCTTGGAAGCTAGAGCTGTACTCTCTTTAAAACAGTACACACAACTCAAGACTGGGATCTCTGTATTCTGGTTGGCTGCCCAAACTGTCAGTCTCAGTTCTGGAGCTTCAGTTGGTTACATTTGGTGCCAAGAGAAAAGTTCAGAATTACTCCCAGAAATCACTGTAACAAGGATCCATTAGGACCCCTGAAGTTCTGATTGGTTCAAAGCAGAGTCCAGAACCAAACATGGTGACTCCCTTACTGACAAAGTAAACAGTCCATATTTATAGTTCATTTAAAATGGGAGTCAGTATAGCTCAGTGGTTTAAGGCTCTGAGCTGCAAATCTGGAGACCTGGGTTTGAATCCCACAGCCCCCACTTGCACACTGAGTGACCCTGAGCAAGTCACTTAACTTCCCTGTGCTCCCAATTTGCACCTTTAAACAGGCTTTCAGCTTAGTGTGCCACTCCTGGTTAAACAATTGGAAAAAAATAAAACAATTTGGATTTTGTAGTAAACAATCACAGCATTCAATAGATAGCACTTACACAAGTAATCAAATGTATAGTGAAAATTATTTTTGAAGTATTTGGTAACTGGGTAAGGCCCACTAGGCACAAGTGCCTGTTTTTAGGGGTGACCTGGGAGCACTGCACAATTAAGTGACTTGCTCAGAGTCACACAGCATGCAAGTGAAGGTTGTGAGAATCAAACCAAGATCTGGTCTGCTGGATGTATCAAGCTCGTTTACAGCTCGTTACTCTTACCTCTAGGCTATGCTGCCACCCAGGGTACTGCCTGGCTGGTCGCAGGCTTTGAATTTCACAGACCCAGCACAGGCTAGTCACCGCAGTGGACCTCCAGAAGTATGATGTGCTGTCACTGGGGACTGGTGCTAATAGGGAGCAGCTAGCTCCAAAGTACCAAGTAGAACCAAGAAACAGCACTCCAGACAAAAAATTGCCAATAAACAAGACAAACTGCTTGTGCAAAAGTAATTTTAATAGCAAAACCAAGCCACACTTTGGACCTCACTCTTCAACTGCTAAGTCTTCATTAGGGAGTGCAGTGGCAGGGTTTAGCCTCTTAAAGGGGCAGTGCGGTGGCATCCATTTGCACACTCATGTAGAAATCAGGATTACATTACATTAGACCATATTTACAGCACTGAACTTGCCAGGCTCTTAGCAGCAGAGCACCAGTAGGGATCCTTATTTGGGCAGAAGAACACTGCAAGGTCCAGGATGATAATCAAGGTAAGCCCACCATTTGGGGTGTGGGTTACACTTTCCCCTGCCCAGGAAACTTGGCATCCATGCCAAGTCTATAAAGGCATGGCAAGATATACACTAACACTTTAATATATACCTATTAGTACCTTACTGCAATATATATATATATATATATATATAATAGGGGTGAAGGAATAACACTCTGAATAAATGTTGTTATTTTTACCACTATTGAATATCAGGGAGCTGACGTAGACACTGTGGAATATCTTAACAGATATTCCACAGTGGCTATGTCAGCTTTTGATATTCCAGCACTCGTTAAGTCAGTCATCCCCAGCACGACACTAACTTAAATGACTCCCTCTTTCAAAACAAACAACTAAATAATTAACTACACCTCTAAAGCACCCAGCACAAAACCCCTGCACTATACAACAAACAACTGACTAATTTACCTCATCTCTATAATTCCAACACCCAGTATGAAACCCCCACCTAGCTGTGCTGCTTCTAAAGCTGCAATTCATACTACTGGAGAAGTCGTTGTAAAACGCTGGCTTACAAAAGATAACCAGTTCTACTAAACAAAAAAACAGTACCAAAGAAGTCAACCCACATACTGTATGTATCCTAAATGGTAGAAAACTTGAACAATATTTATTTTCTACCCCTTACTTCACAGAATCAAATCCATCCTGCAGTTCTGCATTAATCCCTGCCCCCAGACTAACGAACACAAACTACAACACATGCAACATGCAACAAGCAACTAGGAACCAATTAAAACAAAAAACACACACCCAGTGAAGAAAACCAACCAATCAGCAACCACACATGCCCCATTCATGACAACCCACAACTGCTCCAGTCACAAACCACACAATAAACAGTATTCGGATTTGAAACAAATAACATGGGGCTCCTATTGTATAAATCGCACACATGATGTGCAACAAGTGAAATATGGAAAGTATTACCACTCGTGCAAGGTGAATTGAGATAATATCACTCGTGGCTTTGCCACTCATGATATCATCACAGTTTACCCTGTACTTGTGGAAATATTTTCCACATTCCACAGTCATGTATCCCATATATACAGTATATATACAGTTTATATATATATATATATATATATATATATATAAATATATATATATATGGGGTGAGCAAATAACTCATTGAATAAAAATATGTATTCTCACTGCAGTGGAATAAATGCTGTGATGACATCGTTACAGTGAAAATATTTATATTTATTCAATGGCTCACGCAAAACATCACCGTTAGCACGAAATAGCGCA
This sequence comes from Neoceratodus forsteri, assembly GCA_016271365.2. NCBI lineage: Eukaryota > Metazoa > Chordata > Ceratodontiformes > Ceratodontidae > Neoceratodus > Neoceratodus forsteri. The sequence goes on along the minus strand of CM057449.1, from coordinate 1,494,845,588 downwards.
ATTCACTACTACTGCACTATTTTGCACTAATGGTTGCATTCCTATTGTGCTATTTGCATGATCCACCCCCAACAGTAAGTTGTCCTATTATATAAATCGGATTCATGATGTGCACTCATGTGATATGGAAAATATTTTCATTCCTGCACAGTGATCTCTGGATAGTCATGAGTGGCTTTGCCACTTGAGAATATTCAGAGGTCACTCTAAAAGAGTAAAAATATTTTCCATAGCATATTCATGCCCATCATTTATCATACATATACATATTCATAGCAAAAAACTCTGTTTAATGCATCAGTTAGGGTTGTTCCACAGTGACAAAAGTGAGGAAATTCGGTGTTAGGGTTGAAAACCCTCACTCTTTGTTCCCAACCCCCAGCACCACACACACACACACACACACACACACTCACACACACACATATGCAAGTGGGGGGGAGGACCAAGGCAACACAACCAATCACAGACAACCTTTTTATGATAATGTCAACCATGGTCCATGATGATATTGAACACTTTGTGTCCTATGGTACCACCTAGCTGCCCAAGTGTATGGGATAAGATGACAATGCAGCAGGACACAGTATATAATAGTGTTCTGATACATTATTTGCTACTGGTAGAATAACATTAGGAACCATTTACACACATGAAAGGTCAGTGGAAATGGTGCCTGATATTATTCATTAGTAGGTACAAAAGTTATAGCATGGTGTCTTTGGCCTCCCGTGCTACCAGAAATGTAGGAATTTGTATAGAAACAGAAACATGTGTTTCCACTTAGACATTGTCAGCAAGGCAAAGTGAGTGAAGTGTTACCATGGAATCCTTTGGGTGACACAGTCTCATATACAGCTGTGCAGCTTCAGATAATAGTGGAGAAGGGCTTTGCAGATAATACTGTAGTGATCCATTATTTGTCTTATGCCATGGTAAGATCAGGAGCTATTTAGACAGATGAAACTGTGTTACAATGCTCTGTGATACTACACAGTCATAAACAGAAACGTGTGAGCATGGGACCCATTGAACAGCATACTAGCAGCAACATATCCATTAGTAAAGAAACAGACTTACCTGTTTCAAATGAGAAGACTTTCCAGAATTCAGGTATCATGTAGTGTGACCTTTTAGGGTCTGACACTCCCACACAGATCTGCAACTGCAAAATGTAAGATAATGGTGCAACAGTACTGTACATAATAGTGTTCTGATACATCATTGTCTTATTCTGGAGTAACATCAGGAGACATTAACAGTCAACAAAGATCTGTAAAATCAATGCCTGACATTGGCATGTTGTTAGAGTGATGCATTACCGACAGACTGTCATTCAGAAGAGATAAGAAATGTATGACATATAAACATTTTTTTAATGTGATCCATCAACAACTGATGGTCAGTATGCATGTATACCAGCAAGTCACTTGGATGGCAGCAGAACTCCTACAGTTGGTGAACCATGATGATGGATGTGTCTTGTAGTACATTTAGAAAGTTGTATGTTATGTCTGTCAGCTGCTGTTGGTTGTCTGTGATTGATTGTGTTGCCTTGGTCCTCCCCCCACACTTGCATGTGCGTGTGTGTGTGTGTGTGTGTGTGTGTGCGGTGCTGGGGTGGGGGAGGAATGCAGAGTTAGGGATTTCAACCCTAACACAGAATTTCCTCGCTTTTGTCGCTGTGGAACAACCATAACTGATGCATTAAACAGAGTTTTTTGCCATGAATTTCCCTTCTTTTTGAGAATGTGTAGTATAAATAGTGAATGGAATGTGGTGGTGTGAGCGTGGGGCTCTTCGGTAACAGTAACACAATTGGAAACACAAACGGTGATGGTAACAGCAAGGAGGATGCCAAAGGGAACAGTAACAGAAATTTAAGCGGAAACGCAAGCATGTAAGCAAATGCAAATCACTATGCACACAGTCACAGTAATGGAATTGGAAAAGCAAATGCTAACAGTAACATCTACAATCACGCCAAAGGAAACAGAAATGGAAATGAAAGCTTGTACACGTACGCAAACGGCAATGCAAAAGGAAATGCAAATGCAAACAATACCAGTAATGGAAACACAAATAGTAACAGTAATGCAAACTCTCATGGAAACGCAAATGCAAAGGGTAACACACAAGGTGACGTAAACGGAAACACTAACGCAAATGCCCATGGAAACACTAACTGTAACATTAATGCAAATGCACCCACTGTTTTTCCCCATAAATTGCATTCAGAAGCACAGTGACTACAAAGAATGTATGCATAATAATGGCCCTTGGAGAAGAAAATGAGCACTTGGAATACTAAATTGCTTATATCTCAGGAACCTTATGACATAGAAAAAAAATTTAAATGTCACATTATTTATGACTTTCCTGGCTAGTTCTGACAAAAAATTTTCTGACGAAAAATCCGTATCTCGAAGTGTTTTCGAGATGCGGGCCCCGAAAGGTGCGGCGGACGTCATAATGTTAGCCTATGGGGAAAATTGTCAACTTCAGAGTGCTGTAACTTTGCAACCCTCTAATATTTTCTCACCAAACCACCAAAAAGCACATCTGTGGCATTTTGGCTGTCTTCTCTCCAAATTTGAACCCAAAACACCTAATCATTCTTTTGCAGCAGGGTGGCAAACATTTCCTGTTGTTTTAGGCATAGTGGTTCAAAGTAGTGTCGTGATTTGTGACACTTCTGCAAAAAAAAATCATGAAAGTGTCACAAGTGCAACACTACTTTACAACACTACAGTTGGCAAACATGTTAAAAACGTATTTCTTGGGTGTTTAACCCTTAAAAAAAGACATGGCTAGGATCCTCAGGGCTCGACTAGGTGAACGCAAAAATAATTGTGTCCCTAGAAGGTCCCATTTTTAAATGCCAAGCATTTATGTGACCACCAACTGAAAACAAAATGGCAGATTTGTGACACTAAAGAGGTAATTTTTGACACTAAAAACTGCATTTGCGACACTGTCAAACTTTTTTTTTGAATAACTTTTGAACCGTTAAATATTTTTTCATGAAATCTTCAAAAGGCACATTAGGAGCCATGGCTGCATGTTCTCTGAAGGTTTTGGACCAGTCGCACAGCCCATGAGACCTGTAGGCATGAGCAAACAATGCACAAAAAAGTGTAATTACCACACTCTACAGCACTAAGTAGCTCTGCAACTGTATATCCGACTGTTACAAAACTTGGCAGATCGAGAGATCTATGGTACCGCTCCATGCCTGCAAAATGTTAGGCAAATCTGTCATACAGTGTCTAAGTTATTAGGCTGTCAAATTTCAGACTTTAACCTTACATGGGATACTCAACCCTAACTATAGTGGCACTACCATGCCACTATAATATAATATCTGTGCAGATATGAATTAACTACTGTGTGTACAATATAGCATGCTATTTCATCTTAGATGACATTATTTACTTTAGGATATCGCACACTACTTAAGAGCATTGTCATGGAATTTTAACTTAACTGTAACAGATTATCCCTCTTTACATTCACATGGCATTAGATTGGACATGTTTTAGAATTGTAATGCACAGACATGTACCCTTTAGATACATGACCAGTAAGCTTCACACAATTACCCTTTTTCTGCCTGAAAAAACCCTATTAGGCTGGAACGGTGCTTTGCTTTTAGCGGAGGCAGAGAACACTATTTTAGGCAAGGAACTAGCTGCAATATACTCCCCTTTGTGGACAACATTCATTGGTATATTTACAGTTTTTCCTGGGGTGTCATAAGTGATCCTCAAAACTGGTTTGACAGTTCTCTCAGAACGACGTGGTAGACTCGGAGTTGACACTGGCGCTTCCACTTTATCATTCAGGTTTGTGACTCCCTGTTCATTGTACTGCAACAAAACAGCATCTGAGGAAATGGGCACCACTGTACTTTATTGATTATCATTAGTATTATTAGGCTCAGAATTGTGAACATTACTTTCACTCTCAGTCTCCTTAGGCTCTTCATCGGTAATTTGTATGTCCACCAAATTGAAATCATTCAGAACAGAGCAAGCATGTTCTGGGACCAGCAATGCTTTCTTTTGACTGGAACAGTTTACTTAGCCCACTTAAAGCAGTTGTGCTCTCTGATCTCCTGTTCTGCTCACTGGGGATTTCAGTTATGCCTGACAATTCTACCATGCTAAGGGAATCATGGATCTCAGAACTTATACTGCTGACATCACTCTCTGGAGGCTCAGGCATTACTGACAGATCATGAGTACTAAGCATTACAGAGTTTGCAGGATCATTATTGGGGCAGAAGGAAGAAAACCCTAAAAAAAACTTGGTAAGTTCATTGGTGGGATAATAGGCAGGGCAAAACTATTCATCATCACTTTCTGAGATTATCACTTGCAGGTGCACCATTATCTTTGGGTGGAGCCAGCTGGTTAACAGAAAGTGGTGAACAGGCTTGTGTTTTACAAGTAGCAGACCTGATTACAGGACTTTTTGGAGCTTCTGATTCTGAAATTTCATTAAGTACTGTTTGGCCGATATATAACAAGTGGTTTCTAAGCATTGTTTTTGTAACTCTACTGTCCCCTTCTAGTTGCACTTTGTATACTGGTAGGTCATTCAATTTAGTGATTACTATGTATGGAGTGTGTCCCCACTGATCAGCTATTTTATGTTTTCTCTGGAATCCAAGATTTTGGATTAACACACAGCCATGAGGCTGAAGGTCATGGGCTTTAACGCGTCTCTCACGGCGAACTTTATTGGCTAAGTTTCTCTTTGCCGTCATAGTATTAGCTAGCTCGTAAGCATGGTTTAGTTGTTCTTTGAATTTCCTAATATACTGGAGATAGCTTTCTGACCAGGTACCATCTGGAGAAACTCCAAAACACACATCCACAGAAAGACGTGCTTTTCTGCCAAATATTAAGCTGTATGAGGAAAACCCACTTGCGTCATTTCTTGTGCAGTTATATGCGTGTACGAGAGCACTGATTTTATGACTCAATTTAGGCTTATCTCAGGGATCCAATGTACTTAGCATACCCAGAAGGATGCAATTGAATTGCTTTGGCTGGGGATCTCCTTGAGGGTGATGTGGAGTAGTTCTGGATTTCTGCACTTCCCAAAGGGATAATAGTTCTTTGATCTACTGACTCTCAAAATCTCTGACTTAGTTGGAATGAATACAATGTGGAGCACCATAATGCATGGAAAGCTTCTCCACCAGAACTTTAGCCACTGGTAATGCTTTTTGGTCTTTGGCGGGATAGGCTTTCGCATACCTTCTGAAATGATCAGTCACTACCAACACATTGGTGATGTTTCATGAATCTGGCTCCAAACTTAGGAAGTCTATACATATAAGCTCCAGCGAGGTACTGCTTATTATATTGACCATTGGGGCCTTTCTCAGAATGCATCAGGCACAATTTTTGCAGTATCTTTTGATGTCATCACTCATCTGAGGCCAGTAAATGCATGACCGATCCAGGTCTAGTGTTCTCTTGATCCCTAAATGTCCCATATCAATATGCAAGGGTTTCAACACAATGGTCATAAACTTAGAGGGAAGAACAAGTTGGCTTTGGGATGGTTCATCTAAAGTACTAAGGGTTTCTTGGTATAGCACTTTGTCTTTAAGTTTTAACATGAGCCCCTCATGCAATCACAGACTAGTGTCATGGTCAGTAAAGCACATGTCAGACACATTTCCTCCCTACTTCAGTACAGAAACAACTTTTCTCAACATGGGTTTACAATACTGCTCTCATTGCAGATCAGCATTAGTTAACTGTGGCAGAGTATTTCAGTACAAAGCAACAAAACTTCAATAGGCCAGAGGTACACAGGTGTCAGAAGGTCCCAGGTTATCCACCACTCATCTGACATTATCAGTGACTGCAGATTCATCTTGGTTGAACTTAGGGCACAAGGCTTTTACTGCTTGCTCTGACATGCATGCCCATTGTTAATCTTCCACAGGTCTACATGAGAGGGAATCTACACTGATATGATTCAAATCAGGACAATACTCTACTGCATAATCATAAGTTGACAGGGTGGAGGGTCTTCAGTGCCCTGTAGCATCCAGTTTTGCAGAGTTCTGAATATACGTTAAAGGATTGTTATCAGTCTTTACCAGAATCTTTGCACCATACAAGTACTAGTGGAATTGTTCTACTATTGTCCACTTGAGGGTGAGGAACCCCCACTTATGGATGGGATAGTTTTTCTCAGATGGTGACAGACTTCTTCTGGCAGAAGCTACTGGACATAGCCTCGCAGAGTACTCTTGATAAAACACTGCCCCAGACCACGTAGGCTGGCATCTGTATGTAATACATAGGGTTTTGTGGGATCACTGTAAGCCAGTACTGGGGCATGGATCAATCTGTAGATGAACTCCTCGAATGCAGTGTCACAATCAGTGGTCCATCTTTGGAAAAAGGGTTCATGAGGCATGAAGAAGGTTTTCACAGTCTCTTTGCCAGTGCCCCATTTAAATTTTTATGTGCATAGGAGGGTATCCTTGAGTTTGGTTGAGCAATGGCCATGCTACTTTAGTGTAATCTTTAATGAACTGGTGGTAGTAGCCATAGAAGCCAAGGAATCTTTGCAGGTCTTTCAAATAGTTCAGCCTAGGCCAGTTGGTTAAAGCTTCTACCTTGCTCAGGTCTGTTTGGATGCTGAGAGGAGACACAATGTGGCCCACATATTTCACATAACTTTGAAAAAACTGACACTAATCTAATAATAATTAATTTGCAGTGTCAGTGGCTCAGTAGATAGCACACTCGCCTCTGAGGCCGGGAGCTCAGAGGGCTGTGGGTTCAGTTCCCACAGCTGACACTTGGGTTAATATCTCAGTACTGACACTGTAGTGCAGCATGAGAGGGGTGCTGCAATTCTGAGGTGCCGTCTTTCAGATGAGATGTTAAACCAAGGTCCCATCTGCCTGGATTGGTGGTAGTTCAGGTGGATGTTAAAGATCCCATGGCACTTATTGAAAAGAGTAGGGGAAATTTTTATTTGAAACACATAGAAGACACATATAGAGAAAAACAAACAGAATTTACAAATCAAATCCAGAAGATGTGATCAAACATTTGGATAACTCATAAGCCCTAAAAAAGTATATCAAACCCTAAACCATAAACCCTAAAACACTACTCTATTTATATTTGATAAAAAAAAGTGAGACCCTTCTACCACATCAAAACCTGATGTGCTGAGAAAATTAAGCATTCTGATTTATAAATGTTCCAAAGCTCATTGCTAATTAGGATACTCAGACAATCATATTACATCCTATTATATTATTATTATTAAACGGGGGCAGTGAGAGGATCTCAGATCTAGAAGTGGGTTGCCATCTGGGGACAAGTGACCATCAAACAGTGTGGTTCATGTTAAACTCAGCTACAGAGTCAAGCCATACATAATTGAGGGTACTGGACTTTAGGAGGGCTGACTTTGGCAAGATGGGAGAGTGCCTCAGAAAAGCACTAGCAAACAGGCTAGAAGGAGGTGTGGAGCAACAATGGGAATCATCAAAACTGCCATCACAGAGGCAACAAGCCTTTCTGTAAACAAATAAACAAATCAAAATGAAAAAAAGCCACTATGGTTCTCAAAAGAGGTGGCTGTGAAAGTCAGGAAGAAAAAGATAGCATTCCGGAAGTATAAGGAAACACAGAAGGAGCAGGACAGAGAGCTGTACCAGTTAAGGCAGAAGGAAGCAGGGAGGGAAGTCAGAATAGCAAAGGCCCAAACTGAGGAAAAGATAGCCAACTCGGTTAAGAAGGGGGATAAAACCTTTTATAGGTATATCAGCAAGCGTAGAAAGACAAAGAGAGGGATAGTGAGGCTGAATAGAATGAACAGTGGGTGGGCAGAGGGGGACAGTGAAAAAGCAGGGATACTGAACGAATATTTCTGCTCAGTATTCACAAAAGAGGAGGGGGAAGTGCCTAATCCAATTAATCAGAAGCACTCTTGATAGGGGGGTTGATCCCAGTCCTTTTACAGAAGAAAGGGTTCTGCAAGAACTCCTAAAACTGAAGGTGGACAAAGCAATGGGTCCTGATGGAATTCACCCCAGAATTCTAAAATAATTAAGAGAGGAACTAGTGAAACCACTGGCTACTCTTTTCAATAAATCATGGGAGGATGGTGTGGTACCCAAGGATTGGAGGAAGGCATATAAGATTCCCCTTCACAAAAGTGGGACCAAGACAGAGGCAGGAAACTACAGACCTGTCAGTCTGACCTCTGTGGTAGGGAAAGTGATGGAGTCACTTCTGAAGAAAAGAATAGTTGAGTACCTAGAGGCCAGTGGAGCACAGGACCCAGGGCAGCATGGGTTCACAGCGGGAAGGTCACGTCAGATGAATCTAATAAATTTCCTTGACTGGGTGAGCAAAGTAGCAGACCAGTGAGGGGCTGTGGACATGGCCTACCTAGACTTTAGCAAGGCATTGGACACAGTCCCACACAAAAGATTAATAGTCAAATTAACCAGCCTGGGAGTGGGTCCCAGGGTGGTAGCCTGCGTAAAACATTGGCTGCACAACTGGACACAGAAGGTAATTGTAAATGGAGTCCACTCTGAAGAAAGAGGGGTTACTAGTGGGGTACCGCAGGGTTCAGTATTGGGTCCAGCCCTTTTTAATGTCTTCATCAGTGACACTGCAGAGGGACTGGAAGGAAAAGTATGCATTTTGCAGATGACAAAAAGATCTGCAACAGGGTTGATACACAAGGAGGCATGGAAAGGATGAAAAGGGACTTGGCAAGGTTGGAGGAATGGTCAGAAGTATGGCAGCTAGGATTCAATGCAAAGAAGTGCAAAATAATGCACCTAGGAAACAAGAACCCAGGAGAAGAATACACAATGGTGGGGAGGTAGTAACAACAACAAAAAAGGAAAGGGACCTGGGGGTAATCATATCAGATGACCTTAAGGTTAGCAAGCAATGTGAGATGGCAGTAGGGAGGGCTGGGGGTATACTGGGATATAGGAGAGGCATCAGCAGCAGAAAACAGGAAGTTGTTATCCCTCTGTACAGACAGTTGGTGAGACCCCATCTGGAGTACTGTGTCCAGTTCTGGAGACCCCATCTCCACAAGCACATAGACAGGATAGAGGTAGTCCAGAGGAGGGCAACTAAAATGGTGCAGGGTCTGCAAGAGAAGCTGTATGAGGAGAGACTAAAGGAGCTTAATATGTATACCCTTGAGGAAAGAAGGGAGAGGGGGGACATGATAGAAACGTTTAAGTACCTCAGTGGAATCAACAAAGTCCAAGAGGGTAGTATCTTTCAGAAAAAGTGACTTGCAAGAATAAGGGGACACAATTTAAAGATAGAAGGAGGGCAGTTCAGGGGCAATGTGAGGAAGTATTATTTCACAGAGAGGGTAGTGGATGCATGGAACAGCCTTCCTGAGGAGGTTGTGGGGTCTACAACTGTGGGAGAATTCAAGAATGTATGGGACAGACATAAGGCAATTATTGTGGGGGGTAGGAAGAAATAGGCTGTTGGTTAACTAGGATCTGCGGCCTATCCTGTAGGTAGGGAAATGGGCAGACTAGATGGGCCAAGTGGTCCTTATCTGCCATCACAGTCTATGTTTCTATGTTTTGATGGCCTGTGAGATTTCATCTGTAGTAATAGGGGTTTGTAATTTTTCAATTTCTTCTGGTAAATCTGGAAAAAGTACTGAATGCAAAAACTGAGTTATATGGGTAGATGGAATATGCACCTTTGGATGGAAAGAGCCATAATGCCTCTGAATTTCAGTTTCAAATCTGATAAAGAAGAAACTGACCTACCATCTGGGGTATTCAAAGTTTCCATTAAGATTGTAGTTTTAACAGATTTACAAGCCTCGTAGGGGTCACCTATGGGGGAGGTTTTTGTATTATGACATAACATTGACTGAATTGATTTTGCTCTGGCAGTTTCAAACACCTTCGTAGCATTTTTTATAGTAGTAATCTGAGGTGTATAATCATACTTAGAAAGATTTGCCAGAGAGATTAGTTTATATAACTGTTACCTGAGAGATAAATAATGTAAAAAATCCATATTTCCCTTCTTTTTTCCATATTTGGAAAACCAGTACTTAATGTCCATTTTAGTGTCCATCCACCATTCACCTTTATCATCATATAGAAATTCAACAGATAATCTAGCCTGTAGTAAGGCTGTGATCTCCTGAATAACCCATTTGTCCTGTAAAACAGAAACATTAAGCTTCCATCTTCCATGCAAAGTTGTCCTGGGAATAAAATGATGCACTAAAAAGTAACAATACATGGTCTGAGAAGGTGACAGGAATAATGGATAATGAACCCTTGGGAACATTTGTGGAAATGAAAATATAATCAATAGTAGATACATAAGTGTTACGCTTATATGTAAATTTAGGACCATTAATATGTAGTTGATGGCAATTATATAACCCAGCTGTGGAAACCATATGGTACAGGGCGTTGGAATCACAATATATATATATTTTTTTTGTCACCTTTTTTCCACTTATCCAAGGTGGGTAGGGTACAATTAAAATCTCCACATAGAAATATTTTATAATGTGTGACCAAAAAAGGCTGAATTGAATTCATAAGGAACACCTTTTCAGCTTTAATCTGAGAAGCATAGACTGAAATAAACCGACAGTCCATGTTGTTCCAGAGACCATCGAGAACCAAAATCCTTCCAGGTATTAGGTCATATAATGTATGTAAAGTAAAATTAAAGGAATGAAAAAGAAAACCCACCCCATCAGCAGAGTCGTGACCGAAGGACCAATAAGATGGACCCCAGACCCATTCTTGCTGAAAAAGGTGTACCCATTCTTCTGTATAAATCCAGGTCTCCTGTATTGAACATACATCAATAGTTTTATCATGTAAAAATTGAAAAACAATATTCCTTTTTTCATAATTTACAAACTGTGTACATTTAATGAGCCAACTAAACCTCCAGCCATTCAAAGTTTACCCAGGTATACCTATTACTAAGTTTTCTTCCTTTTTTTTCTTCTTTTTCCCCTTATAATCACCCTCTGTAATTTTTTGCAGCCCCTGATCAGTCATAGATTTCTGGGAGTCTGAATCCCCCATCTCCATTTCGGAATCACCACAAGGGGTGAACAAAGCGGCATAAGAATTCTTAGATTCTATCAGGGTGGGAGGGTCTGAGGAGAGTGATTTAGAAAATCTAGAAGATCTTCTGCAAGGTAAGGGATCGGGCAAGGGCAGACTATCATCCTCCTTCCGAGAAGAAGACATGTCTGTATAACAAACTGGGGTCAGCATGTCAGATTCCAGAAATACCGGAACAGGGTTCTGGGGAACCTCCTCCTGTAAGTCTGGAATAGCAGGTTTGCAAACAGGAGTATTAGGATCTACAGATGGAGTGGAACAGGAAGAAGTGAGTGGAGAAGGTAAAGGTTTCAAAGGAGGAGGGGTGGAGGAGGAGGGCCGGGGACTGGGCGGAGAAGGAGGTGCAGAAAGAGTTTGAGGAACTTTCTGTGGGTCCTTATGGGTGGACATAGCAGGTTCAGCCAGGTCTTGTGCCTGCTGAATAAGCAAATCAGAGCTTATACAACTAGCCTTATTGCGTGCTGCCCAAGGGCATTCACCAAAATTGTGACCATATTCTTCACAAAGGTCACAGCGAGTATGGTTTGGACATTGTATTGCGCTGTGACCAATTTCACCGCAGTTGTTACAATGGGGTTTATCACAGGTGCTGGAGAGATGTGCGCAAGATCCACATCTATAGCAGGCCCGAGGCTGTCCTGCATAAAAACACACACCCAGATCCCGCCCTAGAAGGAAGGAATTAGGTATATGCTCTATACCTGCCTCTCCCTGTCATAATTTGACCTTATACTTCCACCCACCTGTCCAGAAAAGCTCGCTATCAAGGATAGTCTCAGGTGCCCCAAGAACCTCACATTTTTGAGATAACCAGTATGAGATACAGTATCTTCAACATGGACCCCTTCATTACAAAACATAATGGTAACATATTTAATCAGGGGTTTCGTTAGTGGGACAACTACAAAAGGGGTCCATGTTGGAGATGTCTTTACTTGCCCATACCTCTCCCAAAACAGTTCTAACGCATAGGAGGTTCTAAAACTGACATCATAATTATCTTCCCAAGAGATATTAATAAAGGCATAGACTTCCTTAGGAGAAAAATGTAGAGAGTCTTTCAATAAAATGTTCCCAACATGGTATCTATCTGGCCTGTCTGCCAGCCCCCCCCCCCATATCGTATCCTGACAGCATTCCTCTGAGGAGCAGCCACTTGTTTAGAGCTGGAAAATAATTCAGATAATAGGGGCTTGAGGTCCTGGATAGGAGCTGATACTGAGGAGGGGGGGAAGACCTTTGTCTATATAGGACCAGATGGTAAAGGTGGAAAAGAATCAGGATCTGGAGGGCTTATAAAAGTTGAAACCTGATGAGATACATCCAAGTCTTGAGGGATGGAACAGACCGGAGGAACAGTTGTCAATCTGGGGGAAGCCCCAGGCTTCCATTCTGCTGTAGACGGTGAAAAGGAAATGTCCCATGAAGGGTCTGGAGTCCAAGTTCCTGTCTTTGTTCTAGCCCAACCTGCCCCTGCATGTACCTTTTGGGGTGACCAATTATCATTATGTTGAAGAACTGTAGATAAATGAAGCCCAGAATCAGTGTTAATGGTAATTTTTCCACAGGGATTGTCAACCTGGGTTTGCTTAATAATACCATTTTGTCTGTTCAAATTGACCTTTTGCTTTATGGAAGCTGCCTGTTGTTTCATTTTCGGCAGAGATTTTGAAGGAAAGAAAAAATCTGTGGCCCTTTTCTGAGAGGTAGGCTGGGTCTGGTACTGAATATTCTCCCCTTGATCCACCGCCAAAGGCTTCTTAAACACAAATCCTGCCATTTTAGACAGAATCACACGTGAGGTATTTTTTAAATCAGTTTCAAGCAGGGGGCGTACAGTATTGCTCAAACAAACCTTGGAGTCACAGAAAGGCTTTCTGCGGTTGCTACAGTCAGGCTGACATTCGCTACTTCAGTTGTGCAAGCCGTGACTAACTGAGCATTTTGTTTAACCACAGGCAGCTGTGCCGGTGAAGACTGCGGCTCTGAACAAACCGGGAGCTGTAAAATTTTCAGCGAGTGAGACTTGGCTTCATATTTTTCTTTTCCCTCATTAGGAAGAGTCAACTCATTGTCCTTAGGCTCTAGGCACTTACCAGACATGGTATTTTCACTGCCAGTCTTAAAAAACAACAGGTTTGCATTGAAAGGTAATGACTCACCCGATTCCTCCAGCCTGGTTTCTTTGACAGCTGAGTTTTGTAGGGGTTTGACAGGCATTGTGGCAAATTGTTGCACCAGACATTTCTTTTCCAGTAAATGTCGTTCCTTTTCAGAACAGATGAGTTTTAAGAGCTCTTGCTGCTGTATGTCTAAGTTAGTTTCCAGAGATAAATCAGTAGATAAAACGGATGCCATACGCAAATCCTCTGTTGAAACATAGACATCCGTGATGTCTTCTTCAGAATCATGTAAACTCGCTTTAAAACTTCCATCTTCAGCCTCTACCAAACACAGATCAGGAGATGAGGCCTGCTCTACTGTCTGCAGCACTTCCACACCAGGATCCATGAGAGCCGCCGTCTTGGTCCCACAGGAAAATGGGTCCCCCCTGCTCACAGGAAGCAGAGTAGGGGAATTTCCCCGGGGTCCTGACCTAATTTCCCTCATGCACTAAAAATACCACCAACAGTTTAATCTGGTTCAAGGTCAGTTGGTATTCATCTGTATCCCCCTCCCCCGGGTCGTGCCTGAAAATCGGCAGGATTTGTCTAGTGCACTTACCCGGTCAACAAAAACTAAATAAATAAATAAATAAATAAAATAATTTAAGGTTGAACTCCTCTAGTCGGTCTGGGACTTTAAACAAGCGTGCTTCATGTTCTTCAAGAGTCTTCCCAAACACAATCACATTGTCCAGGTAGACGAGACATTCAAGAAGGTTCTTATCACCCACTGCACATTTCATAAGCCTCTGAAAAGTGGGGGGCACACCCGAGATTCCGTGGGGCATTCAGAGGAAATCGTAAAAGCCTAAAGGACAAATAAATACAGTTTTCTCCCTATCGTCAAGGGCCATTGGGATCTGATAATATCCACCGTGCAGATTAAGGACAGAAAACCACTTGCTCCCATTCAAATAGTCCAATGCATCCTGGATACGCTCGGGCACAGTGCATTTATTTAGTGTTCTGTAACCAACACACATTCTCACAGAGCAGTTTTTCTTGCAAACTCCAACAACTGGAGAGATGTATGGACTGCAAGACTCCTGGATTATGCCAGCAGCAAGCATTTCTTGTAGGTGATGCCTCATATCATCTATGTCAGCTGGAGCTAATCTTCTAGATCTTTCTCAAAAGGGTCTGTCAACATGCAGACGAATATGGTGTTCAGCACCAATAACGCAGCCAACATCCCATTCCATGAGGGAGAATACCTTGTTCCTCTGGGCCAACTTGTGGTTGATTCAAACTTTTTAACACTCTGGAATGGGTGACTCTTCAAAGTTAAACATGTCTGGTGACACTTTACATTCTTGAACATTCTTTGTCTTGCTGGGTAACACAGTGGTGCCTGTGCAGTAGACCTTAGCTAAGGTTCACCCTTGAGGAACTTGAATATCCCTGTCACTAACATTCTGAACTTGTACAACCACTCATCAAGTACACTTGGTTTGACCAATAGTCCATCGGGCAGCTTTCCATCTTCCGAAGCATCTAGCATCAGTATCTGGTTGGTGACATCCTTTTTCAAATGAACCTCACCACTGATGCTGCATTCAGCATTTGGGAGCAGCAAAATAGTAGAAGGGTAATTTTTCCATACAATACCCACAGGGTCATCTTTGTCTCATTCTCTAGGGTGCAATTGCAATTCACTAGCCTTCTTCACCATCTCATGGATATGTAGGGCTTGACCAGTTCTTCTCTGTTGCCCCTCTTGATACATTTGAGCAAGACGACCTAACATGTGGACATTTGTGCCTATTAGTATGGGTATGCCATCATATAAACCAGATGGAGGGCAGACCAAAGCTAGTGATTCTGCTGGATCTCCTATACCAGCTACAGATGACTGGAATGAAGGCCAAACTTTGAGATAACCCAAATAGAGATAAGACTTTTCACTCAGGCCCCAAGCATTCAGTCCATCAAGGGGTAGCAGTGGATGGTTAGACAAATGCTGGTCATACCAGTCCTTAAAGATTATAGTTGCTTGAGACTCTCTATTGAGCACAGCCCTGGCAGGGATCCCTTTGAAATGTACAGTGGTCTCCATGAAGGGGCCTACCAACTCTGCCCAGTCAGGAGTAGAATTTTCAGAAGACTGCACAGTAGATTTGGCTACATACGGCTTGGAGGGTTA
The DNA here is from genome assembly GCA_016271365.2 of Neoceratodus forsteri. Taxonomy (NCBI): domain Eukaryota; kingdom Metazoa; phylum Chordata; order Ceratodontiformes; family Ceratodontidae; genus Neoceratodus; species Neoceratodus forsteri. The sequence goes on along the minus strand of CM057449.1, from coordinate 1,494,830,125 downwards.
TTTTAGATTGCTTTGCCTGACCTGATTAAACAACTTAACGATTACCTTTCATAAATATTCAGAAAATTGACACACCCCTTTTGTGTGTGGCCATCTTCACCACAGTGGTAGCAAAAGACAGTAGATAGTGGATTTTGGGTTTGAGCAGGCTCCTTGGCTGGCTTACTACTATTGTATGGACAAGATTTAGGTTAATCTTTGGGCTTGTAAGCACCTTCAGTCTCATTAGGCCTTCTACATGGTGAACTTGGGTGAGATGACTTAGCAAAGTCAGTCACTTAAGCTCTTAACTCTCAGTTCTTTCAATATGTCACCATTGTTTTCTCCACTGGAAACTTGAGCACTTGCACCTTTCACTATTGTCTGAGGTTCACTAGCTTCCTCAGCTGCATTCATTTGAGCTGTCTGTCCATTTACCATCTCTACAGTGCTTGGGTACTGGCTTTCACTTCCCTCAATTCTTTTAACAAGTCTTTAAGCTGCAATTAATCAATTACAGTTTCTTTTTCACTGGGTTTTTCAGGTGCTGGAGTTACTCTGGCAGTGCCTGCATAGAGATCTCAAACTTCCTCCTCATTCTTTGCCTCTTGAATCTCTTTCATAAGCCAGCAATAAGCTGGGGGTCATCCCTTCTATCTTGAAACTTTAACTTTACCATTAACACATGGGAATATCTGGCAGACTTCAATATATGATCCAACCTCACTCAGTTTAGATCACTGGTCAGCACCCCACCTTTTCTATGAGTCCTCTGTAATGCCCTTTCTAGATTTGTTACAAAAACAGACAATGGCTCAACTTGTCATCGTTTGGTGGACTTGAATTTCCACATTAGATCTTCCCCAGATTCAGTACTGCCGAAAACACCTGTCAAAGTGGACAAATGTTCTTGTTCAGAAGTACCAGGGTTAGTGGACCTTAGAAACTGAATTGCTTCTACTGCAGGGTCATTTAAACTTTCCATGAGCCTCTTCCTTTTTCCTCCTTCAGCACATTGCCACTATTGGACAAAGGGTGAAGCATAGTCCAGCCATGTCTCGAGATCATCCTCCCCATGAGGTGTAAAGAAAGTGACAGAAAATACCCACAGCCTGTGGTAGGAATCAAGATTAACTGAGGGCATAGGCACTGGGGTTGGGCAGGTGCAGGCTCAGGGGCAGGGGCTGGAACTGAGGTAGGTACAGGTACTGAGGGAGAATACATTCAGGGCACTCTAATACTCTTTTTAAGCCCTCAAACATTTGTTCCTCAGCTAGAAATAACTTTCCCAGTTTTTCTTTTAACCTTTCTGTTCTAGGGAACCCCCCAGAGGTGGATGAGGTACTATACATAGTGACTACTTTCCAAGCCCCTGAGGTCTCATTGGGAAGAATGGCACCGGGCACCCTTTCATTATCTATAGGGTTGCTACACTCAGTGAGTGCCATCAGAGTCTGGGCAAGCAAATCACCAATTCATCACTTCACAGTGCCTCGGCCAGAGCACTTAACTTTACCCAACGCTCCCTCAATGGTACTCTTATCTGTTCTCAGGGGTATGTCCAAATGTAGCACAGCTTGGTGGAGGTCTATCTCCTCTACCTCACACCAGCCCATTAAATGATTCAAACCATTTTACTAGCAGAAAATTAAAACCCCCAACTAGTAAGTTTATCCTTCTTCATACCAGACTCCATGTGTGATCCAACTGGTATTATTGAGTTTGACCAATACGGGTGCTGATCCCAGCAGTGCATCCAAGAATGTAACCTGGGCACCACCTCCCAATGGGCTGCTACCCCTGTCTGCTTTCTTAACTGCAAGTTTAGGGGCCTGGGTTCAGGGATGATCCTAACCATTCTGGGTCCCTGTGCAGCCCCCTGCCGGGCCCTACCACTCCATTCCCTGTGCCCCTCCCCCACAACCAACATTTGCGCCTAACTAACCTTCCTGTCCTGTGTTAATAAAGCAGTACCAGCTCTTCTAGTTTAACCAGCATCTTTTAACTAGTGTCATTACATAGAAACATAGAAACATAGACTTTGACGGCAGATAAGGACCGCTAGGCCCATCTAGTCTGCCCATTTCCCTACCTACAGGATAGGCCGCAGATCCTAGTTAACCAACAGCTTATATCTTCCTGCCCCCCACAAGAATTGCCTACACTGAATTAATTAACTTCACCACTAGAAATGAATCTGACTGAGCCTGGAGCCAGAACTTAAGTAAGTATGGTGCTACCACCGTATTCATTTCTGTAAGGACAAGGACATCATCTTTGGACACTCACGCTTCAAATACTGTGATCTGCAAACAAATTAAACAACTTAACTTTTCTAGAGGTGTGAGTGAGAGAGAATAGAGAAGATTATCATGGGACACCAGTAAGGTTGCCAGCTGTTAAGTTTTTTTTATCTGGTGATCAGGTTTTCAGAGTCCCTATCAGGAAATCCAGTTTTGCTCTCTGCTGGTCAGGTTTTTGAGCCATTTTGAGTGCTCATATACTTTTGAAACAGATTTTGTCATATCATTCATCATTGTTTCAGCTACATGTCCAGGCTACAAACAAGTTATCTTGTCAATATAGCCCTTTGTTTGTGAAAGCAGTCAACCTGGGAGGTGTAAAGTATGGCCATTAACACCATTAGAATTTACTTAATCTAATTTTCTCCACTGCAGCAAATCTGCCTCCACCTTTTTGTAACAGTAACAGAGCCAATTGTCTTTCACTTTCATCTGGTAAACATTTTCATCTCTAACAAAATTTAGGCATTTTTTAAATGTTTTTAAATTATTCTTTTCCTAAAGAAAAAAGTATGGGCCCACAAGGTGCAGGGGCACAGTTTGCACCTAGCTAAGGCCGGCCCTGCCTGGGTTCTAATAAAAATGCTATTGACATGGTGCCTCCACCCAGAGATAGTTTAACAAGGGTTTGATGTTATGCCAGCACAACCCTCTGTGAAGTTGTACTTACCCACAGCCCCGATCAGTGGACCTACACATGAAGTTGTACCAAACACTTTACTTGACATTCAAAGAAACAATTATTGGTGAGTGCTAATAATACACTCATGGTTACCACTCTTACTAACAGGGTCTACGCTTCTTGGATGCCCAATGCACCTGAAAAGGAAGCTTGACACTAACAGCAATGCACTTTTAAACCTTTCCCAATCCCCACCACTCAGTAATAATATGCTCAGGAAGCAATTTAACATTCAAACAATAAACTGATTTATTGGGGGATGGTAACAAGGGATGGGCAGATGAATCAATGGTTACTGCAAGAACATAATCTGCTTGTATGGCAGATATGACAATTACCAACATACATCCCTAAATTAATATCAGCTAGTTTAATCTGGGTACCCAGGTTTGAAGTTGTTGCAGGCCTGAGCATTGCTGCGGGGTGGCAGGTGTTGCAGCTGGTTGGGACCCTTAAATAAAATATTGGTTAGTGATACTTTTACTTTAATCTGTAGCCACATTCACCAGTGCTTTAAACCCAAAAGAAATTGTAATCCTATGGCCTGATGGGCTGTAAATACAGTCAAACCACAACGTGAACTTTGAGAGCAAATCAGATGACCAGAAGCACTTTAGTCTTGGTTGCATGGTTAAGACCCTGAGGTTACTCATGGTACCAGGACCAGTAGAGATAACAACTGCACACAAGCTGTATTCTTTATCACCAAGGATGAATATGGGGACCAGGGCCTACACAACTCACCTACACTTCATGGTCTTTCTCTTCAAGGTGGCTGCAATCTGCGATTCTTCTCTCTGCAGGGTCTGACTCCCCAATCTGATATTTTTGGTATTCAGACAGGCCGTCTTTGGATCTGCAGGAGCAGTCTTGTGGGCATCTCATGGCACAGGCCCGGCACATACAGCTTAGTGTCTGGCATAGTCTATACAGCACACTCAGCTTACCCACTTCTAGATTAACAGTTTGGTTATTGTTAGCTGGACATAAATCAGGCAGGTGTCCCCCTTTTCTCACAAACATAATAGAAGACTCTCACAAAAGGCACAGGCTCCACTTTCCACTGGAGTCCCTTACACAATTCTCACAATAGTTCCCCAGTCTCTGGGATAGTTCATCCAGGATTCACTTGTTCAATGAACTGCTCTCTCACCCCAACTCAGGGCTCATGAATATGCTTTTCTGCTTTTAGGCAATCTGACCCGGTCATGCAGGGAGGCAAAACTGACCTTTCCCCATGCTTTTCGGCTAAGCTACATAGGCTACCGCCTTCTCAAGAGCTCGATCTGATCTCAGAGTCTCCTCACTGCTTGGAAGCTTGAGCTGTACTCTCTTTAAAACAGTCCACACAACTCAAGACTGGGATCTCTGTATTTTGGTTGGCTGCCCAAACTGTCAGTCATAGTCCGGGAGCTCCGACTGGTTAAATTTGTCGACAAGAGAAAGACTCACAGTTTCTCCTGAAAATATCTGTAGCAAGGACCCATTAGGATCCCTGAAGTTCTGTTTGGTCCAAATCAAAGTCCGGGACCAAACATGGTGGCCCCCTTGCTGACAAAGTAAACAGTCCACATTTACAGTTCATTTTAAATATAGCAATTTGGATTTAGTAGTTAATAATCATATCATTCAAAAGGTAACACTTGCACAAGTAATAGAATGTATAATGAAACTTCTCAGGGTACTGTCCGGCTGGTCGCAGGCTTTGATTTTCCCAGACCTAGCATAGGCTATTCGCTGCAGTGGCAGGGCTGAGCCTCTTAAAGCAGTAACACGGTGGCATCCATTTGCACACTCACGCAGGAATCAGGATTACAGCAATACTTTACATTAAACCATATTTACAGTGCTGGACTTGCCAGGCTCTTAACAGCAGAGCACCAGCGGGGATACTTATTTGGGCAAAAGAACACTGCAGGGTCCAGGGAGTTAATCAAGGTAAGTCCACCATTTAGGGGGAAGGGGGTTACATATTTACCAGTCTTTTTTGTGTAACAGTGTTGAAAGCCTTGCTGAAATCAAGGTAGGTGACATCTACCACTCCTCCAATCCACCTCCTTCATCACCCAATCAAAAAAATCTATCAGATTTGATTGGCATGACCTCCCCTAACACATCTTTATATATTCTTCTGCAATACCGTAGAAGTCTCAGTGACAGAGACCCCAACTCTCGTTATCTTTTAGGCATCTTACAGCAGCCAAAAAAGCCATTACAATGTGCTGTCTCTCTCCTATTACTCCAGATGTGACTTCCTGATATCTTCACGTTCTACATTACATAACCTCCCTAACGAGTGGGGCCTATGTCCCGGACGTTTACCTCACACTCATTACATACTGTCTTACTTTTTTCCAAAATGGTTCGGGCACCCATGTGATTGGTCTGTGATATGTATTGTGTCCCTGATGATGTTCTGATGGACGAAAGAGATCAGAGTTTGGCATTTACCTTGTCAGCATCTCTGAGAAGGGCAACCACACATATGGGCGTATAGTGTGTTTTTTTCTAATAAATATTAGGCTGTTTCACTAATAGTTATTTTTTGTTACCCCCTTCTTTGTTACTGGCAGTGGTGGTGCTCTTTTTTTGAAGGCAGCATACTGGGTAGTGGAACGTTTTTTCCTGTTTGTGCTCCCCATATGATTGCCCAACTCTGTCAGGCCTTGCAGGTTACCACTGGTTACAGTTCCATGGCTGTTGCTGATAAATGGGCAGAGGAACTAGAAATACCTATAGACTAGGGAATATGGATGAAAACCTGTTGGGTCTCAACTAAATTCACTAGTTTCCATCAATGGAGGGAGTGTGCCTAGAAGCAACTCACCAGATTTTTCCACACCCCTGTAATTAAGGCTCACTATCTTCCCATGCAGGACCCATAGCTGCTGGAGGGGATGTGGTGAGGCTAGAACCACACACACACATCATCATGTGATCCTGCACTTGGGAATAGCCCTTCCTCCACTCACTTTGAAGCACAGCTCCAAGAGTGGTTCGGCAGGTCGATTTCCTTAACACCTTTTTCACATATTCTTCTATAATACCCTAGAAGTCTCAGAGACTCCAACTCTTGTTACCTTTTAGGCATCTTACAGCAGCCAAAAAATGCATTGCAAAGTGTTGTTTCTCTCCTATTTCTCTCCAATTACTCCAGATGTGACTATCTGAAATTATATGTCAAATCAAATATATAGCATCTCATGGAGAAGCTGACTCACTCTCTCAATGACAGAATGGAGATTTGTACTTCTCTGTGAAATAGTTGGCTGGTTTACGCCATGAGCGAAGACTCACCCTGATCTCCTGATTACTTTATCTAGAATCCATTGACACTGCCATTTCCTTCTCAGACAGGGAAAGTACAATTATAATAGTATACACTACAGTCTCGGGGGTCATACCACAGTTACTCCTGTGGTGCCCTTCCGTTGCTTCCTGGTGGGGGCTGCTTCTCCTGCCCAGCCATACACATGGGTTAATTGGCATATGTGCTTGATGAGACACAGGGCAGAAGCATTTCTGCAACATAATGGTGAGGCATAAGTGAAGTCCATATATTGCCACCTCATGCTATTCCTAAGGGCTATATAGGACTAACAACTGAATGTAGTTCACCCTGCAATGTGAAAATATATGAACAAAAATTACCCATTCTGAAAGTAGTGTATTCTTTATTGATGTTGTATGGTACTGTCATGACCTTGAAATATTAATAAATATTAATTTAAAGAAAGAATACAAGATTTTGTATTTCAGTCAAGACATCTAGTGACAACAGTGCTCAAACTAAAATTCCATTTTGCTAATCTGAAAAAGAAAAACACAATCCTAATTCCCTCAAAAGTATTCTAGTCAATAAAGATAACTTTTCAGCATCCCACACTGCATTTTCAAACTCAAACAAGATAATAATATATGAAAAGTTATTCAATTTTGTTTGGGGCATTTTGTGCACTTTATTTTTACAGTACAATATAGAAAACTGTGCTTTTAGATTCTGAATAGATTGTACTGGTATTAATAACTTAAGCAGGTAAAATTAACCAGTTCTGTTATATGTGGTATTCTCAGAAATCATTTGGTCTATTTACTGGAATCAAAATATGTATTGTATTATAAAGAAGCCATGATTGTCTGTTTCTCTTAGGGTAATACATTTTCACAGTTAAGTGATCAAGTATTGAATTAGTTGAGGACTGAAAAAGACAGCCTGAGGCTAAAGGGTAACTCTACTTTGAATGCTGTTTTAAATGAGTGTGGAAATAGGTGAATCAACTTGAAGATTCGCTTCGCTAAGTATCTAAATTTACTCTATGTCTGGATGATAAATTGTATGGCTTTAATGCGTTGACACAAGTGACTTTAAAACCTTTGCGAAGTAGCAATAAAACATTAAAATGTTATTGCACAAGGTAACCTTTCAAGTGAAACTAGGTTCTTACTTTACTTTGAAGTTATATGCCTGTCCTTTCAGGAAATATTCACTAAAATTAACAATAACAGTCACAATACAATAGAAATCCTTTTTTTAATTTTAATGAATCATTACAAAGTAATAATACCATGCAAAGTAATAATACCATATAACTTCTTCAGTGTCATACTAATGAAATGGAATAAGATCCATTACTAAAAGAAATATTTTGTGAATAATATCCCTCTAGGTAGTTAGCATGTCATGAACTATCCATTACAGAACAGACTCTAACCAATGATACGTTTAACATGGCTTCCAGTCTTCATATATGTTAGACCCTCCCAGCTTTTATGGGGGAAGTAGCACTGCTACCCATCACAGAACCAATAAAGCTGGCCAACACGTACATGCCCCATCGCCAAGTGAAGGGAAGCCTCCTCTGTTGATGCCACTACTATGTAAAAGTGTTGGTTAAGACTGGCCTTTTGGGGAGGAGCTGTGGAGTTTTATTAAAGAGCTAGTGTGCTGCCTAAAATTGCTAGTTTTTAAAAGCAGTCACTTATTTTCTTTCCTATCTGAGACACTTTTTCTTTGTCCTTTGGGTAATTAGAAGATTGTTTACCTGATGTTAGTAGGTGTGCTCTCTGGATCAGCACTGGCAGATGACATATCTAGTTATGTCACCCCCACTACATCATCAGTATTGTGACCACAGTGATTGTGACATCACAGGTACTCAGAGAGAGCTATTCAGTGGCTGCCAAGTATGTTATCTGTGATGTCATAGTCAGTGAGATCACAGTGCTGCTGATGTAGCGGGGGAAAAAGAAATAGATATGTCTGCTGTCAGGCAGAGTGCTATTCCACACATCCAGCATAATACTGTCACATAGAAAACTTTCTAATGATCAAACAGAACAAGAAAAATACTTTAGAAATAAAAAGTTACAACTGACTACTTCTTAAAATTTGCAACATTTTCCTGTCTGCTATACTTGTTTGCACTAGCTCTTTACTGTACATTTTTTAACAATCCCAACCCTAGAATATATTATATAAAATTAACAATAAAGGGCTCACATTTGTTTTGTCATAGCTGTAGCATTTAAATTCATATGAGTAATTGGATTCTATGAGATTTGAGCAAAGGTTGAATAGAAGGTAAGGTATAATTGGCATGACACTTGTACAGGTACATCAGGCTGTAAACCATTTCCAGACAAGTACAATATAAGTGGTACAGCACAATGAGGAGTCAATACGAGTGGTTGGTAGTGATGTGCAAAGTCTGGAAAACTTCCTTTTGCCTGAACATCACAAAATGTCCAGGCTTCTCAAAACACTTTGGCCCAGATATTCAAAAGGGTTGCACCATGTGCAATAAGGTTGCTTCAGTGCAAGTCCGAAAATGTGCCATTCTGCGATATTCAGCGGGAGGCAGATGCGCCCCCAAATCACGCTGAGCAATAGCGCAATGATAATGAATGTGTGCACAACTGAAGGGGGAGGAACCATGCATAGATGGTGAAGTGCGATATTCAACAACATGCGCCATGTGCAATAGGGGAGCAAGTGGAAGTTGCGCGATAGCGGAAATGAGCCAAAATAAAAAGGAACAAGGGAAAAGTGTAAGAACGCTACAGGGAAGGCACATGAGGCTGAACACTAGCCACACAAACAGGGCAGGAGGGACACACAGGAAAGGCCAGGGAAAGGGCACCCTGAACACAGAGGCACAGGGAAGGTGTGGGGAGCCACAGCCAGTGCAGAAGGGGGAAGTTCCACACAGCACAGAGGCCACCACAGGAAGGTGTTCCTGGTGCAGGAAGCAGCAAGGACAGCGGGGAACACAGAAACAGCTGTCGGGGGGTGAACAAGCCAAGGACATGGCCAGTGCCACCATCCAGATGGAGGTAGTAATGGGGGGGGGAGAAGGCAGGCAGCAGGGGGGTGCAGCAGTGGAAGGGCCCGTCAGCGGTATGCCCCCAACAGGCAGTACTGAGCCTGCACCAGCTTCGAGCTGTACAGCAATACTGAGATTGTGGGCCAGTACTGCCTGAATCAGGCAATTCTGAGGCGGCTCTGTGAGCTGTGCAGTGATGTGATGCAGGCACCCACACGATAGAGCCATGCTCTGTCAATGGAGACTAAAGTGACAGCTTGCATGTGCTTGCTCACCACGGGTACCTTCCAGAGACCAACAGGGGACACCAAAGGCATAACTCAGTCGACTGCGTCATGCCACCTCACCCAATTCCTCAGTGCACTGCTGCCACATGCTGCAGAGTACATCCATTTCCCCAGCACACTGGCAGAGTGCACAGCTAACATACAGGAGTTTCACAGGGTAGCACATATGCCTGGCATGCTAGGAGCAATAGACTGCACTCATGTGGCCATCCGTACACCACCTGGCCCCAAGGGGGCCGCATATATCAATCGGAAGGGCTATACTATCATTAACTGCCAGGTGGTGTGTGATGCCGGGGGCACATAATCAATGTCTGTGCCATGCACCCTGGGGGAGCACATGATACCTTCATCTGGCACCAGTCGGCATTGTGCCACAGATTCAAGAGTGGGGACATCCCCACTGGCCACTTAGTGTGTGAGTATACAAACCACACAGACAAACATAGAGCTTGGGAGGGGCATGGTCTGAGGTGACATGGGTAGTGGCCTACATGGCCCGAGGCAGGGCAATGCTGATCACCAAACTAACCTCCACCCTCTACACACAGGTGACAGCGGATACCCACTCTGTCCCTGGCTGCTCACACCATACCGGTGGCCCGCAACCCAATTGCAGCAATGCTACAATGAGGCACATGCCACCACATGCAATGTCATCGAGTGGGTGTTTGGGATGCTGAAGGCATGTTTTCCTTACCTGGACACCTCCGGCGGTGCCCTACAGTATAGCCCCTCAAAGGCCTGTGGGATATTCCTGGCCTGTTGCATCCTGCACAACATGGTCAATGACTGTGGAATAGCCGTACAGGTCAAAGAGGGGGACAGCGATGGGGATGATGAGGATGCTGGTGATGATGGTGATGGGCAGCCTCCTCTTGGGCGACGGGACCCCCGACTGCTCCAGCTGGCACAGCTGCACTGGGACACCATCACAGAGGAGCACTTCAGCCAACCCAGGTAAGTCTTGGGGCCATGTGCAACCACCGATGGCAAAGGCAGAACCCACAAACACACATGGACACACACCGGGGTACATGTCGTCAAGGGAAGTGGCCGGGCATGGACCCGCACACACCACCAGGGATGGGCGAGGTCTAACATGGCATGCGGTCATACACACACACACACACACACACACACACACACATACACACACACACATCTCACCAGACATGCACAAAGGGTAGGAGGCATGCCAACCCAGACTGCCACCCTAGCCACACACATGTCCACAGACCACCACATCCACTGCCTGTCATTGTGCATCTGTCAGACACTGGGCACCATTGCAAGGTGGCATACAGTGCAACGCAGGCATCATCGTGCACACGCAACTGTGGACAGCAGCCGGGAGGGTGTGCAGATGGACTGTGTGTGTGTGTGTGTGTGCAGGGTTGGGTAGCCACCCATGCATTGCACGCTGAATGACACAATGCACACAGGGCAGCATCAGACAGTAGCCATGCTGGGAGACAGGTTAGTCACGTGCCACAGTGCCACAGCAGCCACAGATGCATGGGTGGCCCTGCTGAGACCCGCCAGCAGTGACAGGCTGACCACTGGCCTCATGGGTTGGCACCGACGGTCCCCCAGGGGTTCTACTGCGTGGACGCTACTGTGCTCGTGCAGGGGTCTGCAGCACACAGAACATGCCTGTGCCAGGTGTGCTTGGGATGCCCACAACTGAACCCGGTGTCGACAAGGATGGTGTCGCACGACGCCAGGAACAGGGTGTGGACATTGCACTGCGTGGTGTCTGCGATGCATGGGCAAATAACTGTGTGCCCATTATGGCCATGACAGCTGTAAATGTCTGTGTCTGCCTGTCAATGGCAGCAGTCACATCCTCCCACAACCGGTCCATCCCTGCCAGGAGCAGAGCGGTATCTCCACTGCAGTGCTCCTCTACCTGGTGCAGAGCCACACTCACTGCATCTACTGCTGTCACAAGCAGCATCTGCTGATTGACTGATGCTTGCAGTATGCATGTGTGCTCATCTAAGAGGTCATCTGCCTGATCGGCATGCTGTCCCTCAGGGTGTTCGCGGCCCTGATGCTCATCACCCCTTGAGGGTGGGTGCTGAACACCAGGGTCAGGCTTGGGCATGTCCACAGGTGGTGTACTGACACCGCTCCCTGACACTGTATCCCCATGGCCATTGGCCGACTGCTGATGCTGCCCCTCTGGCTGCCACTCCCCAGGGCTCAATGGTGCTGCTGCAGTGGCCACAGCAGTCCCACTGTCCTGAACACACACCAGTGCTGCCCCACTGCTGCAAACAGGCACAGGCTGGGACTGTGATGACACGCAGGCCTCCACGGTGGCACCACCCACAGCCATGGCCGAGATGTCACCTGCTGTGTGGCCATCCTGTGGCACACATGTGTCACTGCCCATGACGTTAGCTCCATCATCATTGGTGACGGATCTGTCACCAGCCCGAGTCTCAGCATGCTGGCATCCATGGACGCTGGCACGCTGGGACACGGGCAGGGCCTCCTCCGCACCTACTCCACCAACATCAGCCCAGACGTCCAGGTGGGTTCACTGTCACCCTGACCCCCGTATTCCTGTGGAGGTGGATGGGCCCTCCTCCATCTCCATGTGACTGGCCTCATTGGAGAAGCCCACAACCGCTGACCCATGCAGATGCTCAGGAGCTGTAAGGGAAAAAAAGTAGCATCACTACATGTGACCTACCCTGTCCCCACCCAATAGACAGACCATGACATTCCATTCAGTGATGGGCTACTACCCGTCTGGAATCCACCACCCAGAACACCCTCAATGGTGCAATGCTGCATGCTGCCAGCAACCTGCTCTTCCTGTCGGGTCAGGTGTAGCACCTCCAGCTCTCCCCCACTGGTCGCAGAATGTGCTGCCCTGATGGCAGCCACCTTCTCTTTAATCCTCCACCTGTCCATGCCCATCTTCTTTTTGCACTCCTGCATGGAGCGCTGGTGGCTGCCATGCAGATTTACAGAATGCGCCACCTCCTCCCATGCAGCATCATGGGCCTGTGGTGTTCCCTGGCATCCGCTGAGAAGTGGCTCCTGGTCGAGGTAGGCCTCGAACAGGGCATCTGCCTCGGCCTTAGTAAAATTTGGCCTCCTCTTCCTGCCATGATTCTCTTCCTCTTCCTTCACCACACGCTAGGTCATAATTTATCCTGTGAGAATGACAGGTGTTACTTGTGACTGTGCAGTCTCATGCATGTCCCAAACACCACAGTCCACACTCCCAAACAGCATGCAACTCACCGCAATAGACTGCAGTAACTGACTATGGCCAGTGCAGCCCGATGTTGCACTTTTATAGTGCAACCAATGCAAATGAGGAGAGTCGCATCTTTAAGTGAATGCAAATACAGTGACTGTGCCATTGAATGGCTGATTAGATGATTTGCATATGCCAGCTGAATATCATGCTGTTGCGCTTTGCGCAATTGTGTTGAACATGCTGAACCAAGGGCACAGCTCTGTGACATGCGCAGTACACACCTAACTGCACATGCCCGGGTTGGTGATGCAGGCACCTGCCATGCTGCTGATATGCTGTGCATGGGAGGCAATGCAGGGCACAGCCATCATTGTGCCAGTGGTGCTACGGCGCTGTTTACCTATATGGTGCTGTGGCTCTGGGGCGTCGTAGGCACACTGGGGCAACAGTGCTGTAGGCTGCTACAGGAGGTGGCACACAGTCACCCAATCACGCTACACGCATTGGGTTCCAATCGCGCTGTGGCTGGCCGTGTGCCAGAGACCCTTGATCCAGTGCCCGACCTTTTCCCCCTAGGCACCATGCGTCAGGCATGGGTGCACCACTATCACGCTGTTCAGTGACAGCACAATTGGGAATGGCAGTGCTGTACCGTGCAGCATCTGCACGTGGCAGGACTGCTCTGTAGAGCACCATTTTGCTTGAACCGGGCAGCAGAGATGGCGCGGAGGCGTGCTGTGGTGTGGAGCCAGATCGAGCTGGCAAACCTTGTGGCCATAGTTGAGCCCCATGTTGGGGCTTTGTTTGGGGAGGCACCCCTGGACAGGGCCAGGAGTGTGGTATGGCAGGAGGTGGCTGACACCCTGGAGGAGGCCACCGGTATGGGTCGGACGGCAGAGCAGTGCCGCCACCGTTATGGGGACCTGAGGTGCAGGGACCCGGACCTGCTTGCCCACCTGCAGGCACGTGTCAGGAGGGGCATGGTGCCATGGCCAGGTAGGTGCAACATCCATACACTTTTATCATCCATACGGGTATCAAGGTTGCATGTGTCTGGCACATGGGGGGGCCATCCGGTGTTAGCCGTGGTGGTGGTATTGAGGTGTGGGGTGGGTGGGTCTGGTTGTGTGGGATTGCACACACATGGGGGTGGGGGGACATTGCTACCAGATTGTACTGATGTTCCTCTCTCCATGTTTGCACCTTAGGGCAAGAAGAACGGCGGCGACACAGAGATGGGTGGTGCTGCATGTTGGAGCAGAGGGACAGGAGGGATGAAGGTGGTCCGTGGTGCATGGACCAGCCTGCTGATGGTGAGTGCCTTACATCCATGATTACTATTGCATGCTGTATAACTGAGCAGGCAGTGGGGCATGGCCACCATCCATTAACACCACTGCCATGCACGCAACTTGTTACAGTCAGCACTGTCAAGTGGCACTGCATGTCTGGGAGTGTGCCAATGGTGGTCCATGCATGCACCGGGCACATGGCTGTGGCACTGCCTTCACACCGCATAGCTAAGTTACTGTACGGCCATGGTGGTGCTGTGCAGGACGTGGGCGGTTGGTGTGTGCAGTGGTCCACATGGCTGTGGCTGCCTGAGTGGGCAGGTCTTGTGGATGCGGTCACTGTGGGTGGTCGCACACCATCACAGGGGCATGTCACATGCCTGTATGCCATGCACAATGGGTGGGCTGCAGGGGGATGGACAGTCACACCTATTGACTCTGCTCCCTGGTCCTAGGTGGCCAGAGACTCCTGCAGATCCAGCAGGACATTCAGGAGCTGCTGCGGGTTGGGAGGGAGACATTAGCGCTCCTGCACCGCATCCACTGCCACGGGGTCAGGAGGAGGAGGCAGACCTCTCATCGGCACTAGGAAGAAGAAGAGGACCGGGGTGGCCAGTGAAGTCCCCATGCCCCGACTACCACATTCCCCCCTTTGACCCACCTTCACACCCCATCTTCCCTCTCTCATATGTTCACCCCTGCCCCTTACCTGCCCCCACCTGTTATGTGGCCCTTCCCCCACTCTTGTATATAGTTGTAAATAGTTTTACTTTACATTGTTTCAATATATACATTTTGTTATAACAACTGTGGTGGTTTCTGATTTGCAGCAGGCTACAGGTGCTCAGCTGCAGTGGTGTGCATGGCTTCAGGGGTGGTGCACGCATGGGTGTGTGTGTGTGTGTGTGTGTGTGTGTGTGTGTGTGTGCAGAGGTAAACCACCTATGGTGTGGGCAGGGGGATCAGTCACTGTCTGTGGTTTGTGTGTTGTACTCTGTGCACTGGATGCCTGTGTGCAGTGGTCCACGTGGCCTGCACTGTGTGCATGGCACCCCTGTCAGACCATCCATGACCTGTGCAGCTGACACCCTTGCATGTCTGTGTTATGCACGGTCTGCTGGTGTGTCAGTGGTGGCTGTCCATGCTGGATAACAACTGCACCCGGCACAATGCCAGGTTGACTGCCATCACCAGTATGGGTGCACATCTGCCTCGGTGGCACTTTGGCCTCCGCTGTTGTTGTCCACCATCCATGCTGTCGCTTGTATCTGTTGCAGGGGATGTGCTCCAGTGTCTGTCACTTGTGCTCTGGCAGCATGCTGGTGGCATACAGCTTCATGATGCCTGCGCAGGGTGGCTGGCACACCTGTGCAATGTAGGGGTGCTGGCCGTGTGTACACGTCAGCCATGGCCACATGCCAGTGGCTTGGTTGACCCACTACTGTGTCCCCATGTTGCTGTGCCCTTGGGTATGGGTGTGTGTTTGTCCATGCACTGTGTTGCATCCTATGTGGTGCATGCCTCCATGCTACACTGTGCGTGTCTGTGCTGGCTGTTGTGGCCAGTGCTGGGATGAGATGTGTCCTTGGGAGGGTGTGCAGGGTGCTGTGCCACTGGAGGTGGGGTCCGGGGCATGCCCTGTCGCATGTGGGGTACCTCGTGTGCTGACGCATGGTCGGTCTCTCAGCTGTACTTCGGGGGGACATGCAGGGTGGCACTGTGTATGCATCTGTTGCATCGCTGTCTGCTGCCGCCCACTGGAGGGTGCCCATGGTGGGGCTGCCTTACATGGCTCCATGGTGTACAGGGTTGCATTGTCACAGTGGGGGTGGTGGCATGCATGGGGTGTCCTGCACTGTTGGGTGCTACTCCCGGGCAGGGTGTATGGGGATCATGGTGCAGGGTGTGCTCTGCATTGGTGGGATGGTGTGGTATGGGGTGGTTGGCCATCCTTGTGTGCTGGTCAGAGCTTGCCAGGGGGTGTGCTGGAGCACCATGGCCCGGCTGTGGGATGGTTGCTGGTATCCATGGGCTGGTGGTTATTCCAGCTCTCCCCCGGTTGTGCAGTGCATGGGGTGTGGGGGACAATGTTTGTTCTGCTGTGTGTTCCTCTGCCCATCTGTGGCATGGGTTGTGGGCCCCTGCATCCCTGGTTGTGCTGTTGCATTGCTGCCCTGCTGCTGGTGGCATCCCTGGCTGCACTATGGCGCATCTGGACTGCTCAGTTGAACATCCCTTGTTGCGCTATGGCGCATCAGATATGCTCAGCTTCACCTCCCTAGTTACGCTATGGTACAGGTGGTGCGATATTCAGTCGTCGGCCATAGGCGCATCTTGGCCTGCGCAGTTTTTGAATATTGCACTTCTTGCACATGGGCACAGTGGACTTGCGCTTGCTCCTGCTGTTGTGCATTGTTTGGGCGCAGTTTGAATATCTGGGCCTTCGTGAAGTTCTATGCTTGCAGAATTACTAAACTTTGCTTGGTGAAACTATATGAAGTATCACTTCACTGGCAAAGTGCTGCAAAGTGATACTTTGTGTAATTTTTAGCCAAGGGAAGTGACATTTCACCATCGTATAACTATGCAAGGTTTTTTCAATCCTGTGTCCCGAGACCGAAAAAAACCCAAAAAACATAATACTAATTTTCTTAAAAAGCAATTATGCTCCAACTAACTCAGTTTGCTACTACCTGCCCCTTCCCACCACCCAGAGCCTTGCAAATTATGCACTCCCCACTCAAACCACACTCTGTTGTGCAAAAACTACACTTCTCCCCCATCTGGCAAAATTTACAAATGTGGATAAATCAATGAAATCAGCTTTTAGTAAAAATAATCCTTCACCATACCCACACATCAAATCTAACTCCCACTGGCTCTCCCAGAAGAATTTTTTGTGGTGCTTAGCAGGGAGGAGGTTGGTGAGGGCTAGAGAGGGGTTTTGAGGTGGGAAATGTCTTTTTGATGGGAGCTGGGTCAGGTGAGGGAGACCTAGAGGGATTTAGGTTTGATGTGCAGATGGTGGGGAAGGATTATGTTTTACTAACTGCTGATCTAATTGATTTACTGGCAATGATGAACTTTGCAGAGTGGGATAGTTATTGCACAGCAGAGGGTAATTTGGGTGGTGGCCATAGTTTGCAGTGTTGTAGTGGGTGGGGTTGAGTAGAAGCCAATTGAGTGGGTGGGGGTGGCATTTCTTTTTAAAACTATTAATTTTAATATTCAGCATGTGACACTGATGTCAAAATCAGGAACTTTGCAAAGCATTGCAAAATGTGAAGTTCCTGACATTGCACCAGCTTGACATATGGAGTTTATATTCACTGCATTTCCAGTGGTTGGTGTGGCACTTGTGCAGGCAGATTTGCTCATGGAACAGAACATTATCTCTAGAACTGTTTCTTGGGGGTTGGCATGGCCCTAATGTGGGTTTGGAGCATATCTGTATGAAAACTGTGGATTCCACCTCCACAACATTTTTGAAAAATTCTGCAATTTTTGCAGAATATTGCAAGTGTTTGTCACAGGTGAAATTCACTCATGTTTTCAAAATTCCATTTTTTATTGAGATAATCCAATAGTTCTCAGACTTTGTCACAGTGAGCCTCCCCAAATCCATGGAAAAGATTTTGAGCCTCCCCCAAAAACTGAAATAATCTTGGGCCTCCTCAAAGAAAAATAACATACTGTACTTTGTGCAGTACCATGAAAAATGAAAACCCTTTGAGTACTTGGCTCACATTCAGTTCTGTGTCTTATACTGATGTGGAACCTTTGGAAAAAGCGCTCCTGTGCTCAAGGTGTTATCTGAATAATAAATAAATAAGCGTATCATCATTCAACTTAGCACTGCCCCCCACAGGCCAACCTGTGTACTCTGCTATTTTCATTCTTGAACCATTGTTACCCCTTGTTGCAGTACCTTCATGGGTCAGACTGCTTTCTCTGTTTCCTGTCTATATGAAATAACCTTCCTACATACTTTGCATCTCCCCATCCTTCCCTGCTCCTAAGCAACTTCTCTGGAATTGCTTTACTCCTTCCTGCTATTGATCTTACCACCTCTATGCTCAACCCTTGTATTTGGGTTGTTCTGCCATCAGGCTACAAATTGATCAATTACCACCACTCATTATTAGTTTATTGTTCATATTTGTCTGCACTATTGTTCATTGTATATTTCTTATTTGTTTTGCAGTTACCTTTTGAAATGTATTCACTCCCTACCCTTCCCTGGGTACACCTGAAATGAGCCTTGGCTCATCTAGCCTCTTGTCACCTATTAGTAAATAAGTACATTAAATTCAACTACTATTATTCTCTTTCAGTTTGTATCATCTCTTCACACAAAATACATAAAACTCAAAATGTAAATACAGTACTTTTTCAGACTTGCTCGAGCCTCCCCTGGAACAGGTTGGGGCCTCCCAAGGGAGGCTGGCCTCACCATTTGAGAACCCCTGAGATAATCTCATAAATTTAAGAATTCTTTTAAACTGTGGATATAAACTTTTCAAAAAATAATTCAACAGATTATAGTAAAATTCCATCATTCTCATAGAAATCTACAGAAGGCTATTCCACAAGCAGTGCAGTCACATGATACTCTTAACTTACTGTACATGGGAATGAAAGAGTCTAAGAGAATTTTGATATAGAAACACACCCTTTTGTAAGACTGCCCCTCTTAGCAAACATACAGTACTGTAACTCCTAATATAGCAGTCTCGTTTTTTTAGGATTTTAACAATTTTGTGGTTTGACAGTTCCTCTACTCATTTCCAAATTCCACAGAACACTGAACATTATTATGTGAGCAATGCAGTCACAAGTTAGTAATTCTTCTAGGCAGGAATGTACAGTGGTAGCCATCACGTGTGATAATTTTGAGATGTGGGGCTCGATTTTCAAGGACCCCTTAGAGCAATGCATGTTACATTGTTCTATGGCTGCAGCAAACTCTAGCTGCACTAGGGACCCTGCACCCAATGTTATAAAATGGGGGGGGGTCCCTGCACCAAAAACCAAGGAGTCGTTGCAGCCAGAGGCAAGTGCCAGATGTTTGCCACACATGTGGGAATTGTTGTAAGAATCTGCCCCCCCCGCCAGGTGCAACACTAGATGAGCCATGAAGGGATGTGTGTAACTGTGCATGGCAGGGGGTGGCCATGGCAAGAAGGAACACAGGGAATGATATAGGGGGCATGGAGGAGATGGCAGAAGACCAGTGTGATGATGTGGCACCCAGCCAGCATGCATGTTGCAATGACTGGCAGCCGATCAGCTCGCAGTCAGGTGTGGGCTGACAGAGCAGGAACCTGATCTGGACCAAGGTGGGCACATCTGTGGCACCTGTTCCAGATCAGCCACTAGTCAGAAGCCTTTATGTGGATGGCAGCATGCCACAATGTGGGGGGGGGTGCTGGGTGCCATGGTACTGCTGCAGTGCCTGGAGAAGGTTCCCCTCTACCACTGGCAGCTCTTACCCTGCAAACAAAGCATCCCATGTACAGGCTTCTGGCTAATGGCACCTCTGGGGCATGTGCCATGGCTGTGCCCACCTGGGGCCAGGTCAGATTCCCTCCCTGCCAACCCTCCCTAGACTGCCAGTTGATTGACTGCCAGTCATTGCAACATGCACCCCAACTGGTTGCTGTATCACCACACTGGTCTTCTGCCATCTCCCCCATGCTCCCTAGGGGACCCCCCCACTCCTTCTTGCCCTGCCCCTCTCCTGATAGGCTCCTCCCCCCAATTGCCACATCATCACATGGTGGTGCAGGCCCATAGAAAATTCTCCTGGCTGGTCTAAGCAGAGCCCCCTGTTATATCCATGAAGGGGCTTGCAAAATTTCAAAAAAGGGGATGGTACAGCTCTGCCATGGCACAAGCCCCTTTGTAACCTGCACATCCCAATTTCAGTCACAAGGCTGGTACAGTGGTAGTTTGGTGCAACGGCTCCCCTTTTTGAAGCTGACCACATTCAAAAATCAGGATTGCCATATCTTTTGATGCAAGGTGCCACATGCGTCAATTATGTTTGATGCATGCACCTTGTGCCATACTCAGGGCTTTGAGAATCGAGTTCATGGTGTGAGGCATTGGACTTGCACTGTGTATTTTTTTCCACTATGCTTCAATATTGGACTTTTTTGAGTGCTGTGCATCCTGCAGCAGCCAACAGATGTTTCTATATGGCATTCATACAGTGCATGTGCAAACCTTGAGCATGCCATGGGGCAGTAATGTGCAGGTACTCCAGATTATAGGTGACCTTGCCTAACAGACATCTCAATACGCACTCTGTGTTCAACCATTCATGGACAGCAGTGCAGCAGTAATATTGTTCATTGTGCGATCTTTGCCTAGCTGCTTAGCTGTCTCTGTCACATTTTCTGTCTTAATGCCTTTGTCCTTTAGGTCTATCATGACTGTCTTACTGTATTTTGATACTTGGAAATTTATGTCCTGTAATCCTGCTCACTTTTATTTATTTATTTCTATTTCAATTTTGATGCAATTGCTCATAATTCTGGCTCCACTACAATTTCATTGCTTATCATATATTAGTTAATTACTGTAAGTCATCCTTTTTTAAAGGTTATCTCTTACTCACTACAGTTTAATATACTGTAGATTTCATTCCCACTTTTGTGGCCATTGGTTTTATTTATTCAATCAATCAATCCAACTTTATTTAACCAGGCATAAATGCCATTGAGCAAGCTCATTTTCAAGGTGGCTCTGGACATCAAACAATTCACTGTCAAAAATATGGTAGACAAAACAAAACATTGTACATACGAAAGATAAATCTGGTCTATACATACAGAACTAACACAGTTAAATGCAGTTAAGATTCTTTGACAAACAAGCAAGGAAGGTAAAGAAGCTTACACCCTAGGCACTCAATAGTATATATAGACCAGAACATTTACTAAAATATGTAGAATGGTGGGTATACTATTATAGGACTTGGGAGGGGGAGGGGAAAAGAGGGGGTATACAAGATAGGAGGGAGGTAGGACAGTGTATGATCCCTACAACACTTTGATTGCTTATTATATATTAGTTAATAAATACATCCCCTTTTAATTCTTATTTCTAACTCACTTTAGTATAGATCACTTCCTCACGTTTGTGACAATCACTTTTAATTACTGTATGGGCCCAACTACACTTTCACTGCCTATCATATATTAGTTTCAATGTGCGGTGCATTGCTTAGTGCTAGTGTATACTTATGAACTTAAACATTATGTGCTTGAGGTTGTGAACTTAGACTTTGGCCATTCTCTGTTTCCCACCCTCAGTAGGAACGCTGGGTAGGTGTAGGCATAGAGCTCAATAAGATTATTAATGGTTCTGTTACCTCCTTCAGCTCCAGAGAGTGTGGCCAGTAGCATGCAGGAGAGGAAACCCCCCGTGTGGGGAAGCCTCTGATGATCCATGGCTACTGACCTGTCCGTCCTCTTGGCAAACTATGAGGAGATAATCCTAAGGATGTGCTGAGGTTTGGTTCTGATTGTGTCTGATGTTCTTATTTTTGGAGTCTTGCTGATCAATGAGATGTGTCCTCTGAATCTTGACAGTAAGTGGAAGTCAACACTGAAGGATGAAGATTCTAGAAGATGATGGAGAATCTGATTCAGATTGATGTCTAGATGAGGGAAGATGGTTAAACCATGTCCAGGGTTTCTGTACAGTAATCGAGAACTGGAAACTGATTACAAGGATGAATCCAGGGAGCTATGTCCAGGGATGGTTGAGCATTAGCTGATGAAGCCGCTGAAATTCAGGGAAGAGACAAGTGATGTTGGAGGTGCCATGACATGGTAGAATGAGATTAAATAGGAGTTTTCTGAATGCAGTCTGATGAGATAAGCAGCAGCAATAAAAATCCAGCAACTGGTTAGCATTAGGCAACTAAATGGGAACCCCATGGAGACAGAGTGAGGAAGTTTGATTGAGGAGACCCCTGTGCAGGTCATTGTTGAAGGTCCTTCCCAGAGGACCCGAGAAAAGGTACAAGATGTCCATGGAGGTCCATGGCAAGTGCAGAAGCTGAGGATACAGATGCAGCATGGAAGAGGCAACAAGGAAAGACCCCCACACAAGTAGTCTGATGGAAAACTAGGCTCCATGCACATATAGGGAAAACAGTGGGGGTTTGGGGTATGATGAAGCAATTGTGGAGCGAGTCAACAATGATGTCTGGTAGAGAAAGTCCTGACACTGTCTTTAGTCTGCAATAGAAGTTGGATACCATTGTTTGCAGCAATAGGAAGGTACTGAAAATGTCCCAGGACTGGTAGGTATATAAGCGTTGCTCAACAAAGATGTCCTGCATAATAAACTGAAAACTTAATTGTGATGGGAAAGAAGCTGGAGTGAACATGCCGCGGAAACGAGGCCCCCACAAGGTCAAGCAGGATCAGTGGGACTTCCATAGAGGTCCACCGGAGGAAAGCGTATAAACTGATTGAGTAGGAAGCTAGGCCCCAATGTAGGCTAGCTGGAGCAGTGAGACCCCAATGTAGGTCCACCTGAGGAAGGATTAGAAGTGAGTGAGTCGAGCTTTGCCCCCTCATAGGCTAGCTGGACTGTCAGGACCCAATGTAGGTCTGCTCAAGGAAGGGGGAAAATTGAGTGAGTCGAGCTAGGCCTCCACATAGGCTAGCTGGACTGGCAGGACCCCCACATAGGTCTGCCCGAGGAAGGAGTAGAATCAAGTGAGTCAAGGTAGGCCCCCATGTAGGCTAGCTGGACTGGCTGGACCCACACAAAGGTCTGTCCAAGGAAGGAGTAGAATGAAGTGAGTCAAGCTGGGCCCCCCATGGGCTAGCTATAAGTGGCAGGACATAAACATAGGTCCATCATATGAATGGACTTAGAATAGTTGAGAATTGAGCTTAGGGCACCACATGGGCGGAGCTGGAAATGGCGAGAACCCCACACAAATCTGCCATAGGGAGAATCGGGAATGTTCATGCAGGGAAGCTAGGCCTCCACATAGGCTAAGCTAGGCCAGTGGGACCCCTGTGTAGGTCTACAAGGGAAAAAATATGAAACAATCGAGTCATGAGCTAGGCCCCCAAGTGTGCTAGCTAGAGATGGTGGGACCTCAATGTAGGTCTGCCAAATGAAAGAACTTAGAAAAGTTGCTTTGGCTTATTGTGCAGCTGCCTGCTGCTGATCAGCTTGAGCACCCCAACACCAGAACAACACTTGAGTGACTCAGAAACCCTGAAACATTCTTCACTCCAGGTTACGAGCCCTCTGGTGAGAAAAGCAGCAGCAATGAAAAAATCCAGGGAGTGGGGTGTCATGAGGCAGTGAAAGAGATCCATAGTGATGGTCAGACCTGAAGGACACTGATTGGAACGACTAGACCATTCGGCTGAATTCCGGGGAGCAGAGGTGTGCAGTCACAGCATAGTTTGATGATGCAGAACAGGTCCGTCACTCAAATGATGGCATCAAACTCTGGAGACAGGTAAGTCTGGAATGTACAGATGTGATTCCATTGAGGACATGCATGTTGCACTCACTTAAGATTCCACTGCAGAGCGACATGTGGTCTACTAGTGAATGAGCGAAACTGTTCCTAGCTGTCACAGAAACCAAAGCGAAGATGACTGTATGAGGCATCACTAGGATTGCATTGTGTCACATTGCAGTGTATGGTATTGCAGAGGACAAGGGGGTTGAAGTAAAGGTCAGCAAGGAGAGAGAGACAAGCATGTGGGAATGGCCTAGGAGCAGGGTACTGTTGCTGGCAATTAAGTAGTGGCAGAGTCCGATAGGTGTTCAGGACAGGAGGACTGGCACAGAGGGAACAAGTTGTAATGCAGTGAACTGCAGACCTCCCAAGTGACCTCCCACTATGAGGGACAGCCCTCAAGTAGCCCCTCCAAATTGACCAGTTCCTCATCCATCCCAGATGGAAAAGGTGCGACGTGCACAGAGAATGTGCTGAGAAGTCCAATTTTTTAAAGCAGAAATGAAGCATATTCTAAGATGCTAAATAAAATAAGTTCAGTACAAGTAAAGCCGATGGTTTCTGCAGGGTTCTGAGCTTGTATCTTGATGCATGAGGAGGTGTGGCTCATTATGAAAGGCAGTGTCCCTAAGCACCCCTCATTTTGAGTGCCCATGTCCCTCATTTCAGTAACAGAAGGTTGGGCGGTATGGTGAACTTCGAAACAGAGAATAATGCTCAAGCAACAGGCAAGGAAGGGCACCTGAAGGAGCTCTGAGGAAATGCAATCCAGGACATAGAAGTTGTCCTGCTGAGCAGCAGAAATACTGTGATTTAAGTAGGGGATGTGGTAAGGAGCTAATCCTCCCCCCTTTGAACCTCAGGTTTTAGCCTTCCCATAATAAAGTCACCTGCTTTAAATGCTTATCTGTAACAAACTTTAGTTTAATATGTATCTTTCTCACTTTCTGGTGATTGCTTGTTCTATCCAATTATCCTAGTTGGTGTTTCTGATTTATATTTTGCTGAACTGTATCATGTACAGGTAGGTTCTGTCTCTTTTTTTATCTTGCATAATGTGCGTAAATGACATCATACAGGTTTAAAAAGGTATCTACTATTGTACCACATTGTAAATGAGAACACATGGGTTGATCAATGGCCAGTGCATAGTGGAGGGAACAATTACAGATGTTTAAACCTTTATTTCATTGAATTTACTTTAGGGCCAGAGAAGGTGGGACAATAACATTATACTCTTACCCTCCCTCTCTGGCCTCAAAGTAATATTATTTAATGCACATGACACACCAATAACCCACTCCCCTTCATGCTTTTGTATTTAATTATGCTTCACTTTACTGATCAAATGAGTTGACACACACCAAGAATTTTAATTTAAATTTTGTTGTCTGTATTTAATATTTTCAAGTACAATAGCATATATTTGGCATTTGTAGAGAAATGAAAAATATCAGTGCTAATCACCATGTCCCCACAGGTTCATCACCCCCCCTACACCTCTCGGCATTACCTCATGCCTGTACCCCCAACCTGACAGTACTTGAACTAAAAAATAAAGCATACATATTTAGTTTTTGTTTTTATTCAGTAATGTCAAGTACAATAGCACATACAGTAGATGTGTACCTTCAGGAGGTATAAAGAGACATGGAGAAGAGATACAGGGAGACTCAGAGGGAGGAGGATAGAGAGGTGTGTTAAAGAAAACAGACAGAAGCAGAGAAAGCAGTAAGGAGTGCAAAGGTGCAAAGTGAAGAGAGAATAGCCCAGGAGATAATGAAAGGGGACAAGTCATTTTTAAGGCAAGGCAAGTTTTATTTAAAAGACGCCCATCCCGGAAGCTCTAGGTGCCGTATAACAATCAAAATAAATATAAAGCAAACATAATAATAAACATTTATATACAATATTCCAAACAGTTAAAAAAAGTTTATTACCCTCAACAGCAAACTAAATTCAGAATAGATAAAAACTAAATTAAACATCCATTTCTAAAAAACAGGTAGGGACTATAAAACACAGTCTGGGAAGGCCTGTGTATACAAGAAGGCCTTGAGGTGGGCCTTAAATACCTACACAGAAGGGACCTCCCTGATGGCTAAAGGAAGCAAATTCCATAGGACGGGAGTGGCAACACTAAATGCTCTGTTACCAGCAGTTTTTAACCTCATCCTGGAAATCGCAAGGAGGCTTCTAGGGGAGGAGCAGAGGGAGCGGACCGAGACAGCAGGAGCAAGAAGGTCCTTCAGGTAGCCAGGGCCCAGGCCATGTAGGGCCTTAAAGGTGAGCAAACCCACCTTAAAGAGGACCCTCCACCTAACCGGCAGCCAGTGCAGTTGATGCAGCACCGGAGTGGTGTGACAATACTTAGGCTGTCTTGTCAACAGCCTCACTGCCGCATTCTGCACCAGCTGCAGTCAGTGCAGGGTACCCCCAGAGACTCTGAGATAGAGTGCATTACTGTATTCAAGCCTGGATGTCACGAAAGTATGCACCAAAGTGGGGAGGTCCAGTGGCAGACCTAGGGGGTTTATCCTGGTGATATTCCTCAGATGATAAAAACTGGTATGGACAACGGACACCACCTGAAACTCAAGTGTCAGTCCACTGTCGAGAATAACGCCCAGATCACGCACCCTAGAGGAGGTCTTCAATGGTGCAGAGCCAAGGCAAAGCCCTGTCTCTGCACCAGAGGCCAACCTGTCACGCCCTCTGTTTGACTCCACCACCAGTACCTCCATCTTACTGGGGTTCAGTCGCAACCAGCTGGAGGCCTTCCAGTCATTGATCTCAGCAAGGCAGCTGTTAAGCACTTCTACTGCTCAAGATGTGCCAGGGGCAAAGGAAAGATACAGCTGGGTATCATCAGCATAGCAATGAAAACCCAGACTGTACTTCATAATGAGCCCTCCCAGGGGCAGCATATACACGGCAAACAACATCGGCGACAAGACCGAACCTGGGGGAACTCCACATAACAAATGGCCATGGGGGGAGGAGAAATTTCCCATCACTACCCTCTGCCTCCTGTTAGATAGAAAAGACTCAAGTCAGCAGATGACAGTGCCAGTGAGTCTGCAGAATTCCCTTAGGCGGTCAAGTAGAACTCGATGGCCCACCATGTCAAATGCTGAAGAGAGATCGAGGAGAACAAGAATTGTCCCTTCCCCTCACTCTCTAGCCCTAAGGAGGTCATTATGCACCTGAACTAATGCAGTCTCTTTGCTATCCCTCTCACGTAACCCAAACTGGAGCAGCTCTTATAGATCATGGGCCATGAGATGCTCCTCAAGCTGAAGCGCCGTCACCTTCTCCACAATCTTACCCAAAAATGGGAGATTGGAGATAGGACGGTAATTTACATTGACGTCAGGGTTCAACAATGGTTTTTAAGTAAGTAAGTAAACCTTTATTTTTAAGCGCTTTCCAAAACCAAAGCACTGTACAAAAGATTAAAATAACAAAAAGACAACAAACAATTAGATAAACATTTATAAAATCATTCACCATAGGCTTTAAGAAACAGAAAAGATTTGGGCTCTGATTTAAAACACTCGACTGTAAGGCATTATCTTATCCAACGAGGTCGAGAATTCCACAGGGCAGGGGCAGCATAGGAAAATGCGTGTGCCCCGGATGTCTTTAAATGAACCCTGAGAATATATAGCAATCCCTCATTGGCGGATCAGAGTGAATGAGAGGGGCAGTAGGGAATAAGAAGATCTTACAGATATTGGGGTCCCTGTTCATGTAGGGCTTTATAGGTCAGTAACCCGACCTTAGAGGTGATCCGCCACTGAACCGGCACCAGTGCAGTCCCCGCAGCACAGGCATAATGTTACTAGTTCTGGATGTCCCAGTCAAGCGCCTTGCTGCCACTTTCTGCACTAGCTGCAAGTGGTGGATTTCAATCCCCGGTAGCCCTATGTACAGGGCATTGCAGTAATCAAGGCGGGTGGTCACAAAGACATGGACCAGTATAGGAAGGTCAGCCAGAGGAACTAGGTGTTTCACCTGGGCGATATTCCTAAGATGATAAAAGGAAGACTTGACAATGGCAGACACCTGCGATTTTAGGGTCAAACCGTCATCAATAATAACACCCAGATTACACACCCGGTCTGAGGTCGAGAGCTGGACACCATCAAGCCATAAGCCTGATGGAAGCCCAGCCCTACGTCCCACCTTGAGGCGACCCGGGTCCACAACCAACACCTTGGTCTTATCCAGATTTAACCTCAGCCAGCTAGCCCTCATCCAGTCTTTGATTTCAGACAGACAGCTGTTAAGCACAGAAATCGCATCATCTTGTTCAGGAATAAAGGACAGATACAGCTGGGTATCATCTGCATAGCAGTGAAAACCCAGACTGTATCGCCTAATGATATCTCCTAATGACAGCATATAAACTGCGAACAACCTGGGAGCCAAAATGGAGCCCTGTGGCACCCCACAGGACAGAGGGATGACGTCAGAGGAATAAATTCCAGTGACAACCCTCTGTATCCGGCCTGTGAGGAAAGATCGAAACCAGTGTAGAACTGTACCAGACAGCCCACAGAAAAACTGCAGGAACTCCAAAAGCACACCATGGTCCACAGTATCAAATGCTGCAGAGAGATCAAGAAGGACTAGACTAGTATGAGCCTTTCGATCTCTCGCAATTAGGTCATTTAAAACCCGGACAAGAGTGGTTTCGGTGCTATGTCTTTTCCTAAACTCAGACTAGAGAGTATCATAGACGTTGTGATTTCTAAGATGGTCATCTAGCTGTGACGCAACCACCTTTTCAATAACCTTACCCACAAAGGTCAGGTTTGAGATAGGTCTGAATTTGGCTAGACAGTCTGGGTCCAAGGAGGTTTTTTTATGGAGTGGTAGAACGACTGCCTCCTTTAGGGGATCAGGGAAGACCCCCTGCTCCAAGGACTTCCAGACAATTGATAATATCTATGCAACCTAATAGTACTGGCATAGGGCCCGGAACCAAATTACAGCTGGTTGGTCATACAGTCTGAACAATCCTCACAATGTCCATAAACTCTGGCCTACTAAAGTCAAACCAGGTAGCATGGGTGTTCGTCTCTTCCCGCCGAACTCCGCAATCCCTTAAAGAGAAAGCTGGGCCAATGCTCACCCTAATGGTGGCAATCTTATCTGTGAAGAACCGAGCAAGCTCATCACACTTTATTTGTGAAAAATCTCTTCAAGACTGCAGACAGAGTGGATTGCACAGTCTCTCAACAGTCTGGAAGAGCTGAGCTGGTCGATTCCGCGCAGCAACAATCTCCCCGGACAGGAACTCTGCCTTCTTATGGGTGATTGCTGATTGATAGACACCATAATGGTCCATCAATCTAAGCCTGTCAGCATCCAGGCTGGATTTCCGCCAAGCCCTCTCTAGCTGTCTCCCCACTGTTTTCAGCTCCTTCAAGGACCCATCAAACCAAGGGGTTCTCGGGCACTGGGTGAATGGATGAACACAAACAGGAGCAATTGAATCCAGGGCATCACCCACCACCTTATTTTAGGTGAGTACGAGATCCTCTGGACTCATGCACTCACTTCAGTACCACCGATAGGCCCTCTGGGGTAACCCCCCTCATAGGGCGATACTGGACGATCTCTGTAGGGGCAGGCCTATTTGGGGATGCCCCAAAGCTAAATCTTATGGTGTGATGATCAGTCCAGGTATTTGGTTCCACACCCAACTGCATGATCTCCATCTCTAGGAGAAACACTAGGTCCAATGAGTGACCCCCTATATGGGTAGCAGAGGTAACCACCTGTGTAAGGCCCAACATAGTCAAAAGTTGGAGGAGGTTATTTCCAAATTGTGAGAGTTCATCGTCGACCCAGGCACTGAAGTTGCCCAGTATTAACCACCTGGGTGACTCCAATGCCATGTTGACAATGAAGTCCGCAAACTCCTTCAGGAATTCTCCACTATTGCCGGTTGGATGGTAGATGAGGAGAATCCTGAACCCTACACCTGCTCCCAGGATACACTCAAAGGATTGAGTACAACCCACTGGTACATCCACAAAACCCAGCTCTGTTTTAGAGAAAATGGCTACACCCCGGCCCCTACAATCCAGCCTCGGGCGGTGTATCACCGAGAACCCAGCCAGAGTAGCAGATGCCAAAATAGGGCCTGCATTCTCATCCAGCCAGGTCTCAGTGATGCATGTCAGATCAGATGTTACAACAAGATCAGCTATAATAGCTGTCTTGTTCCTAATTGACCTGGCATTACACAACACCACCCAGTCGGAAGGGTTTTCAAGGAGGATCCCAAGATCTGCCCACAGTTTGCAGAGCCCTTGGGTATGGGAATCAAGGAGGACCCCTTTCCTGATCCCATTTCACCTGAGGGTGTCTCCAAGTCCCCACTGTCTCTATCTGCCCACCCCTCTCCATTCTCCCACTCTGCTCAGTCCATCCACCCGTCAGACGTCTCCTCGCTATCCCCAATGCACGGCATCTTCTATAGACATTGGCTAAAAATGGAGGACAGTGAAATGGGCGCAGATCCCAGAGCAGAGTGGGAGAATAATGCCTGACCATCTTAAGACCCTCCCAGTGCATCTTAATCAAACGATTATTAAATAACCAAACTATGCTGTTACACTACAACAATATAATTATCAGTCATGTATATACATCCAGTTCCAACAAACACAACCCACACAACCACACACCAACACAAATATCCAATCAGTCATGCATACACACTGCAACAAATCAGTTTAAATAACAAATCAATTATTACCACATAAAAATAAAATAAATAAACAAATTATTTAGGTTTATAATCTGATTAAATCCTGACAGGTAACAACACTATTTAAAAATTAACCATCAAACGATTCTTTGTTATTATAGGCTGAGGGACCTTTCACTTCCCCAGCTGCACCAAACTTTGTTCTGAGACTCTGCTCTCACCAGAAGTCTTTATAAAAAGTACCATTAGTTTATAGCCAGTGTAGTAGCCTTTCCAGTGCCTGCAGATATAAAGACTCTGCTTTCATCAGAAGTCTTTAGGAAAATTACCATTAGTTTATAGCCAGTGTGGAAGCCTTTTCAGGGCCTGCAGATATGAAGATCCAATACCAGGAATTATGAGGGAAAATGACCACCATATAGGAGGTCACCTCCCCCAGCAGAGTCCAGAACAGCGACCCCCAGCATTGAAACCACCCACCAGTGGGTCCCCACTGGTAAGCCTAGGAGGCATCGATTACTCACGCCCGTTCTTCAGCAGGCCCAGAACCGGCATCACCCATCCAAAACCCAGCCACAGCAGCGACCACCCCAGGTAGATCAACCCACAACTCACGTTTCAGAATTACCCCAAGTTCAGAACTAACACAGGATGAAAAATAAATGATGGATCCAACAGATGCAAATGCTGACAAAGAATCCAACAGATGTAAACTCCCCACAAATTCAAAGGCTCACCACACCAACTGGGCAAAATTTTAGTTCCTGAGTACTCCGTCAAGCTTATCCATGATAGTCCGACCAGGAAATGTCATCTCCACTTAATCCACATAATCCAGTGTTATAATCCAAGACGAACACTTTCCCTAGCAGAAGAACACATGTAGCACAAACTGCAGAACGTCAATCTGCAGAGTTTATTCACCGTTCACAAAACCATTGGGTCCATTCCACCACAGAGTCAGATTCCAGCTCAGACATTTTCAGAGCACACGAAAAATAAAAAATGTAGTATACAAGCTGCAAAAATCAGACCTCAGAATCCAAACGTCACTACAAAATCATCGGAAAAACTCCAGTACATCAAATCATCAACAAGAACAGCAAACGGTCTCCACAATAGGAAATAGTAGGTAATCTGTACATAAAACTATAGATCAAAATAAAATAAAACAAAGAAATAATAAAATGATAAGAAGCACTGAAAAGGTGCTAAAACAGTATCAAACTAGCTCAAACAAACTAACAAACCCGGAGACCATGCAGAGGCTAGCCCAGCATGGCCGCCATCTTCCAGGTGTTAAGAAATGAGTTGGCACCGGGTCCAGTTCACAAAAGGTGTGCCGAAGCTTGGAGGCAATCTCACTGACCTTAGCCACTTGCACCAGTCTAAATTCACCCCAATGCTCTCCGGTCGCCCATGGCGACCACTATCGGTGAAATTCTGGTCCACTGGCGGAACCCCCTGCCTGATGGCAGACACCCTGTCTGAGAAGAATTGAGCAAACTCCTACACATTGCATTTGAAAAGGCTACCTTTGGCTGTAGACAGGAAGGATGAAGAAGCCTGTCCACAGTCTGAAAGAGCACAGTTGGTCATTTCCTCCTGGCTGCAATCTCCCTGCACAGGAATTCTCGCTTCTTACGGTTGATGGCCCCCTGGTATGCACTGTAGTACACACGTAAGGCCAGTTTGTCTGCCTCTAGGCCGGACTTCCGCCAGCAGTGCTGTAATCTCTGACCCAAAATCTTCATCTCCTTGAGCTCCCCATCATATCAATGGGGCCTCCAGTGAGAAAGCTTAGGTCATACAGTCAGTGTCAGTGGCTCAGCAGGTAGCACACTCGCCTCTGAGGCTGGGAGATCAGAGGGCTGTGGGTTCAGTTCCCACATCTGGCACTTGGGTTAATATCCCAGTACTGACACTGTAGTGCAGCATGAGAGGGGTGCTGCACTTCTGAGGTGCCGTTTTTCAGATGAGATGTTAAACCGAGGTCCCATCTGCCTGGATTGGTGGTAGTTCAGGTGGATGTTAAAGATCCCATGGCACTTATCGAAAAGAGTAGGGGAATTTTGCCGGTGTCCTGGCCAAATATCTCTCATTCACTAAAAGTACCACCAACAGCTTTATCTGGTTCAAGGTCAGTTGACATTCATCTGTATCCCCCTCCCCCGGGTCTTGCCTGAAAATAGGCAGGATTTGTCTAGTGCACTTACCCGGTCAACAAAAACTAAATAAATAAATACACAAACTGGTGCGAGGGAGTTGAGCATACCAAACAATGCCTTGTTATAGGCATCCACTGCTGCGCACACACTCCCAACACATGCACTGTCCACACTAGATAGGTCAGCCACTGCCAAAACCCCTCAGGGGTCAACTCCTTCTAAGGGCGATAGCTGACCATCTCTACAGGGGGAGGGCTATCAAGGGAGGCCCCGAACCGGAACTTCATCGTGCAATGATCAGATCTAGCGACCCGATCAATGCTGACACTATTTATCTCAAGCCCCAGTGAGAACACCAGATCAAACATGTGGCCACCCTGATGGGTCATGGAGGAAACCTCGTTACGCAAAGCCCAGAGATGACATCATCTGGAGGAAGTTGTAACCAAGCCGAGAAGATTCATCCTTGGCCCAAACATTGAAGTCCCCCATCACTAAACATCTGGGGCCCTCCAATGTTTCCCTGATGATGAAATCAGCAACCTCCTGTAAGAAATCTCCCGCCACCCCAGAAGGGTGGTAAATCAGGATAAGCAAGCAACCTGTGCCCAGACTCCCACAGATGGCTAGACATTCAAATGAATGTGGTGCTCTCACTGGGTGCAGGGTGAAGCCCAGTTCAGATCTAAAACAGATGGCTACACCCCACCCCTGTGTTCAACTCTGGGGCAGTGTACTACAGTATATCCGGGTGGGACGGTGGCCTTTAAAACTGGGTCAGTATCATCACCAATCCAGGACTCCATGATGCAAGCCAGATCGGCCAAAGAAACCAACTCTGCTATAATTGCAGTCTTGTTTCTGACCGATCTGGCATTGCAAAGTACCACCCTCAGGGGATTGGTGGACAGTGCAGACCCTCTGGTTGTCTGCCCACTCGGTCTGGTGGGAACCCTGGTGATGGGAACTAAACATGTCTGGCCTCTCCCTAAGGCCTGTCTTATCCCAGGGTGCCTTCTGCACCCCACTACCTTGATCCTACCACCATCCGCATTGCATGGTGCACCCCACCCCAACTGAATCCTATGATTCCTCCCTATTACAACCTCCTTACAGTGCCTTGCTGTAGTAAAAGACACTGGGAGGCTGAAAAAAGGCCAAAGATTGAGCAGCTGGGATGCCCCGTACACTATCCTGGCCCACCTCAGGCCCTCATACCTTCCCAGACACATCCCTCCTAACTAAGTAATCCTAAAAAAAAAAAAATGCTACACACTCCGCACACACACATGCATTAAAAAGTAAACACACACCCTCCATCCAAACAACCCCCCAAAGCAGGAAACTCGGAATTAAATATAAATACAATTCAGGAGAGCAGACTGCAAATCACATATAGGATCCTCAATGCTCAAGATCACTGCCCCAGTCACTATGTAATAAGTGTTTTCAGCAAACAGTTAAAATATAACCAGAGATGTACTTCCAAGGAAGCCCCCGCACCACTTTCACCAGCTACTGGGACCCCTAGGGAGAATAGTAGAGTTTGGAGATCTTTTTGGCCTCCTAGATGATAGATCCATGGGGACCCAAGTCCAAGTCCCAGAAAGCAATTCCTCGACTCCGTACAGACTGACAGCTCAGGTCCATGAGGCAACCCGAAGATCCCTGGATTTCTGCATGGGGAAGAGACATTGATATAGCAGAAATGTCTGCCACAACAGGTCCAACTTCACCCCCTGGTGCCTCTTTCACCAGCACTGGAGGCAGTCTGGACTGATCTTCTTCTGATGGGGAAACACCCTGCACTTACTGCAACAGACACAACTGGCAAGATGGATTTATCTGGGCTCTTGAATGCCGCACAACTCTGCTGGTCTTAGCCATCCACCCACTGACAGAAGTTGACAGTGGTCAAGGCAATAACCGACCCAGTATCTAGGTTCAGCAGGGCAAGACCCACATTGCCACACCATGGGCTCCCCCTACACAGCTATCCTGGAACAGTTCCTTCAAATACTGACAGTCTCCAGTAAACAGAACACCAAGGAAACCTTTCAGTACCTCCGGACAAAGCCGACCCTCTGATTATGACTAAGCCACAACAGCAGTTGGAGACGTTATTTCAGTCGGCAAGGTTCAGTACAGTCCTGCAGCACACTCGCACTGGCAAAACAGGTCTGTATGCCAATGGTCCCTTCCTCACTTCTTCACAAATCTGCTTCTTCTCAATGGTATGTTTTAGCACTCAGGTCTTATCTAAAAAATAATAAAGCTAATCTGCTAAAAATAACTCAACTTACCCGACCTTGAACTATTACTAAAAAGCTTTAACTTGCATCCCTGACTAGCGTAAATAGCGAAATTAGAATTTCAGATACCAGACTAATAAATAGCTACGAATGTCAGGCACCAGCAAAATTGTACTATCCTGAGCAGAATAAATTAAAGTAAAGGGTATTTCCAGGGTTGTATAGCTCTGTTTAGAGCCCTTGCAAGTGGCAGCTCAGCAAGGGATGGATTGTAAGGTTAAAAAGGGAAGGGGGGAATGTGCAGAGGGGGACCAGGAAAAGGCAGATATCCTAAACAAATACTTTTGTTCAGTGTTCACAGAGGAAGGAGAAGGGGAGAGGCAACAAAAAAGTAACAGAAGCTTTGGAAAGAGGGAGGAAGGTGGAAACTAGTCCTTTTTTGTAGGAGATAGTCCTGCAGGGACTCGCTAATCTGAAGGTGGACAAAGCCATGGGACCAGAAGAGAAGCATTCAAGGGTATTGAGGATGCTCACGGAAATAGTAGCTGCACCTCTGACAATCCTGTTTAACAGCTCATTGGACACAGGAGTGGTTCCAGAGGACTGGAGGAGGGCAAACGTAGTCCCACTACACAAAAGTGAAAGTAGGGAGGAGGCTGGCAATTATAGACCAGTGAACCTGACATAAGTGGTGGGAAAATTAATGGAATCACTGCTGAAGGAAAGGATTGTGGAATATCTTGAATCAAGTGGGTTACAAGATCTGAGGCAGCATAGTTTCACAGGGGGTAAGTCACGTCAAATGATTTATTTGACTAGGCAACAAAAGAGTTCAGTCAGGGTGGAGAGGTGGATGTGGTTTACTTAGATTTCAATAAGACTTTTGACACTGTTTCACATAGGAGACAGTAAGCAAGCTGGGTAGCTTAGGAGTGGGTCCAAAGGTGGGAAACTCAGTAAGAAATTTGTTAGTGGATAGGTGACAGAGGGTGGTGGTAAATGCAGTTCACACCGAGGAAGGGAGAGTGACCAGCTGAGTGCTTCAGGGATCAGTGCTTGGACCGGTTCTCTCCAACGTCTTTAAGTGACATTGCAGAGCAGCTGGAAGGGAAGGTTTAGCTTTTTGTAGCTGACACCAAAATCTGCAATAGGGTGGACACTCCAGGGGGAGTGGAAAGAAGGAGCAGAGACCTGAGAAAATTAAAGGAGTGGTCAAGGGTATAGCACTTAAATTTTAATGTGAAAAAGTGCAAAATAATGTACTTAGGGGTGGGCACAGAAACCCAGGGGTAGAGTACAAAATGGGTGGAGTGGTATTGACAACCACCAAGTAGGAAAAAGAACCTGGGGGTGATCATATCAGATGGCCTAAAGATAGCCAGGCAGTGCAACAAGGCATTTGGGAGAGCTAGTGGGATGCTGGAGTGCATAGGGAGGGGTATCACCAGCAGAAAGAGGGAGGTGGTGTTACCCCTGTATAGATCTCTGGTAAGACCCCATGTAGAGTACTGTGTACAGTTCTGGAGACCACAACTCTAGAAGGGCATAGATGAAGTGGAGGCTGTCGAGAGTAGGGTAACTATAATGGTGAAGCGTCTGCATCAAAAGCCTTACAAGGAAAGACTAAAGGACCTCAATATGTACACCCTGGAAGACAAGAGGGAGTGGGGATATGATAAAGACCTTTAAATACCTCACAGGGGTAAATAAGGTACAGGAGGAAATATCTTTCAGAAGAAAATGTGCTCGAGAACAAGGGGATATGCTATGAAGCTGGAGGGGGGTAGATTCAGGAGAGATGTTAGGAAGTACTTTGTCACAGAAAGAGTGATAGATTCCTGGAACAATCTTGCAGCAATGGGTGGTGGGGTGAAGATAGTGGTGGGGTTCAAGAGTGCATAGGATAGACACAAGGGAACCATAGTGGAAAGGAAGGGGGAAGGAAGAAAACACTAGATCTAGTAGGGTCTGTGGTAACAATGTAGGTAGGGAAAAAAGGGAAGACTGGGTGGGCCAAGCGATCCTTATCTTCCATCAAATTCTATGTTTCTATGTATGTTTCTATGTGATTTGTACAGAACAGTGACATATCAGTGGTAAGCACCATGTCCCCACAGAACCTTCACTCCCCCCATGGCATACAGTATGTATTTATGTATGTTGTTCTTATTCAGTAACTGCAAGTACAATAGCACATAAATTGGATTTGTAAAGAAGTACAAAATATTGGTGGTAAGCATAATGTCCCCTTCCCCCACTGCATTACCTCAGGCCATTACCCCCAACCCAGGCTGTACCTGAGAAAAAATATGGCACATATATTTTGTAGTTATTTAATAATTTCAAGTACACTAGCATGTACTACATATGGGATTTGTAGAGAAGAGAAAATATCAGTGATGAGCACCATGTTGCCACAGGCCCCTCACAGCACCACATGTACATTATCTCAGGCCATTCCCCCCCACTACTGCAGTCTTTAACACACCTCCCATACTTACATGTTTAGTGCAGACTGGGCACTGGCATGAAGTAATGCAGGTGTGGATAGGAGTCAAGGGAGTTGTGGGCATGGTGGAATTCTGCCCTCTGAACCCCGAGACAGGGGACTGGTGGGTGTTGCACACCATCAGTCTCTAGCCAAGTAGTATGTGACATTTCCCAAGACCTCTGTCCCCAACAAAGGAGATACATCTGCTGGGATGCCCAGAAAGTTGTATTAAGAGGGGCAATAATCTTATATTCCTGCCATGCAAAGAAAACTGAACCCCCCAAACTGACTACCATGGAACAACAAATATCCCATGTTGAGAGGGGAAATATGTTCACTTACACACCTGACAATTATCAGGAGTTGCAAAAGTTGAAGAGGGAATAGAATAGGCTATCTACAGTAGCTCTAAAAAAGAACATGCAATCTTAATTACCCTGGCAACAAATTACTTTGAAGGAGATTCTAGAGAGAAGTTGCTGGCATGGCAATTAAACCATAGTGAAATTGTTTAAACATAGCCCAAATTTTAAAGAAAAAGACAGAGGTACCAAATAAACAGATGATGACATAGGGAAAAGCTTAAGGTGTACTATCCGAACAGTACACTTCTGCGGTGCATCCAATGGAAAAGGCTATTCAGACTTTCTTAACTAAAACCATGACCCCCATGATTGATCTACAGAGTAAGCATGATTTGGAAGAGGGCATTACTTGGGATTACATTTTGAAAACTACACCACTTTAAAGGGGGGTAGGCACTGGGGACAGATGAAGTTGCCATACATTTTTTACAAGACCTTTAGTGTGGATCTGTGGGAACCACTCTGTGATACGATATCAGAGTGCCTTGAGTGTGGGGCAGGTTGCACCTATCCATGCAGTCAGTCATTATCACTGTTCTTTCCAAACCTGGTAAAGACCCAACACTTTCTGGATCATATAAACTAATCTTGCTGCTTACAGCAGACTATAAAATCATAGCCCGGGTACTGGCCTGCTGGTTGGAATCAG
Source organism: Neoceratodus forsteri (assembly GCA_016271365.2). NCBI lineage: Eukaryota > Metazoa > Chordata > Ceratodontiformes > Ceratodontidae > Neoceratodus > Neoceratodus forsteri. Next base: position 1,494,791,876 of record CM057449.1, on the reverse strand, counting down.
TACTCCCCACAATTATACATATTGATCATACTGGTTTTGTACAGAGCCACCAAGGAAAGCACTATGTTCAAAAGGCAATGAATATTATTTAGTGGTGTGCAGGAGGGCAGTTCAAACCTGGGGGCAGCTGTCCCGGCCCCCAATGCTGAGAAGGCTTCTGACCATGTAGAGTGGGGGTACATGTTTGCAGCTCCCAAGAAATTTGGTTTGGGAGAAAATTTGTTAAAATGGATCTCAACAACCAAGTTTTGGTTAATGGCAGGCTTACAAAACCATTTTCTCTCTCCAGGGGAACCAGGCAGGGATGACCCCTGTCCCCATTGTTACATTTTATGACCCTTGAACCACTGGCTGCGGTAATTATGGCTCACCCTCAGATTATAGGATTTAGGGCTGACCCTCAGATTACAGGCTTTCAGTCAATCCAGCAGCATTACAAGATGCTGTAGAACTAGAAATCTTCATTGTCAAATGATTTTTACTATTTTCGATGAAGCACTAATTTGCTCTAAAATAAATTTGCTCCAATTAGCCCTATTAACATTTTTTCCATTATAGTGAATATGATGCTAATGACTTAGTCTTAAATTAATTTCACACAATTTTTGGTTGAATTTGAGTTTGTGCTGAAAGACTTTGTGTGAAAATAACTAGTTTTATATTATTACTATTTGCTGATGATGTTTTGATTTACAGATACACAAGAAAAAGCAGCACTTCACTCTGACTCCAAAAAGTAATATTTTATTGAGGTGGCTCCAACAAACAATTACCATGGTGCTTTGAAAAATTGAACCCTCTTCATCAGGGGTTGATGAAGAAGGTGCAGTCCCTTGAAGAACTGGAGTAACTGTTTGTTGGCGCCACCTCAATAAAATATTACTTTTTGGAGTTAGAGTGAAGCGCTGCTTTTTCTTGTGTATCTATGACTGACTGACCCTTAATTGTAGCAGTTCCTGTTTGTTTTGTGAAACACACCTGTGACTGTGTTTTTTGATCTTTTTGATTTATTTAGGTAAACCCAGTGAGAGTATTCCTAGAGTACCTCAGATTCTATGTGAGTATAGCAGCATTCCTAGCCACAAAATTAACTGGACCAAAAGTGAGATTATGCCTGTTGGGCAAGGGCTTGGTCCAGAACTCCCTGAATATGAAAGTGATCAATTTGCTAAAATACCTAGGAGTAAACATTACCAAATATGGTCCCAAACTATTTTATGACAACTACACTAGATTGCTTAATTCCATAAAACATAACTGTGAGAGGTGGGAGGGTCTCCCCCTCAGTCTTATAGGCTGTGTTAACACTAGTAAAATTAATACAATACCTAAATGTCTTTATCTCTTTCAGAAACTACCCATTTGAGTTCGAGAAAATCTTTTATTTTAATTATTAAACAGTGTTTTAGATAGATTTCTTTGGGTAGGAAAAGTGCTGCATACCCAGGAATATTTTGCAGCTTCCTTTAAGAAAAGGGGGTTTGGCACTGCCCAATAGGAAATATTACTACTGGGCAGCTCAGCTGGCACTGTTGACAGAGGGGGCTAAGTGGAGTCCACCTGACTGGCTGACACTTGAGGGAGAGTGTTATGAGGCCAGTTTAATACACAACCATTTAATGCCAGCCTTAATAACATATCCCTTTCCTCAAAAGGACCTTTCAGGTGTGCTAACTGAGGAAACCAGCTCATCTGAGTGTACTGTGGTTGCAGGTGTAGGTTGTAGGATCATTCTCATCTACTGTCCACCTGGGGGTGAGAAGCATTTCCTTCAGGAAGTAATGGACTTCATGGTCAACTTGGCATTTGGGTCATCCAGGTTGATGGTCCTGGGCAACTTCAACACCTGGGTCAATGATGGACTCTTGCAATTTGGTCAGGGCTTCCTCCAGTTGATGATATCACTGGGCTTTACACAGGTTGCTACCTCTGCAACCCATAGTTTGGTGACTCTCTCGACCTGGTTTTCCTCCTGGGGATTGAAACATCTGACTTGGTGGTGGAACCAGTCAGATGGTCGGATCATCACACTGTAAGGTTCAGTTTCTGTACCCTCCCATATAGGCCTGCCCCTGTGGAGATGGTCAGATGCCGCCCTTTGTGGGACATGAGCCCTAATGGTCTATTGGCGGTTTTAGACCTATCAGTCATTCCAGGGGCAAGAAGGAATCCAGAGACCCTGGTTCTGGCCTATTGTAAGGCTGTTTCTAAAGCCCAGGACTCTATCGCTCCTGTCTGCATTTGTCCTCTCTCTCTCTCTCTTTGCCCTTGGTCTCAGTGGTTTGATGGGACCTTGAGGTAGTTGTAGTGACCAGGACGAATGTTGGACCATTGCTGGTGAAAATCCACCCTGATAGCTGACCACACTAGATTGATGAAACACTGTTAAATCTATCAATCAGCAATCACCCGTAAGAAGGCAGAGTTCCTGTTTGAGGAGATTGCTGCCACTCAGAATCGACTGGCTCAGCTCTTTTGAACCATGTACAGGTTGTGCAACCCAATCTGTCTTCAGGTTCAAAGATCCTTTTCACAAACTGAGTGTGATGATCTTGCTCACTTCTTTGTGGATAAGGTGACCAGCATCAGGATGGAGATCCATCCTGCACACTTCATGGGAGCTGATAGTGGTCAGTGTTTGGTCACTTCTCCTTAGTTTACCTGGAGTTCCTTTGACCGGCTGGAAACTGTGGATGTTGTATGGATTGTCCAGGGTATGCACCCAACATGCTGTAGTTTGGACCCAGGCCCAACTTCCCTGATAATGGGTTGTGTTGCCATCATAGGCCCAGTCCTTGCAAGGATAGTTTGGTGCTCCTTAAAGTCTGGTGAGTTTCCTGGCTCCCTGAAGGAGGCTATGGTGATACCCGTCCTGAAGAAAGCTGCTCTGGACCCAGGCTGCTTTGTTAACTACAGGCCAATCTCAAATCTCCCCTAGGAAAGGTAATTGACAAAGTTGTGGCACTACAATTAGAGAACCATCTGACCATCCACAATATTTAAGAGCCTCTCCAGGCTGGTTTTTGTAAGATGCATAGTACTGAAACCACTCTGGTTGGTGTACTCAATGATCGCCTGATGGTGATGGATCAGAAGCACCGCTCTATCTTGGTCTCTCCTTAGCCTTTGACACCGTGGACCATGGGGTGCTTCTTGGGCATCTGAGGTTCATATGTGGCCTGCTCAGTGCAGTTCTAAGATGGTTTAAATCTTTCCTCATTGGCAGATCTCGGAGGGCAGTGTCAGGGATTTTTTCCTCAGATCAGTTCTCTTGCCATGTGGGGTCCCTCAGGGCTCTGTGTTGTTCCCCATGTTGTTCACGGTCTATATGCTGCCCCTTGGAGACATTGTAAGATGGTATGGGCTGAGGTTTCACTGCTATGCTGATGATACCCAGCTCTACTTGTCTTTCGCATCTGACCAGGGTAGTGCATGTTCGGTCTTTAATAACTGCTTCACAGGAATCCAGGATTGGATGACATCCAGCTGGCTGAAGTTGAACTCTGGAAAGATCGTGGCAATGGTTGTGGATCCGGATCACCAGACAGAGGGGTTGGGGGCTGGACAACCCTCTGGACTTTGTTCCGGGGGTGACCAACTTCTTTCCTCTGAACGGGTGTGAAACCTGGAGGTGACTTTTGATGATGGGCTGACACTGCATTCGCAGGTATCGGCAGTCATCAAGTCCTCATTTTACCATCTGAGGAATATTGCCAGGATTAAGCACCTTGTTCCATCTGGCGACCTTCCAACGTTGATTCATACCTTTGTGACCTCTTGCCTTGACTACTGCAACTTCCTGTAACTAGGGTTTCTGGGGGTTGATATCTGCCACCTGCAGCTGGGGCAGAATGCTGCAGCGTGGTTCTTGATGGGGATTCCTCATTTGAGTCACATCACACAGGTGCTGCACGAACTGCACTGGCCGCTGATCCAGTGTTGGATCACTTTCAGGATTGGGCTTCTGACATTTAAAGCCCTACATGGACAGGGCACAGACTATCTGCAAGAGCTCCTGTGTCCCTACTGCCCAGGGCAACCACTCCACTCTTCTGATGAGAGGTTGTTAGAGATTCCCAGGGCACGTCTTAAAACATCTGGGGCCCATGCATTTATGTACTGTACACCGTCCCGTCCCTGTGGAATTCTCTACCTTGTCAGATAGGTGAGGGCACTACTGTGAAGAGTTTTATGAAGGCCTTGAAGACACATCTGTGGCACTGCACCTACTCAGATTGAATATTGTAGATATTTATTTATTTGGTTTTTTAGCTGTATGGATTATCTGTGTTTTATTGGATTGTTATATTTTTTATTGCTGTACAGTGCCTTGGCTCCAGAAAGGAGCTTTAGAAATTAAGTTTGATTTGATTTGATTCGATTTTTGAAAAGGAAACCCTCTGCTTTGGGCAATTAGTTAGAATTTGGCTGAGTGCCCACAAATGTATCAGTCATCCAAAAGGGATATCACCCCAAGCAGGCCTTATAGCAGTTTATAAACAAATGAGAGGCTATAATGTTCTCTTACACCAAGCATTGTCAAGATGGGGTGAGAGAGGGTTAAAGTTTGTGGGTGACCTTTATGCGGGGGGGGGGAGGGTGTTTTGAAATACTTTATTGAAATTAAAGAGGAGTACTCATTGCAGAATGGAGACTTTTTTGCATACCTGCATGTCGGGAAACACTTATAATAGTCTTGGGTCTTCCCACATAGAAGAAATACTTTTCCAGCCACAGCCTGGCTCCAGACCCCTCACCGCATCGAATAGATTGTTTGTAAGACCAAACCCCTCCAAGTCATACCACAGAAATATTGCAATGATGATCTGGATATGGTAATGGGGCAAAGAGGTGGCAAGTCACAACTAAACATGTGCACACACATTCTAGCTCCAGTAAACTGAGAAGAATTCAGTTTCATTTTCTTTACAGGATCTACCTCACACTGAAAAAGCTATATCAGTAAAATGACTCTTATGATCCAGGTTTTCCTAAACGGCATGCAGTGGATGGGGACTTCATGCACATAGTCCTGTCTTGTAGCAAGATAGCATCATTTGGGGTTGAAATCCATAAAACTATGGAATTGATATTGGAGTTCTCACTTCCTAGTAGCCCCTCTGAGTTTACATTGGACATTGGAGATTCTCAGACATTTGGCTGTGGAAATAGAGACAGACATAAATTGTGAGGAATTGCATTGATCAATGCTAGAAACACTGTAGTGCAGCATTAGTTGAGTTCCTCCCCACCTACAATATCCCACTGGCTGAATCATTTATTATTATGTATGAGGCTGGAGAGTTATCATTTTAATGCCATAGATAATAGCACAAGTTTCACCACACATGAGGGCCAGTGCTACTATCCAATCTAATGAGCTCTCCTTTTAGGTGCAGGGCTTCATAATTGCCTATGGAGTTCCCTGTCTGTTACTGCCTTTGAATCATAATGCTATGTCTATACTAGTGGTTTATTGATATTCCAATGCTCAACATCCTGTACTGAATCTATGTGTTTGTACCCAGAACCATGAGGTTTTGTGCTTGATTGCTTTTCAGCAAAACTGACTGTCTTGTCTGGAGATGTCTTTAGTCAGAGTTTCTTAATTAATATTGTATTTTACTACCTTAGTTCAATATGTTGCTCTGAATATACATTGTAATTCTGCAGTACTTCAATAAAATGTTTTAAAAAAATGGCAATTGGCCACTCAAATGACCTCCCTGGCCTTCTCCAAGGTCCTTCCTGTGTGGGCAAGGGCAGTAGCACAGAGAAGATCAGGAGTAAAGAAATCGAAGAGTTCGAGTGGTTACAGAGCTAGTGTCAAGAAAGAGGCTACCTCTTCGTTGGTGCATGCAGAGACTTTTAGAAACATAGAAACATAGAAGTTGATGGCAGATAAGGATCCGCAGCACCCATCCAGTCTGCCCATTCCTTTTTCTACCTTATGAATGTGCCATCGACCTTTGCTCTGTCAATGGCCTATCTATTCATATTCATTTGTATTGCTCCCTTATGCCTATTCCATGCCTGTTTGAAGCCCTGCACTGTATTCATATCTACCACTTCCTGAGGTAGGCTGTTCCATGCATCCACCACCCTTTCTGTGAAAAAGAACTTCCTCACATTACCCCTTAATCGGCCTCCTTCTAATCTCATGCTGTGTCCTCTTGTCCTGCTATTTTCTTATATTGAAACATGTTAGACTCTTTCACCTTGTTAATTTATTTATTGAAACAATTGGATTACAACCTTTGAGTCAGAGACTCATTTCCAAAAGTTCCACATCAGAATACAAAACATAACAAGAGGCAGACATTGTACATAGTTACACATGGATGGAGGCAGACAGAGACAACAGGGTATATACATTACGTGTTGCATATAGGCAGAGTACTGTAAGTAGGGGAAAGAGGGTAGTGCTGCTAGACCTATACAGATTTGGTAGTTATACAGTCTTGTAGGGAGCTTAAGCACTTCAGCGAATAGTACAATCAACAATTCTATGCATGGCCTAAATGCTGGTAGGTGATGAGAGCACGCGGAAAATCAACGTTGTCATAATACACAGTGGCAGAAGTGGGTCAGGGATATCTTTAGCCCAGGGTCTTACCGTCTGTGGCAGATATCTATATATTAGTGGGGGCAGAGGCAGAGGCAGAGGCGGGTGGAGATTATGTGGTTCTTGAGGGCTGTTTTGAAGGGGCCTAGTCTGGGGATGGAGGTGATGGCCTGGGGGAGTTCATTGTACCAGGAGGGTGCTCTGTAGGAGAAGGACCATTGTGCCAGTGTGGCTGAGACTCTGGGAACTGCCCATATTAATTTGTCTGCTGCGTGGGTTTTTGTTGTAGTATGTGCAGCACGGAGGGAAGTTGAGACTCCAGTGGAGGTAAGGCCTAGTTGGATTTTATTAGTAAGGAGATATGTCTGATAACGTATTTTTTCATCTAGGGTGAGGATCTTTGTTAGCGTATATAGGGAACAGCTGTGGGTATGCTTATCCACTCCAGCAATGAGTCTACAGGCTTTGTTAATGGATAGGTGGATTTTGTTTAGCGCTGTGTGGTCAGCAGCCGAGTGGACAGTTAGCCCATAGTCTACAAGGGAGAGAACAGAGGAGGTAACAGCAATGTTTAGCGCCTCCAGGGGTAGGCTGGCTTTGTGCCAATACAGCAGCCCGGTGCGTATATTTATGGCGAAGGAAAGATTACTTATATGTGGGTGGAATGAGAGATTAGGATCAAAGGTTATGCCCAGGAATTTATAGGTGTAGACCTGTCCCAGTGGGAGGAGGATTTTGGAGAAGATTGTTAGCTGGGCATTGTGGTTCTTACTCTGTCGGTGGGAGAAGAGCATTGATTTAGTCTTATTTACATTGACCACGAGTCTGTGGTCAGTGAGCCAGTATTCAACTTGGTTGAAGGCAAGTTGTAGGGAGGACTGAAGGATTGCGGGATCTGATTGAGAGGTGTACATTACCATGTCATCTGCATAGAGTAGAAGGTTACAGGGACAGGATTTGGGCTAGGTATTCAGGAAGATGCTGAATAGCAATGGGCCAAGGACGGAGCCCTGGGGCACCTCAGAGTGAACTGGTAGTGCAGGTGAGAGGGTGCTGTTTATCTTCACACATTGGGACCTGTCTGTAAGGTAACTTTTGAACCACACGATGGATCCGGGGGACAGGCATGTGCGGTGAAGAGTATTTATGAGGAGGGTGTGGGAGACTGTGTCGAACGCTTTCGACAGGTCTATGAATACAGCTCCAGTTAGCAGTTTTTTATCTAGTGCACTGTGCAGAGAGTTGAAGAACTCTACAAGGGCAGTGGTTGTGCTGTGTCTGGCTCTAAAACCATGTTGTTCCCTGCATAGGAGGTTGTGTGCATGTAGGTAGTCTGTGAGTTCGTTTGCAATGATTTTTTCCAGGGCTTTAGAGAGGGGTGGGAGTATTGAGATGGGTCTGTAGTTGTTGGGCAATGTGGGGTCCCCAGTCTTCAGTATTGGAGTTATGGTGGCCACCCTCCAGTCACTTGGGAACTGCCTAAGACACAGGGAGAGGTTGAGGCGATCAGTCGAGGTGGCTAGTACCGAGTCAAGAACCAAATTAAGGATTTTTATGTCAAAGGAGTCTGTGCAGTAGTTTGAGCCCCCTAGCACTTTTTTAAGGTAAAAACTTGCTTTCTTTCATAGTAATGACCTCGAGGTAGAAAGGGGGGTAAGTGTTGTTGGGTTCATGGGAGTTAGGGGTGAGGTCGAAAAAGTTGCTTGGCAGGACTGCGCTCAGATAAGAGAATGCTGCATTCAGACCATTGGCGATAGTGAGTGGGTCCGTTGTAATATTATTGTTGACAGATAGCTGGGCAGGGGAGGCGTCCTGGACTTCCTGTTTAGTTCCTTTAGGTTGTCCCAAAACAACCTAGCATTTCCCCAGGAAGAGGCCAGGGTGGACTTGTAATAGCTGGATTTGGCCATTCTAATACCCCAGGTGCACTTGTTGTGAGCCATTTTATAGGCTAGCCTGTCCATGTGTACCCCGGAGGCAGTTGCTTTGCACCAGAGATTGTCACACCTCTTCAGCTGATTGAGCAGTGCAGGTGTTAATGCCATTAAGGTGTTTGAATGTTTTGATCATATCACCTCTGTCCCTCCTTTGCTCTAGGGTATACACATTGAGCTCTGTTAATCTGTCCTCATATGTTTTCTAATGCAGTCCCTGCACCATTTAGTTGCCCTTCTCTGGACTGCCTCAATTTGGTTAATGTCCTTGTGAAGGTATGGCCTCCAGTACTGCATGCAGTACTCTAGATGGGGCATAACCAGTGTCTTGTAAAGAGGGATTATTACCTCCCTATTTGGACTTGAGATACCTCTACTAATACACCCCAACATCCCCCTATCCTTTACTACTGCTTTAGTGGTTTTCTTGGATGATTTCAGGTCATCGGTGATAATGATGCCCAAGACTCTTTCTTCCCTTGTGACTGCCAGCAACTACCTTCCCAGCCTATAGGTGGCTTCAGGGTTTCTCTTTCCTATGTGTATGATCTTGCACTTCTTTGCAATAAACCCCAGTTGCCACTTTTCTGACCATTTTGCTAGTTTATCCAGATCTCTTTTCATTCTGCCCACCCCATCTGGATCATCTACTCCGTTGCAAATCTTGGTGTCATCTGCAAACAGACAAACCTTACCCTCCAGTCCATCTGCAATGTCACTGATGAAGATATTGATGAGGACTGACCCCAGAACTGATCCCTGAGGTACCCCACTTGTGAATTGCATCTCTTCTGACTATATGCCATTTACCACCACTCTCTGTTTTCCACCCATCAACCAGTTTGCCACCCAGTTGACCAACTTCTGACCCACTCCG